>CM021100.1:885029797-885631743 GCA_007115665.2 Sequoiadendron giganteum
ACACACACATATATATATATACTAAAAAATACCTTATTTAAATTATAAGCGTTACCTACAAAAGATATTAGCAATTTAAATTAATTTAATTAAATGGTCAAGGAGGATAAAAGACGGCCAAAAACATAATTTTCCCTATTAGCTCATAACCCTATCAACTTAGGTTTAACACTCACCAAAATGAAACTCAAGTTGACTTGATGAGGTTCTAATTAACCTAAGTGAGTGAGTGTGTGTGTCTACTTAGATAACAATACCAAATATTTCAAACGCCAATCTCTTCTCCTGGGTGATACTCTCCCTCCCCCACTGGAGGGTTCAAACTTTCTTTCATCCAACTTAGAGCAACATGTTTGTAGTTAGCTGATAACATATATATCATAATCACAATATAACTTTAAGAATCATTAAAGCATTTATAAATAGTTTCATCACATTGTAATTCATTTCATTCAACCGTCAAATATCATCATGACATAATCATATATTAAAACCTTATTTGCACATAAAGGTTTAAATTTTGGTAAACTACCAATGAGGTGTAACAAGCACGAGAAAGTCTTCTTGAATAAAGAGATCAAGCTCGATCTAAGGTTTGCAATTATTTTAAAATAAGAATTTGATGTTTATTATTTTAGATTTTATTTATTATTTTGAAACTATTTTTCTCATGATTTGAATCATTTTATTTTTTGATGAATATGCACTAATCTATATTACTTATAAAGATTAAAATACATATTCACAAAAAAAGGTGGGTGGTAAGAAGGCACACCCCGAAAGTCATATGGGCAGCGCCCAAAAAACAAGAAACCAACAGTCACATGGGCCTAGCCCAGAAGTCCAAGATTACAAACATAAAAGGCCATTAAGCAACCAAAGCAGTACCAGCAGAGCTAGGAGGGTCTCTGTCATCCAAGTTCTTCCCCCATACATCAATGGGGTCTGGAGTGACATCAGGAGGAGGACCCCAACCATCATCAACATCTTTTTCTTTATCTTCTTTATCCTCACATTGAGGCAAGATTGCAAGTGCCAAACACAAAAAACATTTACCAGAGTCTGGCCAACCAAAGCCGCTAGCAGCTGTATTATCATAGGGCCACCCCTGGCTAGCCCATGGAGGATGAGAACGAGACCACTGAGGAGGGTGAGAACCATGCCAAAGAGGAGGCTGAGAGCAAGGGAGAGCATAGCCAATCCGTTGTCGACCATGAGAGGGTGACCAACCACGAGAGGAAGTGGGCAAAGTAGGCACCCAAGCCATAGTACACGGGGCATTGCCCCAATGATCCAAAAGAACCTGAAGGTGAGCCACCTCAAGTGCAACCTTATTAGCTTGAACTTGAATCTGCAAGAGAACATTAGAGAAAATAGTAGCTTTAGAATACAAAGAAACATTTTTATCCATTTGGGTGTTAGCAAATATGCATGCATTTCTATCTTTCCAGATATTGAAGAGGATTTCCACCCTGAAAGGCTGAAAGAATTCACGAATCCAATTCCAAAACTGCTGAGCTTTGGTACAAAACCAAAAGAGATGCTTAAAAGACTCAGCTTTCCCATAGAAAGGGTACCGAGGGTCCTGGACCCCCAAGTGAACAAGCCGAGACCCCATAGGAAAGCCTTGAAAAAGAATACACCAAGCAAAGTGGGCAAGTTTCGGCTCAACACTTGCAGACCAAGTGGCAGAGAATATTTTTTGCTAGACATGAGCAAAATATTGAAGAAGCCACCTCTATTTTAGACTTTCAATCATTAGAAAATGTGGTGAAAGCCACATATAACCAAGCCTAGGCTTGTAATTCCTAAAAGGGGTGTCTGGGTACCACTTCCAGTCCTTCCACTAGGGCTTGGACCCATAAATTCCCACCTTGTGAAGCATATCTGTAGGAAAGCATTCACCAGGCCATCATAAGTTTTACGATGTTGGTTTTGAAGACTGTAGAGAGCATGAAAATCTTCCCATGGCATAATGCGCATTGTGAGTATGTGAAACACATGTTGAAAAGTTTGAATGCCTTTCTTTTGGAACCTTAACTCCTTAAGCTAGGGCGACTTGGCCAACGACTGACCATTACTGGCAAAGAGAGGCGACCACCAAATATTTTGTTGATTGAGCGAAATCCCATCACGAAAACTAGAGCCGGACTAGTGGAGCCAAGGCTTAACTGCTTCTCGAGATCTCCAAATGCTCTTGGCTACAAAAGTTCCCACAATTTGGACTGGTTCCTTCGTAACCAAAAGGGTTTGAAAGCCAATCCCCTTCCAGGGAGGTTTGTGAATAGGAAATCTAGATTGGATGCAATGCCTAAGGAGAATTTTCCAGGCTTCATCTCTAGTAAGGGCTCTAATTATCCATTTCACACATAAGGCAGTCCCTTATCATTGAGTGGAGAGAAGACCAAGTCCTCTAGAGTTTCTGGGAAGGTAGCAAAACTCCCAGGCAACACGGTGAAACCCTCTATGGGACTCCATAGAGGCCCAAAGAAAATCCTGAAGCAACTTTTCAAGCTTGGCATAGGCAGCTTTCAAAGGATCCCAACAAGATGAGTAATAAACATGTGTAGCCACCAAAATCTTAGAGCGCACTTGGAATTTTCCTGTCAGAGAAAGAGGCTTGGTAATTCAATAGGCTAGCTTTTGCTCAATCTCAGAGAGAATGACTTGCCACAACTCAACTGGAGAAGCCTGGAAGGTGAAGGGAATGCCCATAAACTGAAAGATTTCCCCTGGCCTAATCCATTTCTAATTGTACTGCTGAAACTAGTGAGGAGTGGGCAGAATAGACTGCCTGTAGCAAAAAATTTTATGCCATTGGATGGTAGAGCCAGACGCAAGAAAAAAAATGTTAAGGCATTCAAGAGCCGCCTTAATATTGTTCTCTTCCTCCAAAATGGTGAGGAAAGAGTCATAAAAAAAATAGCCATTAACAAGTTGAGCTTGGGAATTAGGTAGGACAATTCCTTTAACACACTATTGAGAAATCATATTGGCCAACAAACAACCAAATCCTTCGACAACAAGCACATAAAGAGAAGGAGCAAACGAGCATCCTTGCCGAATGGAGCGGAATAAACCAAAGGCAAAAGATTGGCAGCCATTAATGGTGATACAAGCAGAGGCATCTAAGAAAAGAATTTGGATAGCCTGAATGAAGTTAGGCCCAAACCCTAATGCTTTCAATATGGCTAGAATGAAAGGCCACTCAATACGGTCATAAGCTTTAGCAAAATCAATTTTGAGAAAAATAGCTTTCTAGTCTGAACGCTTGGCCCACTCCATACATTCCCACACAACAATAATGTTATCCAGAATAAATTTGGACTTGATAAAACCAGTTTGCTTCAGGTGCACAATCTGACATAAAAGATGGTGAATCTTCAGAGCCAAAGCCTTAGTTATGATTTTGTAAGAGACATTAAGGAGCGTGATAGGTTGATAGTTGCAGATATCCTTGGGATCTCCAGGCTTAGGTATGAATTTAATATTTCCTTTATTAATTATATTACCCAGGGTTTTGGAATGAAAAGCCTTGAGATAGACTTTATGCAAATCTTTCCTTTACAATCCCAAAGGGCCTTGCAAAATTCATAAGCGAAAACATCAACCCCCAGGGTCTTGTCATCAGCCATGGAGTGAATGGCTTCCTTCAAGTCTGGGTTGAAGATAGCCTATTTGGCACAATAACAAGACAATCCTGAAGGGCTTGCTATCGCTTTGGTGTATACTCCTAAGCAGTGAAAATTTGTTCATAATTTCAAACAAAGGCTTGGAGAATGTTAGGTAGCTCAAAAAGAACGTAGGTTCTTTCTTTATTTTTTTTTGATTCTAGGAGAGGAGTGCCTGGCATGCAAGGCCAAAAAAACCTCCTTGGAGGCATGGTCGCCAGTCTTTAACCAGCGCAATCTAGCTTTGATTTGTGCACCTTTGGCAACATAACTGTCTGCAACTTTCTTGTTGTGTCTTAATTCTGCCACCCTGACTTGCAATGATGGGGAGAAAGGGCTAACTGCTAGAGCCTCGGTAATTGAGCACAGGTTAGCTGTGGTAGCCTCATAAGACCGCCAAAAAAAAATGACCAGCTGGTGCCCATAAATGCACAAAAATATAGTTGTGCGAGTGATAACATCATTCCACTAATTAATCTAGCCTATATTATGTGGTGATCTACACTCCATATTCCAGACCCTACGAAGGTGGGCCAACGTGGGCTGATGAAAAAGCATAGACATGTTAAAAAAAACTATTTTATAATCCTGAGGCTATCTTGTCTCCCATTTAATGCGAAAAGAAATGGGGAAATGATCTAACAATGTCACATCCACTAACAAATTAACTGAGAGCAAGGAGCTATCAAAAGAGAAGAAAGATTGAGCCAATATTGTGGCACAATCAAGGCGTTTAAATATCTTATTAGAGCCAGCCTTGAAATTACACCAAGTTTTCCAGAGGGAATGAGAATGGCAATGACCAATATTGGGATCAAAGAGCCCCATTTTATTACGCATGTAAAACCATGCCTCTCGTTCTCCAATTGCCCATTTGAATGGCAGAGTGCCATCTTTATCATACGCCATCTCAACCATATTGAAATCCCCACACAATAGGCAAGTAGCAATTGGTAATGAATAAAAAATCCAACACTAAAGCAAAGAGAATTCGACAACATCATTAGAGGCATAAACATTAATAATCCCAAAAGAGTGATTATCAATGTTAAGGAGGATCCAGGTGAGCCGATGTGTGGGGTTAGACCCGTGGTCAACCACACAAGCGTGCAACTGTGGGGACAAAAGGGTGATAGCTCCACCATGTCCAGTCTCATGAGTAGTACAAAACATATGACTGGCTTGCCAAATAAAATGACAAGCAAACGCGAGCAAAAAATCAGAATTTTTTTCTTGGAGATAAAGCACTTCAATACCATCGTACTTCTATAAATTATCCCTAACAAAATACTTCTTGGAGAGGTCTTTCAGACCTCTAACATTCCATGAGAGGAAATTCATGAATTAAAATCCTCCATATTGTTGGAGTCTAACTCCTCATTCAGAGTAGAGAAGTGATTCTGCAAAAAATTTGGTGGAGCTGACCCAATTTGAATATTCGAAGAAGAAAATCTTCATTTCTCCTGCACATATTCTCCTTCTTCTAATGACGGAGAAGGACTACAAGACCACCGTTGAGCTCCCATCACAGGAGGAGATACATTCGATTTTGCTATCATAACGATAGTAGGTTGAGGCACAGCCTTCGGCTTGGGCCACATCAGAATATTGTCAGCCCCGATCGGGGCCTCTTTCCCCTTTGCTGAAGGGTTTGAAACATCTTTAGCTAGCTTAGGGACTTTGAAAACCATCCTAGAGCCACTAGACTTGTGTTTACGGTTGTGTTGCGAAAAAAGTGTAGCTTTGACACTTTTCACTCATTTGGGCCCTTTCTTGTGGTTTTTGGCTTAGTTTTGCTTAGATTCTAAGGTGTCTTGCAAAGGTGTTGTGAAGTGTTGTAACACATTTCCTCAATTTTCTAAGACCCTTTCACCATAATTCACCTAAAGAACCTCTTTCCAAGCCTTAAGTCCAAAGTGTTGTAAGGTGTTGTAACTACCCCTCACACTTTCCTAGGATTGTCATCAACAAATCAACCCTTTCTTATGGCATAATGACCCATTAATGTACTAACAAGTCTTACTTTAGTGTGTTTTAGGAGAAAATCTTGAAAAACAACATTAATCACATCTTAATTCCCAACAACCAATCAAAAATGCCCAGGTGGACTAGGTCGCCACTCTGGGCAACTTAGTCCCATGTGGCATAAAAAACAAAATTAAATCAAAATTCTAGCTAGATTTTGTCTCCAAAACCCTAAGGTCGACCTATGTTGTGCTATTTTTGGGGAAATTAGGGTATCACATGTATAGATAAGGGTTTTTCCCCTCATTTTGCACTTTCTAAGTTTCATTTTCTCCATTCTTCTCAATCTCTCATCCACCTCTCTTCTCAAGCAAGCTAGGGTTTGAGTATTCTAAGTCACCAAGACATCTCTCTCAAGAAACATCCAAAGGGGTGAATCCTCCATTGCTGCAACTCCAGATCTATCATCATGACAAGGTAAAATCCATTGTTTCATGCTTCATTACTTTATTTCATCATTTTGGTTTGATTACTCAAAAGGGGTTTGACCAAGGCAAACCCCCATGCCCTAACAATCAACAAGTTTTCCCTCAGTGTGATTTGTAGGTCTTGTATGTAGATTTTACAAAGAACCAAGGTGAAAGAATCTTCATCAACTTGTCAAAAATCTTCAAGGTTGCAAGAACCCTTGTTGAAACTTGGAGGACATCTATAGACCAAATTCTTCACTTTCAGATTCGAGAACTTGTCTGGAGCAGAAGAGAAAACTGAGGGCTTATACTCCACTCTCTAATTTTTAGAAACTCAGAAGTGGACTAAGACGGCTAGAATTTTAGCATCAACAATATTTCTAGTCCCCATTCCAATCTGAAACTCATTTCCAGGTGCACCCCTTCATTTTTGTTCATTTATGTAGTAGTATGTTTATGTTTCTTAAGTTATTTGCATATCATTATGTGTTTTCTAGCACTTTGCATTTCAATAGTTTGTATTCAATAGTTAGTCTCTTTTTCCCTTTCTCAGCACTTAGATCACATCACACACTCAAACCTTGATCTTTGAATGAACTTGCCAAAAACACTTTAGTGTGAAAGAGGCACAATTTTACCAACCAGATTCTAGGTGAAAAACCCTAGGAGCCTATTGGGGAATTTTCTTTCCCTATTTCATTTTTGGTGGTTCAACAGTTCGTAACTGTGGTCCATTTCTCATCAAGTTTGACAACAAAATTATCCACTTGATAGGGCTTTTTAGATTCTTGCAACAAAGAAGGAGTACGAGGCACTGCTAAAGGGCAGTCCTTGATCTTCTGGTCTATGGACTGACATCTATAGCACGTGTTCGACATATTAAAATAGGTGACCTTCTGGGTATGTCGAGGAGCTCCAATTTGAATTTCAATGGAGTCCTTCAAATCTCGTGAAAGGTCCACTTCAACACATACCCGTTTATGGGTCGGGCCTAGAAAAACCTATCTAGCTCAATACAAATGACCTTCCCTAGAGAGGACGCAATATGCCTCAAAAAAGGCACACAAGGCAAAGGAAACCCTAGAAAATCAATCCATACCAGGACCCACAACTTGGTGTCATCTGAGATAGCGAAGTCTTGGGTCCACGATTGGAAAACCAATAGAGAAGACTTGACATACCGAGGATCATGATTCAGGATTGCCTGAACATGACTAACCTCCACAAAGTGAAAAAGAAAAAAATCCTTGGTTAAATTTTGGACCATATCAAGGCGGACCCCATGAGGGACCCAAGACTTTTGGACCCATTCTTTAAGCACACTTTCAGGGGTAGTCCTCCCAAAAAAATACCCAACAAGAGTATGTTGCTCAAGTCATTGAGAAGCATAATCAAAATCAGGAAAAGGTAAAACCACATCAGGTGGGGAGTCAAAAGACTTACCTCGTGAAACACTTTCAGAACAAATTTTTGGGGTCCTTTGTTCGAAGGAGGATCCATTGAGCAGAGCCGTCAAACTGCCAACACCAACAAGAACTGCTAGGTTAGAGCCGGTTGAAGACATATTAAAATAAAAACCCGCAATAAATACAATCGTACACACAAGAAAAGAGAAAAATTCTGTGCCAATGGCATAGTATGACACAAGAGGGGCCAAAGATGACCACAAACACAAGAAAACCCCAGCAGAGCTCATACACCTTCCAAATCATTTTATTTTTAGTTGTTGATCCTAAGGAACTTCTAGTACTATGTTATGTTATTTTATCTTTGGATAGATTTGGGATGTTGTTTGGTGGATCGATGATAGAATAATGTAAATCAATCCATTCTCTGACAAAAAAAAGTGTTAAATTTTTTTATGAAAGCAAAGTGGTTAAAGTGGGGGTAAAAAATAAGGTCAAAATTTACTTATTTTATAATCTCTACCTTACATATATGCACTTATTTTAGTGATCATTCCCCTAGTGTGTTTTAGGTCCTTTTCCACCTATTTCTAGCCCCTCCCATGACAATTGAAGGACAATACAAATATTCCTAGCCTTACAAACCTTTAACCCCAAAAAGTAAATTGTAGGACCATTAAAAACTCTTGCACCCCCAATGCAAGTGTGCACCCCATAGTGTAGGTGTCTAGGTCACTTTCACCTCCCCAACATAAGAGTCCTAGTTAAAACTTCACAAAAATTGTTTCCCACCTTATTATTCCCTAAAAATTTCTTTCCCCAACAATAATTTCCTTGTAAACATAATATTGACCCATTTTAAAACTCTTTTCACTCATTATTCACTCTTAGAGAAAACTTAGTGCACCTCTCTCTTCTCACAACACATGAACTAGAAGAATAGCCATTATATAGAGAATGAAATAAATTACAGGTCATCTTCATCATATCTCCACACATGGTTCCTATATAGCTTCCTTACCCTTTTTTTCATCCTTGCATGATTTAATCTATTTTATTTTTCATTTGGAAGCCATAGTCCAAACACCTTATCATAATTTCCAACATGGAATCTACAGTGACATATCCTTCATTTGTTAATGTTTAGATATATACATATAAATATAGGTCTCACATGCCTATGCATTATGGTCCTTATCATGCTCATGTTTTTACATCTTATTTGTACACACATGATCTTTATCTAACATTTATAAGATTATTTTGTAATTTTCCTTAATTGAGGTAACATTAGGAGCACCTAGCTTTCCCTTATTACAAATTCTTTCATGATCACATATTACCTATGCTCTTAAATGCTCATTATGTGATGATATTTTTTACCATTTTATGTTTTATCATGATTACATCATTTTCTCCTCATCTCCAATTCCTTTCATCCTTTGTACTCAATCAATTGGAGGGAGAATATATGTCATTACCATTTCTTATATTGAGTTATATTTTGTAGTGAAAAACTCATAACAATTACCATGTTGAAGGGATCTTTATCAACCTTCTTTGTTAGAACCTTTCCACTTAAGGACTTAACTCTACATTCTAACTCATAAATATTTTTGCCTTATCTTTGATGATGGATCATGAAATTTGATCCAAACATTGATACAAAAAATCTTGTATAGTTTTTACTAGAAACATTCAATTTCACTTTCTTCTTAGTTAAAGTCCTACTATTTTGATCTTAGATGGACCTTTACTATTTTCAGATTAGACATAATCTCCTACCTTTCTTTTTACTGTTATTATTTTCAAAATAGTTTTCAAGTAAGTTGTAGTCAACAATTATCTTAAGTAGGTGAAAAATACTACTTATTACATGTTTTTTTTGTAAGTTTATAATGGAGCATTGATTGCAAGGAGAATACACGATTCATCATCCACATATGTATCCTAAGTGTTTAAAATATTTACTTCTCATGTTAACTACTAGTTTTAAGTTAACATGTATACTCATAATAATTCATATACACATTAAAGTGGAAAAAATGTAATGGTGAAAATTACATATCCATGCCCTTTTCCTTGATGTTTTAGGCCCACTTAGACTAGGTCATTCTTTGTGATATAATAGTCTACAAGTGACACATTCTTCTGTAAAAATTGACTCATGACCTTTTCCCATCTTGTTCCCATCATCATTAGTCCCTACAAATTGATTTCAATCCTAAGGTCTCTATTCACCGATTTGGTTCAGATTTGTAGGAGAAAAATTGACTAAAGACACTTTCACAATTGTGGATCTAAACCTCAACATTTTAATCTAAAAATTCAAATTAGATTTTGTTGACTTCTCCCTATTAGCCATCAGGAGTTGACCTAGCATACATTTTTTTAGATTTGGGTCTTGTGTTGTTGTATTTAAGGACATGCTCTAATGTAACTGGTCATCATAAATGAATGATCTAGGATAATCCAAGATCATACATATGAGAGCATCATATCAACATCATAGAGCATGTCCTAATTACACCATCTACTTGCATAATCATCTGAGGCATATTATATGCTCACTCATTGCCTTCAATCTTGGTCCATCATCGTTAAATCTATTTTCCTAGAGCTTGACCAAAGGATAACCAATCTTTGCCTAACAAGTTCTCAAATGATGTCTTTTGACAACACTCCACTTTAGACATAAGTACAATATGTCAAGGAGCATCTACAATAATGATCAATTCTCTATAGGTTCATTTTCGCGGGTTAGATTCAAGACCACACACTAGATTCATTTTTGTGGATGCAAAAATTAATTCCATAAACATAAATATGAAACAAAGCAAAATACAATAAATTATAAATTTCAAAATATTTGTCTCTACAAATTCATATTTTTTACTACATTAACAAATCTATTCCCAACTTCTTCAACAATATATATTTTTATTTAAATTTCTAACTAAATATCACATTTAATTAATTAATTTAATTCCATAATTTTAATTCATTTATTAATTTAACTCCCCCTCCCAATCCTAACATCTTATTTTATTATTTACCTCTTACATTACAACTTTATTAGCCAACATTATGTAAAAGGAATTACATATGGAGAATAAACTTCCTCAACTAAATATTATTCCAAAGTTTTGTTTATATAATAGAATATACGAGTGTCTAACAAAATTAGAATCTTTAGTTCATCACGCATCTCAACAAACAATCAGAAACCTCGTCCATCACGCACCTCAATAAACACGGCAATAAAGAACTGCAATGGAGATCTGTTCTTAAAAGGCATGCGCCTTATTCATATCAAACCGTTACGATAAGATTGACAGTGGATACGTAGAAATGAGCGTTAGATCAATGTTGTAACAAACTATAAATTATTGATCAATTCAACAGACTGAATTATTTGTTTTGACCGATTGAATTGCCGCCGAGGATTAGAAAAAGCCAGGTTAGCCACTACATCGATCACAGAGATTAGAGAAGAAAAGCTAATCCGGCTCATCAACCAAACAATGGAGAGCAAAAATTGTGAAGATTCCATTACAAGGCGAGCACGAATTGTTGCAGAACATCTTCGCCCCTATGCGCTCAATCGTAATAGAGCCGGAGTTGAGAGGTTTTCATGCTTGCAATATTGTCCACCAGAAATTGCTTCAGGTGAGCCTCTTCTTATATTTTGATGAACGATATGTATAATCGCAATTAAAGTGTATTCAGTAAATTCCCCTTGCGGGAGTTTGAGTTCTAACGTTTAGATGCCAGGACGACCCTGGGTTGTCTTGATTTTTTGGGTGATTGTATATTTTTATCTATGTAATGCTTAATTGCAATTAAATTATATTTGGTAAATTATCCTTGCTAAATTTCCATTGGGGTGTCTTTTGGCATATATGTTTAGGCCGCATCTAGAATTAGATGCGATAGTTTATCTGATTCAATATAGACATATACAATAGGTTTTCATTGTAAAAAATATATCATTTACCAGGTGCTCATTCCATTTGATAAATGGTATTGATTTGATATTCTTGGATCTCCACAATGGAAAACCTGGTCATTTACCACTCGAGTTCATCTCATTGGGTCTCCACAATGGAATTCCTGGTCATTTACCACTCGAGTTTATCTCATGTGACAAACAGTATTGATTTGTCTCCAATTCCTCCAGGAAACCTCATCATTTACAACTTGAGCTCATCCCATTTGGCAAACAGCATTGATTTATTATTTTTAGGTTTATTAAAGACTTTATAAACTTTTGTACTTTACAAGATTGAAAAAATAAGGAATTTTGTTTAAAAAAAATGCCACAGCTTGAGTTTGCAATCTGATCTCATAATTTTTTAGATTAATTAGTGAGGGGTCTATTGGGGTCCTTGCCCATAATAAAGAGAAATAGAGTTACATAAAGAACATTAGAAGACATATCCTCTGAACATACATTAATAGTATTGAACTTGAGAATGAGTTCATACAAGACATTACTTCGAACAAGATACACTGCTAAATGAAAGAGAATACAAAATCTGTAAGATGCACAATCATTCAAAACATACAATAAAAAATGAGGAAACTCAGGCCTTAGACTTCATAAGCCTCCTACTACATTGAGAGACGAGACCTTCCATAGTCCGTTGTGTTCCTTCCAACTGGAGTTTCTTCACCTCTGATTTCTGACCATGACACTTCTTGAGTTTTCTCCTAGATCATAGCTTTTCCAGAAGGCACCAAGAAGAAATTCGGTTTTCTTTGAATTGAAGTTGAATAAGCCTCTTCCTTAGAACTATTTGAGAGCTCAGCTGGACCTACTACTGCATCATTCTCACTATTCAGCATCTACTGATCCTGTTGAATACAAGCCTTCCTTGCTTCCATTGAGCCTTTTGATGCAAAAAGGCTGCCATGATTCCTCCAAAGGAACTCCTCTCTTGGCTTTTCTTTTCTAGGGACCCAATGTAGAGCTGAACCCCATCACCTTTTGCCAGTGGAACAATCAGATTGTTTATTCCCCAAACGATTGTAACAGAAGCACTTGAATGGGAATCCTTCAATATCCACATATTGCAGCCATGAACTTGTTGGAGAAGAAATTTGATAGAATGGAAAACTGCTCTAGAGAGATCCAAAAGCACACAGGCTCTTGCATAGCTCCCATGGGAGCCATCACAAATAGGTTTTTTAATAAAAGTCCCAATAGATTTATAATTTTATAACTAAATGTATCCCTTCCTTCAATCTATAGACCAAGGGAGGTGGTAAAGTTGAGCACAAAAGGGTACCACAGAGAGAACCACCAACTTAGGGTCAAAAAAGGATTGCCAAGGGTTGAGGAATAGCCCTATTCTACCATCAAGTCAAGGCCCTTGCTCCTAGATGCATACCTTACCTATGTCAAGAAAAAACCTTTTGAAAGAGCAGATAGGGAGGGGAGATGAATAGCAAGCCATGATTTTTCCATCTATTTTCCAAAAGCTTATTCCTTAACAAGTTTACCTACAAATCTTTAACTAAAGCTGTAGAAATCATTTTTCCTGAGAAAGCATCTACACTTTTAGCAGACATACTCAACATTGAAGGTGAAGGCTCTCGAGACACAAGGATATCTCCCAAGCCACTAGTTCAGCTTTACTAGGAGTAACTTTTGGGTAGGGCGAAACTGTTTCCTATTTTTTATTTACCTCCTTTGCTGAAGCCCTCCTCTGATTAGTCATAGCTCTCATTTATGCATCTTGTTCTTCCCCTAAAACTCCAAAGCCACTCTTTATAGAAGGAGCTGCATGTATGATATGGGTTTCCAACATTTCTTCAACCTTGCAAAATTTGACGAATAGAAGAGGGGGTAGAAGTATTATCCCACACAGTGCAAACATTCCTTGGATTCTTAAGTTGAAGTTGATCCTTCTTCTTTTGCTCCTCACAACCTTGATGATGAGCCTGCCAACAAATGAATCAGCACCCAGGAATGCATACTGTAATACAAAGGGAAATGTTGCAGAAGTTATTGCCCAAATAACCATTCTCATTAATTTTCACATTTACCTTGCTGTTTGTGACTTTCACAATCCCTTATGATGCAATTATCACCTAAAATTTTAACTGTTCTAGCTTTTCTAGCTTGCTTGTCTTCATTCCAGTAAAAAAATTATTCCAGTGTTTGTGGCCTATTTTAGTTCTCTCAAATGTGCTACATGCAAAATCAACAAACTCAATTATATGATTTTGTTTTTCCAAAGCTATTCTTCACAAAAAGCAAGTAAAACACAAGCACATTGTTGATTTATTTTAGATATGTTCTTTGTAATAACATCTACTAAATTTATAAAAGTGTTAAATCTAAACTCTGAATCCTTTTATGCATATTTTCTTTCATACTATATCAGGACAAATCCAATTATACTATAAAATTAGCATTGTTAATGAATTCATTGATTGAATCTTGTATTCTAATGATTGATTCCTTTCATTACCATACAGAGAAACCCACTTTTAATATTGGTGCCATGAGAGAATTGATGTATGGTCACAATGTTGAAGACCGAGACTGGATTTTCAATTTGATGGCTAATAGTGATCTCTTCATTACAAAGAAGAAAGCTGGAAAAGTATATGCTATCCCAGATTACAACAAGCCAATGGAACATCAACGTGAAATGACCATGAAGAGAATTTTTTATCTTTTAGAGAAGGGTGTTTTTAGAGGTTGGTTGACAAACACAAGTTCAGAGGATGCAATAAGGCAAGCTGCAATATTTGAGTGCTTGGGAATATATGATCATTCGTTAGGCATAAAACTTGGTGTGCACTTTCATTTATGGTAAGAAATTTGTTGACTTATTTGTTTGCATGCTATTGTCTCACCTGTATTGTTGTGTCCAATTAATAAAAGATGAAAAAGTAAATGCTACTTATCGTTAGGCTTGCTAAGTGCAGGATTCTTAGCAGTTGTTTATGCATTTTTAACTCAGTGAAAATGCATTGGGATACAATTGTGCATGTTACAAGCTATCAATCACATTCCTGCATATTATGCCAAAAGTTGAATTTTAAGATGAGCATATGGTGCATTTCGGCCGATGTGGTGTGGTATCTGCAAAATTATGTCATAGATGATCTATAGTTCCTTTTTTGTTACTATTTAATAAATTAGTAGATGATATAGTGATGTTCTGTTAGTTGAAGTTAGTATGAGTTAAAGTATATGGCAATGCCAAGTAAAGTTATATAGGTTATGCATAGGTCTTCCTTTTAATGCTTACAAGTAATAACTTACTAAGTTGCAGGAATGGTGATCATTATAATATTATTCTATTAGATTGAGTTAGTTTGAATAAAAGTATGAGGCAATGCCAAGCAAATTGATATAGCTTATGCATAGGGCTGTCCTTTTGCTGCTTACCATTACAATTTGTTCAAATGTATTCAATTGGGACCATTAGGAATGGTAATTTTTCTAAGGTTTCTATAGGAAAGTTCAAGCATATTGAAGAACCATGGATAGCTAAATCCCTCTTGTGAGTAATTATTGATAGTTTTGGTTTGAGTTGTGGAATGGTCTTTGTTACCATGTTTCTTTTCTCTATATTAGGGGTTGGCTAGTTTTGTCATAATCTTTGGATATTATTACTATTGGTTGCTAAACTTTTAATCTCTAATAGTGCATAGCAGAAAAAAAATGAAAGGCTTAAGCCTATAATTCTCCTGTATAAAAAATGTCAAGGGTTTGTCTTACTATCATATAATGGAGAGAACTTGTACTACAATGGGCTGTGTGAACTTAGTACCTTTGTTTCATATAAAATATTTTCAAATATAATTTATTTCATTGCTATCCTTATGCTAAGGGTATTTCTTGTTTATCCTATTGTGGTAGGGGTGGTGCAATCAGGTTCCTTGGTACAAAGAGACACCATCAAAAGTGGCTACAGGACACAGAAGACTATGTTGTGAGAGGATGCTTCGCTATGACTGAGCTTGGACATGGCAGTAATGTATGCAGGAATTTTAAACATTTTGCAAGTTAAGAAATGTCATTTGTGATACATTGTTTCCATCTTTCTGAGATCTTGTTGATCATTGCCATTCTTCATAATATAGGTCCGTGGAATTGAAACAATCACCACTTATGATCCTTCTACTCAAGAATTTATCATTACCACACCTTGTGAGTCTGCCCAAAAGTACTGGATTGGAGGAGCTGCAAATGTAAGTGACATGTTATTTTTGTTTCAGTGGATTCAATAATATTTTGATAAGCTGGCTTATTATTTTCTGTTTTCTGTTTTCTTGTCTAGCATGCCACCCATACTGTAGTCTTCTCCCAGCTTCTTATTAATGGAAGGAATGAAGGTGTGCATGCATTCATTGCACAAATAAGAGATAAAGATGGGAATGTATGTCCAGGGATTCGAATTGCTGACTGTGGTCACAAAATTGGCTTAAATGGAGTCGATAATGGAAGAATTTGGTATAGAATTGATAATTAATAATCTGAGAATTTATCAAACTGAAAAGGACCGAGCCCATGAATTGAAATCTTGTATGGTGCTATCTTTAAACAGACAACTAATTATTTTATGTAACTTCTTCTAGGTTTGACAATTTGCGTATACCACGTGAAAACATTTTGAACTCTGTTGCTGATGTATCTCCAGATGGCAATTACCAAAGTCCAATTAGTGATCCCGATCAGGTGACTTTGCCTTCCAAATTGCATCCTTATTTAAAAATTAAA
Source organism: Sequoiadendron giganteum (assembly GCA_007115665.2). Classification (NCBI taxonomy): domain Eukaryota; kingdom Viridiplantae; phylum Streptophyta; class Pinopsida; order Cupressales; family Cupressaceae; genus Sequoiadendron; species Sequoiadendron giganteum. The sequence continues at coordinate 885,046,053 of CM021100.1, forward strand.
ATAAATAAAAAAATGAATATCAGATATGCATATTAATGTTTTAACTTTAGGCCAGCACATTGTTTCAAACTTTATTTAAACCTCATATTTGATTATTATTAATGGTACTGCTAATCTGCGGAGGTTATGTTTAATTACATGGTTGCACACCAATTGGTCAGTCTGTAGAGTCCCAAGTGTACTCTTAATGCTGGTTTGACATATTTTAAATAAATACTAATTTTCCAATTATCTGTTTAGAGATTTGCAGCTTTCATGGCCCCTCTAACAACTGGCCGTGTAACAATTGCAGTTAGTGCTATCTATCAGTCCAAGGTAAGATATTGACAAGGAGTTCTAATCTGCTGATGTTTCATTTTAAAAATGCTATATTTTGGAAATGCCAAACAATTTGAAAATCCTTATCTTATTATTTTGGTTTTATTACAGATTGGATTATCAATTGCAATTCGATATGCGCTGACAAGACGGGCTTTTAATCTACAACCTGATGAGCCAGAAGTATTGTTACTTGATTACCCATCACATCAGCGACGTTTGCTTCCTTTGCTTGCTAAAACGTAAGATTGTGTGTTAACATTCTTAGTGATACTTGTATTTTGAATTTGGCAATTTCCCCTTGTAGGATAACCTTTGGTTTTGACACCACAACTGAGGAGTATCTTATTGGTCAAATTCATCAGGAATGTATATCTGGTCTCATGTTTTGGGGTATGCCACACCTAGCAAATTGGATATGGTATTTTCACCTAATTTAAGTGCTCTGTTACATTTTCTGGGAATTTGACTTGAAAAACTCTACAGGGACTCTAGATGAGTGATAACTATGTTCTTTGTAGTTTTACAAGATTACTGCCTTTTTGTGCCCTTCAAGGACACTAGCACCAGTCAATAACATCCTAAAAATTGCAAATGCTCTCTACAATTTACTGTGGATCTTTTACTTTCTCAGGAAACAACTATCTTCTCATCTCAGCTGTGTAGTCTTCTTCAATCTTACAATTCAACTTTCACATTGTTTCTGAGTGTGCTGATCATTTGTCTTGCAACTGATTCCTTTTCTTGAACCTCCATGGGTTCATTTATGTAGTTACAGCACACCTAAGGCTCAAACAAGAAGCACAAAAGTCAGGAATCTGAAGATAAATCTTTATCTTGTCGTATACTTCTCTTGCATTCAGGCAAACTGCCTCTTTAAGCAAGGCAAAACTGTTGCTTACAGAATTGCTGGTTAGGAAACCGTCACTTTCACTCTAAACAGTTGCAAAACAACCAATTAGGAATCTGGCAGTTATGTATCTGCCCAACCCCTACTTAACTGTCCAAAACGTCTTACAACTTGCAGAGGGCATAAATTTTTCGTACAGATAATAAATCAAGTTCTATTTCTTTCGAAAGTGCATAACTTTTAGAGAGGAATCTTAAAAATTCACTTTAGATGTTTCCCATATGTTGTTTTTGCCTCTAAAACATGTCACAAACACTTGTTTAGTCTCGACTCTCATTAACAGTCAATTGACTCAATCAATAGACTTTGATAATGTTTATGAGCCAATATTGGATTAGACATCCTTAATTTGGATGCTATTGGTATGAAAAAAGATCTATTATGAAAAAGAAAAGGATTCACCTTCTATCTTCTCAAGTAGGATACCTGTCCTTTGTCATTTCTTTCGGAAAGGCAATCTTTTTTTCTCTCTTGGAGTTTTCTGTTCCAATCTGCACTTTGCAAAACTAAAGTAGTCTTATAAAGTTTTTGAATTTTTCACATATTTTCCATCTAACCCTTTTGCACTCTGGGGTGTCTTGGTCTCTCTTTTAGCTTGCTCCTTTGTGCTCTTGGTGCCTTGCCTTTTCACTTGGCTATTCCTATTAGCTCGTTTTATTGCAATGCACATGCTTGTTGGCCAGGGTGAAGCTCTCTTTTGAGAGAAGCTTGCCATAACAACTTTCTTGCTATTCACATTCTTTGAACAAGTGAAGAAAGCATTTAACATCATGTAAGTGGCTTACAGAAAATCACCACTTATACAAGATTACCCCTATCTTGGGTTTGACAATTCATTTCCTGCATCAACAACACATAACATGTATATTACGTTGTCTTTGATGAAGTAAAATGAATTCAAACCACACATTTATACCTATCATGAGTGGTCTTCTCACCTTTGTATCAATAAACAAAGGGGTAATCTCATGGGCCCAAGAGTTCTTCCATGATGGGAGAATCAGTAGCATGAAATTGACTTATTGATACAAAGGTGAGAAGAGCACTCATGATAAGTAGTAATCCATAGTAGACTGATGATTTTATAAATGTGTGGTTTGAATCCATGTTACTTGATCAAAGATATTACGTTATATATATGTTTTATCATTTATGTGTTGTTGATGCATACATTGAATTATAAAACCGAAGGTAGGGGTAATCTTGTTTAAGTAGTGATTTTCTGTAAGCCAGTTACATGATGTTAAATGTTTTTTTCACTTGTTGAAAGAATATGGGATTGATTTTATTGATACAAAGGTGAGAAGACCACTCAACAAAGGGAACACAATAAACAATTTGGAGGTTCTTTAATGTGAGTGTTACACATTCATATGCTTGCCGATAAACATATTATCTTTGCAAATATTCTATCCATGAAACCAAGAATGATTTGCTTCTTTCTTTGAATGGTAGCTTTTGGTTGGTAGGTGCTTGAACAACTTAGTCTTTCTCTCTTGCAGATGCCCCTTCCTTTTTGGAATGCCCCTTGAAATTATTTTTGTTGAGTTGTGGATGAAATTTCAAACATTTGGCATGCAAATGCTTGCTCATAGTATAATGTGCGCAATAATTCTTGCCTATGGCTTTAAACAATTTTTTTTCATTATTTCCCTTCTCCTTATATAATTATATTGATTCAAAGATTTGTATTTGCAACTTGTGTCCTCCTTGCCTCTACACCTTGATCTCTACTTTGTCTTGGGGAGTGGCGTAAACAGTTTTCTTCTTACTGAAGCACTTAGGCTTCTTGGTGATGTATTTATTCTTTAAACACATGGCAACCGATGGTTTCTCATTCCCCATGATGAATACAGATGGCATATTGATATTCTTTTGCTACATGGCCTCTCTTTCTACAATTGAAGCAAACAATGGAAGACTTGTCTCTTGTATACCTTCTTAGGCTGTCCTTATATGCTTACTTGTGCACATTTGTTGAAGTGATAATATTCTACCTCCTCCTTTGGGATGTTCTACTCTCTTTGCAGATGCTTTGCATTCTTCTTTGTTACTTTTTACTTTATTGAAAGGCTCCCCTCTTCTTGCAGTCAACCTGCTTTCACCTGTGTATTCATGTATTGATGATATGCTATCTGCTTCTTCATGGAGATGCTGTCCTCTTTGGCCCTTTGAAGTAGTGTGATACTAAACATGCTGATTTTTTGGATACGTCAATTCCTCATTAGTTTTAACAAAATGAATGATGCCAGTACCTTATATAAGCTGTTTTGTTGAGCTAGTGGCTTGGGTTTCTGTTTCTGCAAGCCTGTCTTGCTTCAGCTGTTTTGGAGTGCATTCCTCACTTCTTTTTTATCACCAACTAATCCAAAATTTAATATTGAGGTCTTCAACCTTTATGGGTTTGACTATTCCTACCAAGCCCTTTTCCATCATAACCAATTTTGATTAGCAACTTAGAGCCAAGTCCCCTGATATGCTTCTCAAAACTACCAAAGGACTGATCTGGATCTTGATTGGAAGAAAGATCACATGGTGTAGTTCTTATTGTGCATATCTCAGTCATGGATTTTGCATCTTTGGTAGAGGATGGTCTCCTTGGCTTGTAGAATCTTCACTCCACCATCATCTTGAAATTTTGCCAACATTTCTTCTTTCATTATGCAATTCTTGTCGTATCTCTGCCACAATACCTCTGATAAAATCTCTACCAATGTTCTCATACATGCTGCACACATTGCATATCATGTTTCAAACACCAACTATACTATTACCATCATGTGATTCTCCTTATAATTCCACAAAACAGTAGTGTACAAGGATGTCTTGTTCTGAGAGTGAATTCAACTCCCAATTGTCGTTGGGAACAAGTACTATGTTTGTGCTTATTCATTCAACTGATGTCTTATGTTCCCTTAAGTGTTTGAGATAGTGAATTAATTGCAGGAAATATAAGTTATACAACAAATGAATCAAATACACTAATAAAAGAGAGAGAGAGAGAGATACAAGAAGTTACCTTAGAGAAACTCAATATGGGAAGATTCTAGAAGAGTGAAGCCATGCTTCCTCATCTCCATTATGTTCTTTACAGTTTTACAATCTTCCTGCCTTTCTGAGTTCTTAAGTAAAAAAAACATCAGTCAACAACATCCTAACACTTGCAAATGCTCTTTGCAATCTACAATGAATATCTTTCCTTCTTATCAAACTTGGTTAACATCTTGTCATCTTAGCTGTTTGGCTTTCTGCAATCTCACAATTCAATTTTCACCATGTTTTTAAACGTGTGGATAAATTTTTTTGCAATCAATTACTTTTCTTGAACCTCCATAAATTCATTCATGTAGATACACTATGCCCTAGGCTCAGACAAGCACATAATTCAATATTTAAAAAATAAATTGCCTACTTGTTGTTTACTGTTCTTGTGCATTGCAGTTGGGCAAAACAACTAACTTAAGAAGTGCAAAAATGCCACTTGGAGAATTGGAGGTTAGGAAATTGTCCACTTTAATTGCAAAAAATGCCACTTTAAGCAGTTGCAAAACCACCATTTAGGGGACTGATGGTTATGTAACTGCCCTTGACATATATGTAACAGCCAATTAACTCTGCAAAAAGTCCTGCAACTTGTTGAGACCACAAATTTTGCATATGGACTTGAGATGAGGCTTTTTGTTTTTGAAAGTGCGGAACCTTTCAAGAGGAATCCATATACACAGTAAAAATCACTTCAGATGTTTCCCACATGCTGATTTTGTCTCTACACCAATCATGTATTTATGAAATCATAATATGTTGCAAGCACTTCTTTGGTCTCATTCTTGATGGTGGCCATGCTCTTGGATCAATGATAAACCATTATCTTTGCAATGTAGATATTTATGTTTTTTGCTGACTAAATACCACCTCCATGGATTGATCTTGATTGTGCATTAACCAAAATGTCTAAAGAATAGTGACTGTTATTCTAAGTTACTGATTCAGGTTCATGTTTGGGTTTGGGTTCGGGTTCGGGTTCAAGGGTTTGGTTTGTGGGTCTGGTCAAATTTTCTTTTGGGGTTGGGTTCGTTTTGGGTTCATCAATACAAAAACATAAATATATACATATTTGCAGCAGTAATTAAATTCAAAATATACCACTATATTAATAGTCAAATAACAAAAAAATACACCACCATATTAATAGTCAAATATTAGTCAAACTAAAATGTCATGATATATATTAAAGTTTAAAAAATAATGTCGTGTCAACAATCAGCCATCATTGATCAAATATCATATGGGTCGTCAAAAATATCATCATCAACATCAATATTAGATGATGTATGTAGTGGTAAATTAGAAGAACCACAAATAGAGCCACTAGCACTGGCATTGACACTAGCACTAGCACTAGCACTAGCAGTTCATGCTCACTAGCACTAGCTCTTCATGCTCACTAGTTGGCTCATATTCATCGTCAACATCAAGTGCAACAAAGTGGGCAGTGGAAGCATCCAAATCAATATGCTTTGGCTTGATATCCCACTTCCTTGTGTCCCCTTCTTTTTAGCCTCTTTTGTGTAAGGAGCCACAAGTTTGAATGCACATACACCAAGTCCTCTACCTTTTTTGACTGTAGTCTATTGCACAGGAATGGCACAACAACTAGCTTGGAATGTTTAGCGATCAATCTTCAACTCTATTTGTGCAATGGCAAGCAAGAAAATAAGTTCAGTGATGGAGGAAAATGTTTTTCTTCTCATTCACAATATTGCCTTGTGGATGTTTTGTTGTATATCACATTTTATGGTTAGGAGGGCGAATGACACTTTTAGAGTTGATAAAAATAAATACTAAAAAAAAAGGAAAAATTCGTCAGCTGAACGTGTGAGAGGGCAAAATTCTGCCCGGGTTCACCCAGGTTTGTTTGGGCTGGACCCACAGGATGTGGGCAGAACCCTGTCTGAACCCATAGGGACCAGACCTTGTTCAAACCCATAGGGGATCGGACCTGACCCCGAACCTGGGTCAGACTGGACTAGGACCTGAGGTTGCCTACAGGTGAACCGGTAACTTAGCTATTACTTTTTGTTATCTGCAATTTAATTTTCACTACATACACATGCTCCTGGGCATGCAACAATTATGCCAGAATGCACAACAACTACATTCTTGGCTCCATACAGAATTCCTTGATCAACTTTTAATTTAGAACATACAACTATTAGAGGTCCATTCCTTCTATGCAGAGAGCAGTGCATGTATCCAACTTAATATTTTTCAGGTCATGTTTCTTCATTTTATTTCTTGGGCTCTCAAGACAATTCACTTTATAAACAACTTACAAATACATGAGGATACAAGAGTGGGAGGTGGAAGCTGCCACCAATTTAGATACAACTTTAACATGAAGTGTTCTTCACTATCTTTAGATTACCACGGCATCCTCTTATCAGCTGCACTATTTTTTCTTGCAGATGCTGTTAGTCTCCAATGATTACTCAAAAACACACTTTGAATTTACATTTCCAACAATTCCAACATTATAAAATTATTGTTATTATAGAATATAAAATTCAGCAAATAAAAGACAAGAGGAAAGTTTCTGTATACATCCTACAATAAATGTTGTTTTCTTGTAAAGGTTGCACAATTCAGACCCGATGAATTTGCTACCCAACCAAACCTGAAAGGTAATCTGCTCTTTTCAATCTCAGTCTGTTGCATATCAATATATATGAAGTCTGAGAGGAGCTGGAAGAATCACTGTGATGGTTGTGCCCTGGTTGTACTTTGTAGTAAACCACACTGCCCGTTGCCATTCTAATCCACCAACTCTGATTGCTATTCTACCTCCTAGTGCCCCCGGTCCATTCTTTTAAGGGGAGTCAGGTGGTATCACAGGGTTTGCAGTGCCCTGTATAGTTCACAAGGAGATTAAACATCTTACAAGTATCTTAACCCCATATTTCTACACAGGAGTGATTCACAACACAATGCTACAACAGGGCATTGCTTGTTTAAAATTGCCGAAAGGACTGTCAAGTGGTGTATGAGAAACCTCTCTGCCCATGACAAGTCTTAACCAGGTGAAGTCACAGAAGGGAGTTGCACTCCAATTTAATGTACTAGGTGAAGCAAAAAAGAGATAAAGGAGATATAATTGAGGACATAGATCAATTCCAAAAATACAAGCAATAACTACTGACAGATAAAGGAGAGAACAAATTTATTTAATACAGATCCTGCAAATATTGTATAGAAGGGTAGAAAGTAGAGTTCTAGGGTTTTTGGAAAGTCTGCAAATATAATAGGAGGGAAAATTGCATAATAATTAAATTACTGTTTTTCTAAGCTTAAAAAGAGGAGTCATTTTAACAACAGCTTTCATGCTAGTCTGTTTCAGGCAAATTCACCTCTTTCTCAGTACAACTTTCCATTTCTATGCGTAAAGTGCATAAATATCTTTCCATTTTAGTTATGCTTCCCATTCACAATGCATCTTTTCCAATACAAAAATTCATATCTATGGGGAACTGTGTAAATATTGGGCCTATTATCTTATGATTGAATGATGCCACATGTTGGAAATGCTTCTATCTTTTCTTTGCCAAGATACATAGAGACTAACAGGCTTCAGTTCCATTTTGTGACATTCTCACGCCACTCCAATGGGACATGCATGGGTGCCCACTTTATGTTGGGGACCTTGCTCAGTGGGTTTAAAATGCTGCATCTTTTTATGGTAATCACTCCACCTTACCATTCGTCAAGCCCATTGGAGTATTGGACTATATCTTGAAAATACCTCTTTTATGTTAAGGTTTATTTTTATGTTAAGGTTTATTTTGATCATTTATAATTATAAAGTTCTTTTTATCCTATGCATTATGTAAGGCTTTGTGCATTTAGGGCAACTGCAAGTTATGTGTTGTGGGTATAGGTGGTTCAGTTGAAAATGTGCATTACAAGCATAAGATGTGACATGTAGTATCCTTGTAATGTTGTTCAGGATTTGTCATGACATTTTTTTATGAAAATTCTTTTTAATTGGTAATTTGGAACTAATACCCCATTATCCAAAAGTACATTATTTATTGTTTGACCATTTAGCATGTATTTATAAGGTACGATGCATAATTTATGCCTCACTATTGTTTTGTGCATGGTTCTTTCAGTATATATGTGTAATAAGAAACACAAGATTTGCAATTGGTTGCTTCTTGTTCAGTGGGAAAATTTACTTCAAGGAAAGGGAAGAGCTTTATGGACTCTGGAATATATGCCAAAGGGTAATCATAAGTAGGCTCACATCTGATGATGAAGGCTCAGATTCACTAAGGATAGGCATCATGTGCCCATTTGTTATGATGAAGTGCATAGAGCTACATTTTAGGGATTTTAACTTTTACTTCCATCAGATGTTGTTTGCTGAACAATGCTTTCGTCATTTTGCATGCAGTTCTTGCAGGACATTTCTTTGAGTTGTTTTGTATATGCACTTAACAGATTAATCTTTAATGTGTACATTTCTGTTTTATGTTGCAAGAGGGACCTGCCACAAAAATATTTCTAAGATTCTTTGATTCTTCTAATTTGAATGAAACATTTATCTTGATATGCAATGAATATGTAAATTAGCTTGGGACATGAACAATGTAGACAATTGACAATTTGATAGTGAACCCAAATGCTAGGGAAGTAATCTTTGAAATAACTTTAAGGTTTGACAGGCCCAATCGACAGGAATTGCTTAAGCAATATATTCAAAGGATTTTGTCTTTGCAGATATGCAATGAGTTGTGCAGCTAATGATCTCAAGCGGATATATTGGAAAAGGACCCCTTCCGATAGCAAGACTATTCATGTTCTTTCTAGTGGATACAAGGCTATGTTCACATGGCACAACATGAATACATTGCAGGTTGTCTTCAGGACTAGATTCCATCATTTGGTTGGCTTTAATTTTGGTCATTTCATTATATGCATATGCTATGATCTTATCAGTGCTTGTATTTTCATTTATAATTTTGAATTTCTTGGTGTGCGTCATGACATGTGTGCTTGATTATAACTTTATAGCTTTTCTTAAAAAATGCAAGTAGTTAATGGAAAACAAAATTGAGATGCAGGAGTGCCGTGAGGCATGTGGTGGTCAAGGTCTAAAAACAGAAAACCGCATAGGCAACCTCCTGGGTGAATATGATGTTCAATCCACATTTGAAGGAGACAATAACGTTCTTATGCAACAGGTATGTCATGAGTAGAATACCTTACTCTAATTTTTTTATATTTTTGCTTCGTAAATGAGTATTTTTTTAATGCATCCCCCAACCAGTAGGACACAAATGGGCGTTCATTCCCCAGAAGTGATAGAGGACATGCCTACCTGCAGAGAATTGAACTTCAAATCACATTGTTTGCAAATATATTCAGTTACCATTACACTATAACCCCTTAGGTGGGATACAGTAGCTTGTAATTGATGCTGTATCCAAGTATTTATTAGGGAAGTCAGAAAGAAGTACATGCCATTTTATGGGTAATGTTTTTTAATCCATTAGGTTTATTTTGGCTATCTATTGTTGGGTGAGGATGGGCATTCTACCCATGAAAAACTGATAGAGAATGCCTACTATCTTTTGATTCACCCAAGTATGGAAACATTTTCTCATTGCTTAAGAGGCAAAGCAATTTAGAAAGTGCAATGTTTTATTTTATGTTTTTATTGCAGTGTACCTCTAACTTTAGTCTCATACAGATTTGAATATTTCTAACTAGAACTGTTGTGGTAATATTTTTGGTTTGTGTCTGGGAAATACCTTCATTTATATATTGATAATGCAAATCGTATCTGGATGTAGTTTAGCAGATTGCTTCTGTCATTTCATCCTTGCAAGGTGTTTGAAACCTCCAATGTGTTCTAATTATCTCTTTCTATGGTCTGTTTTGTCTCAAAGAAATATATCTAGGTGCCTACCCTGACATCTCATTTCTATGCTTCAGGTTAGTAAAGCACTATTAGGAGAATACAATGCTGTTCGTAAGAAGCAAATACCCTTTAAGGGCTTGGGTCTGGAGCACATGAATCATACCCGTCCTGTAATTCCAGCAGTGCTGGATAGTTTTACATTGCGAGGCATAATATTCCAAGTGAGTTCTTTCTGGTTTCATCTGTTATTTGTTTTGGTTTTATTGCTGTATTGCAATTTTCTTGACATCACAGTAAAGGTGGGTCTGTAAGTTCACTTGTAAGTTGTAACCAAGAAGTGCAGTGCTGTGCAGGTTGATATTTTCCATTTGAGGGAGCGTGATTTGTTGGAACGTTTAGCAATGGAAATATCTCAAGTTGTTTCAGAAGGCAAAAGTACAATAATTGCTTTCACCATGGTATGTATGTATGTGACATCACGTATAGCATTTTTACTAGAATTCATCTCATCTCAAAGTCATGGAAGGAGTGATTTGCATTTTTTATGATGATTAGAGTTACAAGTTGGCAGAAGACTTGGGGAGAGCTTTCTCACAACGAGCAGTACTAGATTCCATCATTTCTGCAGAGGCAAAACTCAGTCCTTCTGATTCTATGAAGGTGAATGAATTTAAGTCTGTCTCATCCTAGAAGTAATTTGACAGCAACTATTATCCTGGCTTAGTTCTTACAAGGACAAATTCTGGCTTTGTAGGATGTTCTAGGACTGTTGAGGACCTTATATGTCTTGGTCAATCTTGAAGAAGACATTTCATTCCTAAGGTATGCATAGACTAGAAAGAAATGAAATAAACTAGTTAACAAGCAAAATTGACAAGATCTTTATATCTTTTAAGTTGATCTTTATATCTTTTAAGTTCTTCATATTTTATTTTTATTACATAATATTCCAAGGTCATAAGTGAATGGAGCTGACGCTGATGTTATTGTAATACAGATATGGATATTTAACACCACAACAGTCACAGGTGATCCAGAAGGAAGTGGGAGATTTGTGTAAGGAACTGCGGCCACATGCACTTGCCCTTGTTGATTCCTTTGGAATTCCTCAGCCGTATCTCAGTCCAATTGCATTTGATTGGGTTGAGGCAAATTCATGGGAATAAGTATGGATACAGTTAGTTCAAATCCAAAGTAGCGAGAGAATTGAATCCACGCTTGGGTTTGTTGGATTAGATACAAAAAATTATTTATCTAATGTAATTATGATATTGACTTGAGGAATAATTATTAGTCCCTTTCTATAGCAGGGATACTATTGGATCAACTTTTAGCATTAGTTTGCCTGGGAATTTGTGCAAATTAATTATGTTTTGTAAAGTTAACCTTAAGTTGTTTTTTTGCAATTAAAAATAGAATAGTTGGTTTGTCGCATGTTGATTCGTCTGTCTTAATTTGCGGGCAGGCTTTAAAATTTTGATTAAGAAAAAAAGGAAAAAATGGCAGTCAATCAAATGGTATATAGCAAAAAAATATATTTTTTCTAATATTTTTGTGAATGCAAATTGCACACAGCTTGGGTGGTGATGATGTAAGAAAAAGAACTGTTTTGTAATGTTTATGTGTACATATTGTTGGGAAGTTGGGTGGGGGCCAGCTCATGGAGTAAATGCTGCACGGCCAACTCATGAAGTTAATGTATTTGTTTAATCTCTCCTTTATATTGTATATTTAGCCCATATGTAATGACCCCATCCTTGGGTAATTAAAATTTTTCCACATTTCACTTCAAACATATAAATGTAACAAGTAACAAAGACATTACAATAAAATTCTTCCTTTCTTTATTGATAATTACATACCAGTTACAATATATCTTTCCACATGGATCCCATTTCCATTGCAAATATAATTTAGAGTACAAAAGTAAAACAATTACATACATAGCTCGTAAGCTTTTGCACAAATAGTAATAAGATAGTCCTGGGTCCCTTCCTTACAAATCTTGGTGTATCTGTTGCCTGATGTGGAGGAGAAACATCACTCAGACGCTTTTCCCCCAACCACAGACTGTTAATGCGGTCCCTCGCACATCTATCATTCAATAGATGGCCCTCCCTTCGAACGAAGAGATTGGTAAAGTAACCGGTTGCGACAACCCAACTGAGCATAGTGCTGTGTCCTATACATCTAGAACTTGCTATTTCACAATCTCGAACTAGCATGATGAATCACAATGAATTGACAGTGTAGTCTCAACTATCTCACATCTAAGTGGATGTCGTACCTTCCACTACTTTAGCCAAAGTATTCTCATTCAGTACTTCAAATGAAAGTCATCTATCATATACACTACTCAGGGCCGATTTGATTTAAGGCTATCTTACACTACGCATAGGTATCGTCTTTTACTTTGGATAATCTTTTATCCTAGACTAACCTACAACATTTTTCTAATAGATTTACACAAGATAGGTATATCCTGTTTCAAATTACCTACCTTTTAGACATTCTACTTCCAATAGCTACATAAGGGAGGTATATCCTGTTTCAGACAACCTACATTAAAACAAACTACTTAATCAGGAATTGGAATATAGTCAACAAGGGTCCCTTTGGTAACTCCTAACACAGAATCCTTTATCCATGGAGTACATAGCTTTTCCTAGTTAACCTACTAACTTTAAAGCTTTAGACTACCTTGGTACTGGTTCCACCCTCGTCTTAGTATTTAATAACTAGTTCCTCTTTTCCTTTACATAAGGAGTTCAAGCAGTATTCAAGTAATACAATTCATAATATAACTTCTATTAAAAGGTATTCAAACATTTCCCTTTCATGCTAATCTTTTAACAAGCTTTTCCTATGAATTTAAGCTGTTTCTTTTCAATAAGCTCTTTTTATGAAATTAAACTATTTCCAATTTAACATGCTTTCACTATAAAATGAGCTATACCCAATTTAATAGCCTTTTCTAATGGAATTGAGCTATTCCCAATTTAACATAATTCTTTAGAAAATAGAATCCTTCTAACATTTTCCTTTCCTACTTCATAACATAATGCAAAGCATAATCAAAGCAAGTAACTCATTTTAATTCAAATGACAAAAGTATTTCTCATGCCTGTTTCCCTTGCTGCGAAGGAGTTCAATCAGTAGCTTCTACTCTTCCTTCACAGTCCTTCTCAGTCTTTTCCAGATACTTTTCACAGCATGGGTAGAGTATGACTCTTAGGTAAATGCAATACAACAATGATGGAATATGGCTCTCAACAATACAATCACAACAAAGATAGAATATGGCTCTCAACAATACAAAACAAAAATGATAGAATATGGCTCTCAGCAACAACAATGATAGATTGCAGCTCTTTAAAAAGAAATTCGTAATTTGCAAGTGTAGATAGCAATTGGTGTCAATGACAATGAGAGCAACCTCTTATATAGGTTTCAAATTCTCATGCTTACTATATTGTAAGCATGAGAATTCGACACCTTTCTCATTGACATTGTCAAAATATGTAGTGGCAATCATTTGGCAAGACACTCAGCAAAATAAGAGATGATTCGACCTCATTCTTGAAGAATGTTTCCACTCTCACATGGTAAAATTCGAGAGACAGCCACCTACAGGCGTATTCACCAAAAATGCCCAAAAAAATGGCGGTTTACTCTCAAAGAAAATGTCAAGGTAAAAAATGTGGCCTTCTGGATTTTGTTCCGCCCCTTTCATTCGCGTTTCTAGTTGGAGATCATGCAGGTTGCGCCCTAGTCTTATGGCGTGAGGAGCTATGCGCGATTTAACATTTACATTCACCATTTTCACCATTCACAGTTCGCGTTTTTTCAGTGTGAAGGAATTTCGCGATTTTCATTTAAACCAAAGTTTTAAAATGCTTTTAGATCTAAATCTTTTAAAAAGACTATAGTCTTTATCATTTAAATTCTCAAGATATTTCCAACGTATTTTTCCAATAAACTATGGAAATCGAAAATACCTTTATTACTTATGGTAAATGCATTTTATTGCCAAATGACTATACAAGTCAATTTAATTATTTCCAAGGCAATGTTAATTTAAAATTTATAAATATATTTTTCATTATATTAAATATAACCTATTATAGTTTTATTTTACCTTATTTAAATATATGTATATATCTATATAATATTTAAATATTACTATAGATATATCTATATATTTTATTATAGGTAAAACTATAATATCGTTTATATTAAATATAATATTAAATATATTTATAAACACATTCAATATTTACATTTAAATATATCTATACATATTTGTATTTAATTATCCAATTACGTGTATTACAGGCCAGTCAGCGTACCCTTAATACACGTATTTGTACAAATATGTATATATATGTTTAACTGTAAATTCCAGGCATCAATATAACTTATCAGTTCACATTTCACATTCAAGGTTCACAGAACAGTAGGTTAGTCAATCAAGTAACACCACTCATAAATCATAAAGAAGTAATCCAAATCTCCTAAGCCTAAGGATGACTTATTACGACCATTCAATCTGACTTAGTTCCCAAAAACCCTCAGTGAAGTGTGTGTATGCTCAACTTGATCAACTTTACCGGTTACTCGACCAAGCCCCTCTCCCGAGTGATGTCTCCCCTCCGCCTGGAGGAATAGTTCCTCTTCCTGCAACCATAGACATACAATCTCGACAGTTACTTGTTCACAACATTTGCAGTATCTATATAAATCAATTATAAAACAAGATTTATTTTCCTGATATTCACATATATGCAGTATTTACCATGAATTACATCAATCATCAAATGAAACAACGTCAAATGAGCTAACATACATATTGATAACAAGGTGCAAGCATCTCCAGATTTCACCTTACATTCATTTCTACCTTTTATATCACTAGTATATAGCAACCTCATAATTCAGGATGTAACACGATAGGCTATATATAGTGTGAGATTTGAGCCAAAACCTGTCTCACATTGGAAACAGGTCGCCGTTAAACCATTTGTCGATCATTGTTTACTAGTAATTTTTCCTAGCCGTACAAGTTTGATATTTTCAAACCCACTTTTGTTTACTGAGCGCGGTGGGTGGGAGTAGATGCACCGAACCCTAACTGAAGTCGGTCTAGTCCATACAACTTCTCTATTCATTCACACTTGACAATGGGGATGCCGACATGGAGCTGTATGAGTGCTCACGTCCACATATGACTCTGTGAGAAGGGGGAAGTGCTCTCATGGGGCCTACTCTTTCTCTTTCAGTGGAGTATGCCAAAATGATTTTATTGAGTAGTTGAGCTTTGCATCTGACATACAAGGAAGGGTTTGAACCTCCGACTTTCCCAAAGAAATGACCGAGTAATGAGCGGCCCACTACTGGTCACGAATCTCTGGGAGAGATTGAATGCTGAAGTGTTGGAAGACTAACAGTAAAATCACTATTGAAGCTGATGCAAAACCTTTCGCCCACCGCTTCCTTCACCCTCTTCGGTTACAAAACTGGCCACGAGTCTATTGAAAGAGATTGATCGTCGAATAGATTGTTTTCACTGTAACACCAGAGTATTCATGATGGCTATTGCAACGCTCTTGAGAAAATTTCTGAGCCAAAATTCAGGATCAAGCTGGAGATGTTGCCTTAAGATTTGGATGCAAGATACATGTTTATTTATTGAATTTGCAATTTGAGTACTATTAGTTTTATGATCAGATACTAGCAAGCAGATTTAATTCAAAAATCAGACAAATAGACAGCATATATCCTGGGAAAACCCTCCACTTGAGGGAGAAAAACTCAACAACAATATATCACTTATATATTGAATATGAAATAGTTATCTTCTTTACAATGGGGCCGAATATGAGGCCAATCAACAACACCACAATTGATGCAAACACAAAATAATATAAGACACCTTGCTGCTGATAATATCGAACTCCCTTAGTGACAAACTCGGCCTCCTTTCAGACTATGATCTGCTCTTAGAGAAATTCGCACTTGCTTGAAAACTCTAACTAATGAATAATGGATGATCTGAAATGACAAATAATCAACTCCAATATATACAAGTGAAAGGGATAGGACGCATCTCTTCAAGTCTTCATGTCAGCCTTCTACAAAGAATCGTGTCTCCTTGAAACATGATGTCGGCCTCCAAAGTAAATTGATATATCTCCAAGAGGTGGCGGATGAGATAAGTCGTCCTTAATTAATTATTCACAATAATTAATCATTTGTTTAAGTTGCAAGTGAAGTGCCTCTTCACATTGACATCAACTTGAATAAATTGGCTGGAAGGATAAGGCCCGAAGCTCCTCTAACATCAACAAGTACATGAGTTTTGCTTCTTGTCCTACACTTCAACCTAGAAAAATACAAACAAGGATGATAGAGGTAATGACATGATTATGCATGTTCAAGCTTGTTAAACAAGGCCTAAATCTAAAGTGCACGTGCAAATTCTTAAACCTGTATTTTAGGTTCAAAGATGTGCAAAGTAGCGTTTGAGTACTTTAAATACGTTTTAGGTATATGATTTTGAGAGAATCTCTTAGATAAAATCATTACTAAGGTTGAGGGTATTTACTGCTCGTTTTTTTATGGTAATTAAATATTTTATTATCAAATCGCTTCTTTCCCACATTCTTTCATCAAAACAATGAAGAACAACATAATGACATTGAGCTTGTTCAAGAAGCCCCAAGCCTAAGCATAGTTTCAAGTTCTTGAATCTGTAGCTTAGGTTCATATGTTGACAATATAATAGTGTTTTGAGTATCTAAAATGCATTTTATGAGAGTCTTTTCTTTCAAGAATGCAATTAATTTGTGCTCTTAGATGTTATAACATAAGTATACGATACTAAATCTATGGCTAAATGTTGCCTCATATTATTAATCTGGTGCAAATTCAAAGAAGCTCTATGGAATGGGATCTCATTATGATAAGTACAGGGGACCTCTTATAGTGGATGATGGTATATTAACTTCTATCTCAATGGACTGATTCAAATCTAATAGAGTTTGTATCTCATTTATACCATGTCACTTTCCATTTATGAACTCATTCTTCAATATCATGCAACATTAAATGTGTTTTCATCGTTGCCCAAAACTATTATGCTCAAACCCAAGCAAGCTTTCTCATTCACTCGTGTGACTTGATCTCCTTTTCAAAGTTGTCCTTGGGCTTCTTACTTTATAGGTTGTGGGACATCAGAATGCCTACATTGAAAACTTCTTTTAGTTTGTGAGCTATTATGACTTTCATCAACATAAGTCTTTGCTTTTGCCTCCATCCTTGCCATTACAATAAACATACAAACATTGAGAAAGGAGGAGAGCAATACAAAAGCATGATATTCTATTGTGTATAACATTAGATTGGAGGCTAGCCTAAGTAGGCTTCCAAAGTAGAATGCCTGTAATTTCACTATCAAAGTTGTACTTCTCAATCTGTAATACCTCAAACATTTTATAATGATGTTTTAAGCACCTTTGACTCTATCATAAACATGATTACACGTTAGCAACATTAAGTATTACGTTAACATTCACTAACACTACAAACTTGATTTCCAACAACTTTCACAAATGAGAGCTCCAAGCAATAACTTTACTCTTTTAGTCCATTTGGTCACATCAAATGGGCATCCTTGCTAATAATCGCAACTTTAACAATGGTTTTGATCACATAGGAACATAAGATATCCAAAGTAGTTGATAAAAATGGATACTTTACAGATATAAAAAACATTCAACCTTAGTAGTTAGTTTCATTAGAAACGCAATATGGGTTACAGTCAAAATATTTAGGATAACGTGTAAAATTATTTGTCTATTTCCAATAATTTAGAATTTAATAAGTAGTGTCAGAATGAGTTCATTGCATGCAAGTGGCTAATTTATATTCGTATACTTTGCACCAAATGCGTTTACCATGCTACCAATCTCATATTATCACACCTTCAATTCCCCTCCTTAATGCCTACTTTCACTTTTTATACACCTTGTATCAGTTATATAAAACCAATTATGAAACTATGATGTTTGTTTGCTAACTTCTTCTGTAATTGTGTAGGAACAAAATACATTCACAGTCAAAAAATTATGTGCAAGGGCACTTCATTCTAGCACATGGAATCATCAAATACACAATCAACACAAACGAAATAGCTACAAATATTTCTATCACCAAATATGTATTACAAATATTTTGTAAATTTTACAAACAAGATCGGATATATTTCAAACTACACCTCTTTATTATTATTTTATATGATCTTCTATCGACATAACCCTTGCACCCCTCTGGTGCAAGTGCTAGTTCGTAATTTGCATTTCCCTTGTAGACATGAATGCAAAATGCGAAGGCATGCAGAACGACTGAATGACACACTGAAGGCAAGAATTGATTTTCAACGTTGAAGCTTTGTGCAGTGAGGGTTTGATGGTTTAGTGTCATTTTATATGGTTCTTTCCATTTCACTGATGAAGTTTTGTTCAGTGAAGATTTTATGGTTTTGTGTAATTTTATATAGTTCTTTTCATTTCACTATTGAAGCTTTGCATGGTGAGGGTTTAAAGGTTTATTGTCATATTATACAGTTCTTTCCATTTCATTGTTGCAACTATTTTTTCCTAGGTGTGTTTTGAGCACTTTGTGTGAGAGAGGTTTTGCTGCATGTATTTATGGTTTTTTAAATTTTTTATTTTGTGCAAGAAGACAGTTTTTTGTTTTTTAAGGTGCAAGAGTTGAGAGTGGTTGGAGGGTGCATAGTGAAGGTTTTCCAATCATTTTATACATTTGTTCTTTACATGTTATTGTTGTAAATATTTTTTTCTGGATTGAGCATTAAGGTTTGAAGGTTTACTATCATTTTATATAATTGTTCTTTCCATGTCATTGCTGCAAATATTTTTTTGTGTGTTTGTGTCTGTCATGCGCATAAAACATATACTTATTGTGCCAAATACGCATAGCCCAATACTTATGCTCCATTGCCCTTCACTTGGACTCTTTGAGCTGGCTTGTAGGTTTTGAATATTTTATGCTTCCTATATTTTTGGCTAACTGTGTTTGGCTAGAATGATTGTCACTGAACTTTTTTTCATCCTTCTTGTGGTTGGCTAACCATATTTGTCTAGAATGATTATCGTTGAACTTCTTTTCTTTTTGTGTTTTTCTTCACTATCTATTACCTATGCTTTATCTTATCTTCCCTATAGGTCCCTCGGCCATTAGCATTGATTTCTATTACCTACATTTTATATTGGCTGGCCTGTAGGTCCTCAAATTTTTACCTTTACTTTTTGTGGCTAACTCTTTTAGAAAGATAGATGGTTGTTGGACTTGTTTTATTTTGGTGTATGTTTCAATTTTTGTTACATAAACTTTATCTTCTTTGGCATGCAGGTCCCAATTTGTCACTAAAATTGTTTCTTTTGGTTGTCGGTTGTGATTACCATTACCTACACTTTATTTTGGCTGACTTGTATCTCCCTAATTTCTTAACCTTACTTACTATGGCTCCCTTTTGGAGAGAATTATTGCCCTTAAACTTGTTTTCTTTTGGGCTCTAGTTTTGATGTCCATGACTTATGCTTTATCATATATTTTGTGGCTCTCAACTAGGGGCTTTGCTATGAAAGTTGTGTCGTTGCATGAGTTCATCTCATTTGACAAAAAAATTCTCATGGAATTAATATTTTTATGTTTACTTGAGCAAATTATCTTGTTTAGGGGGAAACTCTCACCTCGCAATGATTAGGTTCCTAGATTTACCCCTTGGGGTACAATATCCTTGATTAGTTGGAAATACTTTGTTATGAAAGATCTATACTTTTGCTCTATGTTATTGGGTTCCTTAGGAAACCCTCTTATATTGGTATGGGTCCTAGTTTGGTTCGTCGGTATTTTGCTTGGGCACCCTTGGTCCTCTATGGGTTCTTCACACCTGAGGCAAACCCAAGTGAACCTAAGGGGCCTATGACCCTTGGGGCCATAAAAACAAAAAAACACCACAAAAACATAAATTTGCACTAAAGTGACACTTTCTTGAACTCATTTCACAAATACAAAAGACCAAAATTGCATTTTTCCCTTCAAGTTGCAATTGTTGGGTTTTGAAGGTGAGGGCTATAGGATAGTTAAACCAACATCAATAGGTGAGAAATAATTTCACAAAGAAGATTTAACCATCAAAGATGAGTGAATCTTTCTTTCTTTTTCTTTTTTTTTTTAAATTTTGAATAATTTTGAAAAAATATTTTAAAGTTTTTTTAGTAAGTTTTTTTTTTTCAATTTTTCATGCATAATAAGGGGTTATAATGCTAGTTTTCTATTTTATATTTTATATTACAAGGTCGTTAATTTGTATTTTTTTTCTTTTGTTTTGGGTTTATACCAAATGACTAGTCATTCTAGTTTAGATGCCCTCAATGCAAAGAGTCCATTTGAATTTGATGTAGTGTCACCTCTTTGGTGACATACAACAATGATTGAATGAATTCTAGGTGGTAGGGTTTATTGTTGATGTTGTAGCCAATGTAGAATTGATTATAAGAGCTTGTACTTTCGAGTGAAAGCTCACTTTTGCATTATTTATTACATGGGAGTGAAGTTTTTTTGTGCCAAATAAAAAAAGGTTGCCATTCCCTCAATGCAAAGAGTTCATTTGAATTTGATGTAGTGTCACCTCTTTGGTCACATACAACAATGATTGAATTACTTCTAGGTGGTAGGGTTTATTGTTGGTGTTGTAACCAATGTGGAATTGATTATAAGAGCTTGCACTTTCAAGTGAAAGCTCACTTTTGCATTATTTCTTACATGGGAGTAAAGTTTTTTTGTGCCAAATAAAAAGGTTGCCAAAGTAACGAATAATGACATATATTATACAACAAGAGGATATTGACATGGTAAGTAGTAGATCAAAAGAAAGAGCACATCGTCTTGTCAAGAAAAGATTGTAGAAACCTTAGAGTGGCTTATCACAATCTGTTGGCCCACAACCTTTCATGCCATTACCACCATATTTTGAGAAGAGAATGTTTTGTTTAAAAGAGGCCCATTAGAAGAGAACTTTAAGAATGAAGCAAGAGAGGTTGAAGATGAGAAGATTACTTGTTGCATTGATGACAATGGGATTTCTTTCAACCTTGTTAGATCACCATATATGGCGGCATATAGTGATGGCCATTGCCAAAGCACCTTCTAATTATGTTAGTCTTGGGTATGAAAAGGTGCGAACCACCTTATTGGAAAAGGAGAAAACTTTAATAGAGTCATCACTGAGAGCAATCAAGGATATGTTAGAGATTGCAGGAAAATTTCTATCAATTAAATGCATACTCAATATGAATACACAACTGAATTAATACACATAGATAAATTGTAGCAAGAAACCAATACCAAGATTTAACACGGTTCAACCAAATTTGGGCTACATCCACCAACAAAGAGTCCAATATCTATTAATCTTCCGACAAATAAAATTTACAAAGACTTGCAACAACTGCTACAACTTGCAGCAACGTTTTAACCAACGTTTTCATTGCCAATTTTTTACCAATCCTTTGCTGCGAGTACCCACAACTTCTCTTGTGATTTTTTGTGGCATATGGTGATGGCCATTGCCAAAGAACCTTCTAATTATGTTAGTCTTGGGTATGAAAAGGTGCAAACCACCTAATTGGAAAAAGAGAAAACTTTAATAGAGGCATCACCAAGAGCAATCAAGGATTATGTTGAGAGATAAAACTTTAATAGAGGCATCACTGAGGCGGATTTTTGTCACTTAAATGTAGATTTAATATGAATACACAATTGAATTAATACACAAAAATAAATTGCAGCAAAAGGACAATACCAAGACTTAACGTGGTTCACCCAAATCTGGGCTACATCCACCAACAGAGAGTCCAATATCTATTAATCTTCCTGTAAATAACATTTACAAAGACTTGCAACAATTGTTGCAACTTACAACAATATTTTAACCAACGTTTTCACTGTGGATTTTTTACCAGTCCTTTGTTGCGAGTACCCACAACTTCTCCTGTGTTTTTCTAGCCACTATCCTATGACCTTTTGCTCACATTTTCATGCCCAACAACAATGAAAATTCAAAAAACCGTGACCATTCACCTTCCCATGCACGTATAGTTGCTTGGAATCCAAACGTGACTATTGGTTTTCCTTTGTGCAACCAATAACTCTTTATTTTTGGTGGTTATCCAACTGTTTTTGATTATTTTAGCAGCGAAGGGCCTTGATCCCATGGTTACAATCACAAGACAAAAAGGAACCAAACGAAGGCGGGAAACAACACCACCAAAAAGAACCAAAAAACAAGCATATTGGCGCACATGCCATCATTCATTAGAGTAACCATAGTCTAGCCAATATTAATTAAAAACAAGTTTCTGCTAGAAAACTTAAAACTACATAAACCATTAATCAAATCAACAATGTCCCAGGTAATATTAAACCATAACAGTGCTATAATAAAATAGTAGTCCAAGATTTGAAAACAAAAAGATAAAAAACAAAAAGCAATAATATTAAGCAACAAAAAGAAGCCATTACTTGGCCTTCTTCAACAATTCCCCATGTTTTCCAATGAGGGACATGTATTCCCTCCATTTAGGTTCTTCGGTCTCCTCCAACATCTTTAACACATCCAACTTCCCCTATTTTTTCAAATTCTTGGTAATTCTGGTTTCTCCAGAAATAGCTCCCATCATCGCCCTCCTCATCAGTCTATTAGTTACCTTCATAAGCGTAACTAGAGCTTCTCCATGTCATCCACTTGAAGCTACAAAAAGGTCAATCTAATCTTCAAAAAGTCAGTGCTAGAGTCATCAACATTAGTCTCCATTCCCATATTCCCAACATCTTGCATGTTCTCACTATCATTCTTTTGTTCCTCACCTTTCTCAATTTGGTCCTCATCCTCATCCTTTTCAACATCTATACCCTCTTCCCCCATATCATAAGAAGAGTCCTTGAAATCCATATCCTCTGAATCATCTTCCTCCTGAGCTTCAAACTCTTCAAATTCTAGGTCTTCCTCATCACAACCAAAAATTTTCTATTTGCTTTTCTTGTCCTTAAAGGCTACTTTAGCCAAGCGGGTAGACCTTCTACCACCGCTTCCACCACTTCCCTGCCCCTGTGAGGTCACCTTCAACTCTTCATTATGCACACCTTCCTTAGAAGTATTAATGATATCACTTGGGCTAATATCTCTTTTTATTTTCTTTGCCTTAGGAAGGTCCACCAATAAAAGCGAGTGTTTTCTCTCAGGCGTATCCTTGAAGATTTGTATCTCATACACACATTTTTCCTCAGCGATCTGCACCACAGGAGTAGAGGGGTTCAAGATATTAGTCATAGGGGATGGGCTCTTAGTAGGGATTAGCGCCCTCTTGGCAGGAACAAAGGGAGGCAGGCGGGGGTTAGGAGCCACATCAGGAATTTCTTCAACAAGAGGTTCCTCATTCTCCTTATCCGGATGGTTAGGATTGTCAATTATTAAAGCCAAAGGGTTTCCGTGAGGATTATTAGCCAAAAAATACTTATATAGAGTTAACATAAGACCTTGGACCTGTAGGGGAGGACTAGTACCCTTCTCAATATTGAGTTGCAAGGAAGACAAGATAAAAGGGTAAATTGATAATCTCACCATGCCTTATATGATTAAGCATAGGGAAATGGTAAGCATGCATCGACATATATCTGCCCTCTAAAGTAAAATACCACATAACAAATAGCTAACCAAAGTAAAGGGAGGAGACAGTTCCAATCTAGCATAACCATTTTGAAATCATTTAAGGTTCTCCCCTTCATGCATAAATTTTTCCACAAACTTATGATAATCAACCCCACTCTTCTTGGCAACATTAATCCCTTGATTTTGCAGACCGGTTGCTTCTGCAATGAGCTGCGTCGTAACCTTGAACTTCACCACTCCAATAGCCACACTACCTTTCCTCTAGGAGTTGGTAAACTTTGAAGTTAAATTCTCATTGTAGCCCTTCAAAGATTCAAAAAATTAAACCATACCAACATTTTAAAAAATCCTCCATAAGTCCACATTCTGCTTAAGGGCCTGGCAGTTAGGAGGCTCGGTGTGCTTCCTTGTGCCTCCCATTTTAACTCTCTACAAGTTCTTAGGGTTCTGCAGACTATGCTTCATAATCACCCACTTCTTCGACTTTCTTTCCTTGTTGTAGAAGACACAATTTCTCCAAATAACAAAATGAGCCCATAAAAAATGCAGGATTGAGAAGTTCCTTTTAGGAAGGGCCAGTAGCACAATTCCTGAAACCAATAGCTCATCATTATTATTGCAAGTTTTAAAATCCTCATTTAATTTCATGCCTTGCCACACTTTGCAAATTCAGGGGAGGCTGACAATAGGCAAATCGACACGATTCCAGTTGACAACCCTTATCGATTGGAAAATATCCATGTGATCATCAAGCACCTCCAGAAAGGAAGAATGATTTAATTTAGTTGCTAATGAGATCATCTGATACCTCACCGTACCCCCAAAATCATCATTACTCTGTAAACCTTTAAATGCCTCAATATTCCCATGTTTCCCGTGTAACTTTTGCTTTTATTTTTGCAAGTTGTAATCATTTTCAAATTTCTCATTTAATATCATGTCCCTTAATGGCCTCAACACATTATTATTTGTCCAGTGGGTCCACCCCATACAACTCAGAGCCACGTTTGCGGCACAATCAACAACTTTGTTGCCCTCTCTATAGAAATGTTGCACCCTTTAGTTGGTGAAGTAACTCTTCAAGGCTAGACACTTATCAATTATATTTTTTAGCTCCCAAGGTGGCATAGCTACACCATTCAAAATATCCACAATGAGCTTGGAATCTCCTAATATTACATTTTTAAAGCCAAGATCCTTTAGAGTTTTGAAGCCTCCTAACGCTGCCATAGCTTCATCTTTATTATTAAAACAAACACCCATATTCACACCAAAGCTCGCAAGGTAATCTCCTCTGTGGTTTCTTAGAAGACCCCCAACCCCTGCTAATCCTAAGTTGCCTTTTGAGCACCCAACAAAATTACATTTTATCCAATCTGTCTAAGGAGGACACCACATCGTAGCCATTTTGGTTATCATCATAGACCAATTGAGCTTAGTGAGATCCTTCCTTATACCCCAATTTTTCTTTATCCTCATCTCTTTGTAGTTAGGCCAAGCTTTGGAGAAGCTTTATCTTCCTACCTCAATGTTTTCCTTACTTTGAGTTTTTATAATCATGCTTACCTCCAAGCTACTTCTCTTCGCTTCCCTAAATATCCTATTCTTCTTTTCTTTCCATATTCCCTAGGTAAGAAAAGGGGGAACTTGGTTCCATAGGTCAACAATAACATTGTGGGAAAAAGGGCAATTCAACCAACTTTCTAAAAACAACTTAATTGAGTGAGGAAACACCCATTCTGAGGACAACAATGAAAGGAAGAAGGACCAGACCTCCCTAGCGAATTGGAAGTGAAATAAGATATGCATAATTGATTCCTCTTCCTGCTTACAAAGGGAGCATCTGTTACCCAGTTGGAATCCCCTCCTAACCAGGTTGTCAATAGTAAGATTTTTTCCATGAGCTGTAGACCACCAAAAACAATTGATTTTTGGAACCAAGTTCTTTAACCACACCTTATCCCAAAAATGATCAGTGGTGACATCCATAGGCTTCTCTAGTTCCTCATAAGCCTTTTTAACTGAGAAACAACCTGAAGAGCTACCTTTCCAAACCCATTCATCTCCCCTTTCTCTATCAAACCACTTAGCCTCCCCAATAAGGTTGTGCAACCTTAAAAGGGCTAGGTCCCAGTTGACCTTTCTCTGCCCTCTCAAATTATCCCTCCTTAATGGAAATTTGAACTCTTTCCAATTAAGGTCCTCCATCTCCCAGTTAATATAGTCAGAAACCTTTTTGCCAGAAATCCTGGTTAAGCTTTGTTTCAGAGGATTCAGTTCTTCAATTGAAGACAAAGTAGAAGTCTCAATCCATCATGCCATTCCCAATTCTCTTTCTAGCCCTCAACTTCAACATATTTTTTAATTTAACAAGATGATTCCATAAGGCAGAACCACTAGGCAGGTCAGACATAGAGAGAAAATAGCTAGGGTTCATGTTCCTCAAGTACTTGGCTTGAAATATTTTTACATAGTCTTTAGATCCTTCTAGAAGATTCCATATGATTTTAGCAGTGAGGGATTTGTTTAGCAAGGATATTCTTTTTATTCCCAAACCTCTCTCCTTTTGGGAGTGCACATTGTTTCCCAACTAACTAGGGATAGTCTGTTCTTTTCTTCTGTGCCTGACCACAAAAATCTTCTCTGAATCTATTCTATCTTTCCCCCTATAAAAGCAAGAATTTTGAAGAGAGATAGGTAATAAATCAGAATATTCTGAAGGGAGGCTTTTAGCAGTTGGGCCTTGCCAACCAAACTAAGAAGCTTCCCCTTCCATCCAACCAACTTGTTTTTCACTCTCTCAATCAGCTGATTCCAATAGTTATTTTCCAATTTCTTGGAGATCAAAGGTAGGCCAAGATAGGCATAAAGTAAGATAGCTTCCTGACATCCCAAAATTTTCACCACTCTGTCCTTAATCTGTTGGTCATTGTTGTAGAATTATATCTTGATTTTTTCATAGTTTATGCACTGGCTAGAAACAACATAGTCATTGAGAACCTATTTCCAAATACTAGCTTCCCCTACCGAGGCTTCCCCACACATAAGAGTATCATCAACAAATTTTTGATGGGAATCTGACATGAGAGACGAGGCAACTTTGACACCTTTAAGAGCTTTAGAGTCCACTAGTTTTTGGATGTTCCTCCCAAGGACTTCAACAACAATTATAAAAAGGTAGGGAGAGAGGGGATCACCTTGTCTAAGACCACAACCACAAGAGAAAAATCCTTGGGGGACACCGTTAACCAAAACAGAGCATAAAGGGGAGGTAATACAAGCAGTGATCATTTTGAGGAATCTACCATCTATCCCAAACTTCCTAAGAACAACAAAAAGAAACAACCAAGAGACTCTATCATAGGCTTTAGAAATATCAATTCTAAAGGCCATCCCAAGATTCTTAGAGTGGCCCATTGAGTGGATAATTTTGTGGGTGGAGATAACAACATCAAGGATATTTCTTCCCTAGATAAAACCTGTCTAGTTTGGAGCAATCATTTTACCAAGCACTGGTTTGAGCCTTAACACCAAAATTTTAGAGAAGATTTTATAGACCGTATTACAAAGGCTTATAGGTCTATAATCCTTCATAGAAGAGGCTTCAACATTTTTGGGAATAAGGGCTAAAAAAGTGGCATTCAATTGGTTAAGAAACCTACCGACCTGAAGAATTCTCTAGCAACATTGAAAAGGTCATTTTTAACAATTTCCCAATAGGATTGGAAAAAAGTAGGAGGAAACCCATCCGGGCCTAGAGCTTTAAAAGCTTTGAAGGAGAACACAACCTTTTTAACTTCTTCCATATAAACAACATTAGTCATCATCTTTAAATCAATATCAAAAATAACTTTAGGGATCACCTCAAGAAAACCATCATGTACCTAATTTACATTGCCAAGAGCCATATGGTGAGAAGAGAAGAAGTTAGCAGCTTCCCAAGCAATTTATTTTTCTGCAGAAACCATGGAGCCATCCTCTTTGACAAGTGATCTGATCTTGTTTCTGCTTCTTTGTTTCAAAGTGGATTGGCGTTAGAATTTTGTGTTCCTATCCCCTTCAATTAGCCATTAGACACATGAATTTTGTTTCTAGAAAATCTCCTCCTTGTTTATCTTAAATCATTGAGATCTAAGGTCTCTTTCCTTAGAACATATCTGCTCATCCGCTTGACTGGCCTCCATAATGTCCTGAACTTATTTTAAGCTATTTCCTAGGGTTTTGTTTATCTCAAAGATATTAGGAAAGGTCACCTTATTCCTGTTAGTTTTAGGATCAAAAATTCAATAAGCAAAAATTGCAACACATAAGATAATGAACACAACAAGATACCCTAGGAAAACCCTCCTACTCGAGGGAGAAAAATACAACAAATATATTTCACTTATATATTCAAGGAAAAAAGAGCATAAATCTGCTTACAACTCAGGCACAAAACAATGTCGAATTTGATACAATGAAATATAGCACCTCTCCTAGATGCGAAGATACAAAATGAATATGTTTCTCCTTGAAATCGAACTGTTGTACCAAAATGATGATCTGCTGCTCAAGTGCGAACTTCTTCTAGGAATGTGAATATGAATGAATGAACTTGATGATCAAATGAGAAATCATCACCGTGTATTTATACAAAACAAAGTGACTCTTCATGTAGGTTGGCCTCCTTAATGAATAGTGATAATTAAATAAGTCGGCCACAATCAATAATAAATATTATTTCTTTAGTGAAGTGAAGCGCCTCTTCACTTGATTCGATCTACAATAAATTAAATAGCCAAAGGTTATTATTTAATTTATTTCCTTTTATTTATTACTGTCGTTGGAAGTAGGAGGCCCGACGTTGTAACACCAAAAATTCCACCCTTTCACTCTTTGCTTTATTCTACTCAATTTTCCCGCCAGGCAATACATAGGAGTGCTAGTTGTAGGTTCTTCCCACCAATTTTTAACAAGATCAACAAAATTAGGATGGAGACTCCACATTAATTCAAATCCGAATGAGAAAGGTCCCCTATATCCACATCTCTTTTAAGAACCAAAGCATTATGGTCAGAGCTAGAGCTTGGGAGAGTTGGAAAGATAAAGGAATTGGAAGATATTCCAATTGGAAGAGATCATAAACCTATATAATTTTACTTGGATTATATGGTTTCCATTCCTTCAATTGGACCAAGTGTACTTAGTTCCTTGGAGGGGGATATCTATAAGACCAACTGAGTTAAAAAAATCAGCAAGCTCCATCATGTTATCCGAGTAGTCGTCCAACCCTCCAGACTTCTCTAAAGGAAGTAGAGGAGAGTTGAAATCTCCTCCCAACTTCCAATGGTCATCTTTTTGTGAGAAATAGCATCACTTAGCTGTTCCCAAATCAAAACTCTATCCCTACTCAAGTTTGTAGCATAGATGTTTATTAAGTTCCATGTCTCCTGGGAAGCTAAATCTTCAAGGGTAATCATCAGACTATTCCTGCTAGCAACACACAAGGTTCCTTTTAGCTTTGAGGGATTCCAAAGAGTAGCTATACCTCCTGAAGCACCTTCAACCTCACTAACAAAATAATTCGCACCAAGCCAAATATTCAAAATAGCCTTGTCAAAAGTCTCTTTCTTCATCTTAGTTTCCTGAACGAGGAGAACATCCACTTTATTGTCAAGAATACAGGTTTTCACTAGGAACTATTTATACGGGCTATTTAGGCCCCTTATATTCTAGGAAAGAAATTTCATGGATAACTACTATATAGCACCACCCTCTCCCCCTAGAAGTAGCCAAGGTTACTCCTTCTTGGGCTTCAATCCTGCAATCGAATTCAAGGTTATTTGTTTTCCTGCAACCACATCCCTCACAATATCTTTAGTTTTGGAGTCGTTTTGGGAAGGTCTGTCCACCTTATTCCCCCCCAACTTCTGATTTTTTTTTTTTTTTTTGGATTTAATTGGTGCTTGAGACCACTCCTCTCATCTTCTTTATCACTAGACTTA
Source organism: Sequoiadendron giganteum (assembly GCA_007115665.2). Classification (NCBI taxonomy): domain Eukaryota; kingdom Viridiplantae; phylum Streptophyta; class Pinopsida; order Cupressales; family Cupressaceae; genus Sequoiadendron; species Sequoiadendron giganteum. The sequence goes on from CM021100.1 coordinate 885,075,938, forward strand.
GTAGGAAAGCCCAGTAAAGCCAAAGAGTCACTTAGGTTTCTTGCCCCCTTTTGGAAAAGGAAATGCATATCCTCCATAAAAAAATTTGTATCAGGGTGCACATACTCGCCTTCTTCTAGCTCCTCTCACTCTCCCGAAAACTGCACCTTCGCCTGGGGAGCCAACTCTTTTTCCTTGAAAAGTGGTCCCTCCTTAGGTTCAACCTCTACAAAAACTTTGTCCCGATTGTTCGACTTCACCAATTTCAGAAAGCATGGGGTAGGAAGGCCAGAAGTAGGGGAAAATACCTCAAGGTTCAGACAGATTGAGTCATTAGTTACTATAAGAGGTTCAAAAACAACCTCCAAGCCCGAGACACGGTCAACCTTCAATTGGGGAACAAGCGCCACCTTAATAGGGGTAGCAGAAGGCTGAACTACGAAAGACATTTCATTAACAAAGTGTTCCACTATTTTATTTTTCTCTTTTGCACAAGTACCCTCGACAGGTTTGTGCCCACAAGAGTCAATGAGGTGTCCAAACTTCTTGCACTGCTAGAAAAAAAGACAAGCATTTTCATATTCTAGGGGTTGGGTCCAGTTACCAAATTTGGACTTAAGGAGGATTGAGGAAGGTAAGACTGTATTAACATCCACGTTAACACATATATGGGCGTACACCAGTCTAGATCTCTCCTGAGTGATCTTATCAACAACCAAAAGACTTCCAAAGGAGTTGGCTATACCTTTTAAAATTCCTGTCTCCCAAAACTCCAGAGGAAGGCCTAGAAGGCATACCCATTATTAAATCAGAATATTAATAAAAAACAACATTCATTAGAGTAACCATAGTCCAACCAATATTAATAAAAAATAACAAGTTTCTGCTAGAAAACTTAAAACTACATAAACCATCATTCAGTAGAGTAACCATAGTCTAGCCGATATTAATAAAAAACAAGTTTCTGCTAGAAAACTTAAAACTACATAAACCATTAATCAAATCAACATGTCCCAGGTAATATTAAACCATAATAGTGCTATAATAAAATAGTAGTCCAAGATTTGAAAACAAAAAGATAAAAATAAAAAGCAATCATATTAAGCAACAACAAGAAGCCATTACTTGGCCTTCTTCAATAGTTCCCCATATTCGCCAATGAGGGACATGTATTCCCTCCATTTAGGTTCTTCGGTCTCATCCAACATCTTTAACACATCCAACTTCCCCTATTTTTTCAAATTCTTGGTAATTCTGGTTTCTCCAGAAATAGCTCCCAGCATCGCCCTCCTCATTAGTCTATTAGTTACCTTCATAAGCATAACTAGAGCTTTCTCCATGTCATCCACTTGAACCTACAAAAAGGTCAATATACTCTTCAAAAAGTCAGTGCTAGAGTCATCAACATTAGTCTCCATTCCCATATTCCCAATATCTTGCATGTTCTCACTATCATTCTTTTGTTCCTCAACTTTCTCAATTTGGTCCTCATCCTCATCCTTTTCAACATCCATACCCTCTTCCCCCATATCATAAGAAGAGTCCTCAAAATCCATATCCTCTGAATCATCTTTCTCTTGAGCTTCAAACTCTTCAAATTCTAGGTCTTCCTCATCACAACCGAAAATTTTCTATTTGCTTTTCTTGTCCTTAAAGGGTACTTTAGCCAGGCGGGCATACCTTCTACCATCGCTTCCACCACTTCCTTGCCCCTATGAGGTCACCTTCAACTCTTCATTATGCACACCTTCCTTAGAAGTATTAATGATATCACTTGGGCTAATATCTCTTTTTATTTTCTTTGCCTTAGGAAGGTCCACCAATAAAAGCGAGTGTTTTCTCTTTTCAGGCGTATCCTTGAAGATTTGTATCTCATACACACCTTTTTCCTCAGCTTTCTGCACCATAGGAGTAGAGGGGTTCAAGACATTAGTCATAGGGGACAGGCTCTTAGCAGGGATTAGTGCCCTCCTGGTAGGAACAGAGGGAGGCAGGCGGGGGTTAGGAGCCACATCAGGAATTTCTTCAATAAGAGGTTCCTCATTCTCCTTATCCGGACGGTTAGGATTGCCAATTATTAAAGCCAAAGGGTTTCCGTGAGGATTATTAGCCAACACATACTTATACAGAGTTAACATAAGACCTTGGACCTATAGGGGAGGACTAGTACCCTTCTCAATATTGAGTTGCAAGGAAGACAAGATAAAAGGGTAAATTGATAATCTCACCATGCCTTATATGATTAAGTAGAGGGAAATGGTAAGCATGCACCGACATATATCTGCCCTCTAAAGTAAAATACCACATAACAAATAGGCTAACCAAAGTAAAGGGAGGAGACAGTTCCAATCTAGCATAACCATTTTGAAATCATTTAAGGTTCTTCCCTTCATGCATAAATTTTTCCACGAACTTCTAATATCAGCCCCACTCTTCTTGGCAACATTAATCCCTTGATTTTGCAGACCGGTTGCTTCTGCAATGAGCGGCATCATAACCTTGAAGTTCCCTGCTCCAATAGCCACGCTACCTTTCCTCTAGGAGTTGGTAAAATTTGAAGTTAAATTCTCATTGTAGCCCTTCAAAGATTCAAAAAATGAAACCATACCAACATTTTAAAAAATCCTCCATAAGTCCACATTCTGCTTAAGGGCCTGGCAGTTAGGAGGCTCGGTGTGCTTCCTTGTGCCTCCCATTTTAACTCTCTACAAGTTCTTAGGGTTCTGCAGACTATGCTTCATAATCACCCATTTCTTCGACTTTCTTTCCTTGTTGTAGAAGACACAATTTCTCCAAATAACAAAATGAGCCCATAAAAAATGCAGGATTGAGAAGTTCCTTTTAGGAAGGGCCAGTAGCACAATTCCTGAAACCAATAGCTCATCATTATTATTGCAAGTTTTAAAATCCTCATTTAATTTCATGCCTTGCCACACTTTGCAAATTCAGGGGAGGCTGACAATAGGTAAATCAACACGATTTGAGTTGACAACCCTTATCAATTTGAAAATATCCATGTGATCATCAAGCACCTTGGGAAGGGAAGAATGATTTAATTTAGTTGCTAATGAGATCATTTGATACCTCACCATACCCCCAAAATCATCATTACTCTGTAAACCTTTAAACACCTCAATATTCCCATGTTTCTCACGTAACTTCGACTTTTTATTTTTTCAAGTTGTAATCATTTTCAAATTTCTCATTTAATATCATTTCCCTTAATGGCCTCAACATATTATTATTTGTCTAGTGGGTCCACCCCATATAACTTAGAGCCACGTTTGCGGCACAATCAACAACAACTTTGTTGCCCTCTCTATAGAAATGTTGCACCCTTTAGTTGGTGAAGTAACTCTTCAAGGCTAGACACTTATCAATTATATTTTTTAGCTCCCAAGGTGGCATAGCTACACCATTCAAAATATCCACAATGAGCTTGGAATATCCTAATATTACATTTTTAAAGCCAAGATCCTTTAGAGTTTTGAAGCCTCCTAACGTTGCCATAGCTTCAACTTTATTATTAGAACAAACACCCATATTCACACTAAAGCTTGCAAGGCAATCTCCTCCGTGGTTTCTTAGAAGACCCCCAACCCCTGCTAATCCCAAGTTTCCTTTTGAGCACCCATCAAAATTATATTTTATCCAATCCGTCTAAGGAGGACACCACATCGTAGCCATTTTGGTTATCATCATAGACCAATTGAGCATACCATGGCGTACATTAAACTGTCTACAATCAAAGAATATGGTACCTTGTACATTTTATCTTCTTCCTCTTTGTCTTTGGACACGTATCCTTAGTCAATTTGAAATGACTAGGCAAAGGTGTGTTGACAATTTTTGCATTCACCATATGAAATTTTGGCAACACCTTTTCAACATAATCAACTTGAGATAATTTTTTTTGTTTTGTTTTTCCTATCTCTAGAAATCTTCATACCAAGGATTTGTTTTACTACCCCCAAATCCTTCATAGCAAATGAATTTGCTAAATACTATTTTAACTCTCTAATGTGATCCATGTTAAAACCCGCTACAAATATATTATCAATATATAAACAAAAAATAATATAGCTATCATTATCCAACCTCTTAAAATAAACACAATGGTCTGAATTACACGGATTGTAGCCTTACTCAACCATAAAACTATTAAATATAATATACCATTATTGTGGTGCTTGCTTCGAGTCATATAAAATTTTCTTCAATTTGCACACCAATTTCTCCTTACCTTTGACCTCAAAACCTTGTGATTGTTCCATGTATATCTCATCCTCCAAATCACCATGGAGAAAGGCGGTTTTCACATCTAACTATTCCAAATGCAAATATTTGGTAGCCACAATACTAAAACACTACAAATAGAAAACATTTTAACAACCAGAGAAAAGATTTCATCAAAATCAATACCTTTTTTTTGTGCAAATATTTTTACAACTAACCTAACTTTAAATATTTTCTTACCTCCATTTTCCTTTTTTAACCTATAAACCCATTTATTTGGTAAATCCTTTTTACCCACAGACAACTTGCATAATTTCCAAGTCTGATTTTTCAGCAAGGAGTCCATTTCTTCTTCCATTCTATGCTCCCATTGGACCTTGGCGTCCACCTGCATAGCTTCATCATAACATTTCGGTTCACCAACATCAGTCAATAAAATAAAATACAAAGAGGGAGAAAATATTTTCGGATGTCTACTTATCTTAGAAGATCATCTAACATTCACTGGATTTTGTGGTATTTTTTGTTGTTGTGAAGCATGAGGAACCACCAGAACATCACTATTTGGAGTATCATCTAACATTGCATAATCATTTTCTTTCTTCTTGTGCTGCTGTAACTGATCTTTGTGCAACATCTTCTCATTTAATATAACATCCCTGCTTCTCACAATTTTTTGATTTTCAAAATCCCAAAGCTTATAACGAAACTCATCAATGCCATATCCAACAAATATACACTTCTTTGGTTTAGCTTCTAGCTTGGTTCTATTTTCAAAATCTAAATGTGTGAATGCTTCACAACCAAAGGTTTTGAGAAAATAATAACTCACCTTCTTACCCATCCATTCTTCCTCTGGAATACCACAACCCAAAGGATTAGAGGGACCTCTATTAATTAAATAAAAAATAATGTTTACAACCTCTGCCTACATGTTTAAAGGCATCCCAACATGCAATCTCATAGTTCATGCACACTCCATTATTGTTCTATTCATGTGTTTAGCCACTCCATTTTCCCATGGAGTCCTTGGAACCATTTTCTACCCACGAATACCATTATAGGAACAATAATCTCCAAATTCTTTGCTATAATAATCATCAGTATTATTAGATCTGAGTCATTTTAACTTTTTATCCATCTCATTCTCAACCAAGCTCTTTCAAATTTAAAATGTTTCAAATACATTAGATTTCAGCCTAAGGAAATAAATCCATACCTTCCTAGTTGCATCATCCATGAATGTAACATAGTACCAAGAACCACCAAGAGAAGATACCTGAGTTGGTCCCCATACATCCATATGCAAAAGCTCCAATTTCTCATCTTTATTTTGCTTCCCATCCTTGAGAAAACTAACTCCCTTTTGTTTGCCATAGACATAAATTTCACAGAATTCCATATTAACACATTTTAGATCTAGTAGAAAATTCTTTGAATGAATTACTTTCATACCCTTTTCATTCATATGCCCAAGTCTATTATGCCACAGTGTTGTTTCTAAACCCACAACAATTGTTTTATTTTCTGCCTGCTAACCCACAACAACCATTTCTAAAAATGTTATAAAACCCATAACAACTAAAGTAGAAGGAAAAATATGACTTGTACAAAGATATAAGGTGCTTACTTTCACACCTTTTTCTACCACTAAGGCACCCTTTTTAACCTTCCAAAATTTATCACTAAAAGTAACAAAACAACCTTCATCACCTAGCCGTCCTACTGAAATTAAATTTCTACTTAGCCTTGGAGCATGCCTTACCTCTTGTACTAGTCAATTATCCCCATTCTTCAACTTTATCTCGATTCTTCCCTTTCCAACAATCTGACAGGGTTCATTTAATCCCAAATAAACCATCCCAAAATCCCCTTAAACATAATCAAGAAAACAACTTCTATGGGGGAGTAGCATGAAATGAAGCCCTTGAATCTAATACCCAAGAATCATTAGCATTGTCAAGGGATAAAATAAAAGAACCATCTTCAAATTTATTACTTACCACATTTTCCTCTATATTGACATCATTTTTGTCTCCTTTATTCTTTCGAGACCAACAATCTTTCTTTAAATGAACCAGCTTCTCATAATACCAACAATCCTTCTTTCCTCTGAATTGGGATCTCTTGTCCTTTGATTTTCCTCGTGACTTCCCACGACTTCCATAATTCTTTCCTCTCTCCATTGTTTTGCCCCTACTTTCTGCAGTCAAAACACTGCCTGATGTGGATATTCCACCTGAGATTTTCCTAGGAATTTCCTCGCTCAAAATAACACCAACAACATCATCAAATTTCAATTTATTTGAACCAAAAACATAATTACTAACTACCATTTCCAAGCTATTCCAAATTTTAGACAAAGAACATAGAATCAAAAGAGCCTTAACTTCTTCATCAAATTTTACATTAACATAAGTCAATTGACTGGTAAATGTATTGAATTCATTTAAATGATCAACAACTGACCCACCTTCTACAATTTTCATATTAAATAAACACTTCATAAGAAATACCTTATTTGAAGCTAAATGATTTTCATATAGTTTTGTCAGGGTTTGCATCAACTCTAACATTGTCTTTGCTTTTGTAATATTGAATGCCACTGATTGGGCCAGGCATAGAAGAATATTGCCCAGAGCCTTTATGTCTAGAATATCCCAATCCTCATTAGACATTTGTGATGATTTCTTGGCTTTCCCTTCCAATGGCCTCCATAAATCCTTCTGATAGAGATAATCATCCATCTACATCTTTCATAACTGATAGTTCTTCTCATTAAATTTGTCTACTTTTAGTTTACCATCGTCTACCATTACTCCCACTCAATCGTGAGACTTTAATGTAGAGGATAATTGAACACAACCTGCTTTGTTATCACTTGTTAGAGATTGCAGGCAAATTTCTATCAATTAAATGAAAGTTTAATATGAATACACAAGTGATTAATACACATAAATAAATTGTAGCAAGATGACAACACCAAGATTTAACATGGTTCACCCAAATCCGGGCTACACCCACTAACCAAGAGTCCAATATCTATTAATCTTCCAACAAATAAAATTTACAACGACTTGCAACAATATTTTAACCAACATTTTCACTACTGATTTTTTACCAATCCTTTGCTATGGGTACCCATAGATTCTCTTGTGTTTTTCTAGACACTATCCTGTGACCTTTTGCTCACTTTTTCACACCCAATAGCAATAGAAACTCAAAACCCCATGATTATTCACCTTCCCACACAGGTATAATTGATTGGAATCCAAACATGACTATTGGTTTTCCTTTGTGCAACCAATAACTCTTCATTTTTGGTAGTTATCCAACAATTATTTTAATTGTTTTTCAACCATTTATAATTGTTCATTTCCAACATTTTATTAACTGTATTTTTAAATACAAAATTGTCGCAAATTATTTATTAAAATAATGGTGAATAATTTAGAAAAATTAAACCATCAAGTTTGATCGGGCTCAATAATACAACTTGATACTTGATCCAAAACAAGTGTTTCCATTTTTTATGGATGAAAATATTGCAAAAAATAGACCATTGATCAATGTTATTGCAATGTCTCCCCTTAAGGAGTGATGTTTTTGAAGGTAGTGAATTATGAAGGACAAGTGAAGGATGCAACTTTCATTGCCAATATCTTCATAAAATCTATTGAAATGGTAGTCCCCAAAAATGTTGTTCAAGTCATAACAAACAATGCTAAAAATAGTAAGATAGTTAGTTCTATATGAAGGGAACATAATCTACTGAGAGGGAGGGGAGGTGAATCTGTAGATCAAATCAATTTAATTCTTTACTTCATCACATATATCTAATCATGAAACTTGAATCAAAACAACTAATGATAATCAAGCAACCAAATTAGCACACATTCACACATGAGGACACTAGTTATACATGAAAACCCAAGATGGGAAAAACCATGGTGAGAATAGTTGCTTGGATCTATTGTCCAAATTTAGCCTCACAAAGCAGAATATAACAAGTTAATTTTACAATATGAAGTAGGCACCAACCTACTGGAGACACCAATCCCCAATTGTATTTGTAGGCACCAACCTACTGGAGACACCAGTCCCCAATTGTATTTGTATTCACCAACTTATTGGAGATACCAATCCTCAATACAAATATTTGAGCACCAACTCAATGAGTAGAACACCAGTTCTACTGAATTACAAAGATAAAGCTTGTAGATCATCAATGCTGATTACACAACTTACATAAAATTTGAACTTTCTTTAAACACTCTCCTATACTCTTTATGATCTCTTGATGATGGCACACAATGATTGAGATGCAATTCACATTGAATAATACTTGCTCATACAACTGATCTCACACACTTGCATACATAAATTCACTTACCACTTTTTTCATTTATCATGTGAAGTGAGATGATTATTATGTGCAACACACTATAATAACCTCAATTCATGTTAGCTTGGGATCCACACTTAACCAGGATGACATAAGGTGGACCTAAATTCAAATTACATGAAACATGTAATAGGTCGATCCAAAAAAAAAATAAAGAACATGATGGCATGCACTTCCATATGAACCTTAGCGTGGACCTATTTTATCATCCCACGTTATCAATGAATGACACATGCTACTAGCCATTGCCACATAGTTTCGAAACCATCACTACATGATTAACTAGCTCAATGACTCTTTCGTCACTTCAAAATTTTTGCATTTTGAACATAACTTCCAAAAACTCTGGAATATGATAGAACATGTGTAGACATACTCTCCATTCAAACCGTAGAGCCAAACTCACCTTCAAGAAGAAATACTAAATATAAATGCATTTCCAGAGAAATCTCCATGCCTTGAGCAACTGATCTGAAACATTTTGGACCAGACTTCTAGATCACCTCTAAGATCATGAATAGATGTATGTGTGATAGTATAAACATAATGTAAGCAATAAGGAGTCAGATTTGTTGTTCTCAAAATGCACTAATAATGATAGTTCAAGTACTATTGCATTCACCATTCAACTAGCAATACTCCTTAGGCCTTACACTTTTGACATCAATGAACTCCTTTAACATCAATGAAAACCTCTATTCAACACTATAGTGGAGGGTACATATGGTCATATTTTTTGGACATCATGTGTTGTCCACTTTCTCAATTTGATATTACAAAATATTGACACAAATATTGAGTGGGTCAAAGAAATCTACACAAAAGTTGAGGAGATTCAAATGTTTGTGACTAATCATCATATGTCACAAGGTATCTTCATGACCTCCAACTTGGAGTTGTTGAAGGTAATTTAAATTTTATATTATTTATATATTTTTAATTTTTAATTATTGAAACTTGATATATGACATGTCATATACTTTTTAATATTTTAATATATATTTTTTACACCATGTTAAGTTTCCAAAATTTAATTTGCATCACACAATCATCTTAAGATGACTTGTGAAGGTGCGAGATGCATTTAGTGCTATGGTCATCATCATTCTTTAGAGTGTATGAAGGCAATAAAGTACAAAGAGAGCCCATAAAGTTAAAGCATTGATCTTAGATGATGAGTGGTGGGATTGTGTGGAATATGTTTTGAGTTTCATTAAGCTCACCATCAACATAATTAAGTATGCTAATGAAAATCACTTATGTTTGGGTAAAATTTATGATGGCATGAACTCCATTGTTGAAAAATATGAACCATAATAGAAGCCAAGGAGCATTACCCAACATAAACATTTTTCAAAAGTGAAAATAAGTATTGTTGATTGTTGGAACATGATGACCATGCCTTTACCTCTCCTAGCACTTTCTTTGTCTCCAAAGTATTATAGTAGATATATACTTTCATTACTGAAGAGGGAGGCACCATATAGAGATGAAGTGATTTCTATTGACTACATGACTATATTTAGAAGAATATTTCTGAATGAAGATATACAAAGTATTGCCTTGAGTGAGTTTGGCCACTTCATATCTTCAAGCAATCATGATGTTTCTACTCTTTGAGATAGATACAAAAAAAAACCTCTTAAATAGTGATACATACATGGCCAATGCTCTATTACTTACAACCTTTTGCAATAAAAACTCTTTCCCAATTGTGCATCTTTTTATTTTTTAATTTTCTTATTTTTTAATTTTTTTATGAAGAGGGGTAAAATTTTATTGAAAACAAGAATCAAACAATACAGCCAAATGACCAGCACCAAAACATAAGGGGCTCACAAAGCCCACCCAAAAAAAAGAATCAAAGAGTACCAAGAACCAACCAAAAAGGCACTAACTAACCCACTCAATGACCATCAATATCCTCTTAAATCAACACCTTCAAATTTTGGACACAATCCCTAGAAAGATGCTCCCAATCATCAACCTTGTAATTGCCCCTATACTCAAAAGACCATTTTGATAGGCAATTCACAATATTGTTCCACACCCTTGGGATATGAACAAATTGTACCAAGTCAAGAGAAGTGCTTAATTGATGTATTTGTTGAACAATCAAAGACAACTGCCAACTCATCCCATCCAAATTTCTCTCTTTTCAATCAATTTACTAGTAGCTAAGAATTAGATTCACAAATAACCTTGTGCCACCCATAGGCACAAACCTTTTCCAAATCAATACGAATAACCATAGCCTTCATAATACTATTGGTTTGATGGCCCTTATAAATGGAGAAGAAGAAGATGACGACCATAGTACTATCTCTCCCCTCCTCAAACCCTATCTGGTCCAAGGTTTCCCTTAGAAGATCCATCAGTGTTAATCTTCAGGATCCCAACAAGAGACAGAGTTCATATTACCTCTCTTTGGATTTTCCTAATGGGAAGTTGTCTCCCCCTTAAACTAGTCCCCCTTGAGCCTAATCTAGCTAGACCCAAATTCTGCACAAACATCTCCTCCCCACCATCTAAGAGGGTTCCCACCTCACACTCAACAAAGATAGTCTCTTGCAACATACTAAAAATCCTATGCCACACTTGGAGAACAACCAACCTCTTGTCCTAAAAAATCCTAGGTTTTTTTTCAACCTAAATCTACTAAAGAATGCAAGAAGTACCAATGGCCCAAGCCACCTAGAGATAAAAGGTCTTAGTAGGCGACCTCCCCATAGTCCTCTAGAAGTTCATCAAAGGCAAAGCATGAACAGAGGGCTGCCTCCAACTCTCCCACCAACGGTGCCAAATGTCCCTAGAGAAGGCATATTGAAAAAAAAAATGTGAAAAATATTCTTCATTGTTGCCACATAGAACACAAATAGAAGGCCCCTGAAAGCCTCTCTTTTGAAGATTATCCCAAGTGAGGCACCTGTTATGGCCAACTAACCACAAGAAAAAATTGCATTTAGGCTGCACAAACTTGTTCCATACATAATTCCACCACAGGACTTCAACTCCTCCATATTTCTTCATAACCAACTCTTGATAGCTAGTTTCTACCAAGAACACCCCCTTAGGATCAATGCCCCAAGCCACACCATTCTTCAATAAAGAATTGTATGTTATTCCTGCTAAGATATCTAACAACTAGGGATAACTCTAAGAAACCCCCTAAAAAGGATATAAAATCTTGGTAAATCTTTCATATTTTTGGAAAAATATTAATTTTTATTAGTGAATCTTTCTTTTTTTTGAAAAAATATTAATTTTTATTGGTAAATATTTCTTCTTTTTGGAAAAAATATTAACTTTATTGGCAATTTTTTTACATCAATCATTTTTGTAGAAAATATTAGCGAATCTTGGTAAATAATAGGAAAATTTATTAATTACCATGACAAATCCTTCCAATTTAATAAAATAGTTTAAATGAAAAATTGGGGGCCTGAGGTTGGAAATCATTGATGAGTTTAAGGAGTAGAATCTATAATATTTAGCTACTACCATTGATTTAAAATATAATCTAATGGCTCTTGTATTTTATGAGGTAAAATGTACTCACGACTTGTAATGCTCACGGGGCCCAAAATTGCTTTTAGATTATACTTTCAAGCCCATTGAGCATTACAAATCATGGTACATTTTCCCTCATAGAATACAATGAGGGTTGTTAAATTATATTTTAAATCAATCGTGGCAACTAAAGATTGGCAATATGACCTAAAGTAACTAATAATTATGATATTATAGGCGAATTTATTTATATTTTGACAATAAATTATAAAATTTAGGCGATCTAATCCAATCATGTATCAAATATTGTGGTAAATTTTTAATTTAAAAAGGTTCAAAAAAACATTATGATGATTTAAATAAGACTAAAATGAAATTTTATAAAAATATGGCGATTCAAGTTACCTTACAACTTGAACTATTAGCCAAATTTTGATTCCCAAATTTCAACTATTAGCCAATTGGTGAATATTAACTACTAAAAAAATAATTGCTAACAACTCTTTGCAATCTTACTTAGATCCCTCTAAGGGCCATAATTGACACTCTTTCCACTTAGCCACCTCAACCTAACCCATTCTCTTAAATTTTTTGAAGTCACACACCTTAGACCAACCAACCTCTTGGAAGAGAAGATGAAGATGCTGAAGATGAGGGTGACTAATCACAATTGGGGGGTGGCCATCCCAAGAATCCAATCAAAAGAGGGCACTAGAGCCCCTATTGTAGATCCAAAATAATCCTTGTTTGATTAGATTGTCCCCTCGCTTAAGAGTATCCTAGATCATAGACCCCTTACCTATCAGGGAGAAGTGAGGCACATTTTCTCTTGACAGCCCCCTCAAATATTTAGAAGAGAGAATTCAGGCTCGGTATTGGTCCTGATTAGTTCACCATCTCTAATAAAGCTTGGAAACCAAAGCTTGACCGATAATGTTGGCTTGATGCAACCCCAAGACACCCATCTGTGTTGGCCTAAAAATTGATTTCCACCCCATAAGAAATGTCTAGAGAGAGAATCCAGCTCCTTAATGAAACTAATAGGGGAAACTTGCACCATGCACCTGTAAATAAGAAATGTCTGAACCACAACCTTCAATAACATTATCCTCCCAACAAAGGATAACCACTTGCAAGTCCAATGGTTGACATAACCAAAAAACTTGTCCAACACACTGTTAGGTGCCTCTTGGTAGTGGGCCAACAAAAAGAGGAACAACCAAGTACTTAAAAGGAAGAGCCCCAACCTAAAATCTAAGAATGCATGCAATATGAGACTGAAGAAGAGTAGTATTGAAGAATAAAATAGAGGACTTCTCTTTATTGATTCTTTGGCCAACATTATAAAGATAAATATCCAAAGATCATTTGAAGTTACTCACTTCTCTAATCATGGAAACTCCCAAGAGCATAGTATCATCCACAAACTGAAGATGAGATTTTGGGGGCAATCCATCACCCTAGCTCCACCCTTGAATAAACCCCTGTGAACAATGGTATTTCAAGAGTCTACCCAAGCCTTTAGCCATAATAATAAATAAATATGGAGATAATGGGTCACCTTGCCGAAGGCCTCATGAGGAACCAAACAAAGTGGTGGTCACTCCATTAATCAACACTGAATAAGATGCCAACATGACACAACTCATCACCCATCTGATCCAACCCTCTTCAAACCCATAATCATTGAGAAATTTTTGAAAAAAGGACCACTTCACTCAGTCATAAGCTTTGGACATGTCCAATTTGATGAACATGGCCTTTTCCTTAGATACTTCCATAGAATGAATTTCCTTAGAAATAATAACCAATCCATCTTGAATGTATTTACTTGTCACAAAACCTCCCTGCTCTTCTGAGAACTTTGATTAGCCAAGGTTTTAGTCTTTGAAATTACATTAGAGATCATCGTATAGACCACATAACAAGAGAAATTGGCCTAAAATGGTCCAAAGAGTTAGCCCCTTCCCTCTTGGTAATCAAAGCTAGAAAGGTAGAATTCAAAGCTTTCAACATCTATTTACTATTTTGTGACTCCTACACAACCTCCAACAAATCAGATTTAAAAATATCCTAGAACTCTTGAAAAAATTCTATTGGGAACCCATCAGGACCAACGACCTTACCCTTCTTCATCATGAACACTATTTCCTCAAGCTCCTATAAATAAATTGGCCTATTGAGCCCCTTATTTGCCTCAATAGGGACAATAGCAGGGATACACTCCAAAACACTATTCTCATCTGATGACTCCTTGAACGATTCGTATGAGAATAAAGAAGAAAAGTACTGAACAACCTCTTGCAAGATATCTCAAAAATATGATAATTGTATTCCCCAGGAAAAAACAATTAACAATATCAAGTTCCCATGGCCTCAAGCATTGATAGAATTATTAAAGAAAGTTGTATTCCTATCTCCCTCTTGAATCCAATCAATCCTAGATTTTTGTTTCCAAAAAATATCCTCCTGCAACTCCCACTTCAACAACTCCTTCATAGCTTCCACTTCCTTTCTAAGGGAGTCTTGAGTATGCCCATGGTTTCTCTTTTGTTTGGTGATGGCTTCTAGAAAAGTCCGTGCAGCTGAATTCTCCTTAAAAATATTTCCAAAGCACTGCCTATTTCATATTTTTAGCTGAAATTTCACAAAATGAAGCCTCTTGACAAAGGTATACATATTTGTACCATACATAGGAAAACCTTTACCCCACCACTCTTTCATATAGTCATGTAAAGATGACTCTCGCAACCACATAAGTTGGAATTTGAATGAGGGATTCTTACCAACATCCCTCCCATAAGCATATAATTTTACACGCTAGTGATCTGAGCCCCTCTAATCAAGAATCTCCAAACCGATGATCCAGTTGTTGCCAATCCAAAAGCTAGAGAGTAAGAATCTATCCAATCTCTCAGAGATAGAGTCTTCCCTACATCTCCTATTACTCTAGGTAAAAATGTCATTGCTTGGCTTTATAGCAATCAAATTCAATGCAACAATATTATGTCTAAAAACTAGAGGAGAAGGCTCAAGTCTAGACACACCTCCCCTCTTCTCTTTCAAGTTGAGGTTATCATTAAAATCACTTGCCACAATCCAAGGAAATAATGGAGAAAGGGATCAAACATATCTAATGTGATCCCAAAGGTGAGACTTACCAGCCAAATCAGTCGGAGCATAGATATTGGAAAAAATAAATACTTCACCAAAATCAAAACTTGAGACAACCATGGATAGGGAATGTATACCAAAAACCCACCAAAGGGAAAAAATATTTTGCAGATCCCAAAGGAAAACAATACCTCTCACACTGCCTTGAACACCAACACACTGACATTAACCTTGCCACCAGAGTTTGGAAGCCACTTTGAACATGTCTTCGACATATAACTTGGGTTCTTGAATAAACATAACATCAAGAGAACGAATCTTGATCAATTCCCGAACAATCTTTTTGTCTAGGGATGTTGTTCAAACCCCTTGCATTCCAATAAAGTGTAATCATTTCTAGGAATTAGAGAAGTGAGAGTCTAGGGTTTTGATTGATCTTGACTCCACCAAGTTCTCTCCCATTAATTTAATCTTTTTCTGATCTTTTTTCCTCCTCAACTTGGAGGTATTCTCCACACCCCCATTTTTGAAATTCTTTTTTTGAAGTCCCAACATAGGTACAACCTTGTTACATTTTCCACATTCATGAACTCCCACCTATGGTTGTGGTTCCAATAGGACTAGAGTAGATCCTTGACCCACCTCATTATTCACAAGAGGGACCAACACAACATGAGATGCCTAAACTTGATCAGTTTCTATCTATGACTAGGGTCTCCCCTCCACTAAGTTGTCAAGACTACAACCCTCTTTAGGATCCAAATGCTCCATCTCTATAGGAGTTATTTCAGACAAGGCCCCATCTAAGTTTACCTCTTTTTGGTCAACTTCATCTAGAGATTCAAATTGATTAAAGGACACATCACCTTGCCTATCCTTTAGGGTTCTTTTCTGGGCTCTTCAATTATTGTAGGCTTTCATTGGGATAAAACCCTCCTTATCCGTTTCCCCATCTGACACAAGGTTTTTTCCCTAATCCTTCGTTGGAGCTAAGTAGGGAGGCACCTTGGCTAAAAATTCATTAGCAGATAAAAATTAAGAGTTATGTTTGGGGTATTTTGTCTATAGGTGCCATACTCGTGGAAAATAGGACACCTAAAAGGGAGAGCCTCATAATCCAATTGTTGGATCCTTGACATGGACCCAACCTAAATTTCCATCAAATCTGGTAATGGATTATTTAATTCAATCTCAATAGAAATACAATCAATGGATATTACCTTCTTATTTAGAGTCTATTGCGATGGCCCAACCAGTTTTTCCAACATAAGAGAAATCATATGGAAAATGTCATTTCACTAGAAGGCAAGTGGGAGCTAAGGAAGCCATACCCAAATTGGGACTCGTGACAGAACCTCCTCAAATGGATTAAACCTGATATGCTAGGGTTTAATAAACAATCCCACTTAATTATAAAAGTATGGGCCTCCTTCAAAATCTTTTTTTCTATCTTCTAGGCAAGAAAAAATCATTGGCTAATTGCATCACCTCCATATCCCCCCGGGTTCCAAGTTTGATGAGCCCATGATTCTAGAAATGGGAGAGAGACTCAAATTTCCATGAACTTGTAGATCAAGGCATGATTTCTTAAGTAATTCACACATTCTTCAATAAAGTTTGATTGGATAACCAATAATCGACAATACAAGCTCGTTACTAAGCAACCATTCACTTTCGGAGCTTGGGATCCACCCATTTGTGAAGATCCCGTCCCATTCAAAGCATTGCTTAGAAAATTTACAACTTTATCATGGCTAGATGAGAAAGGATCAACCCCATCACAATCACAAAGAAAGATAATTGATCAAACCTACAAGAATTTTCCCTTGATGAGATACCCCAAAGGTGCCCTCTGAAGGTCATTTGTATTGAGCTAGATAGGTTTTTCTAGGCCCGACCCATAAACGGGTATGTGTTGAAGTGGACCTTTCACGAGATTTGAAGGACTCCATTGAAATTCAAATTGGAGCTCCTCGACATACCCAGAAGGTCACCTATTTTAATATGTCGAACACGTGCTATAGATGTCAGTCCATAGACCAGAAGATCAAGGACTGCCCTTTAGCAGTGCCTCGTACTCCTTCTTTGTTGCAAGAATCTAAAAAGCCCTATCAAGTGGATAATTTTGTTGTCAAACTTGATGAGAAATGGACCACAGTTACGAACTGTTGAACCACCAAAAATGAAATAGGGAAAGAAAATTCCCCAATAGGCTCCTAGGGTTTTTCACCTAGAATCTGGTTGGTAAAATTGTGCCTCTTTCACACTAAAGTGTTTTTGGCAAGTTCATTCAAAGATCAAGGTTTGAGTGTGTGATGTGATCTAAGTGCTGAGAAAGGGAAAAAGAGACTAACTATTGAATACAAACTATTGAAATGCAAAGTGCTAGAAAACACATAATGATATGCAAATAACTTAAGAAACATAAACATACTACTACATAAATGAACAAAAATGAAGGGGTGCACCTGGAAATGAGTTTCAGATTGGAATGGGGACTAGAAATATTGTTGATGCTAAAATTCTAGCCGTCTTAGTCCACTTCTGAGTTTCTAAAAATTAGAGAGTGGAGTATAAGCCCTCAGTTTTCTCTTCTGCTCCAGACAAGTTCTCGAATCTGAAAGTGAAGAATTTGGTCTATAGATGTCCTCCAAGTTTCAACAAGGGTTCTTGCAACCTTGAAGATTTTTGACAAGTTGATGAAGATTCTTTCACCTTGGTTCTTTGTAAAATCTACATACAAGACCTACAAATCACACTGAGGGAAAACTTGTTGATTGTTAGGGCATGGGGGTTTGCCTTGGTCAAACCCCTTTTGAGTAATCAAACCAAAATGATGAAATAAAGTAATGAAGCATGAAACAATGGATTTTACCTTGTCATGATGATAGATCTGGAGTTGCAGCAATGGAGGATTCACCCCTTTGGATGTTTCTTGAGAGAGATGTCTTGGTGACTTAGAATACTCAAACCCTAGCTTGCTTGAGAAGAGAGGTGGATGAGAGATTGAGAAGAATGGAGAAAATGAAACTTAGAAAGTGCAAAATGAGGGGAAAAACCCTTATCTATACATGTGATACCCTAATTTCCCCAAAAATAGCACAACATAGGTCGACCTTAGGGTTTTGGAGACAAAATCTAGCTAGAATTTTGATTTAATTTTGTTTTTTATGCCACATGGGACTAAGTTGCCCAGAGTGGCGACCTAGTCCACCTGGGCATTTTTGATTGGTTGTTGGGAATTAAGATGTGATTAATGTTGTTTTTCAAGATTTTCTCCTAAAACACACTAAAGTAAGACTTGTTAGTACATTAATGGGTCATTATGCCATAAGAAAGGGTTGATTTGTTGATGACAATCCTAGGAAAGTGTGAGGGGTAGTTACAACACCTTACAACACTTTGGACTTAAGGCTTGGAAAGAGGTTCTTTAGGTGAATTATGGTGAAAGGGTCTTAGAAAATTGAGGAAATGTGTTACAACACTTCACAACACCTTTGCAAGACACCTTAGAATCTAAGCAAAACTAAGCCAAAAACCACAAGAAAGGGCCCAAATGAGTGAAAAGTGTCAAAGCTACACTTTTTTCGCAACACAACCGTAAACACAAGTCTAGTGGCTCTAGGATGGTTTTCAAAGTCCCTAAGCTAGCTAAAGATGTTTCAAACCCTTCAGCAAAGGGGAAAGAGGCCCCGATCGGGGCTGACAATATTCTGATGTGGCCCAAGCCGAAGGCTGTGCCTCAACCTACTATCGTTATGATAGCAAAATCGAATGTATCTCCTCCTGTGATGGGAGCTCAACGGTGGTCTTGTAGTCCTTCTCCGTCATTAGAAGAAGGAGAATATGTGCAGGAGAAATGAAGATTTTCTTCTTCGAATATTCAAATTGGGTCAGCTCCACCAAATTTTTTGCAGAATCACTTCTCTACTCTGAATGAGGAGTTAGACTCCAACAATATGGAGGATTTTAATTCATGAATTTCCTCTCATGGAATGTTAGAGGTCTGAAAGACCTCTCCAAGAAGTATTTTGTTAGGGATAATTTATAGAAGTACGATGGTATTGAAGTGCTTTATCTCCAAGAAAAAAATTCTGATTTTTTGCTCGCGTTTGCTTGTCATTTTATTTGGCAAGCCAGTCATATGTTTTGTACTACTCATGAGACTGGACATGGTGGAGCTATCACCCTTTTGTCCCCACAGTTGCACGCTTGTGTGGTTGACCACGGGTCTAACCCCACACATCGGCTCACCTGGATCCTCCTTAACATTGATAATCACTCTTTTGGGATTATTAATGTTTATGCCTCTAATGATGTTGTCGAATTCTCTTTGCTTTAGTGTTGGATTTTTTATTCATTACCAATTGCTACTTGCCTATTGTGTGGGGATTTCAATATGGTTGAGATGGCGTATGATAAAGATGGCACTCTGCCATTCAAATGGGCAATTGGAGAACGAGAGGCATGGTTTTACATGCGTAATAAAATGGGGCTCTTTGATCCCAATATTGGTCATTGCCATTCTCATTCCCTCTGGAAAACTTGGTGTAATTTCAAGGCTGGCTCTAATAAGATATTTAAACGCCTTGATTGTGCCACAATATTGGCTCAATCTTTCTTCTCTTTTGATAGCTCCTTGCTCTCAGTTAATTTGTTAGTGGATGTGACATTGTTAGATCATTTCCCCATTTCTTTTCGCATTAAATGGGAGACAAGATAGCCTCAGGATTATAAAATAGTTTTTTTTAACATGTCTATGCTTTTTCATCAGCCCACGTTGGCCCACCTTCGTAGGGTCTGGAATATGGAGTGTAGATCACCACATAATATAGGCTAGATTAATTAGTGGAATGATGTTATCACTCGCACAACTATATTTTTGTGCATTTATGGGCACCAGCTGGTCATTTTTTTTTGGCGGTCTTATGAGGCTACCACAGCTAACCTGTGCTCAATTACCGAGGCTCTAGCAGTTAGCCCTTTCTCCCCATCATTGCAAGTCAGGGTGGCAGAATTAAGACACAACAAGAAAGTTGCAGACAGTTATGTTGCCAAAGGTGCACAAATCAAAGCTAGATTGCGCTGGTTAAAGACTGGCGACCATGCCTCCAAGGAGGTTTTTTTGGCCTTGCATGCCAGGCACTCCTCTCCTAGAATCAAAAAAAAATAAAGAAAGAACCTACGTTCTTTTTGAGCTACCTAACATTCTCCAAGCCTTTGTTTGAAATTATGAACAAATTTTCACTGCTTAGGAGTATACACCAAAGCGATAGCAAGCCCTTCAGGATTGTCTTGTTATTGTGCCAAATAGGCTATCTTCAACCCAGACTTGAAGGAAGCCATTCACTCCATGGCTGATGACAAGACCCTGGGGGTTGATGTTTTCGCTTATGAATTTTGCAAGGCCCTTTGGGATTGTAAAGGAAAGATTTGCATAAAGTCTATCTCAAGGCTTTTCATTCCAAAACCCTGGGTAATATAATTAATAAAGGAAATATTAAATTCATACCTAAGCCTGGAGATCCCAAGGATATCTGCAACTATCAACCTATCACGCTCCTTAATGTCTCTTACAAAATCATAACTAAGGCTTTGGCTCTGAAGATTCACCATCTTTTATGTCAGATTGTGCACCTGAAGCAAACTGGTTTTATCAAGTCCAAATTTATTCTGGATAACATTATTGTTGTGTGGGAATGTATGGAGTGGGCCAAGCGTTCAGACTAGAAAGCTATTTTTCTCAAAATTGATTTTGCTAAAGCTTATGACCGTATTGAGTGGCCTTTCATTCTAGCCATATTGAAA
Source organism: Sequoiadendron giganteum (assembly GCA_007115665.2). Lineage (NCBI taxonomy): Eukaryota > Viridiplantae > Streptophyta > Pinopsida > Cupressales > Cupressaceae > Sequoiadendron > Sequoiadendron giganteum. The sequence continues at coordinate 885,096,990 of CM021100.1, forward strand.
GCATTAGGGTTTGGGCCTAACTTCATTCAGGCTATCCAAATTCTTTTCTTAGATGCCTCTGCTTGTATCACCATTAATGGCTGCCAATCTTTTGCCTTTGGTTTATTCCGCTCCATTCGGCAAGGATGCTCGTTTGCTCCTTCTCTTTATGTGCTTGTTGTCGAAGGATTTGGTTGTTTGTTGGCCAATATGATTTCTCAATAGTGTGTTAAAGGAATTGTCCTACCTAATTCCCAAGCTCAACTTGTTAATGGCTATTTTTTTTATGACTCTTTCCTCACCATTTTGGAGGAAGAGAACAATATTAAGGCGGCTCTTGAATGCCTTAACATTTTTTTTCTTGCGTCTGGCTCTACCATCCAATGGCATAAAATTTTTTGCTACAGGCAGTCTATTCTGCCCACTCCTCACTAGTTTCAGCAGTACAATTAGAAATGGATTAGGCCAGGGGAAATCTTTCAGTTTATGGGCATTCCCTTCACCTTCCAGGCTTCTCCAGTTGAGTTGTGGCAAGTCATTCTCTCTGAGATTGAGCAAAAGCTAGCCTATTGAATTACCAAGCCTCTTTCTCTGACAGGAAAATTCCAAGTGCGCTCTAAGATTTTGGTGGCTACACATGTTTATTACTCATCTTGTTGGGATCCTTTGAAAGCTGCCTATGCCAAGCTTGAAAAGTTGCTTCAGGATTTTCTTTGGGCCTCTATGGAGTCCCATAGAGGGTTTCACCGTGTTGCCTGGGAGTTTTGCTACCTTCCCAGAAACTCTAGAGGACTTGGTCTTCTCTCCACTCAATGATAAGGGACTGCCTTATGTGTGAAATGGATAATTAGAGCCCTTACTAGAGATGAAGCCTGGAAAATTCTCCTTAGGCATTGCATCCAATCTAGATTTCCTATTCACAAACCTCCCTGGAAGGGGATTGGCTTTCAAACCCTTTTGGTTACGAAGGAACCAGTCCAAATTGTGGGAACTTTTGTAGCCAAGAGCATTTGGAGATCTCGAGAAGCAGTTAAGCCTTGGCTCCACTAGTCCGGCTCTAGTTTTCGTGATGGGATTTCGCTCAATCAACAAAATATTTGGTGGTCGCCTCTCTTTGCCAGTAATGGTCAGTCGTTGGCCAAGTCGCCCTAGCTTAAGGAGTTAAGGTTCCAAAAGAAAGGCATTCAAACTTTTCAACATGTGTTTCACATACTCACAATGCGCATTATGCCATGGGAAGATTTTCATGCTCTCTACAGTCTTCAAAACCAACATCGTAAAACTTATGATGGCCTGGTGAATGCTTTCCTACAGATATGCTTCACAAGGTGGGAATTTATGGGTCCAAGCCCTAGTGGAAGGACTGGAAGTGGTACCCAGACACCCCTTTTAGGAATTACAAGCCTAGGCTTGGTTATATGTGGCTTTCACCACATTTTCTAATGATTGAAAGTCTAAAATAGAGGTGGCTTCTTCAATATTTTGCTCATGTCTAGCAAAAAATATTCTCTGCCACTTGGTCTGCAAGTGTTGAGCCGAAACTTGCCCACTTTGCTTGGTGTATTCTTTTTCAAGGCTTTCCTATGGGGTCTCGGCTTGTTCACTTGGGGGTCCAGGACCCTCGGTACCCTTTCTATGGGAAAGCTGAGTCTTTTAAGCATCTCTTTTGGTTTTGTACCAAAGCTCAGCAGTTTTGGAATTGGATTCGTGAATTCTTTCAGCCTTTCAGGGTGGAAATCCTCTTCAATATCTGGAAAGATAGAAATGCATGCATATTTGCTAACACCCAAATGGATAAAAATGTTTCTTTGTATTCTAAAGCTACTATTTTCTCTAATGTTCTCTTGCAGATTCAAGTTCAAGCTAATAAGGTTGCACTTGAGGTGGCTCACCTTCAGGTTCTTTTGGATCATTGGGGCAATGCCCCGTGTACTATGGCTTGGGTGCCTACTTTGCCCACTTCCTCTCGTGGTTGGTCACCCTCTCATGGTCGACAACGGATTGGCTATGCTCTCCCTTGCTCTCAGCCTCCTCTTTGGCATGGTTCTCACCCTCCTCAGTGGTCTCGTTCTCATCCTCCATGGGCTAGCCAGGGGTGGCCCTATGATAATACAGCTGCTAGCGGCTTTGGTTGGCCAGACTCTGGTAAATGTTTTTTGTGTTTGGCACTTGCAATCTTGCCTCAATGTGAGGATAAAGAAGATAAAGAAAAAGATGTTGATGATGGTTGGGGTCCTCCTCCTGATGTCACTCCAGACCCCATTGATGTATGGGGGAAGAACTTGGATGACAGAGACCCTCCTAGCTCTGCTGGTACTGCTTTGGTTGCTTAATGGCCTTTTATGTTTGTAATCTTGGACTTCTGGGCTAGGCCCATGTGACTGTTGGTTTCTTGTTTTTTGGGCGCTGCCCATATGACTTTCGGGGTGTGCCTTCTTACCACCCACCTTTTTTTGTGAATATGTATTTTAATCTTTATAAGTAATATAGATTAGTGCATATTCATCAAAAAATAAAATGATTCAAATCATGAGAAAAATAGTTTCAAAATAATAAATAAAATCTAAAATAATAAACATCAAATTCTTATTTTAAAATAATTGCAAACCTTAGATCGAGCTTGATCTCTTTATTCAAGAAGACTTTCTCGTGCTTGTTACACCTCATTGGTAGTTTACCAAAATTTAAACCTTTATGTGCAAATAAGGTTTTAATATATGATTATGTCATGATGATATTTGACGGTTGAATGAAATGAATTACAATGTGATGAAACTATTTATAAATGCTTTAATGATTCTTAAAGTTATATTGTGATTATGATATATATGTTATCAGCTAACTACAAACATGTTGCTCTAAGTTGGATGAAAGAAAGTTTGAACCCTCCAGTGGGGGAGGGAGAGTATCACCCAGGAGAAGAGATTGGCGTTTGAAATATTTGGTATTGTTATCTAAGTAGACACACACACTCACTCACTTAGGTTAATTAGAACCTCATCAAGTCAACTTGAGTTTCATTTTGGTGAGTGTTAAACCTAAGTTGATAGGGTTATGAGCTAATAGGGAAAATTATGTTTTTGGCCGTCTTTTATCCTCCTTGACCATTTAATTAAATTAATTTAAATTGCTAATATCTTTTGTAGGTAACGCTTATAATTTAAATAAGGTATTTTTTAGTATATATATATATATGTGTGTGTGTGTGTGTGTGTGTGTGTGTGTGTGTGTGATATGTATATATGTGTGTGTATATAGTAAGTGATGCATATAGATGTATATATGTAAATATGAATATGTGTAGGTATTTAAATATGTATGTGTATATTCATATTTACATATACACATGTATGTGCAAATAATAAGTCCAAAACATATATATATATATATATATATATATATATATTTAATTGATTATGGTAGGCCATATTACATGGTTGTAATGCCACGCATATGCAAGGCTTATGGTAGAAATACCAATGATTAATGAGGTCACCCAATTTAGGCGTCGCCATATGCATTTATCAATTTATCATTACTATCATGTAGTGGTTGAGTGTTGCACTTTCTAAGTTCTTTAAATAGCCATATAAAGGTGGTGACATGGAGACTATTTTTAATGTGCTCCTATTATTGAGAATCCCATGACTTGGGAAATTGTGAAGGAAGAAAGTTTGAATGGCATTTGACTACCTATCGTGCCATATAATGACATTTTTGAGAAAATAAATTGCAATATAGCAAAACATTAATTTTCCAAGCTAGTCGTGGAAATGAAAGGGAGAGTTCGAATAGTTTTGAAGGCCAATTCAAACTAAATTTTTCATATCTTTTAACTACATTTCAATGTGGAGGCTTTTGGAATTGCTTACTTAGCCATTGTTAGTCGAGGCAATTCAAAGGATGCATATTCAACTAGGAATGTTGGGTTGTTCTCACATCGGGCAACAATATAGGAAAATCGTGTCATTTGGAGAATTATTCAAGCCTCCAAGTTGATTTGATTTCTATCTTTAGTAAACCATTATTATCATAAATAAAGATCAGCTACTCATTCTTCAAGTTGTTCATTAGTTTTGTAATCTTTGAGATATTTGATATGTGATATTTGAGGGAAGAATTAAGCATAGTGAGAAGAGCATTTGAATTCTACATATCAATATGTCATATATCAAGGTTAGTTTGATTGTATCAAAATTTGATTGTTCAATAGTTTTAGTCTGGTTGTAATAGAATCAAAATAACGATGCAAGGATAGTGTTGTGCGTTGAAGTCGATAGGACAACAAGTTCAAAGCTGAGTTTAAAGTGTAGAATTGAAGAAAGGAATACCAAAATCAAAGCCAATCTATTTAATTTTAGATATAATTCAAATGATTCTTCTTCTTTATCTTTTAAAATCTGATAAAAGCTCTTTTATTATTTTGAGTTTTCTTTTGCCATTGCTATGTGAAAAATGTGGTTGTTTGGGATAGTATATGAATGGATGTACGAAAAGCTTAGCTTATTTATGTAAAATGCCAATAAGAACTAGTGAAACCAATTGGTTAAATCGAAGTAGTTTTTATAAACAATATTAAAACCATGTTTGATTTACGTGATACTAAGTTAATATATCTTCGAGAGAGCTTTAGTGAAAATTTAAGACTCTCTAAGTTGTGTTTAACCAAAATGACCAGCTTATTAAACCAAGGTAGTGAAGAATAGCTAAGTATGGGAATATGGGGTAAAAGCACAAAGTTGTGTTACACTTTCAGCCAACATATCAGCACAACTGAATTTAAGTATTTCTAACAAAAGATCAATTTTGGTCAAACATACGATCTAGTAAGATTCATTCTAGCTAAGTTAGATACTTTTACAACTTTTTCAACTAAAATTATTGGCTGAAAATATATGGAGCACCACTTTGAGTCCAATTTACCAAAAAAATAAAATTATTTGAAAAACTTGATGTTTCAATAACTCCTACTAATGTAAATAACATTTATTTGAAAATATAAAAAATACCCTTTTGTAGATCTATAAGTGTAGTTTTCAAAAAATATACTTATTTTAATAGATTAATTATTATTTACATTTTTTTTTTATTTATACTAAAAGTAGGTTATCAACACAAAATACTATGTTGATTACCATGCTAAGGAAAATAATAAAACTTATTCAAAAAAAATGAAAAAAATATGATGCACTAGATAAAAGAATCTATTTCAAGATGGTATAATTTTTTTTCCATTTTAGATAAATATTTAATATGAAAGTTGACGTCTAAAGGAAACAACTATTTTTTTTATTCACACGCATTTTAATATTTATTTAAAAATATATATTTATCAAAATTGCAAACAAAAAAAATTGTGCACTAAAGTTTCAAGTTATAAATACACACAAACAATTTGAAAGAAAACAAAAATACTATAAAAAGTTTGACGTCCCATGCAACTTCATTTTTTTAGCATTTTATCAGCAACTAAATTATAGTGTTAATTTATTAAAAATATTTTAATATTTTTAAAAAATACAAACATAAAATATACTAAAAAATACATATTTTACTAATTTACATCATTTCAAATTTCAAAACATATATGCCACTTTTAGTGATTCAAGTTTAAAAGTTGGATCAGTGTTGGCCATTTCCTTTATAAAGCGTGACACAGTTTTGTGCTTTTACCCTATATATGTATTCCAAAAGGTAGTGTCTTATATATATATTACCAAAACAAGTTTATGCTGTATTTTAATGATAAGGTCTAAAACCGTAATAGAAACGACAATGTCTTTATTATCTTTGAAAGTTATCATATTTCATAATAGACCAAGAGTCATTATTACTATCTATTGATTTGTAATCACATATCTTGAATAGAGAACGTTATGTTCTCGTTGTAGCCAAGGGCCATAATGCTAGGATTTTTTGATGTGCAGAAGCACAAATATCTATCAAATAGAAAATATTCTCTAGCGTGGATATAAACTTAGCATACATTTAAATATGAGAATATATGTGTTATAGGGGATGATAAATATATGATTGTCTATGTACAAACAAATGATCATACCTTATATAATTATGCAAAGGATAACTTGGAATAAACCTGTGAAGAATCTAGAGATTAGTCAGATGATTCTTAGTTGAGTTATCAAAAGTTAAATAGATCAATATGCTGAATTATTTATGGACATTATTATGAATATAAGGTTTTATATTGGATCAATCTAAATGATATTTAATATCATGAATAACTAGATCAATTATGGAGTTCTAGAAGTATGCAATCCATGTACTTGGTACAACAACGAAGAGTCTGAACCATCATTTAAGAAGATGATGATTGTCTATTTTTATTCACTTCAAAGATTAACCATATTTGGTATGGAGTTCCTTAGGAACAGAACCATGAGAATAAATGTTGGACATCTAAAACTTTAATATGAACAAGTAATCTTCATTTTTTAAGTTTAATAATAGATTATTATACATTTTGACATATTGTCAATAATTTTAGATTGAGACCAGGTGTGTCTATTCGATTACATTGTCTCATAAGTATTAACTAATTGTGCATAAAATAAGGAGAGTAGTTTCTCTCATGGTTAAAACCAAGGACTCAAATAAGAGGCAGTTTCCTATACCCAAAATGTTGCAAGAATGTAACTTGGGTATTCAAGTTAGAAAAATATAACTAGTCAAGTCATTTACTGACTTAGAAGAAAGAACTTGAAGAAGTGGCAATTGCCAAGGCCTACGATGTTACATAAACGTAACATGGGTGTTCAAAGTCAAATAATACGTAACCAATTTAGTCGAATAGTCCACACTAGTGAAGTCATCACTTTTGAAAGAGAATCTAATTGAGTTAGTTAACACTTAGGTCAAACCAATAGTTGAGTTAACCATAGGTCAGTAAGACTTCCAAGTCAAGTTAGAGGTGGGTGAATTTACGACACTGCTTCCTTAGAAAGTGGATGATTATACATATGAAAAAATTGGCTAAAGTAAGTGTAAAAGTCATTGCTTGCACTTGTCGGTTCATTGTGCTCTAGGTTTGCATAACTTGTCAGTAGTGTCATGCATAGTTGGAAGGTATCCATAGTTGTATGACCATACATGTTATGTAGGAAACAACACTAGATACTCAGATGGCAATACTAGATGTTCTTATACTATGCTTTTCGTCAAAGGGTAGGGCCACTTCCAGTAGGAAGGTGTGTGGGGGACTATTGGTTCGTGGTTGGAGGTAAAGCACTTGGGTGATGCTCTCCCTCTTCCAGATGACATGCCAAGACTTGTGAAATTGAAGAGTAATGACAGATAAGGATACCTTGACCTTGTTCTCTTGTATATTATGAAATTGTTTATATGATAATGAGTTTTGTTTATAAATTTTATTTGAAAAGACAAGATTCATTTACATGAAGTTTAAGTTATGTTATTTTGATTTTACAAATTTTATATGAAGTTCTTTATGTAGTACGCAAAATATATTATTGGAAAAGAAAAAATTATTTTCCTATTTTTGGAAACATTGAATTATTCACTTTTTAAACTTGGATGAAAACTTAAGAGTAAGGGTAGAGTTGTTACATATGGTATCAGAGCTACCAAGTTTAATACTAAGACCTATGAGCTCATTACATAAGTTTTTCCTCAAACATTATCAAAATTTAATGCTTGAAATGTTCTTATGCTAGAATGGCAAGAAAAAGAAGAGCAAGGAAAATAGTAAGGAAGTCATTTTCCTGAAACTTATCTAATCTTAGGACTAAGAAAGAGTCACCCTTGTAGGTTAATCTCCTTAGCCATATTAGCTACATAGGAGGTGATTGGTTGGCTGACTCTAAGACATTTCCTAGCGCACTCAAGCATACCAGGCTAGAGAAGAAGCAGTGGGATACAACAACTGTGAAGGCCATTGTTCTTATCTCAATTCGAACTAGTCAACCATCAGCTCATAGGGAGGTTCCCTTTGGTTGCAGTAGGAATGCACATGTGTTTATTAAGAAGGTTATGGATGAGTACTTCCACCCTCCAAAAAAAAATTTAGTTGACTCTGAGGTTGAGGAAGAACCTAAGGAGATCCATTTTTCTAATAACAACTTGTAGTCGCAAAGAGTCAAAATGTATGTACTAAATAACGATACTATGTAATCTACAAAAAATATAAACAAATTTCCATTTGATTAAGTTGAGAAAATGAATATGATTAATGTCTATTGATACAAATATGAAATTAGAGGAACTAGTTGTAAGCATAAACTAAAAACTTTAGGTGAAGTAGAAAATTCAACATAATGAGAACTAGAACAAACATGGTAACCAAAATATAAGATAACCTCTTGACAACCCCAATTCAAAACTAGATTAAATCCTAGCAATGATAATTGAAACAAGAGTAAGAGTTGATACTTTTGAGTAGGAGTTCAAAGGCCAAAGTAGGCCAGAAAAGAAAGCATCTCACAAAAGTAAAGATGAAAACAAACATGAACACACCAACCAGAGTGGGCATGGACAATTCAGAGTCAAGACTTGTTAATGAGAAAAGAAATCGACTAACCCTTGAAGTATCTAAGATTACGGAGAAGATGAATCCACCAAGAATTATAGATAAAATTTCCTAGAAAAGTTGGTTGCAAGGAAAAACTTTGGTCAGTAAAGTATGCTAACCAAATAAGAGCATATGTGGAGCAATGTTTGGTTGAAGCTAAGATTGAACTTCCAAGTTCCTCAAGAGTAAATCTATAAGTAGCCCTTTAGGATCTTTTGATGTCATTCTTAGGATAAATTGTTATGGGGGAGACTATGTTGCCAAAATGGTAGAATAATTAGATGACCTTGGGAACAAAATGTAATTGCAAGGTACACCTAGTGAGGTGAATTTAAGGAAAATTTTATCCATTTAGCTAAAGAAGGCCAAGCAAGAGGAATGTTAACTCCATGCAGTCATAATGGAGAAAATAGATTATTACAAAGTGTAAGTGTGGAATAAGTAAATAATAAAAATAACTAAACACTTCTTAATAAGACATTATATCAAGAGAATTAATAAGATATTAATCTAATTAAAACACTAAAACTCTTGAAAGCGTCAGATTGCTCTCTATCTCCAAAGATTTAGTAAATCACGGGGCTCTCATATTTTGTAACCATTGTGACTGTTAAAATGCCAATCTAGAGAAAGAGATGTTGCTTAAATTCAAGAATCTAATCCTATATGATGATCGCTAAATGATATTGATGCTTCTGTAATCTAAATTGACATGAAGCTGATAAAAGAAACTACTGTAAACTAAGATGCGGCTAAATGAAAATCCATGATTATGATTGCTACTTTAAAATGATTTTCTATTGTTATTGCTCAAATGCTTGATTGCTTAATTGATATTCCTGCAAAGTAAGTTTGCACAAATTTGGGATCTTTTTCCTCTAGAAAGAGGTTGTATTTATAGATTCTTGGCAGCAGATTTGTGAAGGGGCAGCAAAGCAGAGGTTTGGATTCAATCCTGAGGATTCAATGGTGAAGGATTCTAAGCTGATTATGGAGATTGTTCCTCCCCACAAAACACTTGACAAGAGGATAGGAATAATTCATGGAAGAAGATGAAGGAGTTGCCTGCAAATTTGTCTCCAAATTTTCCCGTGAAGGTTGAGATGAATTAATTAGACATATCATATCTAATTTGGTTGGTGAATATGATTAGCTGTAGAATATATTTCAATTGAATATTTAGATTTATTCAATTTAGGAAAGAGGATATTTAATTTAATAAAACAAACTTTAGAAGTCTATGTTTATTAAATAAATATGGAAGAAATATGATAATTAATAGAAGAAATTAATAATGATAATTAAACAAAACAAAGTATTAAATTTGTTTATTTAATTAGGAAGAAATAATATAATAGAGATTGAAGAATTAATAGTGAACTATATAAATAAATATTTCTATTTATTTAATAGTAGAAGAATAAAAGGTTAATTAATCAAATAAATCATATTTAATTAATTAGATTATCCAGAGCATTTTTAGGTGTATACGTTTTGCCCCTCTTTGAAGTGATATGTTTACACATTGCTTCAAAGAAAATTTTGTTGTTGTTGCTAGTATCGACGAAAAAAAAATTAGTTATGCCCCAAATGTTGAATTTGTTGTGATGATGGATATATGCCCCCTCGGGGGATAAATTGATGAATTTTTATTTTTTTTTGGATTTTTAGAATTTTTCAAATTTTTATGATTTTTTTCATGAATTTATGATGATTTGATAAAGATTTGATGATGAAATAATTTATCTCCCGAAAAATAGTTGTAAAAATGCCCCCGTGTTGAAGTTTGAATTAATCCTCCAGTAAATAAAATAAATAAATCCTACTAAAATCCCTTTAAATCACTCTTTAAAAAGCTAAAAAGGGGTTAATTTTGAATTCATTTGTGCATGTTGAGTTTTGAAAATTTGAGAGAGATTTTAAGCAATTTGGAGCAAAATGCCAATTCCTTACCACACTCACCATTTCGAGCGTGTGCATCAACACAACTACCCAACCGCGTACGGACCTCTGGTATGTATGCATGAACCTCTTCGTTTTTTGTGCATTTTGAATTTTGTGCGTTTGATTCGATTTGCAAAAATCTGAGTTCTTTTAGCACATTAGAAGCCCGAAGTAGCACTTAGGATTTTTGTTTTAGCGCTTCACCAAATTAGCACATTGGATAGATGTTTTAGTGTGTACATAGGATGAAATAGCGCATCCATTGATTTAGCGCTTAGATCAAATAATTTAGCACATTGACATCCTAAATTAGCGTGTAGGCTGATGTGGCGCATCGGATGCCTGTTTTAGCGCGTAGGTCAAATGAAATGGCACGTCCATTAATTCAGCGCATTGACCACCTATTTTAGTGCTTTGACCTACTAAAATGGCGCATGGAATATTCTAGCACATCAAAACATTGTTTTAGCGCATCCAAGTCAAAATGATGTAATTTGTCTATTTTGTCCCTGATTTTGTCAATTTTGATCGTGTCAGCCGTCGATTGATATGATTGATGATCTCAGTAGAGTAGATGATGTTTAACCTCATGATAGGCGAGTTTTGATGATTTTTGACAATAATTAACCTTATGATAGGCAAGGAATAATTATAGTTTGATTGATATACCTCATGATAGGCGAGGTTGATTTGATTAATTGACCTCATGATAGGCAAGGTACAATTGTTAAGATGATGATTGACCTCATGATAGGCGAGGTTGATTTGATGATTGCTCACGAGATTTGAGCAAAGTCTCACCAGAGCTATTTAGATTTGACAGGTTGATTAATGTTTGATGAATTGACATAGATTTCTGACTTTCCACATTTTTGTGATGATAGGAGGCTTTGACAAACCTCCAAGTTCGTGAGTGGTTTCCTAGGACTTTCGATTTGATACCTCAGCTAGTGCATCCTGAGATAGTTGTGATTACACGTTGTGGTTTGGCATCTCTCTTATATATGCCCTAGATTTGGATTAATCGGGGTCTCCTGACAGCCCTAGCAGAGAGGTGGCATAGTGAGCATAATACCTTCCACCTTCCTATTGGCGAGATGACCGTCACTCCTGAGGATGTATGGTGGATTCTAAGGATTCCTATTGTCGGTGACCTTGTGTTATATAATTCTACAGAGCAGGGTGGGACTGATGCTCTTCGCAAAGTATTTCAGGATGATCATATTTATGGGTATGAGATTCCATGGCGTGAGATGGTTGATGCTTATGCTACCCTGCCTTCAGTTTTTGTTGGTTTCATTGGAGGGTTCCTTTGTCCTGATCGCAGGTCAAAGGGACTTTCTGTTGGTTGGGGTCGTGCATTAGAGAGTATGATTGTGCATGGTAACACCTATTCATGGGGCATGTTTATGCTTGCCCATCTTTATCATGATTTACATTTGGTTGTCTACCTTTGAGGTTGCAGTTTTTCAACAGGGGTTACTCTATTACAAGTGTGGGTGTGGGAACATATAGTTGTTACACATCCGGTGATGGTGAGACAGTGGCTAGCCATGAGGTCATATGTGCATATTTATATAGGTTGTCTTACTCAGCCTAGACTGGGTAAGTTAGAGCATTGGAGGAGAGTATTGGATGATGTTGAGGTTTTCACATGGTGGCCTTATCTCGATTGCAAGCATTGGGATGATGATGATATTCATATGCCATATCTCGCTCAGTCATTAATACTGATTGGTCAGACTCATTGGGTGTTGGAGATATTTCTACTGAGGAGGGTACTCAAATAGTATGGTATCATGTAGGGCATGCCCCAGGGTGTTGCTCATTATGATCGGCGACAGATAGATGTTGCAAATTGGGGACCCTGTCTCTCATATGATGTTGTTGTTCAAGAGTACCAGGCTCTATAGCCTATATTTTGGGACATTCATCCAGATATTAGCAAGACTCCTATCACAACAGATTATGCAGAATATCTTATTTTACATCCCTTTCCACAGATTATTGTTCCTGATGAGCCAGTGCCCTTACCCTTGGAGGAGGAGGATAGTGATGATGAGGAGGGAGATGATGAAGGGGGTGATGAAGGAGGTCATGGAGATGGAGGAGGTGGTGGTGGTGATGATGAGGGAGATGATAGTGATGAAGATGAGGGGGAGGACAGTGGTGGAGATGATGATAGTGGTGGTGAGTCATGTGGAGGTGTTGATGTGCGAGAGTTTATGGTGCCTCATAAGAGGCAATCTCTGGTAGCACCTTCTGAGCAACGTGTGCATATTGGTGTACCATCTCAGCATCAGTAGACTCAGATTGTGAGTCTACAAGTGCAAGTACAAACTTTACAGGGGTAGTTGGTATAGGCACAGGGTTAATTAGCAGAGACTCAAACTCAGATGCATGCCCAAGCCCAGGCTCTCTCACAGGTACAGGGACAATTGGTAGCTACTCAGGCACAAATCGCCACATGGATAGTAGAGCGAGATGCAACTAGAAAGGTTGCAGAGCAGGCACAAAATACCACAGATAGATTATAGATATTTTTTGATGGTACCATCGTGGGTGATTATATGAGAGAGGTTCTTCATGTGGGCAGAGAGGTAGAGTTTTACAGGGGCCGATACCATGATGCAGTCCCCTCTGAGCAGAGATTTAGTTATGCATAGTCTCAATCACACAGGACTCATTCCAACATAGTTAGCGAGGGTGTGACTCAGCCTCCACGGAGAGATACGAAAGATCCCAATACATCTGGTGGGGGAGGTATTGGACCAGAGATACCTGCACCATCTGGAGGTAACAGGTCATAGTTTTATGATGTGATCCCATGATATATGAGACATGATGTATACTTCGGTTTTTTTATTTACAACCATTTTTGATGTTATATCTCCTTTTATTTCAGACATCATTGTATACTTGACATTATGTTTTTGAGTTATATATGATATGTGGTGGATTGATCGATCTATATGTGTTCTATATGGTTTTATGATGGATGCATTTAATTTACCTATTTTATATGTTATGTGATGATCTAAATGATATGTTATGAATGCCTTTAATGATCATGTGATATGTTATGATTTATGATGTTCTATTTATGATGTTCAAATGTATGCATGATATGAATAATAATGATGTATGGGTGCATGATGTATGTAGTTATTTATACATGGATTGATAGATGTATGATGATTTGTATATCTAATTTACATGATAATGTAACCATATGCATGATTATAAATGTGGTGTTTCAATGATAGATGAATAATGCAGATATATGATACAAGAAATGTATGAATGAATGATGATAATAATAATACTTCTTTTAATGTATGTAATGATTATATGATAATGATGAATGACTATGCAACTACATAAAGATTTGTTTTTGATAGTTTTTATCATGCAATTTTATGATGTGATGATTTGACGAATATGATATGATGCAAAATATATGATAGAATGTGTGAATGATGAAAATAATGATGATGCTATAATAATGTTTTGCAAATGAAATGATTATGCAGCTATATGATAATGATGATTTTTTTGTTAATGTCAAGTATACTCAATCTTTTAATAAGGAAATTAACAACTTTTATGAATTGGTTACCCTTCTTTGGAACAAAATACTCTACAATGCAAAGCTATCATGGATGCAACCTAATGTAATCATGCAAAAGTACATATGCAAAAATTGTCACCTTAACAATCATTTTATCATGCTTTTTATCATCATTGAGCCTTTATAATGTTGAAAGTGGATACAAGCATCGATGGTATGAGTTAGACCATGATGACCTGAGTACTACTTTCATGATTTTTGATATTGCAAGTGAACACAAGCATCTAGGTATAATTAAACTGAGATGACCTGAGTATTTCTTCCATTAACAGACAAGAATTGAATCATTATACTATGTAAATTTGAAATTTCATCAGTGATATTTTATAGAGCATGTCTCGCAACAATTCACACAATAAATGATAAATTTACAAATAGTAGACAAATAAAATACCACTCTCCTTCCTAGCTTCTCTAGTTCAATACATCATCGAATTGCTCCAAAGAAACGATAACAATAATCAAAGTACAACATGTTGAACATTCAAGCATATAGCGATAAAATCATAATTCAAAAGAATATCATCCCCCTAAAGTTTGTCTTGATTTCATTTTTATTTCAGTTGTTTGATATGGATGTTTGATTTCTTGAAATGTTCTAATGTTCGATGTATGCTCAATGTTGGGTTCTATTGTGATCATTGTGTTTGTCATGTTTGTCATACTATTGTTTTCCTATTTGTTTAAGCTCAAGTTTATTGCCCCCAGTGAGTTAAGGATTTTTCCCCCAAGCTAGGGTGAGACATGACCACGTTTGCAATGATATGATATTGAATGGAAATTATGGTGAAATTGAATGACCATGACATGTCTCTAATAGATGGAACTGATGGTTTAAATCATAAATAGTGCCTGTTTCTAGGTTTTCACCGCATGTTTTTATTGCACTTTTTCAGACTTTATGATTTTTTTTGTATTTTTCTTTTTTTTCTTTTTTTTTTTTTTCTATTTTGCATTTTTTTGTTACCATGACGTTTGTTTGCTAGGTTTTCATCAAGGTAACTATTTCCCTAGGACTTAAACCGTGAACTAGGTGATTCAGGTGTAGGACTTTCTAAGATAGATACTATTGATAACATCAAACAAATCCCCTTCAGGTGTTGACAGTTGATAGGCTCCTGATCCATAGACTGATATGATGACAAAGGGATCTAGCCAGTTAGGTTCAAATTTTCCTTTCTTTTCTGTCATGTTGATTTCTAGGGTTTTCCTTTAGGACCAAGTCACCCACCTGAAAGAATATAGGCTTTACCTTGTGATTGTAACTTCTAGACATTCTTTGTTGGTATGCCTTTAAATGATTGACCGCTTGTTGACAACATGCATCCAATAATTCCAGTTCTTGAAGTCTAGACACCCTATAATCCTCATCTGAAATTATACCCTTCAGTGACACACGGAGTGATGGAATTTCCACCTCAATAGGTAGGATGGCCTATGATCCATATACCAAGGCATATGGTGTAGCTCTTGTGGGTGTTTTGATGCTAGTTCGATATGCCCATAGAGCAGGGTTTAGTTGACTGTGCCAATCACGTCCAACATCATTTACCATTTTCTTTAGAATTTTTAGAATTGTTTTGTTGGAGGCCTCTACTTGGCCATTTCCCTGAGGATAGTATGGTGTTGAAAAATGATGTTGGATGGGAAACCTTTCACACAGTTCTTGGACATCTTGGTTTTTGAAATGTCTACCATTGTTTGTGACAATGGACTGAGGTATGCCATACCAAAAAATGAGGTAATTCGGTATGAAAGAAGAAATCTAATTTCTAGTGATTGTTGTTAAAGGAATTGCTTCTATCCACTTTGTAAAGTATTTTGTTGTTGTGATTATGAAATTGTGTCCATTGGATGAAGACAGATTAATTTTTCCTAACAAGTCCAGTCCCCACTAACAAAAAGGCCATGTTGAAGTGAATGGTTGCAATTCTTGTGTTGGTGCATGGATTAAGTTACCATGTATTTGGCATTTTTGGCACTTCTTGACAAACTGATAAGAATCCTTCTCCATGTTTGACCAGTAATACCCCAAACGAAGGAGTTTCTTGGCTAGAGTTAGTTTGTTTGAATGAGTTCTACAAATACCTTCATGGACCTCACATAAGGTTGTCTCAGATTTGTTATGTTCTAGACACCAAAGAAGAGTACCATCTAGACCCCGATGGTAAAGTATGTCGACAATTAAGGTATGTCGTGAGGCTTGGTGGATGAAGTTGCATTTTTTGGTTTTTGGAAAGATTGGGAGGAAGGGTATTGTCTTTTAGATAAGCATAGGTCTTTCAATAGATTGAGGATTCAACGTCATCTAATTGGCATATGGTTTGAGATTCAGGATTATCAAAAGCAAGGTTAGACACTTGTTCTACCATAAACTCATAACAACCACGTTTTTCTGGCAACTGCAAGAGAGAAACAATTGTCGCCATAGCATTTGCAGCTTTATTTTTTGCTCTTGAAATTTGTTCAAAATTAATATCGACAAAGTACTTTTTGAGATCATCAATCAACTTCTTATATGGCATCAACTTCTCATCTTTCATCTGATAGTCATCATTTACTTGATAAATGACTAGTTGTGAATCTCCATATACTTGTAGCTTTATGATCTTCCATTCAATTGCTACCTTGATGCCAATGATTAGTGTTGCATACTCAACTACATTATTGGTACATGGAAACATGAGTCTATAGGACCTTGGGATGGTGTGTCCTTGAGGTGTAAAAAACAAAATTCTCGTGCCAAACCCCCTTTACGTGTATGACCCATCAAAATGAAGCCTCCATAGTTGTGTTGTCACAGTAAGAATGTATGCATCAGGAAACTCAATTGTCATAGGACGATCATCGGTTAATGGAGCTTCGGCCAACTGATCAGAAATCACTTGAACTTTGATGGCTCTCCTATCCACATACTAGATATCAAATTCACTTAACATCATGACCCACTTGGCTAGTCTCCTTGTTAAAGCAACCTTGTTGAGTAGATATTTTAATGGATCAATCTTTGCTACGAGCCTAACTCTGTGAGTCAACATGTAATGTCACAGTTGTTGGGTAGCAAATACCACCACCAAAAATCTTTCTCGATGAAGGTGTAATCTATCTCATAGCCATTCAAAGTCCTTTTGATTTAGTAAACAACTTGTTCCTTTCCTTCAGGATCTTCCTATGCTAATAGTGCTCCTACAAAAATGTTTGTTGTTGTAATGTATAGTAACAATGGTCTCTCTTCTAGTGGCATGAGTATGGGTGGTGACATCAGATATTGTTTAATTTGATTGAAAATTGTTTCGTACCCCTAATCCCATTTGAACAAGACATTCTTATGTAGCAAGTGATTGAATGGATGAATTTTGTCTACTAATTGGGGGATAAATCTCTTGATTAATTGTAGTATGCCTTGTAGAGACCTTGGTTGACTGATATTCTTTGGTGGCGGAATTTCCATTATAGCCTTGACCCTGGCAGGGTCCACTTCTATACCCTTTTTCTGAAACTATGTATCCTAGGAGTTTCACCGATGTGACACCAAAGACACATTTTTTAGGATTTAATCTGACATTGAACTTCTCAAGCCTGGTAAAGATCTTGTCCAAGATCTCTAGATCACCTTCTCTGGTATATGACTTTGCTAAGAAAGTTCCCCATGGACATGTGAATGTTGTTTTCTCTTGATCATCTAGTGCTATCTTGATTTGATTGTAACCTGAGAAACCATCCATTATTGATAGCATGGCATGTCCTATTGTTAAGTCCACAATGATATCAATGTTTGGTAAAGGAAAGTCATCCTTTGGGCATGGATTATTGAGATCTCTGAAATCAATACATATTATGATACTATTGTCTAGTTTAGATACAGGTACAATATTAGATATCCACTCTACATAATCGATAGACCTAATAAATGTTGTTTCTAACAACTTTTTCAACTCAGCGTTTACCATCAAGGCAATATGGGGATGCATTTTCCTTAGTTTTTGTTTCGCAATTTTTATTCCAAATGGTAGAGATAAATGATGCATTAGGAGATTTGGATCTAAACTTGGCATATCAGAGTATGACCAAGAAAAGTTAATAAAAAACTTCACAAATTTTGGCTTTTCTTATTCAGTCATAGATGCTACCAGATGTAAAGTCTTTGCTTTTTATGTTGTGCCAATATTTATAGACTCTGTAGGCTCCACCAACACTGATGATATTTCATGATAACTCTCTGGAAGGGTGTCAAATCCCCCATCTTTTGATGTCTCAGAGAGGTTTTCACCGTCAGATGCGTTCTTTATTTTTACTTTTTCGAGATCTAATGCTACCATTAAATGTTTTTCACCATTAGATCCATTATTCTTGTTTTCAATTTTGCAACTGGAAGATTTGACACCCTCCTGACTAAATGTTTCATTATGAGATTCATGATTAGAACTTGTGTCAAGTTCATCACAATAAAGGAAATTTATGATAGAATCATCATTTGCAAAAATAGGTACATCAATAGGTTCAGTTGGTTCCCAGTCGATAAGTTCAGGATGCATTAGGGATAAAAATTCATCGCATTGGCTAAGGTCAATGGCAATGAGGGTTCCAATAGTAACATTGTCAAATTTATCAGTGGTAATGTCAAGGTCTATGATATTAATCTCCTCAAAGTTATCTATTGCACTCAATGTTTATCCATCCTCACTTGAGTCATTGATATTTTGTGATTCAAATAAAAGTGGTCTAGTCCGTAAGCTTTGTCCCTCCTCGTGTGTGGGTGCATACTCTTTTATGACATCAATTTGTATGTCTATGTATGATACATCAAAGAAAATATCCCACTCATACTCATTGGAATCTATTTCAGAACTATCTCACATTTGAAGGATTCTTTCAACAACCTTCTGAGTCATTTTCTCTTTTGATTCCCCTGTATAACCTAGTCCTGTTTTGTCTTTTGACTGAAGTGTAAGAGGTTGAATGGGTTCTACAATGCCTTCCTTTCTTTTTCCAACAGGTCCTTGTCCTTCATACCCCATTTTCTCTAAGATATCTTTTCCTTTTCCATATTGATTTGTCTTTAAGGTGATATTTGTTGATGTTGATGCTTCTTCGTCTTTGTAGAGCCAATTTAGGATGGCCTTGTCTTTTGTTTCGTCTTCTAGAGTACCAGCTTTTACAAATCTTTCATCTAGAACTATGGTAGGTTGTGATGATTATTGTGTCTTTTTTGATGGATGCCCATATGATTTTGGAGATGGCAGCAGCTGTGAAAGACATAGAGATTTCCCAATGGAATATTCTCCCATGCCTTTGCCAGTTAACTGGATCTTTTCTTTAAATTGTTGTGATAGAGAATTCAGGTGACCCTCATAGTTTTATGGAATTGTGTCTGCAATACTTTTTTCTTTTGGCTGGTCCTTTTTCTCAAACCCATTTGGATACAACATTTAGTTGCTTTTCACTGTTAGAGGAACTACAAGTGCTTACTTCTCTATTATGGGGCACAAAAGTATCTTGAGTTGTTTTAAGAATGTTACAATGTTGGGGATTGTTGTAATCATCTAATATAGTTACTTCTTGTCCATTAACTAGAAATTTTAAACATTGATGATAAGTTGAAGGCACCGCTTGCATTTCATGAATCCATGGATGCCCCAAGAGTGTATTAAATTTTAGCTCTTTTTCTAGCACTTGAAAAACTATATTCTTCACAATTGGTCCTACTTGAATAGGCAACATGATAAATCCATTGGAGGATCTCGCTTCTTTGTCATAGGCTTTTATTGTAATTTTCCTTTGGTCATCAATAGCATTCTCAGAGTAACCTAGTGCACGGATCAACTTTAAAGTGCAAATGTTTAAACTAGCTCCACCATCTACTAGGACATGTTTAACACGGTGTTTATGGATTAAAAATTCCATATGTAGTGTTGCATTGTGTGGATGATTAAGTGATACATCGTCTTGTTCAGAAAATGATAGATAATTGTTAAAATCCATAAAACAGATTATAATCCAGAATCAATTGAAAGAGTTAGAAACATATATTGTAAATGCAAAAGCAATTGAAACAGCATAACAACGATACCAAGAGATTGATGTGAAATGCTCGAATGGAAAAATAGCATCAGATAACTATCTCCAATATCGAATGAAAAAACAAGCTAGGTAGCATGCTTATATAGACTAGAGAGAGGGAAGAGGTGGCAACACCGACCAATGAGGAGCAACCATCTATCGGACTAAAGATAACAAAGTATCTTCCCAAGATAGATAATGGATGCTAATATGTAGGAAGGTGACACCTCATAATCCTCTCACCTAATTAAACATGCTTTATTAACCTAAGCAAGCTTAAATAAATGTGTCGGAAAAACCTTATAATAAGGAATAAAAAACCTACACTAACAATAATGAGGCATGGTTAAATGTCCCACCATAGCTTGAAATTGACAGACATCCAAATTATTGGGTATTGTGGTGGCTACCAGAGCTTGTTCCAAAACCTCCTTATGAGACGGTCAAATTTTAAGGAGTTCTAATATTGATATTTGTGTTGGTATTTTTTGTAGTTGATCGACAATGTTGTATTGACTTGAAGGGGGATTAGTGGTTTTAGGTGCAACTCCTTTCAATATTACCTTGGATTTCCCCCTTGTTGTTATGTTGACCGGTTGGTAGTCTTGCTTTTCCCTGATTTTTGTGACATTGATTTGATTGTTGGATGTGTCTATGTTTGAGATTAGATCTAATGGTATGATATCATTTGTGCCAATGTTATCAACTTGATTTTTCAGTGACAGCATATTTCTTAACTGCAAAATTACAAAAGATTATGCCATCATAAACATAGTTTACATTTTTACCTTTACCGTTTGTAGAAGAAGATTCTCCCTTTTCATAATTTGGTAAAGGATCCTTAAATGTAGTATGATCATTGTTGGTTTGATGTGCTTCTATGAATACCTTTTTATTATCAATAAAATCTTGGACTAGATGTTTTAACTCCATACAGTCATTTGTTTTGTGTCCTTTATTTTTGTGAAAGTTACAATAGTCTGCGTCATTCCACCAAGATGGTTTCACTTTTGGTTCCCAATTTCTTGCTTCAGGTAAGATGATAAGTCCATTTGCAATAAGTTCCCTCATTATTGATTCTAGTGTCTATCCCAATGGTGTGAATCTTTGTCGATTTGATGATTTTTGATATGATTGCGGTTTAGATTCTCCATTGTTTAGAGTGTTGTTTTGGTTCACACTTTGATTGATGTTTTGGTCATTATTTTGATTGGTCTTTGGAGTAGATTCCATCAAATTAAATACTATTTTTTCATTTTGTGTGTCATTTGTAGCATCATTTCTTCCCATATTTCTATTCTTTTGCCAAAACTTAGGCTTATCATTGTTGCCATAGTGATTTGAGGAATTTGTATTGTTTGATCCTTCGTTGTAATGTTTTATCACCCCTCTTTTTAGCAAAGCTTCTTCGATCTTGAGACCATTTTCAATTACTTTCTCAAATGTAGGTGGACATTGTAGTTCAAGCCTATAGCTCATGTCTTCAGTTAGGTTGTCAATGAATAATTTTATCTTTTCTTCTTCGAGTATAGAATGAGGATATCTAGAAAACAACCTTCGCCATCGTTGTATAAATGAGAGGAATGCTTCACCTTTATTTTGTTTCATGTTGTAAAGGTCTTTATTGTTACCTCATGCTGAATATTATAGGAAAATTGTGACATAAACCTATTGACTAGTTCTTCAAAAGTTTGAATCCATGGTTGTAGTTTAGAGAACCATTCCATACATTGACCTCCTAAGCTCCTTGGGAATAACCTCATTAGATAGGTTTCCTCTTGTGCAAATTCTAAACTCGTGGTTCTGAATTCCCTCACATGGTCAATCAAATCTGTTTTACCATTATATTTGTCGTATTTCGGGAATTCGCAATGTCTATGAAATGGTATAATGTCCACACTTGGATTAAAAGGATAAGTACAAATATCTTGTAATGAGTACCCTTTAGTGTTTCCCTTTTTCATATCTTGAAGTTTTTGTTGTAATTTTTGCATTTGATGTGCTAGGGCAACCACTTGATTTGTGTTTTGGAAGTTTTGCACCTAGTTCAGCTAGCATCAAAAGCTATTTTTCCATATCTTGTTCTAAGACTCTTTCCATAAATTTGTGGAAATTAGGATCTTGTTGTGTTGTTTGAATGTCCTCTTGGTTTATTTCATTCATGCCACTTTGGTGGAGTCTCCCCCAAGGATTTTCTTCAGCCATGGTATTTTGTGTTTCAATTTCATTTTCTCTAAGTTTTTGTCTTTGTGACCTCGTTAAAATTGGCATACAAGTGTTTGTTAGTCTCACTAAAATTTAATCTTTTTGTTTGGATGAGTGTCAAGGTATTAACTTAAGTCGAATAGAATGATAAATTTTATTGATGAGACTAAGCTAAAAATTTGATTATTTTGTTTCGTTTCTTGATTGTGGGATGACAAAATCTTGATAAAGAAACTTGACGTAATAATCCATAATTTGTGTGATAGTTTAGACACCTTAAGGTTGCAAGATCTTGGTTTAATTTGATAAATATTGACTTGTAAATCCTATTTCTCCAAGTTTTAAGACATTGTGCGGATTGAGGAAATGTTTTTGCTTTGACAAAAATGCAGGTTTTGATGCTAAAAGTGTGATACTTGTCTCGAATAACTCTTTTTTTTCTTGTTTTGTGGATGCGCTATTACAGGTAGTCAATGCGCTAAAATAGAGTGTGCACGCGCTAGAAGATATGGTGCATGCACTGTCAAACAGGGTGTATGTGCTAGAACAGACTGTGGATGCACTAAGATACTGGTAAATAATGATGACAGGCTATGCAAATGTGTTGTAAGATACGATAGATGTGTTGAAACAGTGGTTGCACACGCTAAAGCAAAATGTGGATGTGCTATAACAGGTGGTCAAAGCGCTAAAACAAACTGTGTATGCACTAAAAGACTGGGTGTATGCCCAAAAATAGACTGTGTATGTGCTAAACTGGAAGTTGTCCGGATGTTCACTGTTTTGTCTGTTTGTCCTAGTTTTTCTCTACAAGATGATTAATTCCAGGGTATGATTTTCTAACCAATGAAGATAGTGGTTGAGTGTTTTGCTTGTAAATCTCGAATTTTGACAATCTATTGGGATGATTCCTTCAAAAATGACTTCACACAATACAATCAGATTGTAAACATTTTGTTTCAGATTCTATGCATTAAACATGTAGTAGGTGTTCTAGAATTTGGTCTGATTCTTTTGTTTTCACAGGTTTTGCTCAAAAACAAATAGTTCAAGCACTTTTCTATCTCGAGTAGGTCACTTAGAATATCACAGCCCACATCTTGCAACTATGTCAGCTCACACAACCTTGTCACCCCCTAGAGGGTGCTCGTATTTTTGTCTTTCCTAAGTCTTAGCCAAAGTCGAATCCTCCACTTTTGGCTAGGATCTTTGATAGTTATATGGTGAGTGTCTTGGGGGAAGATTCTTCCCTCCCCTGTCACCGTGATATAAGAAGTGTTCAGAAATTGACATAATTGGATTCTACACTAAAGTTTGTAGATAGGGTATCTGTTCGGAGCAACAATTGATAAACTCCCTCAAGAGACCTCTCAATATTTAGAACAAAGATTTTGGGGATGGTTATCTTGCACACTTCTGTTGAATTATGTGTTTCCCCAAATTCACTTTTGATTATAGTGGGTTAGAAAACCTGGCTTTGGTTGTTCCCACTTAGGTTGTTCCTATAGGGTGAGTACTTTTTCCCACTATGGCAGGCCTTCTAAAGGATTTAATAAAAGCGTAAATAAAAATTCTAGCATTCTAATCACCCAGTTAAGGGGAGAGCATAGGCCTATTGCTTTCAAGACATGGAAAACATGGGGTTCAAACTATTTCTTTAATTAATCTAGATGCACTATTTTAACCAAGGAAAAAGAAAATAAAAGAACTTAAATCCCTGCAAACATCATTAGTTATTTTTGTTTTGTGAGTTTTGTCTTTGACCGGCGTATGTTTTCTAGCAATTGTCTTTGACAAGTGTATTTCATACCTGGAACACATAAAATAGTGATTAGGCTTATGATTATTCAAAATTTTGTAAAATTAATCCTATGCGCCATAATAGTTATTAGATGTGCTACAATAGTTTTTAGATGCACCAAAACAGATCTATGTGCTAAAGAAAATGATAGACGTGCTAAAACAACAAGTCTATGCACTGAAAGAAAAACCCCCTGACTGGTGATACAAAAAATTTGATGCATCAGAACAATTGTTGAACATGCTAGAATAGTTTGTTGATGCATTAGAACAGTTGATGAACGCGCTAGAGTATCTATCGTATGCATCGTAAGATTTCTCAGTCGCGCTAAAACAAACATGTCAGAATCCTACGAGAACACTTCTCAAAGATAAACTTTAAAAACGTGGGTTCGACCCCCACGGTGGGCACCAAAATGTAATTGTGGAATAAGTAAATAATAAAAATAACTACTAAACACTTTTTAATAAGAAATTATATCATGAGAATTAATAAGATATTAATCTAATTAAAACAATAAAACTTTTGAAAGTGTCATATTGCTCTCTATCTCCAATGATTTACTAAATCACAGGGCTCTCAGATTTTGTAAGCATTGTGACTATTAAAATGCCAATCTAGAGAATGAGATGTTGCTTAAATGCAAGAATCTAATCCTATATGATGATTGCTAAATGATATTGATGCTATTGTAATCTAAATTAACATGAAGTTGATAAAAGAAATTACTGTAAACTAAGATGTAGCTAAATAAAAATCCATGATTATGATTGCTACTTTAAAATGATTTGTTATTGCTGTTGCTCAAATGCTTGATTGCTTAATTGATATTCCTGCAGAGTAAGTGTGCACAAAGTTGGGATCTTTTTCCTCTAGAAAGAGGTTGTATTTATAGATTCTTGGCAACAGATTTGTGAAGGGGTAGCAAAGCAGAGGTCTGGATTCAATCCTGAGGATTCAATGGTGAAGGATGGAGGATTCTGAGCTGATTATGGAGATTGTTCCTCCCCACAAAAACATTTGACCAAAGGATAGGAAGAATTCATGGAAGAAGATGGAGTTGCCTGCAAATTTGTCTCGAATTTGTCTCCAAATTTGCTCGTGAAGGTTGAGATGAATTAATTAGACATATCATATCTAATTTGGTAGGTGAATATGATTAGTTGTAGAATATATTTCAATTGAATATTTAGATTTATTCAATTTAGGAAAGAGGATATTTAATTTAATAAACAAACTTTAGAAGTCTATGTTTATTAAATAAATATGGAAGAAATATGATAATTAATAGAAGAAATTAATAATGATAATTAAACAAAAGAAAGTATTAAATTTGTTTATTTAATTAAGAAGAAATAATATAATATAGATTGAAGAATTAATAGTGAACTATATAAATAAATATTTCTATTTATTTAATAGTAGAAGAATAAAAGGTTAATTAATAAAATAAATCGTATTTAATTAATTAGATTATCGAGACCATTTTTAGGTGTATACACAAAGAGTTCATCTTTGAAGATGATTTAATGTATTATGAGTGCCAAAAACACCAAGGATGGGAAGAAGAGGAGTATGTGGATCAAGAAAAGATCAGATAGAGACAAGTACTTACTCAACAGGGTTTTGACGGTGTATTTCTAGACAAATTTCTTGGATTACTTCCTAAGAAAACTTTTGACTTCTCCATAGACATAGTTCTCAGATCAAAAATGTTATATCCAAGGCTTCTTATCGAATGACCACAACAAAGTTATTGGAGTTGAAGACTTAGTTGTAGGACCTGTTAGCAAAAGATTTGAATGGTAAAAAAAAAATTCAAAGGCCTTTAACCAAATAAAAAAGAAGTGACTATGACACCATTCTATAAGTTCTTGATCCAAAAGGCCAATTTATGGTTATCATTAATGCTCTAGGAAAAGGATTAGGTGGGATGCTTATGCAAGAAGGGCGAGTGAGTGCTTATGAGTCTAGGAAATTAAAGTCATATGAACAAAACTATGCTCCAAATGATCTCAAGCTAGCAACATTTGTTCATGCTTGCAAGCCATGGAGGCATTATTTTCTTGGGAAACTTTTAGATTTAAAATTAGGCTAGCATGATCTAAAGTATTGATTACCTAACCTAGTCTAGTCTAAATGCTCGTCAAAGGAGATGGCTTGAGTTAATATTTGATTATGATTTTGAAATCAATTATATAGAGGGCAAAGGAATTCGAGTTGTAGATTCCCTATGTTGAAGGAGGCATATCTCCTCAATGATATCTATTTGTTATGTTTTCAAGAATCAAGTGATATAGAAGTCCAAGGGAGATAAACACTTTGAGAAATTCAAACAAGCTCTCATGGATGATCCTCAAGATTTAAGGTAGGATTTGAAGTAGATGGACTACTAAGATTTAGAGGAAGGATGCATGTACCAGACTCTAAATATTTTAAGAATAATGTGTGAAATAATTTCATACTGCACCATGTTTAGGACATCGTGGAGTGACCAAGCTATTGGCTAATGTGAAACCACAATATTTTTGGAAGGGAATGAAGAGAGATGCTGTAAGGTTTATAGAAAGTTGTCTAGAGTGCCAGAGGGTGAAGGAAAAACATCGTCACCCGACATGAATATTATATCCTCATGAAATTCCAAAGAGTAAGTGACAAATCATTGGTATGGATTTTGTATAAGGTTTTCCTATGTCAAGGAATAGGAATAATGTTGTTTTAGTAATGGTGGACAAGCTCACCAAGGTATCCCATTTCATACCAGGAATTTGGCAAGTGGGGCACCAGTCATAGCTTGCAAATTTGTGCAAAGAAGTGTTTTGGTTGCATGGTGTTCTTGAGAAGATTATCTCACATAGGGATGCATGTGCAAAATTAATGTTTCGATAAACCATATTCACCTCATTGGAAACTCAATTGAATATAAGCTCAACTTATCATCCTGAGATAGATGGTTTGACAAAAAGGGTAAACCAAGTTTTGGAGGATTGTAGAATTTTATTACTACAATAATTTCTATCATTTCGTGATAAATTTGAACCCATTTGAAACATTATACGGAAGAAAGTGTCAAATTCCAATAAGTTGGGATAAGCTAGAAGATAGGATTAGCCTTAGTCTGAAATGTTGTCAGAAATGGAAGAGTAGATTAGGTTGATCAAGAAGAAAAATTAGTAGAGAAGAATGATAGGAAAAAAAGTTGTGATGATGCTAAGCATACATAGAGATAGTTCTCGGTAGAGAAAGAGTGCTTGAATCATGCAAATTCTACCAATGTGTTAGCAAACCTTAGATCGAGCTTGATCTCTTTATTCAAGAATATTTTATCGTGCTTGTTACACCTCGTTGGTAATTTACCAACATTTTAACCTTTATGTGAAAATATGGTTTTAATATATGATTATGTCATGATGATATTTGATGGTTGAATGAAATGTATTACAATGTGATGAAACTATTTATAAATTCTTTAATGATGTTTAAAGTTATATTGTGAATATGATATATTTGTTATCAGCTAACTACGTACATGTTGCTCTAAGTTGGATGTAGGAAAGTTTGAACCCTCTAGTGTGGGAGGGAGAGTATCACCCAGGAGAAGGGATTGGTGTTCAGAACATTTGGTAATTTTATCTGAGTAGATGCACACAATCACTCACTTAGGTTAATTAGAACCTCATCCAGTCAGTTTGAGTTTCATATTGGTAAGTGCTAAACCTAAGTTGGTAGGGTTATGAGCCAATAAGGAAAATTATGTTTTTGGTCATCTTTGATCCTCCTTGACCGTTAAATTAAATTAAATTAAATTGACAATATATTTTGTAAGTAACACTTATACTATAAACAGGCTATTTATTACTATATATGAATATGTGTGTATGTGTGTTTGTATAATACATGATGCATATAGATGTATCTATGTAAATATGAATATGCATAGGTATTTAAATATGTATACGTATATTCATACTTACATTCGTACATGTTTGTGCAATTAATAAGCGAAACATATATATATGTATACAATAGATTTAATTGATTATGATAGGCCATATTATGTAGTTGTTATGCCACGTATATGCAAGGCTTATAGAAAAAATACCAATGATTAATGAGGCCACCTAGTTTAGGAACCACCATATGCATTTATCAGTTTATCACTATTGTCGTGCGGTGCTTGAGTGTTGCACTTTCTAAGTTTTTTAAACAACCACATAAAGGTTGTGACATGGAGACTATTTTCATGTGCTCCTATTATTGAGCAGCCCATGACTTCAGCAGTTGTGAAGGAAGCAAGTTTGAATGGCTTATGACTGTGTATCGTTCCATATAATGAGACTTTTTCTAAGATGATAAACTGCAATATAGCAAAACATTAATTTTCCAAGCTACCCGTGGCAATAAAAGGGAGAGTTCGAATAGTTTTGAAGACCAATTCAAATTGAATTTACCATATCTTTTAACTGCATTTCAACATGGAGGTATTTGGAATTGCTTTCACTTAGCCATTTCCAGTACTGGCAATTCAAAGGCTGCATTGATTAAGAATGTTGGGTTGTTCTCATGTCAAGCAACATAGGCAAATTGTGGAATTTGGAGAGCTATTTGAGCCTCCAAGTTAAAATAATTTCTATCTTTAGTAAACCATTTTTAGCAAAAAATAGAGGTCAGCTGCTCATTCTTCAGGTTATTCATTAGTTTTGTAATCTTTGAGATAGATGTACAGGGGACCGCATATGAGTCTATGGTTGGCGAAAAAGAACTTGAGTGATATTTATCCTCCTCAACAAGTGATAGAAACCCAAGGTTTTGAAAGGCAAATTCCTAGACCATCTATATCTTATGCTCTAAAGCTTGGTGGAGTTGTGTTTGTAATTTTATAATTCTTGGAATGTTGTAATTTGTGAAATTATAATATTGGAATGGGATCTCTATTGAATATTGTCTTACATCTTTGTTCAATATGATATCTATATTTTTGAAAGATTTGTATAATTACTTTGGATTGCAATGACAAATTAGAATTGTGTTATTTCAATTATGCATGTAATTTACATTATTGGCTGAGAAATTTTATTGCTATGTCATGGCATCATGTTTTATTCACTTAAGGTGAAAACATTGGAAATTTTACTGTGAAGAACACCGAGGTTGTTACAATTATCTATCAAATATTCCACCTTATGTTTCAAATCCACGTACTCTTGAGTATGGTTACCATTAAATATAGGAAAGCTATAAAATGGATTATTAGTATAACTCTTAGGTAGACCTCGAAGTAGATCTAATGGATAGAAAGGTTGAAGAGTAAAAAATTAGAGCTCAATAAAACTTGAAGCATATTATCAAAGGGATCTTATAACTTGGTAAACTTTCATAAAATATGATATTTAAAATAATGCACATTGGAAGTATTAGTAATATGATGCACTTTATCTTTTTGTGTTTATGATCATCACCCTTTGAAAAAGTAATAAAATTTTGAACTTAGAAGGGTAAGATGATGTAGAAGAATAATGATAATATATGATATATGTAAACACATTATAAGAAAAAATTAAATTCAACATTATTCACATGAGCATACTAAAATATTAAAATTTAGATGTTATCTAGTGTTTATGTAAGAAATCCCACTTTTCACTTTCTAAGTGTCTAATAGAATATAAATTATAATAACAACAAACACAAAGCATTTAATACTTGATCTAATATATACTATCAAAACACGAGAAAAAATGATAAGTGAAACTTTAATGTATTAAAAATAATGTTGGGAATGGAACACTTAAACCTAGACTTTTGCCAATATCGACCTATAAATCAATTCAGGGGACTTGGAATTATTTTTATAAGAAGTTTTGACAAATTTTTTATATTTTAAGTCGTTGTTTTTGTGCTACATGGCATTGTTGTTGTGTTATAGGGCATCATTATTGTGGTGTAAGGCATGACCAACTCTCTTGTGTATAAGCAATTTTTTACTTTAAAATATCTAATACTTTCTCACCTTTATCTTTCAACCTTGTTTCTACTTGCAGAATGATGGTGTTTTCTCTAAAGAATATGAATACCTAAGTTTATGTTTAGGGAACAAAAATAAAAGGGTTTGATGTATAAGAGACTAACTTATTCAATCTCATTTCTTATCTATTGCAACCTTCATAATAATACTATTTACAATGGTTTAAAGTGTGTGCCAACCTAGTTAATATGTGATGGTGATGTACACAATAGTGATGGTCACAATGTTAGAACCTTGGGAGGAAAGCTCTTGTGAATGGTGTGTGCAATTTGATGGTAGTAAAAATGAGAAAAGAGATAACAACAAGAATTCATAAAATGGAAATTAATGAAAGATAGGCTACAAATTTTATAAGGGAAACTATAGCAATAGTTTTCAAGAACGGGGAAAATTTAAATGGAAATATATGACTTGCAATTGAAAAATGTAAATACTAAATTATGTAAGGATGAAAGGAGAGAAAAGATATATGGGAATCAATGTGGATATTGAAAAGAAATTTGTAGCCATCTATGATAATTTCTACATAACCCAATTACAAAAATCTATACAAATAAGTATTCATAATCCATAAGCAAAGGAATAGACAACATACCATCAAATATGACACAAGATATACCTTGGTAAAACCCTAAGGAGGGAAAAAACTATCCTCCAAAAGTATCCACCACTCATGTATTATTCAACATTGATACCATTATAGTACATATTTAGAGTCTCCATGAACACTTTTGAAACACAAGCTCTCTACATACACTCTATGTGAACAAGCATGTAACCACACATCCCATGCAAGAGATGCTTAGACAAGCCAACCCCAAAAATTGCCAACTAACGAACCTTACACAACTACCCATCTACTTTATTTTATAGACATAAGCTTGCACAAAACCACCAAGTGGTATTTCATAAAACCATGTGACTGTAGATGTCAAAATCTGCATTTTGTTAAAAAACCTTCAACACACACTCTTAGTATGGTTAGTATTTTAAAACAAAGCAAATAATCAACATCTCTATGAAATACTCCAACATGCTTGATAAACAAAATCACAAATTAAACTAATTGAAAGCATAAAAAACATATTGGATACCTATTCCATATTGGATTGGTGCACCCTTGATATGTAAAGGAGCCCTTTCCCAATCCTTGTTAAGCCTTAAGATGATGATAGACAAAGAGATGAAAGATGAACTCAAATGTCTATAGTAAGAATGCTCCAATTGTAGATGGAAATGAAGGAGAAAAGCGTTGAATTTATAGGTGAGATTGAGAGAAGAAGAGGCAAAGTGGAGGAATGTGGGACTAATCCTCAACCAATAGATTCATGCCACTTGTCAAGATGTGAATGGGCCAAGGATGTGCAAGTTTTGATGAATGTGCCCATAAATGTCATTAGTTGAAATTTGAAATTTGAAAATAACATTAAATGCATATAGTTGAGAGTTTTGGAGGAGAAAATTATTTGGACAAAAAAGTCAAACAAATGGAGTTAATGAGGGAATATTCCTTGGGAATATGCTTTGTAAGGAAAATAGAGATTTAATAAATCAAAATAAGTGATTTATTGTGCAAGTGGAAAAAGCTAGAGAATGGGACATGGATTAGACTTAGTTTTAATCATGGATTTGATTAATTAAGCTGATGTTAGGTGATTTTGACTTTTGACTTAGATTTTAGGATTTAAATAAATCAAAGTGAGAGGAAAATGATTTTAGATTTAACTAAATAAAGATTTAATTTATTTAGTCAAAGAGGATGATGTTAGTGATTTCAATTAAATAAATTTGATTTATTTAATTTAAATGAAGAATTTTAGAATTTAATTAAATAATATTGATTTATTTAATTAAAGGGGGACTTTAGGATTGATTTATGATTTAATTAAATAAAATTGATGTATTTAATTAAAAGATGAATACTGGGGAATACTAGATGCATGATTTTCAATTTTGCATGTCTACATTTTGCCCCTCTTTGAAGCAATGTACTTGTTGCATTGGTTCAAAGAATGATGTTGCTAACATTAATTTTTATTTTATTTTTTCGGATGCCCTAGCGGAAAGAAAT
Organism: Sequoiadendron giganteum; assembly: GCA_007115665.2. Classification (NCBI taxonomy): domain Eukaryota; kingdom Viridiplantae; phylum Streptophyta; class Pinopsida; order Cupressales; family Cupressaceae; genus Sequoiadendron; species Sequoiadendron giganteum. The sequence continues at coordinate 885,129,254 of CM021100.1, forward strand.
ACATTGGTACATTGCCCCCTCGAGAGATTGAGTGAAAAGTTCAATTTGAGGGTCGATCTCACGACATAAAGGTTCAAAATGGATGTATGGATGGTTAGACTAACAGATCTATATGATAATGATGATGAGATGTTTTTAAGATACTTAGAATAACAAATCTATATTATTCTAAACAACTTAAATGATGATGCAATGCATGTGAGATGGATGAGTTAGATGATGTTGTCCTATGATGATATGTCATGATTATGCAGGATTAGAGCGTGGATACAGGATGGATGCATTAATGAAATTATACTATGTTAGCGTGAAAGAGGATAGAAGAATAAGAGGGATAAACCCTTGAATCTACGAAGATGCAAAAGTCCAACAAGTCCATGAGTTATTGAGACTTTATTAGATATGATGATGAATGATGATGGTGTATTGCTTATCCAAGGATGTGAGAGATAAAGAACATAAATTTCCTTATGTTTGATAACACACATAGGTATGATGCATCAAGTTATAAAGAACCAGGATGGTGTTGCACCTAGTGTGATGGACTTTGACTCGACATCAGATAGGAGTACTCTTGTTCACACCTGACATATGAAACCTTATCCAGAATGCAGTTCAGATATTCTAGACATCTTAGACCAAAACATAAAAAAGAAAGCCTTCTTATGTGGTCAACAAGACACCTAAAACATCCTCCCTACAAACAAAACAAAGCACGCATGACAAATTTATTTTACAAGAACATCCAATAATCATAGTAGATAAAAAAATAATATTCCTTTCTCTCTAAACCTTTTGATTAAGCATCATCGAGAGGTCCCCGGAATGAGTGCAAAATAAGATAAGTCAAAAAGATGAAGATAAAGTAAACAAACAAGCTAATGTTCTTTGAACCGCTAGCCAAAACTAAACTACGGTGATGCTTGATGTTGATGTCCATTGTAGGAAGGATGCATCCTAGGACATGTTGTGATCAGGTGATGATGAGATTTGATTTGGATGATAAGCTACTCCGAGTTGATCAACTTGCTTGCTTACTGTCTTAGACTTGAGACTTTGACGATTGAGTGTTCACTTTTGAACTTGCTATACTTACTTCCGATTGACTTACCAAAGGATGAAAGTGATGATTGATTTATTATGAATGATGATTATTGCGGGTGAAATCGAGATGAGACAAATGCACCATTTTGGTTTTTTTCTTCAAATATTTGGATGTTTTTGGTGTTTTGAAATGTTTTGAGGTTGTTTTTGGGATTTTGAGATTTTTCAATGTTTTTGGTATTTTCGAGATTTGACCAAGAGACTAACTTAAAGAGCTATCCTAGGGGTCTCGGGAGCTGATCAATAGATCAGCCTTGCCTATGTTATGCACACAAATACCATATAGTTCGACTGACGACAAACTTGATTACTGATGAGATAGATGGGCAAACGGAGTGCCATTTCTATTGCAATGGACGCCTAAAGGACTGACCTAAGGTGTCTCAGGGGATGATCATAAATCAACCTTGCCTACGTTCAAGCTCAGAGATGACGTAGTTCAGTTGGATGACTCTATTTTTTATTTTTCAAATTTTTGACATGTTTTTGGATTTTGACATGATTTGGATGTTTTTTGATTTTTTTTATTTTCTGAATGTTTTGGGATTTTTGATTGATTTTTTGAATGTTTTTGGATTTTTGATGTTTAGGAAGATCACAAGAATATACATGAATTTTATCTCATGCAAGTACAAGAACATGCCCCCGGTGTGATATGATAGACTACTTCGATATAGGTAGGACAAATCGACCTTGGGAGTAGTACTAGGGTGGAACATGATACGAACACAAGATCAAGCTATGGTACGAATGCGAACAGATGATGGAAGAATAAATGGAATGTAATGGATAAGTGAGTCGTGAACATCCTGGTGGATGGAGACTGCTTTATTTACACTTGGCACCTGTTTGCCAGGTTTTCACCAAGGTACTTGTCCAAAGCGCCACCAAAGTGCTTTTCCCAAGAGGATGATTTTTTCAATACTTTTTCTGATTTTTTGGGATTTTTTATATTTTTTGATTTTTTTGTTGTCACCAAGATGCCTGTTTACCAGGTTTTCATCAGGGTGACCATTTTTTCAAGACGTTTTATGAATTTTTTTTATCTTTTGGTTCTATACCTTGCAAGATTTTAGGCATAAAACTTTTTGAGATGGGAGTTGTTCATGGGCTCCTGCAGAGGTTCATCTTCCGGTGTTAATAACTGATATGCACCTAATTTATAGCTTGTTGATATGATGAAAGGTCCCAACCAGTTGGGCTCAAATTTTCCTTTTCTTTTTATGTTTAGTAGATTCTTTTGGTTCTCCTTCAGCACAAGTTCGTCGACTTGGAAGATCCGCCTCCTGATTTTCTTGTTATAACTCCTCTTAAGTTGGTTTTGATATACCTATAGATGGTTTAGGGCATCCATACGTTGCTCATCTAGTAGCTCCAATTCATTTAGTCGTGAGACCCTGTATTCTTCATCTGTGATGAGATTTTGCAGTGATATCCTTAAGGATGGGAGCTCGATCTCGATGGGTTAGATGGCTTCTAATCTGTAGACCAGGGAGAATGGGGTGGCACCTGTTGGTGTGCGAATGCTAGTGTGATAGGCCCATAAGGCAATATTTAGCTGTAGATTCTAGTCACGACCAGCATCATTGACTGTTTTCTTAAGGATTTTCAAGATGGTTTTATTGGTGGCTTCTGCTTGGTCATTGCCTTGGGGGTAATACGAAGTAGAAAAGCAATGTTGGATATTGAGTTTTTGGTCAAAGTCATAAACATATTGATTTTTGAACGGTGTCCCATTATCAGAGATAATAGCTTGGGGGACACCATATCAGCATATAAGGTAGTTCAAGATGAACTTAGATATCTATTTTCTAGTTATGTAGGTCATGGGAATAGGTTCGACCCACTTTGTAAAATACTTTGTAGCGATGATGATGAATTTATGGCCATTGGATGAGGTAGGGGTGATTTGTTCGATGAGATCGAGCCCCCAGTATGAAAAGGGCCAAGGTGTAATAATGGGATGAAGCTCTTGAGTTGGTGCATGGATGAGGTCCCCATGCTGCTAAAACTACAAACATCTTCTGACAAAGTCATGTGCATCTCTCTCCATCGTTGGCCAGTAGTATCTGGTTCTCAGCAAATTCTTAGCCAAGGTCATACCACTCGAGTGTGATCCACAAATGTCGTTGTGTACCTCAGTTAATGCAGTCAGGGCTTCCTCAGTTTTTAGGCAATGTAACTGAGTTCCTTCAATGCTCCTACGATAAAGGGTTTCTCCTAGGATGACAAAGCGAATTGAATTTTCGATGAAGGATCATTTAAGGTTTGGGGTTATATCAATGGGCAAGACTCCTATTCTTAAGTAGGTGTAAATTTCATGATACCAGGGATCACTGGGACCAATGGGTTCACACACAAATTCAAACTCCGGTACCTCAAATGTTGGTACGAGAAGCTGCTCTACAAGGAATTATTGCTTTGGGACATTGTGTCGGATTTCCAAGAGTGATCCAATTGTAGCCATTGTGTTTGTTGCTATGTTGTTTTCCCTAGGTATTTGTTCAAATGTTATATCCATGAATGACTCTTTAAGGCTCTCGACCAACTTCTTGCATGGAGTCAGTTTATCGTCCTTTGTTTGGTATTCGCCATTAACTTGGTTGATGATAAGCTGTGAATCTCCATAGACCTTTAGTGCCATGATCCACCATTGTGCAACAATCTTTAAGCCTATGACAAGAGCCGCATACTCTACTATGTTATTCGTGCATGGGAATGACAACTTGTAAGATTTGGGTATGCAGTCTCCTTGGGGAGTTATGAAGAAAATCCCTACTCCTGACCTGTGTTGCATGTAAGATCCATCAAAATACATCCTCCTGTGGTCTACAACACTTAGGCTGAAAATTGATTTGTCAGGAAATTCTGAAATAAGTGGGGTTTTTGTGTATATAGGTGCCTCTACTAGTTGATCTATAATTTCTTGTCCCTTGATGGCCTTGCGCTCCATATATTCAATGTCATGTTATGTTAATATCATGACCCACTTGGATGTCTATCCTGTGAGAGTCACTTTGGAGAGTAGGTACTTGAGTGGATCTATCTTTTTGATTAGCTTGATCTGGTGGGCCAATATGTAGTGTATAAAGTTTTGAGCTGCATATACAACTGCCAGACAAGCTTTTTCAATAGGAGTATAGTTTAGCTCGTGTCCCACCATTTTCCTACCGATGTAGTGTCACGCATTATTTTTTGTTGATTATTTAAATGCAATTATTAATCATGAGATTGTTAATTATTACGTTAAATGATTATTTAAATTGAAGTGAAATTGAAATTGAATTTTAAATCGAAATTGAAGTTGAAATGCAAATGCAAATGAAATGATTTGAAATGCATTTTTATTAAATTTGGGGTTTGTCATTGTTGTTGAAAATTTGAGTGCAAGTGAACGCAGGAACAAGTGAACGTGAGTGAAGGTGAGAACATTGATCAGGTAGAGTCGTTTTAGCCATTAGACGTTTATGAGGATGATGGAATCTCACACACACACTTAGTTATTATTTTAATGTATTTTTGTGATGATTATACTTGAAAATTTTAAAATAAGTTTAATTGATTTCTCAAATATATGTGAAAAGTATATGTTTGCTTTAAATGATGATTTGATTATTTTGTGGGGAAATTGATTTTTATTTAAATAATTGAATTCCTAGTGTAAATATTTTATCATTATTTAAAAATAATAATGTTGTTATTTCAAATTTTTGGAATAAATCTTTAATTGTGAAAATTTATTAAAATGTAAAATAGTGTTATTAATTTATTGGATATTTTCTCATTTGATAAAAGAAAAAAGAAAGATTTGTTGAAGAAATAGACAAATATCAAAACTAAGTTATTGAAAAACAAATACATTCAAATTTGAAATGGAATTCAAACAGTAGTTATCAAATTGAAGAAAATATCTTTCAATTAATGTGAATGCATTCAAAATTCAAACTTGGAGTTTTATAAATTTAGACTGGAGATCAAACACGAAAAGTGGATCTGTCATTGTGAATAACTCCAACATTTTTGCATGAGAATGATCAGTTAGAGAAGAAATTGGAAATTGGAAGAGGAGTGAGAAATCTATTTTTTTTTAAAACACAGGCAGAAAACTGACAGGAGGATTGATATTTTGCATGGGAATCATCTCATTTCCATTCATGTGCACTAGTGGGAGGAGGACTATTAATTTTCCTTATCAATAATCTGCTCAGAATTCCATGCGTGACCAGGAGACTGGTATTTTGTTTTCTAAATTGGAGTTACATGTACCCCATGCATGGCCAGAGCTGAGGAGAAAGAAAGGAGATTTCATTTCTATTGCATGTTGGTATTATTACCAATTACTTTCAAAACCCACACGGCCTGGAAAGAGAGGTATGGAAAATGTGTTAGTTACTGATCTTCCCCCATGCGCACAGGATGAATAAAAGACCTCTTCAGAGATATGCACCAGGGAAGATAGGAGAGGAGGAAGGCATAGCAAGAGGAGGAAACAGAGAGGATAAGAATAGCTCTCTCTCTGACCCCCACATGCAAGAAGAGGGAGTAGTAGCGTACGTGATTTATCAAGGAGGGGGAAACACAAGGAAAGAAGGAAAGACAGCAGGGTGTTAGTAATTTTAGTCTTCATTGCAGATTCATTCCCCTATTCACCATGCACGCACAGAAGGAAGGGGGAATACACTTTTATTAGATTCTATTTATTGTGTTGATCAACAGGAAGAGGTGCACTAGACAAGATAGTAGGGAGGCATTAGGGCCAAAGGGAGGACATGGAAGAATTAGAAAAGAACAATAACAAAAACTCAATTTTGTTTATCTATTAATTGCACATTCTACTTTTCATATGCCAGGGAGAGGAAGAAAATTGTAGAACAGAGGAACAACAACAAGAAAATATCCGACAGAGGAAGAAATTAATCGTTTCCAGATTCAAGAATTACTAGGTAGAATCAATAAAAATTATTTAACAAATTCATGCTTATAGTAAGTTTAATTGGAATCATTTTCTTTTGTTCTAGTTATTAGATCTATTAAAAATCATCACTGATTCTTTTAAATTCAAAAGAAATTTTAAACATCAAACTGTAGAATAAATTTGGATAGAAAACAATAAAAGACAATTGATTTATTATTCTGATTTAGAAAAGATTCACACAGAAAAACGTATATTTAAATTAGATTTGGAAAAGATTCAAAAATCCAAAACTGTCAGATAGTTTTAATTCTCAAAACAAATGAAATAGAAAAGATACTGATTTTGATAAAATGTTTTTTTTGTATGTTAAATGTGTTTGAAAAATAAGAGTTAAAAATAGAGATTTTTATAGAATGAAACTAAAATTACTACGAAACAGAAATAAAAATGAGTAATTAAACTTGTTTTTTTTTAAAAGTAACTACTTTATTTTCTAGAAACGTGAAAAAAAAAACAAAAAATAAATCAAGTAAATTAAAATATGAATTACTTGGAAACAAAACAAATTAGAATAGGAATATTTCAAAGTGAAAATAAATTAAACGAGTAAATAAACCGAAAGAACGTGTGCTCATTTATGCCTATTTAATTATGTATTTAATTTTACATACTTGAGATACACCTTCTTTTTTGTTATTTTAATTATTCGATTTAAATATTAATTTAATGATGTTTATATTTAAAAACAATGAAAATACTACATTTAAACCATTTTTGCTTGAAACAAGATTACAGTTAAGATGTTGAGAAAGATTAATTTTATTGTGAATGGAACCATGCTTGCTTGATAAATGAATGTGCATGTCATGTGTTTGGAAAGTTACCTTCCAGGACAGGTGTCGAATATGGGTTTATAGAGAGTGTAGTTTTGCTTTTCCATAACTACTATTATTTGTCATGCATGACATTTTACTTGGCCAAGTAACTTAAGGACCATTGAAATAGATGGAATGAATTAACTCTCTACCATATCCTAGTATCGAACTTGCTTGTTTCTTAAATGAATTAGAAAAATGAAAATGCTTGTGGTATTACTAGTTATACTAGGCGCGCACCAAATTCCATCTTGCTTGTCAACTACTTTTTGCTAAATGATTCATGCAGGGTCGGGTATTCTTTGAATGACTAAGGAATTCTGGGGAAGCGTAAGCTTCGAGGTTGGGCAGAAAAAGTTCTTGATTCTTGATCTCATCTTCATGTTTGAAGATAAGCTATTGGATTGAAGATCAAAGAATGTTTTCTTCATTTATGTATTATTGATTTCTTGAATTATGTATTGTAAATCTTAAGTCGACAGAATGCCTAAGTCTCAAATTGTAAACTTATGTTACATATACCTTTGTATTATTATCAATGTCGTGTAAGATGACACGTGTATGAATTTAACAGGAAGTATTATGAATCTATTTGTCGACTTTAAGTCATTGTTTTGAAGTCATTTGGATTTTATGAATTCTAATGAATGAAGTGTTGACTTTCTTTTGAATATAAATGAATTTATTTAAAGTATTGCCGATTCTTGATATTAAAGGGTTGTGCACTTTACATTTGGTATTAGAGCGACCAGGTTCTGCACTGCAACCTATGAGCTCATTACACAATAATGCGTAAACCTTATCAAAAGATAAAGGTTGAAAAGTTCTTGTGCCAGAATGGCAAGAGAAAAGAACTTAAGGAAGTGAAAAGGAAGATGAAAGCATTAGTAACTTGTGTAAATTGGAGCTAGTTAAGATTCATCCCTGGAATTAGAATTCCTAAACCAACAATTTATGATGAAACCTAGGATTGTGGAAGATTATGCAATCAGGTTAAGTAGGAAGGTTGGGAAGAATAGCCTATACATACATGACTCTAAGAAAAAGAGAATGAGTAGGAGTGAGATAAATTAAATTGTAGTAACCTACAATTGTGAAAGAGTCAAGAACTCTTGGATTAGTGTAAACACTACGAATCTACATATACAAAGTCAACATAATTTAGATTGTTCAAAGTATGTTATGAACAAAGGAAGTATCCTCAAGGGTCGGGGAACTCATGACTTAAACTCTTGTGTAAAGATAAAGATCTTGTTAGAAAAGAGTTAGAACCGAGGAATTGAGAAAAGACCAGAATGGTCATAAGAAACAATCAATGACATGAGCAAGGTTCCTCCAACCGAAATCATTGAGGTTATTGAAGTTTTTGGAATCAAACAGCTTATGAATAATGGCTCCAAAAGGGAATAGGAATACAACATGGCTCTATGTGTCAGGGCATTAGAAGTTGCAAGGAAAGCAACACTCTGAGGTGAGAAGTAAATCAACAAAAGAGGTTTGTGAGCATGGATATTACTCCATTAAAAAAAAAGGAATATTAGAAAGAAGATGGAATGTTATTTGTTGCTAATTATTCATTGGATCTCCTACTGAATGATCCGATATGTTGAATTTGTGAGATAAAAGAAAACAATGAAAATCTAACTTTGAGAAAAGTATATTTAAGGTATGCCATGAGGTAAGGGAAGGCAATGAAAATTCAACTAGAAGGAATGACAACACCTTTCCAAAGAAGCAAGTAAATTGCTATAAGTTCAACATAAGAAGAACGAAAGTTGCGAAAACACTATGGGGGGGGGAACGGAAGAGAGTGGATTGACTCAAGCTAAGTATCCCACCCAGCAAAAACTTGGTTATGACTTCTTTGCAATTCATAAAGACAATTAAGTCATACATTTAATGACCATAGGGGAAAAAGGACAAATGGAAAGGTTAAGAACTATGACCTTTAGGCCTTATGATTATCTGATCTAAAGATCAAAGTATATTATTATCAATGCCTTAGAAAAGGATAGGCAGATAACTTGATCATGATAAGGAAGATCATCATTTATGGGATTGACAAGAAAAGATCTAAGAGACTCGTGATTGGAAGAAAGTGTCTTTATACTCCTATATACTTTATATAGAGAATTTAAATAACAATGTTATTTTGATATGAAATGTATCCATGTCATGAAATGACTTGACATTGAAGCTTAATATGCTAAGAAACCTATGGATGAGAAAAAGGTTGGCTATTTAAGCCATTGAGATGAAGTGAAAAATAAAGTAACATGTGATGCTTTGTGAACCACACCAAAATCTCTTAATGAGAATGATTAAATCACTTAATCACTACATTACTCTTGAATGAAACCCTGGGTAAGGATAACCTAATTGGGACAAGAAGTTCATTCAATAAAGAGAGAGACCTTAAGATGAGACTAAGATCTATTAAGTTGGATTACGTATTGGAATTACTCTTTAACACCTATAAGTAGGAATTAAACTTGAATGAGTTGTACATTGGGTCTTGACTAGCAATATAAAGTGGAGAAATATATAAACAATCGAACTAGTCAACAATTAAGGATTCCATCCTAAGAATTGGAAGGGAATATTGGGTTAAGATTTTCCCATGTGATTGAATATCATTGGAATTAATGAAACTCTATAAGGATAGAAGCATAGGAGGGATGTCTTGTAAGTTAAAGGAAGTCGTATTATTGATAAGACTTTAATTTAAGCAGCTCTTATACTAAAAGAGAAACACTCTCAAAAGGAAGCATCTATTGTCATGACAGAACATCATAGAATTTTCACTTAGCAAGAAACGCTGGAAACCTTACGGAGAAGAACATCAAAATTGTTACTTGTGCTCAAAATGGAATATTGAAGTTGAGACTCTCCTATAATTAAGAAATCATGGAGTTGAATGCTTATGATTGATTATTAGGTATACAATTAAATTTATTATTATCTAGAGATCAATGTGATTGAACGAGGATTAATACTTGAAAATTGGTACCAGATTAAATCAAGGAAATTAGATTCAGTTATAGGATGAATTGCATCTTTGAAAATAATCCAAGGACAAAAGAAAATCCACGGTATTGATGTCCTGAGATAAATGGGAATTATCTCTGCAAAACCTATAACCATTTACAAGAAGATTAATAATGGCGTAAGATTAAATTAGGTTATCACTCAGTCAAAGGATAGACTATTGTTGGATATAAAAGAACCTATGTGTCCAAAATTTGGAAGATTCAAGAATGGAATGAGGAAAATAATGTTAGGGTTAGGACATCAGATTGACAAAGGGAATTGTCGGATAAGGATCCACTATTATCTGGAAGAAGATAGAGTAAGAAGTTGCACATAATGTAGCAAGGTAATGTCTAGTATGCCAGGAAATGAAGACTAGAAGTCCTCATTGGTAGGACATGTAACTCTCTTGAGATTCTAGAAGGAAAATGGTAGAACACAAGACAAATTGATATGTCGATGTTAGTAGAATTAACATAATATTCTAGTGGATAGACTCATCAAAGAAACCAACAGTTTTTGGAAACTCAGCTTATAGGATTTTGGTCCTAAATAATATATTGTGGATAAGTAGTTGCTTAGTAAACCTGAAAGGTTATTTCAGTTTAGCAAATAATGATAGGGTTATGTAAACCAAAATCATACCATAAGACATTCATTTGAATAAATGTGCAATATATTATTTTAGTCAAATAAGTAAAATGGTGTACTAAATCTTGAATGATTTGTAAACTTCTAAAATTGAAGTTTGGACAATTATATGGAAAGGAAAGGAAACTCTATTAAAGCTGAAAAAGTCTTGGATATAATCATCGACTTGATAAAATGTCAAAAAAAAGGTAATAGATCGAAGTGATCGATGTAACTTAATTGATAACAAAGTTTAAGTGTGGAGTAGTATCAAAATTGACAAGTGTCTAGGAGCAAGGTTATGCTCGAGATAGACAAGTAATCAAGGGAAAGTACTATATGGTAAGGTTAATGAATGTGTAAGTGGTGGATGAACTCGGTTTATGAGTTGTCTAAAAGTGTAAATACAAAGGAAAAGGATTGGACCCATGATGTAGTGTACAATACATTGGCATTCCTCTTCCATTTGGGTTATACTAAGGATAAATTCATGGATCGATGAACTCTGAACACTAAGTATAGTTATTATTATATATTGGATGTATTTATGGAATAAAGCTCTTTGGGAGAGTAAGTATGTGTGAAGCATACGAGATTTCCCTAGGTGATAGTAAGGACACTTGAAGAAAGGTCTAGAAAGGACAAGATTACTGCATAGGATGATTGTTTTCTAAATATTACGTATTTTGGGAAATCATCAAAGTTGGCTCTGAGATTAGTGGGACCCTTTGATGTGCTAGAAGTCATTAATCCAATTGCTTATAGACCAGCATTAACAAGGATAGTACTCAGTACAAGGTACAGTGGGACCAGTATACTGAGGATAGTGCTACATGGGAGGATTCTATGATGATTGACCGTCATTTTCCTCATTTTCTTTTTTAGATTAGTATTTACTTAATGAATGAGATACTTGATACTCTGGTTTTTGATTCACATCTTTTGAACTTGGATAGCGTGTCCATGCTACTATGATTTGCTTATGCTTATGTTTTTTGAGAACTATGTTGATAGTTATTATTTCATTGTGATTGAGATACTATGGTTTCTACTGATTGAAGTAGTATGTTTTATTGATTGAGATGCTATGCTTATTGAATGATTAATCACATTGAGATGATGTCTCTTCCAAGAGGGGAAGGATGTCATGTATTGATTTTTGTCGATTATTTAAATGCAATTATTAATCATGAGATTGTTAATTATTACGTTAAATGATTATTTAAATTGAAGTGAAATTCAAAGTGAATTTTAAATTGAAATTGAAGTTGAAATGCAAATGCAAATGAAATGATTTGAAATGCATTTTTATTAAATTTGGGGTTTGTCATTGTTGATGAAAATCTGAGTGCAAGTGAACACAGGAACAGGTGAACGTGAGTGAAGGCGAGAACATTAATCAAGTAGAGTCGTTTTAGCCATTAGACGTTTATGAGGATGATGGAATCTCACACACACACTTAGTTATTATTTTAATGTATTTTTGTGATGATTATACTTGAAAATTTTAAAATAAGTTTAATTGATTTCTCAAATATATGTGAAAAGTATAAGTTTGCTTTAAATGACAATTTGATTATTTTGTGGGGAAATTGATTTTTATTTAAATAATTGAATTCCTAGTGTAAATATTTTATCATTATTTAAAAATAATAATGTTGTTATTTCAAATTTTTGGAATAAATCTTTAATTGTGAAATTTTATTAAAATGTAAAATAGTGTTATTAATTTATTGGATATTTTCTCATTTGATATTTTGTTCTCGTAATTAGATCTATTAAAAATCATCACTGATTCTTTTAAATTCAAAAGAAATTTTAAACATCAAACTGTTTTTACCAGAAAACAATTGAACAATTAGAAACAGAAAATTGTAGAATAAATTTGGATAGAAAACAATCAAAGACAATCGATTTATTATTTTGATTTAGAAAAGATTCACACAGAAAAACATTTATTTAAATTAGATTTGGAAAAGATTCAAAAATCCAAAATTGACAGATAGTTTTAATTCTCAAAACGAATGAAATAGAAAAGATATTGATTTAGATAAAATGTTTTTTTTGTATATTAAATGTGTTTGAAAAATAAGAGTTAAAAACAAACATTTTTATAGAATGAAACTAAAATTACTACGAAATAGAAATACAAATGAGTTATTAAACTTGTTTTTTTTGAAAAGTAATTATTTTATTTTTTGGAAATGTGAAAAAAAAAACAGAAAATAAATCAAGTAAATTAAAATATGAATTACTTGGAAACAAAACAAATTAGAACACGAATATTTCAAAGTGAAAATAAATTAAACGAGTAAATAAACCGAAAGAACGTGTGCTCATTTATGCCTATTTAATTATGTATTTAATTTACATACTTGAGATACACCTTCTTTTTTGTTATTTTAATTATTCGATTTAAATATTAATTTAATGATGTTTATATTTAAAAACAATGAAAATACTGCATTTAAACCATTTTTGCTTGAAACAAGATTACAGTTAAGATGTTGAGAAAGATTTATTGTGAATGGAACCATGCTTGCTTGATAAATGAATGTGCATGTCATGTGTTTGGAAAGTTTCCTTCCAGGACAGGTGTCGAATATGGGTTTATAGAGAGTGTAGTTTTGCTTTTCCATAACTACTATTATTTGTCATGCATGACATTTTACTTGGCCAAGTAACTTAAGGACCATTGAAATAGATGGAATGAATTAACTCTCTACCATATCCTAGTATCGAACTTGCTTGTTTCTTAAATGAATTAGAAAAATGAAAATGCTTGTGGTATTACTAGTTATACTAGGCGCGCACCAAATTCCATCTTGCTTGTCAACTACTTTTTGCTAAATGATTCATGCAGGGTTGGGTATTCTTTGAATGACTAAGGAATTCTGGGGAAGCGTAAGCTTCGAGGTTGGGCAGAAAAAGTTCTTGATTCTTGATCTCATCTTCATGTTTGAAGATAAGCTATTGGATTGAAGATCAAAGGATGTTTTCTTCATTTATGTATTATTGATTTCTTGAATTATGTATTGTAAATCTTAAGTCGACAGAATGCCTAAGTCTCGAATTGTAAACTTATGTTACATATACCTTTGTATTATTATCAATGTCATGTAAGATGACACGTGTATGAATTTAACAGGAAGTATTATGAATCTATTTGTTGACTTTAAGTCATTGTTTTGAAGTCATTTGGATTTTATGAATTCTAATGAATGAAGTGTTGACTTTCTTTTGAATATAAATGAATTTATTTAAAGTATTGTTGATTCTTGGAAATAAAGAGTTGCACACCTTACATGTAGTATATTGCTCTTTCCTTTCCATTTTCATCATGTTGGGCTAAGAGAGCACCGAGAGTTGTCGTTGTTGTTGAAATGTATAGGATCAATGGTTTTCCTAGGATTGGCAGCATCAAAATTGGTGACATGAGTAAGTATTCTTTGATTTTGTTAAATGTTTGGTCGTATTTTTCATCCCATTTGTATGCTACCCCTTTGTGGAGTAGATGAGAGTATGGGATCTGTTTATCTACTAGCTGTGCTATGAATCTGCAGATGGACTGGAGCCTACCTTGTAGACCTCTTAGATGCTTTAGTGTCCTAGGTGCTTTTGACACGATATACCCCAAGAGCTTGCCTAATTGCACACCAAAGACGCATTTCTTTGGATTGATGCATACCGTATATTTTTCCAATCTGTCAAAAATGGAACTCAGATTTTCTATGTGATCTTGTCTTTTCCTTGATTTAGCCAATATGTCATCCACGTAATCTTTCACAGTCTTATGAATCATGTCATGAAAGATCAATGTCATGGCTCTTTGATAAGTTGCACCTGCATTCTTTAGCCTAAATGGCATCATGTTCCAGAATTAGGTGTCCCAAGAACATGTGAACGTTGTCTTGTGTTGATCTTCCTTTGCTATCATAATTTGGTTGTAACCTGAGAAACCATCCATTAGTGATAGCATCTCATGTCCGACCGTCATATCCACTATCATGTTGATGTTGGGTAGTGGAAAGTCATCCTTAGTACATGCTTTGTTTAAGTCTTTAAAATCGATGCAGATACAAATGCCCCCATTTGGCTTTGAAACAGGTACAAGATTTGACACCCATTCAGGATAATCAATTGGCCTTATGAATCCTACATCCAAGAGCTTTTGCAATTCCATTTTGACTAGCAAGGCTATTTGAGGATGCATCTTTCTGAGCTTTTGTCTCACAAGTTTTGCTTCAGGATATACCACCAAGTGATGAACTACCACCTCTGGATCAAGTCCAGGCATGTCAACATAAGTCCATGTAAAATTCACCTTTCTTTCCCTTAGGAATGCAACTAAGAGTTCTTTTTCTTTTGATAGAAGTGACTCAACGTAGAAAGTTATGTGCGGTATTCCTTCTGTTCCCAGATTGATGGGGTTACATTGTTCTACCAAGATTGTTGACTTTTCTTGATGAAGTGCAGTGAGGGGAATATTTAATCCTTCATCCTTCGGTTCCTCAGAGAGGTTTTCACCATTGGATGTGTCCTTTATTTTTACTATTTTATGGTTAGAGAGTGCCACAGTGTGGTTTTCACTCAATGACCTTGAGAATATTCTCAATTTCTCACTTTTGCGACTGAAAGATTCAATCATCTCCCCATAATAGGTGTAAGTTTCCAATGTAATGCCAAATCTAGCCTTATGATCTCCATATTGTACCGTATCCCTTAGTCCCATGAATTTTGAGAGCGATTCATCATTTTCGAACGTGTCCAACATTGGCGGTTCTCATTGATCGTATTCAATGAGTTGGGGGTAGACCAGGTTTATTTTGTGAGTTTAGTGGTCTCACTCAAAGGATAACGTACTAATCATGAGTAGGGAGGAGTCTTCAAAAATAATGGGTAGGCCAGTTATGGTATCCTCGTCATCACTACTACTACATACATCGATTATGTCAAAGGTAAAGTTATCTAAGGGTAGACCTGTGGATACAAGTAGTTGAAGGGCGGCTGCTGATAGCTGAGGGGGAGTCTTGAGTGTGTTAACTGGGGGACCTTGGCCATGTATGGTTATATTCAAAGGGGTACACGCAAGGCTAAGATTTTTCATTCGTCTTTCATCCACGGCTTCCCGACTTAGATTCCCCCAACATCGAAATTTAGAAGGGTTTACCCTAAAAGTGTGAGAGGGTGTTTTAGTTGGTTGGGGTTTCCCATGCGACCTAGGAGATTGAGGTAACTCTCCTATGGCAAAAAAATTCTTCTTCATTATGTATTCCCCACACACGTTGTCTTGGATCATGAGCTTGATGTCAGATATGTCAGGGATGGAAGGTTTCTTTGTCCCAAAAGTGGAGGTGATGTTGGATGGGTCAATATATGAAGTTGAGGGGCCCTCATCATTCTTCGGGACTTGGGGAACTTTATAAAACTTGGATTCTAGATTCTTGCAATAGGCAAAGGGTTTAGGATCACCAGGAATGTTGAGGCGGTCGCCTTCATCCCATGGATCCATGGGCATCACAAGAGGATATTGTAGGGAAAATCAAGGTTGAGGACTTGACATGTGGTTTCCATAGTAGTTGGCCCTACTTGGATTGGGAGTTTGATAGTGCCTTGAGACACTCTTTCTTGGTCATCATACGCTCTAATTGTAGTGCCTTTGTCTTTCTCAATGGAATCTTCGGATATTCCTAGATTCTTTATGAGCTTTAGTGAACAAATTTGAGGCCTACACCTCCATCCACCAAGACCCTTTTGACCTTACTTTTGTGAACCAATACTTTAAGGTGTAACACACAGTTGTGAGATGGCTCGATAAGAAAGTCCTGATTGGAATAAGTGAGGAGATTCAAAATGGTAATGTTACCGACCATAGCTTGGAATTGCTCCGTATCAAGGTTGGCAGATACAATGGATGAAGCCAATGCTTCCTCAAGCATTTCCCTGTGGGTGGCTAAAACCTTCAGTAACTCCATGATGGAGATTTGGGTAGGGGTTATTTTTAACTGGTCAAGGACATTGTAACCATTAGGGATGGATTTTGAGGTGGAGATCTTAGATGGCTGCGATGTCCTTGCAATAGTGACCTTGTCGCTGCATGTGGTGACTCCACAATAAATGTTGGCTCCCTTAATGCTAAAAATAGTGACCAATTCGTCAAGGAATCCGACAAGACCCTTGTATACATGGTTCACTTTTCTAGACTTTTTCTTACCTTTATCATTTCCCTAATTGTGGTTGGGCATCGGATTCGTGTATATTTTCAAATCTTGATTGCAAGCCGATTTCTTGACATTTATGATTTTATCATCAATGAGATCTTCGATGATGTTCTTCAGTTTCATGCAGTTGGTGGTCGTATGCCCCTTGAGCTTATGATAATCACAACGGAGATTTTCGTTGTACCAGGGTGGCTTCACCTAGGGTTCTTGGTAACTATCATGAGTGGGGACCTTGATGAGGCTCTCATTAACCAAATTTTTCATGATGGATTCAACTGACCTCCCAAGGGCTATGAATTTCTTCTTGGGGGGGTACTTGTTTCGTGGAGGTGGTCCTCCTTGATTATTGAGATTATTGATTTGATTATGGGGTTGTTGTTGGCTTACCGCATTTGCTTGCATGTTATTGCAATTATTATTCTACGATTGATGATGATGTGTTTGATTATTTTACTTTGGAGCACTGATGATGACCTTAGCATCGACCACTCCATCGTTTGTGACATTCATGTTCTTCACCCATGTGCGAGGTTTCTCATTGTAACTGGTAGATGGGCAACTATCTTGATGTTCAGGATAGGTAGGCGTGCCCCCTTGTGTGATAAGGGCCCTTTCGATATTGACCACATTGGGGATCAATTTGTCATATGTAGTGATGCATTACATTTTTAGATAAAATGCCAAGGTCTTGTCCAAATTAGCAATGATAGTTCAAACCTATTGTTCCTCTGGCATGGCCCATTTTCTCTGATTGGCCTTGGATCACCATCATTGCAAGAAGGAGGCAAATGATTACCCCTTTCCTTGTTTGAGTGTCGATAATTCATTTAGACTAATATTCGCGGTAATGTTGAATGCATAATTCTGGAGGAAGGCATCTTTGATTTCTTAGAATGTTTTGATGCCAATAGGCAGATGAGAGAACCATTCCATGGAGGCACCAACCAAGGTTCGAGGGAACAATTGCATCAAACATATATCGTTGTATGTGACTTCCATACAATGTACCTGGAAGTCACCAATGTGATCTTTAGGGTTCCCTATCCCGCGATATTTGTCAAATTTGGGGATTTTGAATCCCTTCGGGAATGGTACCATTGATAAGCTCCTGTCGAATGGACAAGGACATAAATTACTAGGTGTCCTTGTTGTTTTTCCTAATTGAAGATCAAGCACTTGCTATGAGGGAAGTTTGATTTGTGGCGTCACATCATCTTTCGGATCAGGAGGTGGGGTGAACATGTTTTAAGGTGTTGGGTTGATGGGTGGGATGTTGGTGGGATTTTGCTGCAAGCTTTGCTGAGCAAGTAATGCATGTGTTTATTGATGATCCAACAACGCTTATTGTTGGTCATGTTGTTGTGCCAACAACGCTTGTTGTTGGGCTTGTTGTTGTTCTGCCAACAATGCTTGTTGTTGGGTCACTTCCTGTTGTACTTGATAATCTTGCAAGGCTTGTTGATATACTTCCTATTGGGTTGCTTGCAATTTTTCTTTGTATTGTGCTTGTGCTTGAGCTTGTTGGGCTAGATATTGGGCTCGGGCTTGAGCATGCACTTGTTGGATTGCTTGTGCTATTTGAGCAACTTGTGTGGCTTGTGCAATTTGTGCATCTTGTTGTGCCTGTTGCACTTGTTGTGCTGCTAATTAAGCTTGCACTTGCTAAGCAACTTGTTGGTTTTCGAGTGCCTTTTAATGAGCGGCTTATTGAGAAGCTTGTAATGTGATGGTGAATGAATTTTCCGTGTTGTGTTTCCGTAGTGGTGGTGGTGGATTGGGAAGGGTGTGGACCGTTGTGATGAGCGGAATGGTTGTGTTGATAATCGAGGTTTGAGTTGTGGATGGTGTGATCGAGATTCTTGGTCCTTGGGAAACCATGCCTTGGGAGATTTGAGGAATGGTGGATGTGTTAGTTGTTGGGGTTGCTTGGATGGTTGCCATCTGTTGTTGCAATATTGATGGCAAGATAGGAGGATTTTCTAGGGTGTTCTAATTTGATTGACTGATGGTGGGTAGAGGACAAAGACCCTATCCAAGGAGTGATGTGGATGTAAGTGG
This sequence comes from Sequoiadendron giganteum, assembly GCA_007115665.2. Classification (NCBI taxonomy): domain Eukaryota; kingdom Viridiplantae; phylum Streptophyta; class Pinopsida; order Cupressales; family Cupressaceae; genus Sequoiadendron; species Sequoiadendron giganteum. The sequence goes on from CM021100.1 coordinate 885,148,087, forward strand.
TAGAGGTGGAAATGGTGGAAAGATAGGCATTGCATTCCCTTGAAGTGATGATGATGGATCAAAGATTCATGTGACTCCAAACATATCACCTTCTCCTTGTGATGTCATAGGGAGAGAGGTTTGCATGTCCAGAGGATAATTTGGTGTTGCATGATAAGAGGTTGGATTGGAAGAATCATGGAATGTGAGAGGGACATATGGGTGCAATGGATTTACTAGAACAAATTGATCCAATGTGGTGTTTGCATTCAACTCTCGGTTGGTCACGAGGCGATGTTTTTGGAGTTCACGAAGCATGGCACTTCCCTTGTTAGTAACCGGTGGGGTTGAAGCGATAGATGATATGATTTGGGGGATGTCTTGAGTGACGCTTTGGAAGGAATTCTAGATGATGTTGAGGGAATGATCCCAAGAGGTCTTTCCATAATAGTAATTATGTCGTAGTCGGAAGGGAGTTTAGCCCCTTCGTTTGCCAACTCAAGTATGTATTGGGAGGGATATAACCTCATCATAGCATTGACAATTTGATGATTTTTGAGATTTTGCACCATGTCTAGGATTTCGTCTTGTGTCATCCCTAAGACATTGTTGGTGATGTCTTCTACTTGACCTTCCTCTTGAGGATTAGGAGGAGCATTGATTGGGAGGTCAATGGATATCATGGGATTGAACTTTGTCTCAGTTTGACTTAGATCACTTGAAGTGGATGTTTCTTTGTTTTGCTCCATATTCTTCTTGTGTTGAGATCGAGTTTGAACCATAAAATAGAGATCGATTGATCTAATCTTTAGGCACAAAAAGAGAAGAACTAGGATGAATTTTGGATCAAAGTGATGATGGGTATGAGACAAATGGAAGACAGATGATGTGGATGAATGAAACTCTTGAGAAACTCTAAGAGGGAGGCTAAACTTTAGGACTTGATTTGATTGTATTTTGATTGATTGATTTGGATAATGAAATTATAAAATCTAGGAGAGTGTGTTGGCCTAGAATGAATTTGTTCACAAGAGGATAATTTGACTAAGTGTGTTAAGTCAAACAAAGTGATTTTGGATAATGAACTCCTAGACCCCAAGATGTCAGTTTTTATCAAGAGGTAAATTCATTCACAAGGATAATTTGACTAAGTGTGTTAAGTCAAACAAGATGATTTTGATTTTTCCTATAATTTTAGCATAAATGATGTTTTAAAAGTTTCCAAGAGTTTTTTGGTGAAATGATGTTTGATTTTGATGTTGAGGGATGGATAAAAATGACTGATTTTGATCCTAGACTTGACCTAGATAAAACTCCTTACAAGACCTCGGTTTTGAAGAACACGCTTGATACAACCTGATGAGGTAAAAATAACCTCATCATAATAAAATCTTGAAAGCTTACTTTTTCTAACTCAATCCTAAGCCTGTGCCAATTTATTAAACTTTGGGAGAAGTAATTGCTTATTTTAAGGAAAATTATGATTTCTTTCTTTCTTTTGATCAATTGAGGAAATTTACCAAAGCAGGTTTAATGGGTTGATGTGAGCATTTTTGTAGGGAATAACAGGTCATCATGCGACTATTGCAAAAGTTTAGCCAGTACATGCCTCAAGAGTAATGCTACGAACCCACTCCTAGATGCTTGGATGATGCACCGAAGATTTAGATTTTATTCTTTAGATTCAGTTGTTAAAAACTTTATGGCTCTTCTCAAGCCTTCTACATGTTTATGAGCTTTCAAGACATCAAAGTTAGTTTTAAGTTGAGGAAGATTTTTTCAATGGCTATCCATGCCATCTTAAATTTAGGATTTAGTTATAAAGTTATCTATAAAACAGTACTTTCAAAAGTGATGAATAAGATAGATAGGAAGTATCGTTATGCTGTTGATATGCTTTTCCAAATACTGTTGAAATAAGTTATATGATTTCTGTCTATTGATAATATGTTGAATTATGAGTGATGAAGACTATACGCAATGGGTAGATTCCAGAACTAGTAGCTTATGTGATTTTAAGATGAGGTGTTAACCCGCGAGCTGGCCACTCAAGGGAAGTAGTTTAGATAGATAAGTATTTTTCTGTTTTGTTGTTTCATTTGTTAAAGCTAGATATTTGTTTAGTAGAAGTAATTGATTTTGTTAAGAGTGAAGTTTGAAGTTCCGGAGCACTATTGTTTTTCATTAGTATGAGTTATCTTTCGTAGTTGATAAAATCCTTTACTGCTAAAAATGTTTCATTATTTGTTCACTTACTTTCTTACTTCCGTAGTATATCAATTGTTTGGTTTGCTTGTCTCTATGCTTTCTAGTTTAGTTGTGTTGCTTTCTAAATTAGTTATCTTACGCTTTTTAATTTAGTATTTCCTATTTTTCTTAGAGTAGGATTATTTTCTAGTTAAATAGGAATGGCCTTAGATTAAAATTGACTCTGATAGTTGAAGATAAAACATAAAATATAAAATGAGTTATCCAAATCATCTTCTTCTACAAATTGCCTTGGACACTGCTTGGTCAACTAGTTGACATTCAATTATTCTAAAGTAGTAGGACCTAACGATAGCCTATCACTTTTTGGCGCCATTGTCGAGGACTCTTAAAAATCATTTGTGCTTAAGTTTTATTAGGAGACAGTTTGAATACAAAGTTTTATGCCAAAAATTTCTCAGTAGGCTTCCTTTTCTGCATGGTCCGGAAAAGAGGCCCTCACGGACTTTTTATACCAAAGACCCCCCAAAATACGTACCAATCATAACTAGGGAAGCCCAAGGCTCAAATGACCACACTTCTGAAGAATTATTTTAGCCTACTCCACCTGAGGATTTCCATTATTTACCTGTCGAGCAACTAGTAGAACAGCCAGTTATAAAGGGAATTGTTTTTTTAGGAACATACTCTTCTGAACATCATGGGAGATTGTAGAGTTGAACCTAACCACAATGAACCTCAGCCTCCTAGAACGTTTATCTATCCTATTACGTTAGATTTTGATGATGATACTATCATGAAGAACATTTCCCCAGCTTTCCTTCCAACCTTCTATGGTTTATCCTCGGAAAACCCAAACCAATTTCTCTTTGAGTTTAAAGTCCTATGTCAGAATTATGATTACAAGAATGACAACCAAAAGTTGAAGCTCTTTCCATCGACTTTAAAGGACTCAACAATGCGTTGGTTTATGGGATTGGGTTCTGGTAGTATAACATCTTGGGGGGAAATGGAGACCGTCTTCTTGCAAAAATACCAGAGTTATTGTAGGGTAAGTGATCGTAAGGAGGAGTTGTTTAAACTAAGGCAAAACAAGGACGAAAGTTTGGAGGATTATCTCGATAGGTTCCTCTTCCCCTCCAAAAGATGTGGAGAAACGGCCATTAGCATTGAGATTCTCAAAATAATTTTTCTTAAAGGTCTTGATGATGACGCTGGAAGAAATCTTGATTTAATGGGAAAAGGTGACGTATCTCAATTAACTCTTGAAGAAATATGTGAGTTATGTCAGAATTTCTCTCGTACTCAAGGAGGAATCCACAAAACTAATCTTTTTAAAGGGTCTAATGAGATAGGTAAGGTCCACAAAGAAATAGCAAATCTGAAAACAAACATTCTCGTGCAATTGAATACCACATTAGATGGTATACAAGATAAAACTCGCAACCTTGAGACCTTGTCAATTTATTGTCCAAGGTGTCAGAATAAACACCTATTGCGTGAGTGTCCTTTGGATAAAGTCAACGTTTGTCAACTATGTGAGAAAAACCATCCTAACAATCAGTGTGAACTTCTGTCGGATATCAAGAATACTAAGAAAAAAACCATTCAGGTTGAAGAAGAAATAAATGCCTTAAATCAACATCAAGGAGGTAATTTCTCGTATGGATAGAATTCTAATCCTACATGGAGACCATAAAATAATCGGGCTCATAATCAATGGACTCCATCTTGGAATCAGTCGCCTCCACCTCAACCTAACTGGGGAAATCCTAATTGGGGATCCCTTGAATGGTCAAACCACACATGGGGAAATCATCAGTGGTCAAATCAACCCCAACAACAGTGGTACCAACATGTTGCCCCCCAATGGAATCGGGCACAAAATCAGTTCTATAATGAACCTAGGAGGAATCAACAACATAATCTGTTACCTCCAGCTCAAAACCCTCCTTAGAATGAGCAGGTAAACCAACCTCAACTTCCAGTGCAACTGCTTCCCAATCCTAAGAATAATCGTCAGAATACTCCAGTCTACTCTACCGAACATGAAAATGTTACAGGGCTTAATGCAATACACTTCAGAAATGTGCAGTTGCATTCTGGTCGAACTCTTCAACCATCAACCATTGAAGAAATAGTTGATGAATCTGAGCCTAAAAGTCCAATAAAAGACACGTCGTCTAATCAAGATACCACTCCTAAAGATAGAGAGCCTTTTTCAGCGGCAGGGGTTGCTGACTTGTCTCAAGGGGAGGATGGTCAGTCCTTAAGTCAACATAAGGAGGATCTTGTTCCAAAGGAGAAAGGGATGGCACCATATCCGAAATGTTTAAAGTCCATAAATCTGGAAGATACTCTGAAAGTATCCTTGGCTACAGAAACTGTGTTAATTTAGGAGATTAAGTAGTTGCAAATTGAAGTTCCTTTATTGCAAGCAATAAAAGAAATTCCTGAATTAAACCAATTAATCAAATAGCTATGTATCAAAACACTAGGGAGGAATCCAAAAAAGATAAATACCATTTATATTGATGGTTATTTAGTTGATTTTCTCTCTAGAAAGACTATCGCCCCAAAATACGATGATCCTGGGAGTCCACTTATAACCGTTACAATCAACGAGGTAGTGATACCAAATGCACTAGTGGATCTAGGGGCAACTATTAACGTGACTGTGGATGTAATGGAAAAATTAGGTTTAACTAATTTACATCCTACAACCATAGTCTTACAAATGGAAAATCAGTCTATAGCCATCCCAAAGGGTGTCATTAAAAGCATCTTTCTCAAAGTTGATGGATGGGAATATCCAGTTGACTTCCAAGTAATCCAGTCACTTACACCTAAGGATAGCTACCCTATAATTCTTGGAAGACCTTGGTTGGCCGCGGTTGCTGATAAGATTGATTGTAGGGAAGGGGGAATGACCATTTCACATGGTCAAGATAGTAAACGTTTGTTCTTATATACCCCTGCTAAGCCTACTGAGCATGAAAAAGTCTGGGTTGATGAACCTGAGGAAACCAATTGTTCAGAGAGTTTAGCCTCCCTAGCCATGGTAGTAATTAAACAACACGGGGAAGAAGTAGAAGAAGAGTTAGTAAGCGACATTGCATGACATGCTATAACCTCGAACGAGGAAGAAATGATGTATGCTCCAAGGATTTTCGGGCAACCAATTGATATAAGTGGAATGGAGCACAATTATGCTACAATGGGAATGTCGTGTCCCTTAGCAAATATGATTCCTAGAACAAGTTATTTCTTTGAAGACGTCACAAGCTTTCATAGGCTTGTACCTCATAGTTGTCCTCTCAACACATTGTTGTGACCCATGTATACTGTCACCTCGATTCATCCTGGAACAAAATCAATATTGCTATTACCAGGAAAAACTTTGAATATCAATAGCTGGTTGATAGAAACTCAAAAGGATAAGTTGTTTAATGTGTTGGTTCAAAGGTCTAAAGATTTTTCTTGGGATTATACAGACATGAGGGGAATTCACCCAAGTGTTTGTACTCATCACATTTACATTGACATTAGTATAAGGCATGTTCACCAGTCGTAGAGGAGACTCAATCCTGCATTAAAGGATTTGGTCAAAATTGAGATTCAGAAACTCCTTCGTGCTAGATTTATTTATCCAATCTCTGATAGCAAGTGGGTATCACCTATGGTGGTGGTTCCAAAGAAAAAGGGAAGTGGAGAATCTATGTAGATTATTAAACTCAATAAAGCCACTTATAGAGATTATTTTCCCTTACCATTTGTTGATTAGGTTCTGGACAACTTGGCTGGGAGGAAATATTTCTCCTTTCTTGATGGATTTAGTGGTTACAATCAGATACAGGTTGCTCCAGAAGACCGGGACAAAGCCACGTTTACTTTCCCATTGGTCACATTTGCATATAGAGTGCTTCCTTTTGGACTATGCAACGCTCCAGCGACCTTCCAAAGAGCCATTCTTTCCATATTTGCTGCTCTCGTTAATGACTATGTTGAGGTCTACATGGACAATTTTACAGTCTATGGGTCAACATATGATGAAGCTCTTCAGAACCTAGATCGAGTTCTGCAAGTTTGTGAGGAAAATAGACTATCCCTTAGCCCTGAGAAATTCTTAATAATGGTGGAACAAGGAATAGTCTTGGGTCATCATAATTCCTCTGAGGAAATAAAGGTCGATCCTAAGAAAATTGAAGTTATCCAACAGCTGACTATCCCACAAACTCAGACAAATGTAAGAATTCTTCTTGGACATGCTGGTTACTACAAAAGGTTCATTGAAGGCTTCAGTAAAATAGCAGCTCCTATGTTTTCTCTTCTACAAAAAGAGGTAGAATTTGTTTGGACACCTGAGTGTCAGCTATCATTTCAAACCATAAAGGAAAAGTTGGTCTCTGCTCCTGTTCTACAAGGACCAAATTGGAGTATCCCCTTCCATATCTATGCAGATGCTTCTGACGATGCTATTCATGCAGTTCTATGACAAGAAGATGAGAATGGGGGAAAGTATGTTATATATTTCATTAGTAAAAATCTTACTCCTGCAAAAAGGAATTATAAAACAACAGAAAAGGAATTCTTGGTTGTTCATTCCATAAAAAAATTATGCCAATACATTACAGGGTATAAGGTTACAGTTTATACAGACCACTCAGTTGTGAAGTACCTAATGACAAACCCATAGTTAATGGTTGAATTATGAGATGGTTATTGCTTCTTCAGAAGTTTAATGCCACAATTCTTGATAAACCAGGGAAATATAATGTGGTAGCAGATTTTCTGTCATGAATCAAACATGAAGAAGATGACAGTACTCTTGTACAGGATGATTTCCCAGATGAAAATCTGTTTGCAGTTTCTGTAAAATCACCTCCGTTTGTAGATATTGCTAACTATTTAGTTGCTTCAGAGATACCTCCTGGATTCACGACTAAGCAAAAGAAACGTCTAATCAAGGAAAGTGTCATGTTCAAGTGGATAAACATAATTTTATTTTGTTGTGGGTCTGATATGATCCTAAGAAGATGTGTGAGAGCAGATGAAACCTATAGCATTCTTAGGGCTGTCATGATGATCCTTTAGGAGGGCATTCAAAGAGAACTTCCCATAAAGTCTTAGGTGTCGGATACTATTGGCCCTTAATGCATAAAGACATTAAGAACTATGTTCATCATTGTGATGAATGTCAGAGGGTAGGAATACCAACTGCTTTTTCAGAAATGTCGTTGTTGCCTCAGGTAGTGCTTGAATCATTCGAGAAATGAGGTTTAGATTTAATCGGACCCATAGATCCTTCCTCTCAAGGGAAAGAGTATATATTGGTTTTCATTGACTACTTGATGAAATGGGTTGAAGTTCAAGCCTTACGCATAGCTAGGGAAGAGCAAGTCGCAAACTTCCTCTATAATAGAATCTTCCTTAGATTTTGAGCCCCTCGAACTATCGTTACTGATCAAGGACCCCAATTTATGTCGAAAGTTCTCTTAGCGTTTACCAACCATTTTCAAGTAAGCCATAGGAAGTCATCCCCTTACCACCCTCAAGAAAATGGCTAGGTAGAAGTAACTAATAGAGAGCTTGAAAACATTTTAACGAAAATAGTTTCTTTTGGAAGAAAAGACTGAGTCAGGAAACTCCTTGAAGCCGTATGGACATACAACACAACCTGGAAATCTACGACTGGATTCAACCCATATAAGCTCATTTTTGGGAAGAAGCCTCTTCTTCCCATTGAGTTTGAACTGCAAACTGTACGGATGGCTATGGAACTAGGTCTAGATTTAAAACGAGCCCAAGTTGAACGAGTTCTAAAACTAAGTGAATTAGATGAGCTTCATTTAGACGTCATCCATCAAACTGAACTAATTCAACATCAACGGAAACTGTGGCACGAAAAACATATTAAGGAGAAGGAGTTTCATAATGGGGACTGGGCCCTATATTTTATTCAAGATATAAGGATCATAATGGGAAGCTCAAGACTCATTGGCTAGGACCTTATGAAATTGATGAAGTCTTTTCAAACGGAACTGTTTGGTTGAAACCAATCGATGGTGACACGCGAACTCTTTTGGTTAATGGTCATCACTTACGTGTCTACCATAAGCTAGTCAACAGGGAATAATTTACAAGGATGGTGGAAATATAGGGCGAGGTCCAATGTGTTGACTCTACCAAGGAAGAGTCTATCTGGTAACAATGCTGTTAAAATATATATATATATATATCTAATTCAAAAATGTGCAACAAAAGGACATGTATGCCAAGATATTTTCCTTCATTAGATCTTTCTTTGTTTTTGGACTTAGCTAATTTTTCATTCCATTTTGCAGGACTTCTCAAAAAGCAAAGAATAACTTCCGAAGTACCCTTGGAAGATGCTCTAGAATGTTATGATGTCGGTACTAGATGCTCTGAAACTTGACGATCTTCAAACCCGATGCTCTAGAACTTGTACAAAGCTCATCATGTCGAAGAGGAGTTCTGCACTAAGGTCCAAAGCTCAGGAAATCCAAAAATTCTTCTCCATAGCATTCCACCTTTCATTTTGTTGCTGCTCTGGCTGCATCTTTCAGTGATACTCCAGAACCTTTCATTCTATTGTTGCTTCGACTGCATCTTTCAGCAATGTTCCAAAACCTTTCATTTCATTACTACTCTGACTGCATCTTTTAGCAATGCTCTAGAACCTTTCATTTTGTTGTTGCGCTGGCTGCATCTTTCAGTGATGCTCTAGAACCTTTCATTCCTTTATTGCCCCGGCTGCATCTTTCGACGATGCTCCGGAACCTCCATTTCATTTCTGCTTTAGTTGCACCTCACACTGATGCTCTGGAACTTATGCACTCATTTCAAACGCGATGACAACTTGCGTGCCCTGGAACTTGTTCATTCATTTCTGCCACCTTTTAAAAAAAAAAAAAAAATCGCGATTCTTTCGCTCGAATATATCATACATCTATCTTTCTATTTTTTCTCTAGTCATAAATAAGCCACCCAATTCCGTACTCCTCATTGATAGCTCTATCACCCATAGAATTTTGCACCCATATCATAATAATTTTTTTGTCACCTTAGCCAATGCCTTCACGTCATCCTGTCAAATCTATAAGGTATAAGATCTTTGAACGATCACAGAACACAAGTAAGTATTAATTTTTGCTTAATTAGGTAGTTATTTTCAAATAAAGAATAATTAATTGGCATGAAATTCACTCCCAATTTAGCAATTTGTGCCACTCGGCGATCAACTACTTGTATGGCAAAGCCTTTCATAAACCTCCATGCAGATTGAAAATTATTGAAGCATAAGCTGTAAATAAAACAAATAAGTGATTTCAGAGGCAATATTTTCAAAAACCTACGTGAAAGCTCTGTACTGGAACTGAAATATTTTGCAAAGTGTGAAATAAGGAAATGGGGGGTGGTAAAAGAAAGGCAGAGCCAGATTTAGTAGAAAAATTGTTGGGATTGAGTAATATCTCCAAATTGTTTGAGGAAGTAGGGTGGTTAAACTTCATCAGGAAATTTGAAGGCTATAACGAAAAGCTGGTAATTTTTTTTGTTGAGAACTACACAAATGGCGAGGTGGTACTTCATGGGAAGCGTTTCAAGGTAAATTCCAAAATTATTTCCCGCTTATCTAGATTAGAGAATGCAAGCATAAATATAAAATAAACCTCTCAAATTACATACCAGAAATTATCTGAATTATTTGTTAGAGAGGGAGACCCACGCCCAATGGTGGTAATAAGTACCAGGGGACAAAATAAGGGGTTCCAGAGAACCTCCATATTAGAACCCTGGGGCACTGTTGTTGCATGGATTATAAAGTATTTTACTTGTGAGGGTCAGCTCACTATAGTTGTAGGGCCTTCCTTTTGTATGTTGACCCATTTACATCATGGGAAGGAGGACCCAGCTCTTAGGGTTAATATGCCTGAATTCTTGTGTGATTCCTTAAATACTTCCATATAAAGGTATAAAATAGTGACTGGGCCTTTGAAATATCACGGGTTAATTCAGCTAATCTGCAAGTACCACTTCTGTAAGAAACCTGAGGGAAAATGGGAGAAGTTTTTAGAGAAAATGGAGATGCCTACAATTGCAAGAACCATAGAATCAGGGGAACCGTCCCACCAGGCTATCCACTATCCAGAGCAATTTCCCTTAAGGGCTCTTCAGCTCTGGAAGCTCTTAATCCCACCACTCTTGGTGAGGATTTGCCAAACCTCTTCGGTGATGAATTCAAAACCCCCGACCTGCCAGAACAAGTTGGCTTCTGAATTCTCTGAAACCCCAATACAGGGTAAGGAGGGAAGTTCACAAAAGAAAAATCCTAAGCGGCCACCTAAGGCCATAGAAATTTCAGAGCATGTCTTTGAAGAGGAGGTACCCCTAAATAAAGAAGATTTGGGTGAAGTGTTTCCTTTTCATTTTGCACATATGGAGGAAATCTTCAATGATGAAATTCAGGGAAGAGAACCTGAGGGGGATGGCGGTGTGCCAAAAAAATTGTCACCCATTGTGAATAAAATTATTGGAATAGCTGAAACAAGTAATGCCATTGCTGAATTAGAAAAGTGTAAAGAAGAAATTGATGATTTACAAAGACAACTATCTAAAGGTAACAAATTTATAGAATTGTAGAAAGAAGAGTCAGCTGTGCAAATTGCTATAATAAATAGAAGAGATCGAGAAATAAAGGACTTGAAGCTTCAATTACAGGAAAAGGACTCAAAAATCTATAGGTTACAAGAGCAAATACAAGAACAAAATCAAAAGCATAAAACTTATAGTGTTGACATTGCACACAAAGATGTAGAAATGGAAAGAATTAAACAAAATTTTGTGCTCAGGCTCACAAATTTTGAGGAGGACAAGAAAATAAAAATTGAAGAGTTGAATGCTTCCATCAGCAGGGTAGTTGAACTAGAACAGGACTTGAAGGAATGCACTGTGAAACCTCAAATGGAGTCCAAAGAAATTTAGACTAAACCAGTTGTAACTGATTGGTTCCAGGTCTGCATTCCACCTCTGCTAATGAAATGGATGTAGAAGTGTTACTTCCTCAGGGATGTCCAAGCTGAAAATCATAAGCTAAAGAAGGAATTGGTGCTCCTGAAGGAGTCATTTCACAGGGCCTACAGAGGGAAGCAGGATGCATGTCAACTTGTGGACTGTTTGCTAAATTGTAGAAGACCATCAAGAATTTACTCAATATTTTTGAATGAACAATGGTTAGGATGGAAATTGTTTAGGATCTATAATGATCAGCCCTATGAGCCTAATGATAAAGAGTTCGTTAAAATATTTGTAGAGTTGAATCCTGAAGACCAAGATTTAATTTGTGAATTGTTTCTGCATGACTTGTTATTAGAAAATCATACAGATTTCTTTATCAATTTGTTTTTTGGAGAGGTAGAATTGAGGGCATTTCTCTCCACCATGAGGAATCAAATTCATTGGTAGGATCGAACAAAAGAGTTTGCACAGGCAGAGAGAACAGCGGGTCTCCAAATAAGGTCCCCAAATTCAAGGCCTGATGGGTTCAAAGCTACATTTTTGTCTCTCCTTGTTAATGAAAAGATGAAGGAAAGGTATGACAACATCCTCAAGTTGTGTTATGACAATTTCATGGCAAATGGATAGAAATTAATTGGAAAAGCATGGCATGCTTGCGAAGAAAGATTCACCCCTCTACTAACTTACTTAAAGAAAAGAGAAGTTATTTCTCCTCTAAATATCAGGTGGTCATTCAGAAGGGCAGATTCCCTAGTTAAAATCTTGAAGACTCTGAGGACAAATTAGATAGGAATGAAATACAGATCTCCCTTGCTACTTAATCCACCCTCGGCCTTCAATATTTCCACAAATCAGAATGATAGTCTTTTCAATGAATGGAGGGAGAGTGTGATGTTTCACAGAGGGTTCATTCATAACCCTGAAGCTTTCAATGCATCAGCCAGGGAGACACATGATCTCAGTACTCTTTATGAGGAATGGAATAGGACTTTGGGGTTTAACTATGGAGCAAGAGGACCTGCCAAAAATTAGGAGGTAAAAATAACCTCATCATAATAAAATCTGGAAAGCTTACTTTTGCTAACTCAATCCTAAGCCTGTGCCAATTTATTAAACTTTAGGAGAAGTAATTGCTTATTTTAAGGAAAATTATGCTTTCTTTCTTTCTTTTGATCAATTGAGGAAATTTACCAAAGCAGGTTTAATGGGTTGACGTGAGCATTTTTGTAGGGAATAATAGGTCATCATGCAGTTGTTGTAGAAGTTTAGCCAGTACGTGCCTCAAGATTAATGTTGTGAACCCACTCCTAGATGCTTGGATGATGCAGTGAAGATTTAGTTTCTATTCTTTAAATTCAATTGTTAAAAACTTTATGGCTCTTCTCAAGCCTTCTACATGTTTATGAGATTTAAAGACATCAAAGTTAGTTTTAAGTTGAGGAAGACTTTTTCAATGGCTATCCATGCCATCTTAAATTTAGGATTTAGTTATAAAGTTCTCTATAAAATTGTAATTTCAAAAGTGATGAATAAGACAGAGAGGAAGTATCGTTATGCTGTTCATATGGTTTTCCAAATACTGTTGAAATAAGTTATTTGATTTTTGTCTATTGATAATCTGTTGAATTATGAGTGATGAAGACTATACGTAATGGGTAGACTCCAGAACTAGTAGCTTATGTGATTTTAAGACGAGGTGTTAACCCGCGAGCTGGCCACTCGAGGGAAGTAGTTTACATAGAAAGTATTTTTCTGTTTTGTTGTTTCATTTGTTAAAGCTAGATATATGTTCAGTAGAAGTAATTGATTTTGTTAAGAGTGGAGTTTGAAGTTCCGGAGCACTATTGTTTTTCATTAGTATGAGTTATCTTTCGTAGTTGATAAAATCCTTTACTGCTAAAAATGTTTCATTGTTTGTTCACTTACTTTCCTGCTTCTGTAGTATATCAAATGTTTGGTTTGCTTGTCTCTATGCTTTATAGTTTAGTTGTGTTTCTTTATAAATTAGTTATCTTACGCTTTTTAATTTAGTATTTCCTATTTTTCTTAGAGTAGGATTATTTTCTAGTTAAATAGGAATGGCCTTAGATTAAAATTGACTCTGATAGTTGAAGATAAAACAAAAAATATAAAATGAGTTATCCAAATCATCTTCTTTCGAAAATTGCCTTGGACATTGCCCGGTCGACTAATTGACATTCAGTTATTCTAAAGTAGTAGGACCTAATGATAGCCTATCACACCCTATGTGAGAAAAGCAAACCTTTGAAAAAAAGTTGGATTTTGTTGATAATAAAACTCATACAAGTTAGGGTTATTGCTTGAAGCTTTCTTGTAGAAGTTGTAAACCAATCTTTCTCTAACTTCAAGAAGTCTTTCAAGATGCTCCTCACGAGCTTTTGGACTAAGGCTTTTGAACTTGGCTTTCCGAATTTTGATTTTGCGGGAATTCATTTGAAAGAACAGATGTGTGGGGTTCAATTGTCTCTTTACTTTGCTTAATGAGTCTTTTTTGCCACAAACAATTTCTTGATTAAAGTTTTCAAACTAAATGTCTATGTCTCAATTCCTTTTCATTCCATAAGGTCCATTATGTGAAAATCAAGGTTTCAAGAGCATAGTTTCCTAGGTTGACTTTAGTATGAGAAAATTATGATGTTAAATCCAAATACTTAGAAACCTTTAAGGATAAAATCCTTAGGTAAAGCAACAACACTTGGATTCGATCAAAGGTATTTGCCCCTCCTAAAGCATTTGAAATTTGAATATTTTGTGAATGTTTATTTTCAAATGTTTCAAGACTCAAGCAAAGTGTTTTTTTGATTCCAAGAGCATGCACAATCCTAGGCTGAAAAGATAATATTTGTTGGGTTCCCACTTGGATGAATCCAGTTGTGCATATTCAATGTGGATGATTAGATGCTTGACCACACAGGCTCCCCCTTACAGTGCACTCACTTCTTGGGTCAGCCAAGCATCAGTACCCATGAATCTCCCATGGCATACTTTTCATCTCTACAACAAAACCGCATGTTACGTGTGGCGGCTTCAAAGGACATGACCTTTTGCACCAACAAATAGTTAAGGATTTTGGCCTTTGCTAAACAAGGGTTTTAATGTGGGCATTTCGTTCATGGGGGACCATCCATGTGGTGAGAGACTGTTGTTGCCCTTCTCGTCGGAATAATCCTCGTGATTCTTGAACTTTCCTCGAGAATCCACACTTATATACCGGTTGGAAGTCGCTTGGCTTTAGCGGTTTCCCAGTTGGGTCATTCCCTGGGGTGATTATTTTTTCCCACCAAGCAGGCCCTCTAAAATAAACAAAAGCAAGTGAACATATTCATAACTCAATCAATCTTTGTTGTGAACCAAAGAGAGAGAATGTACGCAATATGCTTCACTCACACTCGCAAGTCTTGCTCAATTTTAAAATCCAAATTGAAGTGTGTGGGCAATTACTTACACAATTTAATGTCACCAAAAGGCCTTTTGATTCTCAAGATCATCGTGAGGCATGGGAGAAGTGCATACGTCCTTTTAATGATATTACTTTGGGAAAGTAATTACAAAACAAAGAAGCAATTGTTCATTTTAAATCCTCAAAGCAATGATTTGATTCGTTTTAGAGCACCAAAAATGAAATATGAAAGTTGCCTTGTTCAATTGTTAATTGTAAACCAAATCTAGTAAGTTTGTCTAAAGTTCTTTTTAAGCCCTTTGTAGTAAAAATTGAAATGTTCTTTTTAGATCCCTAAAAGATGTGAGTTGATCTAAAAAAAAAAACTAAAGCATAGAATGGAAGCCCTAAGCATTTAAAAACGCTTTATCAACTCCAAATTTAATGCTCAGTTTCTCTTTATCTCTAAGATTCTTCAAAGATCATTTCTTATGCTTCAATGTTGCAAGTCCTTTGTGCGGATGAAGTCACTCATCCTTCCTTTTCCTATTCAACAATTTAAGTAAGATTTCAAATCCCCTTCACTTAGCCTGCAAAATTCATAAATGAATAAATTAATGAGGATGCCTGTAAAAACATAAATGAGTGACTTTAAGATATAAGTGTCATCTATTATTTTACTCTATTGATACCATCTTAACATCTCCTTCCCCAAATAAATGCCAAAGACAAAACATTATCTTCGTAGAAAGTTTCAAAGTGAATGAAACCATTGAAAGTAATTTGTTAGCACAAAATAGTTCGCTTCATACTAATAAAATCTGAAAGAAAATTTGTGTTTCCAAGGTAGTAGGGGATTAGTTGCACTTGGATAAGTTGATGGCATAACTATAATAAACAACCAATTCTTTTGCATGGTTTGTCTTGTGCATTGCAGCCAGTATGAATTACCAAAAGTCTATCAAAAATGGATACTGACAATTCACAACCCACGTGATGATTTCGTACAAAATGGAATTCCATTCATACATTCAATATACAGGCTCCAAACAATCAGAAGATAAAAAAATAGCATTGAAAGATCATTAAATACATTTTTATCTCATCATACACATATTCAATCATTTAATTTTATACGAGGCATTCCACACATAAATATCGACATAGATAAACTTAATATGCCTTTCAGCGCATCAACAAAGTGAATAACAAGATAAGCTATAATGGAATTTTCTTGAAAAGTGGGGCTGAAGTGAAGGAACAAGTTACAACACATGAATACAAAAGGTAGAGAGAAGAACCGTCATGTAAAAAAAGTATCTAAGTCACGGACTATTTAAATTATTCACCTAAAACAATAACTTGGACGTGGACTATTTACCACTACTGTCATCTTTTGAGTGTAACTTAGATACTGTCTCTCTTGTCGACCATAATTGAAACTTATGTATACGTGTGAGGTGCAAATTTCATATTAAGTCTTTTCAATTGAGTGCATGAAAATGTCCCATAGTTTTCCTTCAGCCAGAAAAGGACTGCACGATCCATACTTACACTTGTATCTATTTAATGCAATAGAAAAGATATGTTATTCTATACATTTTTTTAATTCATTGAGGCATTATGATGTTCCCTCTCAATCTTCTCATTTTAACCCATTAAAACTATATTTCTTACAGGTTTTACCTAGCTACAAAGTGCCAAAGATCCATTAAGACTAGGCTCGTATATTGTTAGACAATACGTGGAAACAGGGAATAAATGCTCATCAATTCTGATATTCTGAAGAGAGGAATTCCAAAATGCCCTGCCCACGACCATGACAGTCGATAGCTATTAATTGTCAACATAAATAAAACCAAAGGCTCAACAAGTTAGTTTGGTTCATTACTTCCACAAACCCACAAAAGTCACATTTATCATGATTTGGAAAGGTCATCCGTAAGAACAAAAAAAATAGTGAAGGTTACTTGATTGTCATGTTGCAGCTGGATATATAAATACTGACTACCTACATCAGAACATATATTTTCTATTCTCAAATAACTTATTGCTCACGCAGATTTTTCACTAGAAGAAGTTTGAATGTTTAGCGTGGTGCCTTCACAAAAAAAACTCAAGTCATTTTTAATAATGCATAGTCTGCAATAAATGTGTAGTCACATATTCCAATAGATCTCCTCAGATATATGTAACATATATAGAAAAAGGAAAAAATAATATCATAAACAAAAGTAACATCTATCATAGACCGCATACATCAATCATGCCCATATCAAAGATTGCTACCATATTTAAGAAATTAACATGGTGTTCATGGAAAATAACATCACTGACCATTTAAATGGAGAAGAGCAACCCACTAGCTGTATCCATTAAACACACACCAACATAATCTAAAGTCAAAGAATAACACATAAAAGACAGTGTGTCTGTCTCCAGTGGCGCAAAAGACTTAACTTACCCAATATGCCGTTGGACTTCAAAGTGTTGCATGCTAAAAAAAAACTACACATATTCTAAATAACAGTGTAAGTACATATAATATTAGTATTAGCAAAAAGCTACGTGGAATCAAATTAGAGACAATGCACATTAAATGCAAGACCCTCCTTCTAGCGCCATTATGTAGATGTCAAAATCTGTATTTTGTTAAAAAAACCTTCAACACACACACTCTTAATATGGTTAGTATTTTAAAACAAAGCAAATAATCAACATCTCTATGAAATACTCCAACATGTTTGATAAACAAAATAACAAATTAAACTAATTGAAAGCATAAAAAGCATATTGGATACCTATTCCATATTGGATTGGTGCACCCTTGATATGCAAAGGAGCCCTTTCCCAATCCTTGCTAAGCCTTAACATGATGATAGACAAAGACATGCAAGATGAACTAAAATTCCTATAGTAAGAATGCTCCAATTGTAGATGGAAATGAAGGAGAAAAGCGTTGAATTTATAGGTGAGATTGAGAGAAGAAGAGGCAAAGTGGAGGAATGTGGGACTAATCCTCAACCAATAGATTCATGCCACTTGTCAAGATGTGAATGGGCCAAGGATGTGCAAGTTTTGATGAATGTGCCCATAAATGCCATTAGTTGAAATTTGAAATTTGAAAATAATATTAAATGCATATGGTTGAGAGTTTTGGGGGGGAATTTGTTTGGACAAAAAAGTCAAAAAAATGGAGTTAATGAGGGAATATTCCTTGGGAATATGCTTTGTAAGGAAAATAGAGATTTAATAAATCAAAATAAGTGATTTATTGTGCAAGTGGAAAAAGCTAGAGGATGAGACATGGATTAGACTTAGTTTTAATCATGGATTTGATTAATTAAGCTGATGTTAGGTGATTTTGACTTTTGACTTAGATTTTAGGATTTAAATAAATCAAAGTGAGAGGAAAATGATTTTAGATTTAACTAAATAAAGATTTAATTTATTTAGTCAAAGAGGATGATGTTAGTGATTTCAATTAAATAAATTTGATTTATTTAATTTAAATGAAAAAATTTAGAAGTTAATTAAATAATTGAAATATTCCGAGCCAAATTTTTTTTTTGTTTTTCAAATTAACAGATTTCCAATTACAACATTGCACCCGTTAAGGTTAGATGTAAAAACCAAAACGTGCAAGAAAGCAACTCTAACCAGAATGGCACCGATGATGGCGAGCATTGGTCAGAGGGTCTTCTACTCTAAATACAGAAAGGAACTCAACGTCAAGTATGTGCTACCCAATCCAATGCGGAGTGAGGGGCGACCATATGACGGAGTGATTACAGAAAGCAAAGCTTGAAATGAAAATGCTGAAAGCTGAAACTACTCAACACCCAGAATGTGCTTGCTCACCCAAAATGGGAAGTAGCGACCATAGGGCAGAGTTATAACTAATTTCACTAGTAGAGCAAG
Source organism: Sequoiadendron giganteum (assembly GCA_007115665.2). Lineage (NCBI taxonomy): Eukaryota > Viridiplantae > Streptophyta > Pinopsida > Cupressales > Cupressaceae > Sequoiadendron > Sequoiadendron giganteum. The sequence goes on from CM021100.1 coordinate 885,166,631, forward strand.
CAAGAATGTGAATTACAATAAATGACAAAGCAATATTAAAGGATACTGGTCAGTACTACTGCCAGTTTACAATAAATAACAATTGCCTGCAATGTCAATATATTAAACTCTTTCCAGATAGAGTACTCAACATTATTTCTGCTACAAGCTCAAAGGAAACCACAATGCCAATTACAAATCAGAATGATGCAGATTTCTGTATACTGTTTTTGATAGATCTGTACTTTAAAATCTTTTAATCAGCAACATAAGAATTCACTAAGTGGCTCATAACTCCCCCGATGCTTACCCAAATGGCCTATTCTTAGATGTAAAATGTTGATGATGAAGAGGCGCCTAGACTGAATGCAAGAAACAGCTTTGAAAAGCTAATATTTAATTAACACGGAAATCAATGCAACATGCTAATGGTACGGCATGCTGGAAAGTTCGACCCTTCCTTAAAAATTCAATACTTAACATAAAAATCTGAGATTTGAACTAAAGATTCGCCTCTCCTAGACAATGAGGAATGACAAATACCCAGAACTCTTTTTTTTGTATTTTTTGACTTGTGATTACAAACATGAATCTGCTGTATTAATTGATGCAAAAGTTGAAACTCTAAAATGCCAAATAAGATCTAGCAATGCAAAACTGAACACAAAATGTTTGAACTAAGATGCACTCCCAATTAGACTGAAATTCACCACTAGATGTTGTTTTGCAAACACGAAGTGATGCCCAAGCTAGGAGGCCTTCATTCCTCGAAGCAGTCCCAGAGCCAATCCGGCAGCATAACAGTATAGTCGACAAAAGATCCCCAAAATGATGCCCAAGACTCCTCTTTATAATTTTCGTTTGACTTCACAAAACCCTAAAATCAGCTTTTAGGTCAAAACCTCTCATCTCCTCAAGATGGCGTACTTCTCCTTTATGACTTTGATTTGATATTTTAAATAAATATCATGCTTGATAAGTTCGCCCTTTATAACCTTGCTTTGACCTTGCAATAATTAAAATATTCTTTTAATGAGGGCGCCACCCTCAAAGACCCCCTTTTTAAAACATCTTTAAGTCATTAATCTAGGCTCATGGTCAACGTTAAAATACAATATTTAAATGTGAATTTTTTAATTAAATGACTTAGCTTATCCCTCCGGAGGTGCCCTAAAGCCAATACTGAGCCAACATCTGACCAAACTGAAGCAAGAAGTCAACCGAGCTGAACTCAACTGGGAAGCTGCCAAAAATAGAATTTACTAAAAATAGTAAATTCCAAAAAGTGCTCTGAATGCCGAGATGAACACACTGCTGCGAAGCCCTCTGAAAACCCAGAAGGAATCCGCCATTGAATCCACCATCTCTGAGCCAAGACCCCCACAAAAATAGGAAACCCTAATTTAACCTTCCGACTAGCCTTCGGGTTTCCAGAAAAAAGGCCAACGGTCACATGCATGATCAGGTTCGAGAAGGGGACATTACAGTCCGCCCTCCCCAAGATTGCTTGTCCTCAAGCAATCACAAACTAGGATGGTGCAATATCTCATCACTTTCCCAAGTGGCATCCTCCATAGGCAGGTTCTTCCACTTTACCAAACATTCTCTGATAGTTCTATTCCTTAAGGAATGTTCTCTGACATCAAGTATCTCCTCGGGAACTAGAACCAACTGTCCTTCTTCATCCAACGGTGGCAACTGTGAAGAAGCAACCACATTTTGTCCAAGTGCCTTCTTGAGGCGGGACACGTGGAAGACGTTATGCACTCTGTTATCTGAAGGTAGCTCTAATTCATAAGCTACTGCCCCAACCTTTCTGATGACCCTAAATGGCCCATAGAAGCGAGGTTTGAGCTTCTTAGCTCCACTCTTCTTGAGAGTAGACTGTCTATAAGGTTGTAAACGAAGATAGACCATATCCCCAACCTCAAACGAACGCTCAACACGCCTCTGATCAGCATACAACTTTTGCTGATTTTGTGCAATCTGCAAATTATCCTCCAAGGATCTCATTATGTCTTGACTATGCTGCAACAAATCCTTGGCTAAAGGTGCTTTGCTATCACCAAACACCAAATCTGCAAAACTGGGTGCTTCATATCCATAAAGTGCCAAGAAAGGCGACATCTTGATTGACATATGAAAGGTAGAGTTGTAGCAATACTCGCCTATATGCAGCCACTTAACCCAAGCTTTCTGCTGTTCGGACACATAATTTCTCAAGTAGCCTTCCAACCACTTGTTCACCACTTCTGTCTGCCCATCAGTTTGGGGGTGATAACTCGTGCTTGGAGTGAGCACAGTACCACTCATTCTGAAAACTTCTTGCCAAAAGGTACTTAGGAACTTGCTGTCCCTATCACTTACAATATTCTTTGGCAACCCATGAAGCCTAAACACTTCTCGAAAAAACAAATCTGCAACTTGGGCTACAGAAAAAGTGCTGGTAATGGCGAAGAAATGAGCAAACTTGGTTAATCTGTCAACTACCACGTAAATGCAATCCTTCCCTTGGGCCTTGGGCAACCCAGTGATGAAATCCATTGAAATGCTTTCCCATTTTTGATTGGGAATTGGAAGTGGTTGCAGCAGACCGGCTGGCAATGTATGCTCATTTTTATTTGCTTGACAAACAGGACATTCCTGAATGTAGCGTTGAACCTCTCTCTTCAAACCTTTCCAAGCTGCATGCTCATCATGCTGGTTGGAAGCACTATGCTCCCCTCTATGCCCTGAGTTGTTCTGTGGAGTGGTGTTCTGGCCCACTTTCCCCATCATGAGAGATACCATGTCCATCAAGGCATCCATCTTTCTTTCAAATCTCTTTCCTGGACTCATGGATCTTTCTCTCCCATCTCTCCCTTTTCCACTGTCATCTCTGTTGTTGGTAATCCTCTCGTTACCCCCAACTGACCTCTCACCTTCTGACATGTCTGTTTCCTGAGAAGACTCCCAATGAGCCCTCAAGATTCCTGAAGCTGTCTGACCTTCTGGAGGCTGATAAAGCTGGAACTGTTTTCCAACCTTCTTGTCTTCTCTTGCAAAGTACCTTTTTTCTCTGTCACTCATAGACGGATGGTTCATAGGGTGGCAAGATCTTGGCTTTGATACCACTGAAATATTTTGAGCCAAATCTTTTTTTTGTTTTTCAAATTAACAGATTTCCAATTACAACATTGCACCCATTAAGGTTAGATGTAAAAACCAAAACGTGCAAGAAAGCAACTCTAACCAGAATGGCGTCGATGATGGCGAGCATTGGTCAGAGGGTCTTCTACTCTAAATACAGAAAGGAACTCAACGTCAAGTATGTGCTACCCAATCCAATGCGGAGTGAGGGGCGACCATATGACAGAGTGATTACAGAAAGCAAAGCTTGAAATGAAAATGCTGAAAGCTGAAACTACTCAACACCCAGAATGTGCTTGCTCACCCAAAATGGGAAGTAGCGACCATAGGGTAGAGTTATAACTAATTTCACTAGTAGAGCAAGCAAGAATGTGAATTACAATAAATGACAAAGCAATATTAAAGGATACTGGTCAGTACTACTGCTAGTTTACAATAAATAACAATTGCCTGCAATGTCAATATATTAAACTCTTTCCAGATAGAGTACTCAACATTATTTCTGCTACAAGCTCAAAGGAAACCACAATGCCAATTACAAATCAGAATGATGCAGATTTCTGTATACTGTTTTTGATAGATCTGTACTTTAAAATCTTTTAATCAGCAACATAAGAATTCACTAAGTGGCTCATAACTCCCCCGATGCTTACCCAAATGGCCTATTCTTAGATGCAAAATGTTGATGATGAAGAGGCGCCTAGACTGAATGCAAGAAACAGCTTTGAAAAGCTAATATTTAATTAACACGGAAATCAATGCAACATGCTAATGGTACGGCCTGCTGGAAAGTTCGACCCTTCCTTAAAAATTCAATACTTAACATAAAAATCTGAGATTTGAACTAAAGATTCGCCTCTCCTAGACAATGAGGAATGACAAATACCCAGAACTCTTTTTTTTGTATTTTTTGACTTGTGATTACAAACATGAATCTGCTGTATTAATTGATGCAAAAGTTGAAACTCTAAAATGCCAAATAAGATCTAGCAATGCAAAACTGAACACAAAATGTTTGAACTAAGATGCACTCCCAATTAGACTGAAATTCACCACTAGATGTTGTTTTGCAAACACGAAGTGATGCCCAAGCTAGGAGGCCTTCATTCCTCGAAGCAGTCCCAGAGCCAATCCGGCAGCATAACAGTATAGTCGACAAAAGATCCCCAAAATGATGCCCAAGACTCCTCTTTATAATTTTCGTTTGACTTCACAAAACCCTAAAATCAGCTTTTAGGTCAAAACCTCTCATCTCCTCAAGATGGCGTACTTCTCCTTTATGACTTTGATTTGATATTTTAAATAAATATCATGCTTGATAAGTTCGCCCTTTATAACCTTGCTTTGACCTTGCAATAATTAGAATATTCTTTTAATGAGGGCGCCACCCTCAAAGACCCCCTTTTTAAAACATCTTTAAGTCATTAATCTAGGCTCATGGTCAATGTTTAAATATAATATTTAAACGTGACTTTTTTAATTAAATGACTTAGCTTATCCCTCCGGAGGTGCCCTGAAGCCAATACTGAGCCAACATCTGACCAAACTGAAGCAAGAAGTCAACCGAGCTGAACTCAACTGGGAAGCTGCCAAAAATAGAATTTACTAAAAATAGTAAATTCCAAAAAGTGCTCTGAATGCCGAGATGAACATATTGCTGCGAAGCCCTCTGAAAACCCAGAAGGAATCCGCCATTGAATCCACCATCTCTGAGCCAAGACCCCCACAAAAATAGGAAACCCTAATTTAACCTTCCGACTAGCCTTCGGGTTTCCAGAAAAAAGGCCAACGGTCACATGCATGATCAGGTTTGAGAAGGGGACATTACAATAATATTGATTTATTTAATTAAAGGGGGACTTTAGGATTGATTTATGATTTAATTAAATAAAATTGACGTATTTAATTAAAGGATGAATATTGAGGAATACTAGATGCGTGATTGTCAATTTTGCATGTCTATAGTAACTAATACCATTAGCTTACAAAATAATTAACCCTTGCATTTACTTTTTGGTACTAAGTTTTCCTAATATTAAATATTTCTTCAATGTGCAACCCCACATTAAATATTTATCATAATGTTACATACAACACATAAAGGGGTTCAAAGAATGCTAACCCCATGTTATGCATGTATCCCAAGATCCCTTAGGTACACCACAAATAATATTAAATTATATTATAGCATTATGAAAGGTGGACAACACACCTTTTCCTAACATTTTCCCACTTGTGGTATACATTGCATAAGGGATAAAAAGTAAACTCAAACATCAACAAGTGAATAATCTTTATAGCCATATATACCATCAAGGAATCAAAGTGCTCCATCAAGATACCTACAACACGAATTAAGATGGCCACCATATCAAGCATTAATTCATCATCCATCATGTCATTGCATAAAGATAAGAAACCATTTAGAAATATATGCCACACTAATTATCATATGGAATCATAAGTCGTACTTCCAATTGATATCCCATAACACAAACACTCAATCCAAAGGTAACAAGTATGCATTAATAGCTACCAATAAATAAACACCATAGTTGAAATAATAACCATAGCTAGTTTCTAGCACATCCAACTAACCATACCTCAAAACCAAGGTATACACATCATAATAGGTAAACCTTGTTCCATCAACATATCCAACCCATGACATGAAATCATATTCCCCATGTATTAAAATTATCAATAAAGAACTTATACATCTAGGAACTCCCACTACATGGGTAGTGTCAAATCTAAAATGATCAAGACATCCAAGGATCCACCAATAGCATCATATAGAAAGTGTAACCAAAATCATGTAGTACCAAGGAACATCTGCAAAGATATGCCAAACCCACAAACAAATATGTTATAATACAACTCTCACCACTAGTCTCCATAACCCTCCCAAGTTCTCCACACAACAAAAGAAAGAGAGAAAAGAACCTCCATGTTGTCACCAAATAAAAATGAAGTACAAGTAACAACACATGACCATGAACATGGTGATCACCATAGCTCCACAAAAATCTCAACTCTAATGTCATGTGAATAAAACAATCCAAGAAGAAGAACAAGATCAAAGAGAGAACCTACAAATCAAAACTTTTAGCATGTCCTTTTGCACACACCTCTAAATGCTAAACTGTGATAAGTATGATCTCCTCCATAAAACACCAACTAGAATAGAATTATCCACATCTAACCATGACCAATATGTATGCAACTCAAACCAAAGGAAGACCAAACCAAATCCATTCCCAACCAAGGGAATAAGCCTAGTAACATCTCCTAAACTCAACATCAATGAATGAACTCACAATGCATAAGGAGCTGAAAATTCCAACACTCCTCAAATGAGCCCTCCAAAACTAGTAAACCATAGCTAAAGATCCATATCCATGAGAATTCAAAGAAAAAAATAACTCATTCCTAATAATCCTCAAATGAGTCATCCAAAATCAATCACCATGACTCAAAACTCATTCCCATTAGAAAACAAGCATGAAATATACTACATATAATAGAAATAATGAGCAATAAATATCAGATGATTATCCATCAAGTAGACCAAGAGTGGGGAATGAGAATGCTCCTCCAATATATTCAAGTCATCATGACTCATCCAAGAACAATTTGTCATATGGTTAGCTTAGATGATCAAAACACGACATACTTGAACTAAAATAAAACAAGATAATGATCAAATATAGCCATACTCAATGAAATTCAATTAAAAACATTAAAAGACTCAATCAAAAGCATTAAAGATAGAATTTAAATCAATTAAATCTAGCTAATATGCAAACCTCCCAATCCCTTTATGGATTTGAAGCAAACTTGTAGTGTAGTGACGTGGAGTGCTCAAATTTGCCTAATCCATTGTGAAAAAAGATTGATTTGAAGGTAATTGTTTCATAAATGCTCTCAAATACTCTTAAATTTCTTAAGAATGACTCAAGAATTCAAGAGAGTAAGGTTAATGTTGAAAGTATTAGTATTTATAGATTTTAGGAATTCCAATAATTGGTTCAGATTGAAAATGGTAATCAATAGATGAGAGAAGATTAAGAAAGTGAATGTGGGTCAATGAATTAATCAATGGTTCATAATTCATGAATGTGTAAATCAAGGATTAGATCAAGGGTTCATAATCTATGAGAGACTCAACAATATCCCTTAATTCATGGAATTATGTTGGAGATATTTCAAGTTGGAGGGAAGAATTCAAATTTCAAAAGGGGAATATTCCATTGGGGATATTCTTTGTGCGAGTTGGAGGATTGGAGGAACAATTAGTTAATTACAAAATTTAGAAAATTATTTAATTGTGCAAGTTCGAGGAATTAAGATCTTTAATTAAATAATTTGGAATTATTTAATCAAAAGGGGGAAAAGAGTATGAAGATGATGAATTAATCGAATAACCTTAATTATTCGATTAATAGGAGAATAAAGTGAATTTAACTAAATAATTGAACATTATTTAATTAAATAGAGGAATTAGGTGCATATGACAAAAATGATGTTAGTACACGGAATCAAGGTGTGTGATATGCTTAGGACGTTTTTAGGTGTCTACATTTTGCCCCTCTTTGAAGGGACATAAATGTGTTATTTCAAAGAACTGATATTGCTTGGAAGAATTATTATTTTATTTTAACTGATGCCCTACTATACCCCAACAAATGAAAGAATAGTGGTGTGTTTCCCCCTCGAGAGATCAGCCGAAAAAATGGATTTTTGGGTCGAGACCGTGAAAAAGTTATGGGAGTAGTTCTACTAACAAGAGGAAAAATAATAAGTCCTAGGAAGTTCAAATACTAATTTCGGTGCATAGCCAAGGCCAAAAAAATGAGTTATAGGGTCAAAACCCTATGTTTAGCTAGGCATATATGTTCATTTGGGGAAATTTCAAGCTCATTTTCACACTTAGCTTTGAGAGATTTCTTGCGGAGACCTCGAGATAATGGTGCATGTGATTCGAGCATTGCATTGAGCTGACAAAGTCTATCAGTTCTAGAGACTAGTTGACATAGGTGGCCCAGTATGTACTTTGATAAACTTTCCTTGCACATACTTTGAGGTAGCTAAATGTAGGCTAGAATTAGGTCAAAAAAAGGCACTAGACTTTGGTTTAATACTTTTGTAACCCTGATGACACTCCTTTGTACTTGACGTAGTGCCTTTGTAAAAATGCACTAAGGCTCTACATAGGCGCAAGGGTTTGCAAATTGGTCAATGCTTTTGTGTTGCACCTTTGTGAAAAGGCAATGCTTTTGCAAAAGTTCATCGCCTTTGTGAAAAATCCATGCCTTTGTTTTTGATAGTGTGGCACCTTTTTATAAAGGCTCACTTTTGATTTTTTAGGTGTTTTGACTTAGATTTTTGTAAAAAAAATTAGAAACCTGACGTTTCTGAGCATTATGCTTGTAGGCTATCCTAAATCCCCTCACCTCATGAGACCATGGACCTTTGATTATGGATCAGATGACTAGATTTACCCACATTGAGGTTGAGTATTTACATGCCTTGGTATTATACCATGTCCTATACAAGTCAGAGATATGGGCACATCTTGCTATGATTAGTGTTATCATCGAGCGTTAGCACTTAAAGACATCATCCTTCCACTTTCCAACTAAGGAGGTGACTATTACCTTGGAGGATGTATGGTGCATCCTCAAGGTTCCTATTCATGAAATATAATTTATCTATGATGTGGATCAAGGAGTTCGGGCTATTATACGAGTTTTGATGGTAGATAATATTGATTTGGATGAGGGACAAGTAGACATTAGGAGGTATGTTGACATTATTGATGTCAGTATTGTACTTACTAGTCTCATCACAGGGAACTTCTATTTAATAAAATCTCTCGACTATTCAACCTTGGATGGGGGAGAGTGTTGGAGAAGATGCTCGAGGATAGAGTCTAATTTGCTTGGGGTCCTTTCATTTTAGCCCACCTTTATCATGACATGCACCGGGTTGTCTATAAAGGTGGAGCTAGATTGGGTGTTGGTGCTACAATTCTATACATTTGGGCATGGGAGTACATCATCATGCTCAGACCTATTTGTACTCTACACTGAGATTTTGAGGAGCCTTTTGTTTTTGCTATGAGGGCATGTTGACTCACCACCATATGAGAGAGTTTCCATATTGGAGGAGAGTTATTGATGATATGACAATGTTTACCTAGAGGTCATGGTTGGGCATTGAGGCTTGGGATGGAGATGACAAGCATCTCCCATATTGTCGACAGATGAGATGGCTCATTGGTCATACTACATTGATCATCAAGAGATATCTTCCAGATTGGGTCATGGAATAGTTTGGGGAGAGACAGGTAGTCCCCAAAGAGGATTACATGGTTGTTTTTGCTTGCACCCATAGAGATCAGGAAGAGTGGGGACACGTGATAGCACCACATACAACTAATTTAGATTTTGATCAACTAGCTCCACTACCTTGGGGGTTTATGTAGGTGGTATTTAGGATCCTGACACTACTATCAACCATAATTCTTGATTTGTTTCTAGGCGGACTTTAAGGTTTACAGATCCAATAGGTGGAGATGGAGGCAAGAGACAAAGAGATGATTTTGACCGACAACAGTGTCAAAGATAGAGGGTAGAGGAAAAGATGCCCTAGGTCGAGGATAAAGGATAGGTTGTTGTGCATTTTGTTAGATAGGAAAGGGATGAGGTCTTATGGTAGAGAGATACTTACAAACAGGAGCACAATCAATCTTGAAAGGAGTGATATATAAAGATAGCCTACTTCCAAAAAAATGAGCTACAACTTGCTTAGGAGACAAAAGCTAGAGGTTGTTGTGTAGGTATAGGGCGAGGTTATCCCATTAGCTCAGTAAACGCATGAGATTTGATCAGTACAGAGTGATTCCACCTATTACAAGACACTGTACCACACAGTTGTGTCACCACATAGGCGACAATCTAATTATTCACACAAGAGCACCATGGGGCCAAGCAGGTCAGAGGGTATTTATGTTGACCAAGGTTTAGGCAGACAATAAAGACAACCCATGGGACCACCACCTCCTCCCATTCGAGAGCACCAGGGGAGCTTAGGGTAGCACTGCTTTTGTATAGAGAAATTTTTGTATCCATATACTGATGTAGACATGCTTTATGTTGTATATTCATTCATCAGCTATGCATAGCCTCATGTATATTTTGATGTATGACACATTTGATATGTATCATGATAGCTCTTTTTATATGTATATATATATGAGATGACCTTGATTGTGGTATTTATATATGATGAACTGTCTTATGCCTTAATATTTTTTATGATGTATGATGTATATGCTATGATTATGGATGCATTATGAGGTGTATGCATTATGGGATGATTCATGATATATGATGATGTGATGTATGAGATGTTATACTATATTCCTATAATAGATGATGGTCATTTCTTTCATTATGATCATGATGTTATATGCATGTGTGTATATATGTATGTTTCTAATGATTTGTGGATGCAATATGGATGCATATGTTGTCTATTTTTTGTACTTTTTCATATGATATATGATGATTATGCAAGATGGATGATATGTATTGTATTGTTGACGATTTTGTGGATGTAGGATGGATGCATATTATTATTTTGTATGTCATGATAATTTGGATGTTAGTAAGAATATAAGAATGAGATAGAATGGATGATTAGAATAAAATAAGAATAGTGGGATTGATCAAGATACCAACAAATCTATAATTATTAGGATGGATTCTAGGATTTTATTGGATACATGATGAGATAGATGATGATTTTTCTTTTTCTTTTAGATTAGGCTTAGTTTTATCATAGCAATCCTTATTTTTTATATAGCAAATAGACATGATGCACCAAGGTATGAAGAACTAGGGGAACATTGTATCTAATGCATGGACTTTGAATTTGTAAACAGACAAGAGTATCCTTGTTCATATCTGACATACAAAAACCTTGTTTGACTATGTGAAAGAATGAAGCCATCAAGGTAAGGAGACTAATACACAAAAGGTATGAAGAACCCGATATGTCCTAGCCATTGTATTACTTGAGACTATTCCTACACACATAAGGCAATTATTCGCCAAGGTCGTATTACAAGGACATCCAACAAGCACATCAAATGAAAGAAAGGATAAACACCCCTTCCTTTCTCTTTAAATCAATTTAGAAATCATTGAGAGATCGTCAGAATGAAACAATAAGATAAATCCAAGAAAATATCAAAATGATAATATCAATGTCATCATATCTCTTTCCATAGAGAGTTTTTTTGGGTTGTTATCCGAAATGATGTCTATTGTAGGAAAGACTTATCCATAAGACATGTATTAGATGTTGATTGTTTTAAATGTTTGATAGGTTGTTGATATGAATGCTAATTGACATGTTTGACAATGATCAAGACTCGTGATTTTGTGTAAAATTTTATGTTTTGATGATTGTTGTACTTGTTTCCGTTTGTTTTTCCAAAGGTGAGAGTGACATGCCTTATTATGGATGTCATTTATTATGAATGAGAGTGAAATAGGATGGTTGATTTTATTTCTTTTTGGAATATTTCAATGCTTTTTGAACTTTTTGAAATGTTTTGAGGCTATTTTTGATATTTTGAGGTTTTCTAAGTTTGTTTTGGTGTTTTCAAATATTTAAATGTTCTGAGATTTTTTGAAATGTTTGAGGTTGTTTTTAGGTTTTGTATGACATTTTACAATTGTTTTGTTTTTTTTAATATCTAAATGTTTTTGAGTTTTCCAAATGTTCAGACTAAGAGAATAAGGCCTAAGGGACAATTCCATACCTCGAGGGCTCACTGGAGATGGCCTTGCCTACATAACTGCATAGAGGCTTTGTAGTTCGATTATTGTACTTGAATATTATCACATGATGGCTAATGATTTTTTTGAGATTTTCATATGTTTTAACTTTTTTATGAAGTTTTGAACTTATTTGGATGTTTTAGGATTTTTGACATGTTTTCAATGTTTTTGAATTTTGAAGTGATTTAGATGCTTTTGGATTTTTTTAAATGTTTTGGATATGTTTGGATTTTGAAATGTTTTGGATGTTGTTGGATTTTGAAATGTTTTGGATGTTTTTGTATTTTTAAAATGTTTTGGATGTGTTTGGATTTTGAATTTTTTTGGATGTTTTTTTGGATTTTTGAATGACTTAGGTGATATACAAGAATCCAATCCAATGAACAAGTGTAGGAAAATGCCCCAAAAAAGTGTTAGGTTACTTTGATATGAGCGTAATAGGATGACTTGGGGATAGGACCAAATAGCATGGATACATACTCATTGAACACCATGACATGGTAGAGATGGAAATGAATGAATATAAAATGGATGGATGAATGCAAATTTATTATGGAATGGATGAATTCTAAGAGTATTTGATAGATGGTAAATGGTACTTATTTACACAAGGTGCTTGTTTCCTAGGTTTTCACCAAGGTACTTCCCCAAAGTGACCAAATGGTTTTCACTAGAGGACAATTTTTCTCTTTATTGTTTTATCCTTTTTTGCATTTTTGGAAATAATATCCTTCATGGGTTAAGCATAGAACCTTTTGAGATGGATAATATTGATAGGTTCCTACAAGGGATCCCCTTCAGGTCTTGCTAGTTGATATTCTCTTAATCCATAGCTTGTGGTGATGATGAACGGTCCTAACCAATTTGGTTCAAGCTTTCCTTTATTATCTTGATCCATCTAATTATTTTGATTCTCCTTTAGAACAAGATCTCCTACCTGAAAGTGTCGACCCTTGATTTTCTTGTTGTAATTTATTTTGAGTCGATTTTGATACACCTGGAGATGATTAAGGGATTCTAGATGATGTTCATCTAGAAATTCTAGTTCATTCAATGTTGATACCATGTACTCTTCATCTAATATCAGGTGTTGCAATAAAACTCTTAATGATGGGAGCTCGACCTTAATAGGTAAGATAACTTCATTCCCATAAACTAAGGAATAAGGAGTAGCTCCAGTGGGTGTTCTTATACTAGTTCGATATTCCCACAAGGTGGGGTTTAACTGCAAGTGCCAATCCTGACCAACGTCATTATATTTTTCAAGATTTTGATAATGGTTTTATTAGATGATTTAGCTTGACCATTTCCTTGGGTGTGATAGGGGGTAGAGAAATGATGTTGGATATTGAATTAGTTGCATAGTTTTCAAACATACTAATTTTTAAAAGGTATTCTATTATCTATGGTGATAGCCTATGAAACATCATAACGGTAGATTAGGAAGTTCAATATGAACTTGGATATCTGTTTCCTAATTATATAGGTCATAGGTATATCCTCAATCCACTTCATGAAATACTCAATGGCGGTGATTATGAATTTGTGCCCATTAGAGGATGTACGTGTAATCTTACCAATGAGATCAAGCTCCCACTACAAGAATGACCATGGTGTGGTAATAGGTCTAAGCTCTTGAGTTGGAGCATGGATGAGATCACCATCCTGATGATATTATATATACTTCATTACAAACTGGTTATATTCCTATTCCATGGTCAACCAATAATATCCCATCCTAAGTAGCTTCTTAGCCAAGGTGATGCCACTTGAATGTGACCCACAGACACTTTCGTGTACCTCTTTTTAAGGTGATGTAAGATTCTTCTTGGTTAGTATATCTTAGTAATGTCCCATCAAGACTTCTTTGGTATAAGGTATCACCAATAATGATAAATCAAGATGATCTTCAGATAAATGTTTTGTGTAAGTTATGGGTAAGGTCTCTATGAAGGTAGGTGAAAATGTCATGATACCAAGGGGAACTGAGACCAATAATTTTTCACACAGATTTTGATTAAGGAATATTAAAATTTGGTATGAGAAGCTATTCAAAAAGAAACTTGAACTTATAGCTATTGTGCGACATGTCTAACAATGATCTAATGGTCACCATCACATTTGTTGCCTTGATATTGATCCTTGGAATTTGTTCAAAATTGATGTCTAGGAAGTAATCTTTGAAGCTATCTACCATTTTCTTGTATGGCATTAGCTTTTCATCCTTGGTTTGATAATCATCATTGACTTGGCTTACTATCAGTTGGGAATCACCGTAGACTTGAAGTTCCTATATTTTCCATTAGCTAACAATCCTTAACCCTGTGATGAGGGCTTCATATTTAGATATGTTGTTTGTGCATGGAAATGCTAATCTGTAGGACTTTTGTATGCAATCACCTTATGGGGTGATAAATAGGATACTTTTTCTTGACTCGTGTTGCATATGGGAACCATCAAAGTACTTCCATTGATTTATTGATGTGAGAGTAAATATTACTTCATCAATAAAATTGGATACTGATAGATTTTCTACATATATTGGTGCTTCGACTGGCTAATCCGCTATGACCTATCCCTTAATAGCCTTTCGATCAACATACTCGATATTAAACTCGCTAAGGATCATAACCCACTACTTTGGTAATAGATACTTTAATGGATCCACCTTGGAAATAAGTTTGATTTGTTAGGAAAGAATATAATGTGTCAACTTTTAAGAAGTAAACACTATCGCTAGACATTCTCTTTCGATGGGAGTATAGTTGAGCTCATATCGAACCAAGTCTTATTGATATAGTAAATAGCTCTCTCTTTGCTTGATTCATCGTGTTGTGTAAAAATATCCCCTAGCGTTGTTGAAGTTTTTGAGATATACAGTATTAATGGCTTGTCTGCAACTGGTGGCATCAAGAGTAGTGGTGATGCTAGATAGTCTTTAAACTATTGGAATGCTTGTTCATAATGATGGTACCATTTGAATGCCACACCCTTGTGAAGGAGGTGTGTGAATGGGTGATACTTATCTTCCAATTGTGCAATAAACCTCTTGATAGACTATAGTTTTCCTTGAAGGCTTTGAGTTGTTTCAAAGTTTTAGATGGAGGCATCTCTATTATAGCCTTGACATTTTTCAAGTCCACTTTGATTCCTCTTTGTGATATAATTTATCCCAAATTCTTCCTTGAAGTGACTCCAAAGACACATTTCTTTGGATTTAGCCTTGATATTTCTTGAGTCTGGCAAATATTTTAGCCAAAACTTCAAGATGTCCCTTGTAACTAATATTTCAAGTATATCATCCACATAATCCTCTAGAATATTATGGTACATGTTGTGGAAGATAACTGTCATTGCTCTTTGATAGGTAGCTCCTACATTTTTCAAACCAAATGGCATAATGTTCCAACAGTATGTTCCTAATGGACAAGAAAATGTTGTTTTGTGTTGATCCTCTTTTGCTATCATAATCTGATTATATCTGGAGAATTCATCCATGAGAGAAAGCATCCCATGCCCAACTATAAGATATACAATGATGTCTATGTTAGGTAGTGGAAAATCATCCTTAGTACAAGCCTTATTTAGATCCCTAAAATTTGTGCATATGTGGATGCCCCCAGTGGGTTTTGATACTAGTACAAGGTTCGAAACCCACTCTGTATAATCAATGGGTCATATAAAACCCACATCAAGCAATTTCTATAATTCTACCTCGACTAGTAGCAAAATTTGGGGATGCATTTTTCTTATCTTTTGCTTCACTGGCTTTGCATTTGCATGCACTATTAAGTGATGTACCACCAATGAAGTGTCAATTTTGAGCATATCTACATATTACCAAGCAAAGTAAATATTTCTCTCCCTGAGAAGATCTACTAGATTCTTCTATTCTTCATCATCCAATGAGGTAGCATATAATGTGACTTGAGGTTTCTCATCTAATTTGACATTTACTGATTGTTTTGTTTCCACAAGTAATGTTGATTTCTCCTAATCCATTGTACTATTGGGTAGATTGAATCTTTCATCCTCAGGTGCCTCAGAGAGGTTTTCAACTTTGGATATGTCCTTTGTTTTAACTATTTTATGATCAAAAAGTGTCACTTTGTGGTTTTCACTTGGAGAACTTTTGATTTTTAAATTTACTATTTTGTGACTAAAGGATTCAATCGTGTCCCCAAAGTATGCTTGTGTATCCAGCTCTATATCAAATCTTGCTTTATGGTTTCCAAAAAATATGTGATCTTAGATTCTCATGAACTCTAAGATAGCCTCATCATTTTGGAATGAATCTAGAACTGGTTCTTGTTGTTGGTCCCAGTTGATAAGCTGGGGATATATTAGTTTAAGTTTTTGTATTGGATGGGGGATGAAAAGGATGTAGTGGTAATCAAGTATATTGAGACATGTTAAAATAAGTCAGTGATACACATGGGTGTGTCTTCAATATTCTCATATTTGGATGTGTTTAACCAAGAAGAAGCTTTGTCATCCTCAATGAGAGGGACCATATTTTTGTTCAAGGTGTAACCAATACCAATATTCTTTATTCACTTTTCTAGGATTATGGGTTCATGTATGTCTTGTTGATTCAAACCAAGGCCACATATACCTGTGTAGCCCATGCTTTTAATTGGTTGAAATCCTTTTCTATTTGTATCCACAAGAAGGGGAGGCTCCTCTTGTTCATCATGATATATCCATTTAGATATGTTTCCTTCATCTATGATTTATCTGTTTAGATCTCCCCATTTCTCAAACATGGTATGTTTTGAACTTTTTGGATACCTTCTCAATATGTTGGGTTGACCATATCTCTTTGGAGAAATTGACAATTTTCCCACATAGAAAGAATCCTTTAGGTTGTATTCACCACAACCATTGTCTTTGATTTGCACTTTGATTTTCGAGATTGCCTATGGAGAAGTTCATGTAGACACTAATGTCAATGGATTGACATATGAAGAAGATAATGGAAATTCATCATTCTTAGGGACTTGTAACACTTTATAGTACTTTTATTCCATACTCTTGCAATAATAGAAGGGTTTTAGATCACCATGAATTATAGACTCTCTATCATTATACAAGAATTTGATGCATTCATGGTAAGTGGATACCATAATCTGTATGGCATGGATCCATGGGCGAATAAGAAGGATATTGTAAGGTAATTCAAGACCCAAGACTTGACATATGGTTTCTATAATTACTGGACCAACCTAAATTGGTAACTTGATAGTTCCTTTGAAATCTCGCCCATTATCATCATATGCTCAGATAGTGATGCATTTTATTCTTTCAATGAAATCCTCATAATAGCCCAAGTGTTTTATCAATTGAAGGGTACAAATGTTCAAGCCTACACCTCCATCTATCAATGATTTTTTCACCTTATTTTTATGAACATAGACCTCAAGATGTAGTGCATGATTATGGAATGTTTGAGATGGGAGGTCATTTTTCATGAATAGTAATTGATGAGTAGATGCAATGTGTCCTACCATGCCTTGATTTTTTTTGGTATCAATATTGATAGGTATTTATGATGATGAAAGGGCTTTGTCTATGACCCCTTTATGTGAAGGTGAAATTCTCAAGAGTTCTAAGGTAGAGATCTATGCGGGTGTTTTCTTGAGTTAGTCTAGTAGACTATAATCTGTAGCATTATCTTTTGATGATCCTTTTGGTTGAAAAGGAGCTCCTTGGATAGTAACCTTCCCTCTTCATGTGGTGACTCCACACTCAAGATTTAGGCCTTATATAGTAACCATTAAGACATTATGGTCATAACAATGTGTGTTACCTATGACATTGTCGTAGGTGTGATTGACCTAGTTGTACACTTTTTCTTTTCTAGCATCATTTCATTTTCCATGTTGGAGCATCAGATTTTTGTATATTCCCAAGTCATTATTTCCAAAGTTTTTAAGGCATTGATCAACATTTACTTCGCTGTGATCTATGAGGTCTTGGATTACGTTTTTGAGTTTCATGTAATTAGATGTCTTGTGCCATTTTGTACGATGATAATAAAAATAGTCATTGTCTTTGTACCATGCAGGTTTGATTTATAGTTCCCCATATTGTCTAAAGTCCAAAAGTTTCATTAGATTTGTTTGGATTAATTAATTCAAGATCGTTTCAATGGGTTCCCCTAAGGGAGTGTATTTATGTCTTGGAGTTTAATTATTTTTCCTTAGTGGTGGCCCTTGTCAAGGATTAGTGTTTTGAGCACGTTGTTGATTACTCTATTGGGTGTTTATTTTAGAGGATGTGTTTATGACAACCTTTTCATCTACGACACCGTCATTAGTAATATTCTTATTTTAGCCCATATATAGGGTTTTTCGTTGGAACTAGACGATTGGTGGTTGTCTTTATAGATTTGCATGGATCCCTTAGAAATAAGGGCTCTCTCAAAGTTAAGTGATTTAGATATAAGTTTTTTGAAAGTTGATACAAATTGCATTCGCTATTAGAAGGCAAGCTCTGTGTTTAGATTTCTTGCAAGGATTTCTACTTGTTGATTTTCGGGTATAGGCCATTTGCATTTGCTTGCCTTATGTCTCCATCTTCTCAAGAAAGAAGTAAAGGCTTCTCCCTTATTTTTTTTAGTGTATAGTTCTTCCAAGGGGTAAGTGAACAAAAATGAGGGGCCAAAAATGGGTCTTAAGTGGCTACTTTTTTGTAAATCAGGAAATACTGACCTTGAATGAGAAATTGAGAATAGTTACACAAAATTTCAAGATGTAACAAAAACAAGGGTCGTAGTGCTCCGAGTCTACTTTCTAAACTGCTATTTTTTTTAAAAATTGTAGATATTAAGGTGTTCAAAAAAGGGGGCCACAAAAATTGGTGTTGTTTTTGTCTATAACATGCCCATTGTTCTACCCAATAATTTTTCTATGTTTTACCCACATGTGAATAGTTTTTTCATCAAACATTACAAGCAATAAATTTTTTCTCTTTTAAATAATAAGTGCACCATTTGAAACCTAACCTTTCCAAACTTTTTCATTGCATAACCAAAGAATCATTTCATCAAATACAAGTAGGATTTCACTTTTCATATATTCAAGATAATATTTCATATTTACAATTTCCATATAGATGGATACATGATTACATACATATCTTCAACAAACTTACATGAACTAGAAATACAAACTTATCCAGATGTCCCAACATTGGTGCATACATTCTAGATGTTCCCTTTCCTTGGTGCATATCTTCTAGTTATCCCCAATACTGGCGCATACATCCACAAATATTGAAATAGAAATACCAATGGTCTAGAATGTACTCTCAAATCTTGGTCGTTAACTACATGAAGAGAAGCATCACTCACATGCTTTTCTGCCAACCATGGACTTACTACGGTCCCTCACACATCTACCAAACTTGGTAATATGGCCCTCCCTTCAATGAAGAGATTGGTTTGGTAACATCATTCTTCTTAAAGCCTTTCTCGAGCATAGTGATGTGTCCTACATATCTAGAGCTACCATAATTTGGCTACAACTACATGTATGATATTCCCATACTAGAATGTAAATATGATCATAATGAAATGACATTGTAAACAATGGCTACTTACAGTACTTTGGCCAAAGATTCATCACCCAGTACTTCGAGTGAGGGTCATCTATTTCACCACAATAATTTCTCAATTTGTTTTTGACCATTAGTATTCTATTCAAAGGCTATCCCATTTCCAAAGGATTATCCTAACCCTGGGAATAACCTTCCCATTAACTCATATTTAAATGACATTGCTACTAAGTCTCTTAAACTACATAGGTTATCCCCTTTTCCATGGATTATCTTAACCCCAGGGATAACCTATTTAACCATACAGTATTTTTAATGTCACAACATCAAATGACTCTATTTCAAAAGTACAATCTCAACAATAAATGTCTCCATGCAAGGGTATATCTCAACAATAAATGACTCTCATCAAAATTATAATCTTCAACAATGAATGACCTCAATCAAAAGTATAATCTTCAACAATAAATGACTTCAATCAAAGATATAATCAACAATCAAATGATCAATCAGATAATATAGGTTAATCCCAACCTATTTGTTTCAACCAACAATCAAGTAAACAACCCAACCAAATAGGTTATTCTAAACCTAGGGTTTCAATCAAAGTAAATTAATGACCAAGCAATTTTTAAAAAATCATAAAACCTCTCTTTCAGTATACCCCAAATATTCACATGTTTACTACATTTGAACATAATTTGGAGGACATTATCATGAGAAGATTTTATGCTTTTGCACCTTCAAGTACTCTTCTCAATATGACTTTGGGTTGCCAGTACGTGAGTCCTCTTCTAGAATTTTGTGAATAGGAATAAACTCTAAATCAAAATAAGAAGATAACATAACCAAAAATACATTTCTCAACCTTGCCATTGAAATATTAATATAATCATCAAGTTTATACCCTAATCCTAGGGATAAGATTCTCTTCCTATTTTCAAGGAGATTTAAGTAATCAATCTGGTATAGATTATCAATATGGTTTTGATAAAACCTCCACCTATCAATGATGGTGTGTCTTATTATACCATCATTCTTGTTGTATTGATAACCTCGTTAACCACAAGGGTTTACCTAGCATTATAAGCTAACAAATTCAAGTTATCTCGAGACATCAATATATTCCACATTTCATTCCACATACATATAGTATAGACAACTACGTATAGTTTAATTAGAAACACGGTCATATAAATTCCCATAAATTATATATATAAAACAACCCAAGGGTTTTCACCAAAGTAAGATTCAATCAAGAACATACGAGCTTATCTAAGCATTATAACACATACTTAAATCCATCCTTTCCAATCAAACAATCATTAATAAATAACCTTTCAAACATAAATAAAAAGGGAATAGAAATCAACATCCATGTATAAAAGCTCCAATTGATAATCCTTCCTTCCAAGCTTAATTCATCAAGCCAGCTTGCTACTTCCTCTAAGATCAACCCAATTCCCACTTCTAGCCTCTTTTCGAATCTCTTGACAAATACTACTACAAAATAACAAAGCAACTCACTAACTCTCAAGCTCTCAACTTAGTGCACAAAATTGTAGCAGAATAACAACAAAGTAATCAAAATGAAAAGTGTATCAAATGAAGAAGAGAGAAACTCTATATATACTTATTTATTTGAGCTTCCAAAGGCTACAAACAACCTAACATTTATGCCACCTTCATTTTCAAATGAATCTACTAAACTAACTGAATGAGAGGTGGTGGATTAAAACATGGATTTACTAACATGTGCATAGCCAAATATATGAACTAAGAAAGATTTGCCCTTCCCATCATGACAACAAAGACTTAAACTCTGAAAAGAAAGCTCATTGTTTCCAAATCAACTTATCCCAGCTAACTTGTGCATTTTGACTTATTCTCATATTTATTCACTACCTTATGTGTTGTTTGAAAGACTCAAAATAGACTTCTATTGGTTGCAAATTTCTTACCATGGCACCACCTTAACTCCTACACGCCCACCTCTTTGCATAAACCATTTGAGGACAAATCCATCATTGGATATGCTCACGACTTAATTTCGCATGCTACCTTCTTAAGTCATTGACTTAGTCTCCCATGAGTTTGGCTCATAGCTTCTAAACTTTGGTTTACTTTCACATTCATGTGTTATCCTTAAATATGTATAAGCAGTGCTATGTGCTATGTTAATATTGTAGACACTTAAAAATGTCTTGAATGATATCGTACACTCGAATCTAATTTACTAACATCATTGCATCCTAAAATCCATCCTCTTTTCGCTTAATTGATTAAATTAGCCTAGCTATTTAATTAATCACATCATTTTTCATCTATTAATTTGATTAATCTAATTAGGTTAATTCCTACCCCTTTCATGTTAACCTTTCATCTTGTTAAATTGGATAAATCAAAATATCTAATTTTAACACCTTAAATCCTCTCATTTAAATTAAATAATTAATATTATTTAATTAAATGTCATTTTGACCCCTTTTCATTAAATAAGTTAATTTTAATGAATATCCTAAATTCCCCTAATTTTCATAATTAAAACTTTGTTTTAGTTATCAAATTAGTAATTAATTATAACTTTCCCACTTGCAACGGAATATTCCTCTTTTGCACATTCCTCCAAAAAGCAATATTCTCATGGAATATTCCTTCCCCTTTGCACATTAAAATTTAATTTTAATTAGCTAAATGCTAATTTTCCTCCAAAAAAGGAATATTTTCATGGAATATTCTTTCCCTCTTCACTCATTTGAAAAAGGAATATTCTTCCTTGTAACAAACTTTCAACAAACTTCTTCAACAAGTTTTGAAAGTGTGCTTCTTTGCATGATTGTGAGCCCTTAATTAAAAAACAACTTGCATTCTTAACCCTTGATGGGAATCCTTGACTCATGCCTCCATTTTCCTTCCATCCTGACCATTGATGGATTCTTTCAATCTTGACCATCGATTCCTTTTTGCCTATTCTATAAAGAGACCTTGCATCTATTGAATAGGGATCCACCTTTTCAGAGAAAACTTATGTTGTTGAAAATCACTTTCATTTGCATCCATGTTTTATGTTTAAAAGCATTTTAGGTTAATCTTTTATGCATTAGTAGCTTAAAAGCATCCATTTAGTATATTTTGAAACTAGGGTTTTAATCTTTCGAATCTTGCACACATCTAGAATAGTTTTGCATACACTCACATCGATCATCTTATCTTTTATCATATTAAATTAGCTCTCATCATGTTTTATAAAATATCTCTCGTTAGTTTCATCAAATTTATTTATTTAAACAAGCTCATTATCCAAGGGATTGGGAAAGGGTCGCCATTCCACATCAATGCGACACTGCTCCCCCAATAGGATAAGTTTCAATGTTTTAGAGTAGATTTTTATCAAGCTTTCAAGTTTAGAATGATAATTTTAATGGCTTCTTCGCTTTGTTTAAATTGAATGATATTATTGGGATTGATGCTTAGTGGCTTGATTATGCTTTGAATCCTTTAAGATCAAGTATAGTTAACCTATACTATGTCATTGGTCACAAATACAATGCGCAATGGTAATGTACTCACTATGATAATATAATGTGCTTTGGTCATATAATAAACATTATATATAATATATAGATTATCATATATATATATATATATATATATATATATATATATATATATATATATATATATATATATATATATATATATATCAACCTCAATATATATATGTATATATATTTATTTATATTCACATGGTTATAAAATGCATTAATGGCCAATTGATATAGATATACTCATACATCAAAATAACAATTATATATATACATACAAGTATATTAATATCTTTATACAAACACACTACTCCCATGCATATGGGTTATCAAGGACATGTTCATCATGTTCATATATATATTTATACATTCCAAGTATATATCTCATCAATCAACATATAAGTATGAAAACATAAAGAAGAAGAACTTCCATTCAACATAAAGACTCAATCATGTAACCCCAATCAAGAACATCCACATAAAAAGATCATAACCTCTTCTAAATCATGCACAAACAAGACTAAAGGTTACTTACTATTTCCCAACTAATCTTGACTCAACTAGACCAAACTAGGATGTGAGTGTGTGTATGCTCAATTAGGCTCATTAAGGGTTACCAGACCAAGCTCCTCTCTTGAGTGATACTCCCCCTCTCGTACCTGAGGGTTTGACTCCTTCCTGTATCCAACTTAGTGCACCACATAGGTAGTTATCCATTCACATATAAATTATTTGCATCATCAAAGCATTAGATTAATTATATTGCAATTCATATTCATTCATCACATTTTCCATCAATATAAAACATAATCATTCCTTCGAAAGCAATAGCATCTAAATGCATATTTCAGTATTTCATTCACCTATCAAATATATTAAAGTTCTTGATTTACATTTATCATCATATTTACTCATGAAGGTAAAAGTGATATGGTAACTAAGAGATCGGGTGTAACATACTTCCCTCCTTGTGAATCATCATCCTCAATGATTTATAGTACCCAAAACATGTAGATAAAGTCAAACAGAGGTATTAATTTCCATCTTCCAAATTACGCAAGGAATAAATAAATTATCATAAATATCCAAATACTCTTCCCTCATAGCACACCCCTTTGCAATCTCATTTGTCCTTCTTGGACCTTTGCACTGAGTGATTGTGCTAATGTACAGGAAGAACTTGTGTGCCCAAGAAAACTTTCTCTATAGAGAACTATATATCATAATTATATTAACTCATATGTACATCATTAGTACAATAGTGACCATATCCTATATGACACCTATATCATAGTGACTGGAAAAACATGTTCTTCTTGGCTAATACAATTATCCTTAGTGCAACCCAAATAGAAAAGGAATGTCAATGTATTGCGCACTACACTATGGGTCCCATCCTTCCCTTTGGTCTTTACACCATTAGATAGCTCAAAATCTGAGACCTTCCATCACTGACACAACCATCTACCTTAAGCATACTAATATTGCTTCCTAATTTAAACTTTGTATCAACAAAGTTTTCCTTCATCCTTTTGATCTACTATTCTATTTTGACAATCCTTTTCATTCTATGGATAATCATGTTTCCTAGCTTATCCTACCTTATAGGAATTCAACCCTTACGTTATAATGTTTCAAAGAATCTTATTTAAATGATAGAAGTTATCGTAAAGTACTCCACAAATCCTCCAAGATTTGGTTTATCCCTTTTTTCCTAACTCGCTAACTTAAAGTAATAAATTTAGAATTCATTCAATTGAATTTTTCATAAGATGATCATGGTTTACAAAAAACCTTAATATTACTTGCTTATTCCCATCTGAGATAACCTTCTTAGGAACATTAAGCAACTGCTTTACAACTTGTTGTTTAGGATTGATATCCTATAAATCAAATTTTCCCAATCAAAATTGGTTACCTGGTGAGTCTTTCCAACATAACATTATGCTAGTTCCAATGACATAGAAAGATCTAAACTATTCTAATGATCTGCCACTTCCTCTCTATAATTTCATGAAAGCATACAAGTCTCGTTGATGATGACATCCTATATTCATCCTCTAGCATACTAGACAACAACTTGCTACATACCTTGCAGCATCTTACTATGTTTCCTTCTGGATTATAGTGGTTCCTCATTAGTCAAATAATTTTTTCATTACTATGTGTCTTGAGTACGACATCAATTTACCTCTTTCATTCTTTTAATCTCCCAGAATTTTGATACATAGGTTCTTTCTCTGATTCATAATAGTCCATCATGACTAGTGAAATCTCTTCTATAGACTTATGCCACATTTGATACTCAAAATATAAGGATTAGATATTTTTGCAGAGATAAAACTCCTTCATCCTAAAGCATCCATATCTTGGATTTCTTTCATCCTTTAATCATTCTCAAAGTTTTATTTTAATTCCTAGCTCAATCTATCTCTTTTAATGAGCTTTTATACTAGTTGAGTAACAATTATCATTAAATTGTGTTAATTTGATATTATCTTCTAAAAGCAATCATTAATTATTATATAGCTAGTTTCCAAATATGAACATTTCTCGATAACTCAAATTCATGAGTACATAAATCTTCCCTTTCATGATCAAGCATACTACCTATCTTGTAATATTTCTTTCCCTTTGGTTGAAATCCTTGACCTTTTCACTGCCTTTCACAAATAATTCCAATACCTTAACCCTTTTAACTTTACCAACCTTGTTGTGGTCATTGAGTTCAAGACTTTGGTTAAAATTATCTCCTACTAGAGATACAACATTAAACTTCATTGAAAAGGGTACTTATCTGAGTACTTATACTCTCCTTCTTTCCCCCTTAGTGTTTCCAAGTCATTATATCAGATTAAAGTTTAACTCTTAACAATCATCCATTCTCTCAAATTTGATTGAATTGATTTAACATTCCTTGTTCTTGGCTCTCCATAGTTGAATGACTATTACTTGTCTTTCTTACCCTCCACGGTATACCCTATATATACATTTTCGTTTCCAAAATTGGATTCATCATCGCCTTCTAATCTCTCAAAATCATCCATTGGATCCATACTAACGAGATCTAAGGAATAACCAACAACTTTGCAAGCTAAGAGATGCTTTAATGTTTTATTCCAATTATATTTTCCATGTATACCGATAGCCTTTTAACTATATTAAATTTCTAATTGGAACATCTTCAAATGATCATTTAAGGATCTAAGCATATGTTTACTTTTGTTGAAAAGTTGGTAAGTTCAATTTGAACTTCAACCAAACTATGCTCTAACTAAGCCCTTGTCCAAATTGTTTGATTTACTTTCCATGCTTTTACCTTGAAATCATCTTTCTAAGTAATTTTGTCCAATTTCTTGGTGATTCCACTTTCTCATAACTTTAGACACTCTAAGGTTATTCAGTTTATTTTCCCCATTTTAATCAAAACTCCAAATTGACCTTGCCTATCCTAGTTGGTGGAATCATGTCGATTTTTATTCTTCACAGTTTGCTTATCTTTTTGACCTTTCTAGTCTCTACCCTTATTCTAAGGTATCAACTTTCACTCTTTACTCTGATGATCATTGTAAGATTTTATCCTCATACTAAATCGGGATTGTTAGAGGGCTATCTCGACTCTTGGATACCTCCCTATTTGATTTTGATACTCAAAAAGTTGACTTCCTACTTCGACTAAAGTTTTCTAATTTATGCTGATAATTAGTTATTTTGTAATAAAGAATACTCATATAGTATCCTTACTTAATCCAAACTCCCTGACTCTTCGCATTTATGGGTTGCTATTAATAAGGGGGATTACTTCAATTCTTTCTATCCCTCAAAGTCATTTAAACTATTTCATAGGGTGAAGGTACTCATTGATAATCCTCCATAACCTTCCTATGTAAAGTACGAAAATCTTAAATACCAAAATTCGACAATTACTTTAAATAAGATCCATTATATTCAAAATAAAGTCGTCATCTCAATCAATTAGACATCAAAGTACTAGTCGATTTCAAACAACGACATAAAAGTCGATAAGATAATTTCATAACAATTCAGTCTAAATCATACAAGTGTCGAATTACACAATTCCAGTTATAAATACAATGAAGGATAATATATCCAGTTTACAATTTGAGACTTAGGCATTCAGTCGTCATAAGCTCGTCATTACATATATCATGAATAATAAAGCATAAAAGAAGATACAGTCTGTCGATCTTCCATCCAAAAACAAATCTTCAATAAGAAGATGAGAACAAGGACCAGGCGCTTTTTCCACCCAACCTCGAAGCTTACGCTTCCCCGAAATTTCTTAGTCAATCAAGAAATACCCGACCCTGCACGAATTGCTTAGCAAAAAGCAGTCTACGAGAAAGATGGAATTTGGTGCATGCCTAGTACTACTAGTAATCCACAAGCATTTTCATTTTTCTAATTCATTTAAGAAATAAGCAAGTTCGATACTAGGATATGGTAGAGAGTTCAATAATCCATCTGTTTCAATGGTACAAAAATTACTTGGCCAAGTAAAATGTCATGCACGACAATAAAAGCAGTTTTGGAAAAGCAAAACTACACTCTCTATTTACCCATATTCGGCACCCGTCCCGGAAGGTAACTTTCCCAAAAACATAACATGCAGAATTATCTATCATTCATGCATGGTCTAAACAGTCAAATACAGTCTTTTGCAATCTTTCAAAACATCAAACTAGAAATATTGATTAAAACGAATACAGTTTAAAAGAACTTCTTTCCATTGTTTCAAATTTGAAAAAGTCATAAAGTCAATATTTTTAATTGAGTATTTAAATTATCAATAAGGTTTTTAAATGAAGGTGTAACTCCAGTATGTTAAATAAATACATATAAAAACATAAATTAAAAGAGTACACATTCATTTGTTTATACTCCTGTTAATTTAATGTTGTATCAAAGTCATTCTGGAGGTTTTCAAAATAAATCAGATCTTAAGTTTGAACGTTTTATTTCCAGTTTATCCTATTTTTAACGTTTAAATAATAATCATGTATCAAGTTAAAAATAACTAAATTAATAGTTTCAGTTTCGACAGTTCGAAGAAAAGTGAAATTTACAATTTTTCATTAATCTTCGTTTCAAGAATAGTGTTTAAAATTTGAAGCTAAAATTCTGTCATTAAATTTTCAGTCTTCAAGCATTATATTTCTGTCAACAAAAATTCATCTATTTTTTGTTCAAAATCTTTTAATTTTCTAAAATAATAAAAGTTGTTTCCAGATTTAAAGATTTTCCCAAATTCATTCTACTGTTTGATTCATAATTTCTAATCAGAATTTCCCGAATTCTTATGTTTCTAATCTTGTCTAATATTCTAGAAAAATAATCACAGTCTGATTTGTGTATTGTTTATATAAAATTTTAAATGAATAGTTTTGCAACAATTCTATAAATCCCTCTTTTCTAAATTTTAACAAACAAGATTTTGTTTAATATCTGATATCCATTTCCAGAATTTTAGAAATAGAATTTAAAGATCTATTGAAGAGATAAATTTATGAAAACCTACTTGGTATAATAAGAATTTTGGAAATATTTGTAGTGAAATTTCTCTATCTCTATTGTTTTTATTTCTTAATTCCAGTAGCAATTAACTCCCTACCTTGTGCGCCCCTTATCTTTTACTATTGCCTGAAGAGTGAAGGGAGCCTATCCCTGGCTGCACATTCCCCTGTGAAGGCCTCTGCATGGGGTGAGGGAGCCTTAAAGGCTGCGAAACAGGTAAGAAAATTCCTTGTGGTAGTTTACTGCCTAGCGCACTCCCCTACCTTATCTTCCTCCTGCACTTGGGTGGGAAGACTGTATGATGCTGGTTGCACCTCTACCCAGCTCTCCCTCTCTACTGCGTGGGTGTTTGTAGTGGCTACGAGTGGTAGAGGATTGTAAAGTCTCTTCTCTAGCTCACGCCTCCTTCCCTAGCCCTTGTGTGGGATGTGAGGTACGTAGTCAGCCCTTCTCCCTGCGCATACACTAACACTAGCCGATCCTCCTCTGTCTTGAGCCTTCCAAACAAGCTGCGTGAGGTATAAAGAGCATGCAAATTCAACTCTCTACTTGCAGCTCCTCCTTTGCTATGTTGTGCACGCCTATTTCTCCTGCAGTGTGGGTGAAGGAGGTGTGGGTAAAGGTTGTGCGTGCCTCCTCCCAGGCCGCACCTTCTCCAAAAAATTTGCTGAGTATGGTATGGGTAAGGAAGGTGAATTACCAAACTATTTTGTATTGAATAATTTACTGCTTCCTCTGATGAAATCAAAGATCCTCCATGTGATTGCTTTATTCCTGAATGAAAAATGGATTTTTTGCTTTTTCCTCAATTTCCAAATTTTGTGTGTGTGTAATTTCGGATTTTTCATCTGTATATATCCTTTTTCATGCATTGATCTCCACAAGAAATGAGATCCATAATTTTCTCATTGATCTTCAGTTCACGAATTCAAGACTCTCTGTTTTAATTTTTTTTTTTGAATGCCTTTTGATAGATTTAGATATTTTATGTCTCATGTTTAACTTGAAGTTTAAATTTTGAAAGCATAAACAAAGTTCACGTGAGTTTTTGTTTTCAATTTCACTTTTAGCTCAGTTTAGATATTATTTCAATTTTATGATTTTAAAATCCATTAATTTCACTATTTCAATATTAAAAAGCATAAAATTTCAAAATCACTTTATTTAATTAAATTTAGAGCTAATTTCGAAATAAAATCTATTGCATTTAAATTTCTAAATTTCTAATTTTTTATTTCCAAATAATAATAAAATATTCAAACAAGCAATCTAATTATTTAATTTACGTTAAATTTCATCAATTAAAAATCATCATTTAATCACATGCATTTTCGCAATTTTTGAGAAATCACATTTTTTTAATTTGCAAGCATGATATACGCATAATACATTAAAATATTCATCTACGTGAGTGTGTGAGATCCCATCTATTTGTAAACGTCAATCGGCTAAACAACCCTACCTGATCGTTGTTCTCGCCTTCAATCACGTTCACCCGTTCCTGCGTTCACTTGCACTCGATTTATCATCAGTAATGACAAACCCTGAAATAAACATAAATATAATTCAAATCATAATACTTGCATTTCGATTTCAATTTCATTTCAATTTCAATTTAACCATTATTAAATAATGATTGAATTTCTATCTAAATCTCGACATAGTAATTAATACTTGCATTAAATAAGTCAAAGAAATCTAAACGTGACATCCTACCACACCTGGTTGCATAATCTTTCACAATCCAAAGGTGTATTTAATGATTTGTTCATTTAGGAGTTTCAACTCCAAGGACGACTCTTCCTAGTCCCAAATACAGACAAGTTTTCAGGAATCTGAACTTCCCTTTTTGTTTTCCCTTTGTTCTTTTCCTCTTGCCATCTTAGCATAAGAACTTTTCAACCATTAACTTATGATAAGGTTCACGTTTTACTTGTGTAATGAGCTGATAGGTTCTAGAGGTGAACCTGGTAGCTCTAATACGACGTGTAACATGCCCATTTTTCTACATAGTAATTTTTCTATGTTTTATCCATATGTGAATAGTTTATGCATCTAACATTATGAGCAATAAATTTTTTGTTTTCTTTTCAATAATAAATACAACATTTGAAACCTAACCTTTCTAAAAAAATTCATTGCATAATCAAAGAATCATTTCATCAATACAAGTATGATTTTACTTTTCATATATTCAAGATAATATTTGACATTTACAATTTCCATATAGATGGATACATGATTACATGCATAGCTTCAACAAGCTTACATGAACTAGAAATACAAACTGGTCCAGATGTCCCAACATCGGTGCATAGATTCTAGATGTCCCCTTTCCTTGGTGCATACCTTCTAGTTGTCCTCAATATTAGTGCATACATCGACAAATATTGAAATAGAAATACTAATGGTCTAGAATGTCCTTCCAAATCTTGGCCGCCAATTGCATGAGAAGCATCACTCAAGCACTTTTTTGCCAACCATGGACATACTGTGGTCCCCCACACATCTACCAAACATGGTAATATGGCCCTCCCTTTGACGAAGTGATTGGTTTGGTAATCTCATAATTCTTATAACCTTCCTGAGCATAGTGAGGTGTCCTACATATCTAGAGCTACAATAATGTGGCTACAACTACATGTATGATATTCCCAGTCTAGAATATAAATTGGATCATAGTAAACTAGTAGTGTAAACTAGGCTACTTACACTACTTTGGCCAAAGATTCATCACCTAGTACTTCGAGTGAGGGTCATTTATTTCACCACAATAATTGCTTGATTTATTTTTTACCATTAGTATTCTATTCGAAGGCTATCCTCTTTCCCGCGGATTATCCTAACCCTAGGAATAGCCTTCCCATTAACTCATATTTAAATGAAATTGCTACTAAGTCTCTTAAGATACATAGGTTATCCCCTTTCCCATTGATTATCCTAACCCTAGAGATAACCTATTTAACCATACGATATTCTTAATGTCACAACATCAAATGACTTTATTTCAAAAGTATAATCTCAACAATAAATATCTCCATACAAGAGAATATCTCAAAAATAAATGACTCTCATCAAAAGTATAATATTCAAAAATAAGTGACTTCAATCAAAGATATAATCAACAATCAAATGATCAATTGGATCATATAGGTTAATCTCAACCTATTTTCTTCAATCGACAATCAAGTAAACAACCCGACCAAATAGGTTATTCTCAACCTAGGATTTCAATCAAAGTAAAGGAATGACCAAGTGATTGTAAATAAATCATAAAACCTCTCTTTTATTATACCCCAAATATTCACATGTTTACTATATTTGAATATAATTTGGACAACACTATCATGAGAAGAATTTGTGCTTCTACACCTTCAAGTCATCTTCTCAATACAACATTGGGTTGCCAGTACGTGAGCCCTCTTCTAGAATTCCATGAATAGGAATAGACTCTAAATCAAAATAAGAAGATAACATAACCAAAAAATACATTTCTTGACTCTACCGTTGAATATTGATAAAATCATCAATTTTATACCCTAACCCTACGTATAGGATTGTCTTCCTATTCTCAAGGAGATTTAAGTAATCAATCTGGTATAGATTATCAATATGGTTTGGGTAACACCTCCACCTATTAATGATTACATGTCTTATTATACCATCATTCCCAATATATTGCTAAGCTCGTTAACCACAAGGGTTTAACTAGCATTATAAGCTAACAAATTCAAGTTATCTCAAGACATCGATATATTCCACATTTCATGCTACATACGTATAGTAAAGACAACTACGTATAGTTTAAATAGAAACACAATCATATAAATTCCCATAAAGGATATATATATAGAACAACCCAAGTAAAGGGATTTCACCAAAGTAAGATTCAATCAATAACATACGAGCTTATCTAAGCATTATAACATTGAAATCCCATCATTTCTAATCAAACAATCATTAATAAATAACCTTTAAAACATAAATAACAAGGGAATAGAAATCAACATGCCTGTATAAAAGCTCCAAATAATAATCCTTCCTTCCAAGCTTAATTCATCAAGCCCTTTTGCTTCTTCCTCTAAGATCAACCCAATTCCCACTTCTAGCCTCTTTTCGAATCTCTCAACAAATACTAACACAAAATAACAAAGCAACTCACTAACTCTCAAGCTCTCAACTTAGTTGCACAAAAATTGCAACAAAATAACAATGGAGCAATAAAAATGAAAAGTGTATCAAATGAAGAAGAGAGCACCTCTATATATACTTAAATTTGAGCTTCTAAAGGCTACAAATAAGCCTACATTTCTGCCACCTTCTTTTGCAAATGAATCAACTCAACTAACTGAATGTGAGGTGGTGGATTAAAATGGGTATTTACTAACGTGTGTACAACTAGCTATATGAGTTGAGAAAGAGTTTCCCTTCCCATCATGACAACAAAGATTTAAACTCAGAAAAGAAAGATCGTTGTTTCCAAATCAACTTAGCCCGACCAACTTGTGCATTTTACCTTATTCTCATATTTATTCACTGCCTTATGTGTTGTTTGAAAGACTCAGAATAGACTTCTATTGGTTATATATTTCTTACCATGGCGCAACCTTAAATCCCATGCACCTATCCCTTTACATAAACCATTTGAGGACAAAGCCATTGTTGGATATACTCATAGCTTAATTTCCCACACTGCCTTCTTAAGTCATTGACTTTGTCTCCCATGAGTTTGGCTCGTGACTTCTAAACTTTGGTTTACTTTCACATTCATGTGCTATCCTTAAATATGTATAAGCAACACTATGTGCTATGTTTATACAATGTATAATGGTAATGTATTGCGCTATGATAATATAACATTTGTGCTTTGATAATATAACGTGCTTTGATACTTTAATGTGCTTTGATAATATAATATGTTTTGGTAATATAATAAATATTATATAATATATATATATATTCTCATGCATGAAAGAATAGGTTCTTATCATGTATGTCACCTTATATGTGACATTATAAGTGTGTTCATCTATCATCCATGAGTGCTCACATGAAGCCCTAAGAGTTAGTCTATTTTTTTTTAAGAATGAAATAAACACAACAACAACAAAAATGATCTGGCTATTTACTGAGTCCCAAAAAAAACTCACTAAAACCATGGCAAGTGACTTACCTCAAAATTCTTAAAAATAACTTTACTTGGCGAAAA
Organism: Sequoiadendron giganteum; assembly: GCA_007115665.2. Classification (NCBI taxonomy): domain Eukaryota; kingdom Viridiplantae; phylum Streptophyta; class Pinopsida; order Cupressales; family Cupressaceae; genus Sequoiadendron; species Sequoiadendron giganteum. The sequence goes on from CM021100.1 coordinate 885,200,440, forward strand.
AGGGGGGTGCTAGGGGGAGTGTTGGGGGAAGTGTCATTTGGAAAAAAATAAATCATGTGAACTCTGCCCATTTTATCTCATTAGGATTACTAAACGCCTAAGAAGATTCCCCTAAACCCACTCACTAGTAAGTGGTTTAAGAATCAAGGGTCTTACTTCCTCATTTGTAAATTCTTACGTCTAGAAAGTTTCCTTAGACCTCAACGAAATTAATAAGTAATTTGGCCATATTCATAATATAATACTCTTAAATAATGATATTAATCATTTAATTTACAACTTATATCCTCTAAATCAATTCATAACTTTTACTCTGTTGATTGCAGCAAAAAAGACAGCGTAAAAAAATCATAACTTTTAATTCCCTTGGTCAAAATTAAAAATTCAATATGTTCTAAAAAGATGGAATAACAAAAAATAAAACCTAGAAAGCATTTAGCATGAATCTTTAGCACATGCGAGCAGTTTTCTCTGCAAATTAGCTCTCTATTTCACTCAGAACAACAATTAACACAACACTATCTTAATATTTGTAAATACCTTAGAGGTTGTTCTAGTTATGTCAAATAATTTAAATAAATTTTATCATTCCCAACTCGTAGTAATAAATAATATACGTATATTTACTATTTATATAATAAATGGTAACTTCTCTATAAAAAAAAAAGCTCAAAACAATGCAACGTTGGCATTAAGTTTATCAATTAGATACAATCCTAAATATTACCATCCACCCAAGACTCTTACAATTCGTAAGAATGCATCTCTCTTTAAGCTATTTTCATTTATGACTTTTGATATCAAATGTACACTGAATTGCCACATATTCTTTCATGAATTCATAACAAAAGGCCACGGTTCAGAGCTACATTTTGTAAAGACATTCATTAAAAATCATAAAACATAAATTATTATTTATCCACTAAGACCTTGGGTGGGAATTCATTGCAAGTCCTCTTTTATGAGGAAAGGACAAGTACTTGATTTTTAGTTTTAGTCTCACAGCTTAATTGAAGCTACATTTTTTTTCAAATTAAAGAAGGGAGCAAAATGAAAGGGAAAAAAAAATGCAGCAATGAGAGCTACAAAGGACAAAGATTCAAGACCAAAACAACCTACAACAAAAATAGAAAACTTAAAATATTCACTTACAGCATAGGACACGTAGCCCAGCAGCTGGGATAAGATTACAAGATTCAATTACAGTCTGTCAATAACAATAAATTGACAGGAATAAACAAATATCAAGAGCTGAGCATAATTCACTATCATCATAGAAGCAATTTGTTTCTCTGGCATAAAAACCAGTAACACCATTTATAGATGGTGGAAGGAGCAACATATAACTACAAATTTAGTGTTGATTGTTGTCTATGAAGTAAATGCAGAACATTAAAGAGCTAATAGGGACAATAAGATTTACATGAAGTAGAAAGCTCTTTAAAAAAATTACTGAAAAGGCTTAGAAAACTTCAAAATATGACATAATAAGGAAGTGATATGCATAAAAAGAGCTCTAATTGGATTTTCAGGAAAATCTTATTGTCGTGTTCTTTAAAATTTCAATATAAGACAATTAGTCTATCAAGAAGTGCTTCCTATGGAATCATATTCAATTAGACTTTCCATGGATAAATTACTATAAAAACAAAAAAAAATCCCATAGATCAATGGTGGCACCCCAACCACTTACGCATAAGAATTATTAAAGAAATTAACTGAGTAACCAAAAAAATGTAATAGTATGCCCACTTGACTATCATGACCTCAGTTGAGTCCCATAAGCCAAGCCTAAATGATGGAATATGTAGGTAGAATGGCCATGAAAGGGTTAAGAGTTGTGAGCTCCGGTGTGGGAAAAACTACAATAAGAATTGATAGCTTGCAGTATTCGCTTCCCTCACATACCCATAAGAACACAGTCCCATCAAAAATTATAATTGTACCCTTTTATTCCCCGATGCAATTGCTAGGCATATAACTAACTGTCCCCACCCTTGCGAGCTTCTTGCCACGAAGATAGGCATGCAATTTGTGGAAGCTTTGATGAGGCACGTTGCGGGGGGGGGAATTCACTTCAAAGCTCATTTATTTTAATTTTAATCTATTGTTATTGTTTTATTTTTGTTTTACCTTTTAATTTTATTTCTTTAAATAATCTTGAAATTTATTTTTTTTGGTTTAAGAATCAAGGGTCTTAATTCCTCATTTGTAAATTATTACGTCTAGAAATTTTCTTAGACCCCAACGAAATTAGTTTTTAATTTTGGTCAAGGGAATTAAAAGATTTTTTTGTTGGCATTGTCTTTTTTATTGCAATCAACAAAGTTAAAGTTATGAATTGATTTAGAGGATGTAAGTTGTAAATTAAATGATTAATATCATTATTTAAGAATATTATATTATGAATATGGCCAAATTACTTATTAATTTCGTTGGGGTCTAAGAAAAATTTATAGACGTAAGAATTTACAAATGATGAAGTAAGACCCTTGATTCTTAAAATATTAATGGTCAATTGATATAAATATACTCATACATCAAAATAACAAGACTTGGCCAATAAAATTGAGACAACATTTTCCCGCTCTCCCCTAGTTTGAATTGTTTGTGTGCATGGTTGAGCCCACGTCGGGGGTACCCCGCAATCCCCCTATCCTCTTTCGACTAGATTCTCGCTTCTGCACATGTGATGTCATCCTTGGAGGCCTCTAATGTGTTGTCCATTGTTGGGGATCCTGTGATTCCTGACAAGCCTGTTGATGAATTGCTTGAGATTCCTTTATCCCCGATTAAAGGATGCAAAGACGTGTTGACTAGCATGAGCTTGACTTCAAAATGTCCCTTTTCTCGATTCTAAAGAGATTATCTCAGTATCGGGCACCGATTTTTCTATCCCCAAAGCTATTAGCAATAGGATTGTTTTCTCCATGGAGCATGTTGTGGTTGGAAATTTCTTGTCCTTTCGACCCTATGTTGATATGGTTCATTGATGGTTTTCTACGAAATGGTGTTTGAAGGGCAATGTGAGTGTTTGTGCAATGGCTAGTGGACTTTTCCTCTTTAAGTTCACAACGAAGGAGGATGTGGTCATAGTGCTTTCTTCGGGCCTCTAGGTCTATGGGAAGCATGGGTTGTCATTGTGCCGCTGGAAACTAAGATTTGATCCTACTGTTGATCTTAACAGTTCGACTCCTGTCTAGGTGCGTATCCCCAGACTTCCCTTAGAATACTGGGACAAATCTGTTTTTAGGAGCATTGGCGATACTTTGGGCCAATTCATCACCTCATACTCTATCACCAAATCTATGTCCAAGTTAGTTTTTTCTCACTTATGTGTTAATATTGATGTTAACAAGACTTTACCCAACTCTGTGAAACTCTACTCTATCTTCAGATCTTGGACTCAACCGATCTGTTGTGAGAATGTTATGATTTACTACCATAAATGTGCTAAGTCAGGCCACCTTATTTGCCTGGTCGACCCAACTGACAGTTGACCAGAAACAACGAAACAACAAAGGAAATTGTGATAGGTAAGCAAAGGACATTAGAAGTGTCCTCGAAGAAAGCTTCAAAATGAAAGTCCTTTCATGGAATGTGAGAGGGTTGAATAGCCCCCACAAAAATTTGGCCCTAAAGAACTATGTTATAGAACACAAAATAGATGTTTTACTTCTACAAGAAACCAAGATGAAGTATACCATTTTTGAACCTATAGTAAATTAGATTTGGTTGAATGCTCCCTTTGCTTATAGTGATGGAGATGGGGCTTCATGCGGTCTTATTGTAATGTGGAATCCCATGAGGATCTTTGGATCCAAACTATTCTATTGTAAGAACAGTGTGGGGGTCAGGTTTTCCAATGTTGGGGGCTCCTGGTCTTTGATCAACGTTTATGCTCCCAATACTAGGAATGTGAGGAAAACCCTGTAGCAAAAAAGTATCTAATTGGATTTTGACTAATAGGGGAGATCGATGGATGGTGGTTGGCGATTTCAACTCCCCCCTTTACCCCTTAGAGAAGAATGGTGGCCTAATGGATTACTCTAACATCATGTTTGACCTGGTTGATTTCTTGAGCTGTATTGGTTTGGTGGATGTTGATTTGCAGGGCCAGTCTTTTACTTGGTCCAATAGATGCCTTGGGGTTGGTCTAATCCAAGTCCATCTAAATAGATTCCTTTTTTATCCTAATTGCACTACCTTGCTTCATGCCAATCTATTGGCCCTACCCTTGACTTTTTATGACCACAACCCTCTTTTGTTGACCCTAAATGAACACTCTATTGTTGGTCCTTTCCCCTTCCAGTTTGAGATCATGTGAAACTCCCATCTTGAATTAAGGAATAAGATTTCTACTTGGTGGAATATCTCGGTGCACAATTCCCCTATGTTTTGAATCTTCCATAGGCTCAAACACATAAAAAATATGGTTAAAGGATGGAACAAGAGGGTTTTTGGGGATGTGATCCATCAAAAAAAGGTTGTGTTTGACAAGCTCAACGTGTTACAAAAGAGGATGGAAGAAGGTGATACCTTTATTTTGACCTGTCAACAGGAGAAGACTGGACGTTTGGAATGGGAAAAAATCTTGAAGAAAGAAGAAATATTTTGGAAGCAAAAATCCATAATACAATGGTTGACTGAAGGGGACTGGGATACTTCTTTCTTTCATGTTTCGGCCCTCAAACATAGGAAAAGGAATCAAATAAAAAAGTTGAAAAATGAGGTAGGGGATGTGGTGTGTCATCCCTTATAGATTGGGCTATTGGTTAATGGTTACTTCAATAAGACCTTCTCTGCTCCTACTGAGGCTCCCAACTTGACATTGGAACTCCTTCCTAACTCCATATCTATTGAGGATAATGATTTTATAATGAGGGTTGTTACTCTGGAGGAGGTCAAGTATATTGTGTTTAGTATGGGATCTTTTAAAGCTCTTGGACCCGATGGTCACCCTCGACCTTCCTTAAAATATTTTGGGACATTATGAGTGATAGGAATTATGGTTGATGTTTGAGGGATTAGGGTTTAAGTGTTGAGAGGTTATGGTTTAAGGTATAGGGTTAAGGGTTGAGGGTTTAAGGTTTAAGGGTTGAGGGTTGAGGGTTGAGGATTTAGGATTTAAGGGTTGATGTTGTAAGGGTTGAGGGTTGAGGGTTGAGGGTTGAGGGTTTAGGATTTAAGGGTTGATGTTGTAAGGGTTTAGGGTTGAGGGTTTAGGATTTAAGGGTTGAGGGTTGAATGTATAGGGCAGAGGGTTGAGGATTCAAGGATTAGGGTTTAATGGTTGACTATTGATGGATTAGGGTTGAGGGTTGAGAGTTTAGAGTTTAAGGCATAGGGTTGAGGGATTAGGGTTAAGGGTACAATGTATAGCGTAGAGGGTTTACAACTGAGGGTTGAGGGTTGAGGGATTAAGGGTTTAAGGTATAGGTTCGAGGGATTAGGGTCGAGGGTTTAATGTATAGGGTATAGGGTTGAGGGTATAAAGTTTAAGAGTATGGGGTTTAAGGGTTGAGGATAAAGGGCTTAAGGGTTGAGGGTTACAAATTTAAGGTATAGGGTCGAGGGTTGAGGGATTAGGGGTTGATGGTTTAGGGTTTAAGATATTAGGGTTTAAGGGATAAGGTTTTAAGGGTTGAAGGTTTAAGGGTTGAGCGTTGAGGATTTAAGGGTTGAGGGTTTAAGGGTCAAAGGTTGAGGATTGAGGGTTTAAGCATTGAGGGATTAGGGGTTTAGGGTTGAGGGTTGAGGGATTAGGGTTTAAAGGTTGCGAGATTAGGGTTTAAGGGTTGAGGGATTAGGGTTTAAGGTATAGTGTCAAGGGTTGAGGGTTGAGGGATAGGGTTTAGGGTTTAAGGATTGAGGATTAAGGGGTGAGGCTTTAGGGATAGGTTCGAGGGTTGAGGGTTAAGAGATTAGGGTTTAAGGGTTTAGGGTTTAAGGGTTGAGGGTTAAGAGATTAGGGTTTAAGGTGTATGGTTGATGTATTAGGTTACAAGGTTTTATGTATAGGGTATAGGGGTGAGGGTTGAGGGTTTAAGGGTTAAGGGTTGAGGGATTAGGGTCAAGGGTTTAAGGTTTAATGTATAGGGTTGATTTATTAGGGTTGAGGATATAATGTATAGGGTAGAGGGTTCAAAATTGAGGGATGAGGGTTGAGGGTTTAAGGGTTAAGGGTTGAGTGTTTAGGGATAGGGATTAGGGTTTAATTGTTGAGGGATTAGGGTTTTAGGTATAGGGTTGAGGGTTGAGGGTTGAGGGTTTAAGGTTCGAGGGTTGATGTTGTAAGGGTTGAGGTTTTAGGGTTTAAGAGTTGAGGGTTGAGGATTTAAGGGTTGATGGTTTAAGGTATTAGTGTTTGAGGGTTAGGATTTAAGGGTTGAGGATTGAGGGTTTAGGGTTTAAGCTATAGGGTTGAGGGTACAATGTATAGGGTAGAGGGTTTACAGTTGAGGGTTGAGGGATTAAAGGTTTAAGGTACAAGGTCGAGGGACTAGGGTTGAGGGTATAAAGTTTAAGGGTTTGGGGTTTAAAATTTTATCAGTTTAAGGGTTGAGGGTATAGGGTTTAAGGGTTGAGGGTTGCAAATTTAAGGTATAGGGTTAAGGGTTGAGGTATGAGGGTTTAGGGATTGGGGGATTAAGGGTTGATGGTTTAGGGTTGATGGTTGATGGATTAGGGTTCAAGGGTTGAGGGTTGAGAGATTAGGGTTGAGGGTTGAGGGTTGAGGGTTGAGGGATAGGGATTAGGGTTGAGGGTTGAGGGATTAGGTTTTAGTTACAAAGTTTAGGGTTAAGGGTTGAGGGTTTAAGGTTTGAGGGTTGATGGTTTAGGGTTTAAGGGTTGAGGTTTGAGGATTTAGAGTTTAAGGTACGAGTTTTAGGGATTAGGGTTGAGGGTATAATGTCTAAGGTAAAAGGGTTTATAGTTGAGGGTCGAGCGATGAGGGATCAAGGGTTCAAGGGTTGAGGACTTAAGGGTTTAGGGTTGAGGGATTAAGGGTTTAAGGTATAGGGTTGAGGGTTGAGGGTTGAGGGTTTAAGGTATAGGGTTGAGGGATGAGGGATTAGGGTTTAAGGGTTAAGGGTTAAGGGTTGAGGGTTGAGGGTTGAGGGTTGAGGGTTGAGGGTTGAGGGTTGAGGGTTGAGGGATTCATGGTTTAAGGTATAGGGTTGACGGATTATGGTTGAGGGTTTAATGTATAGGGTAGAGGGTTGAGGGTATAGGGTTTAAGGTTTGAGGGTTGAGAGATTAGGGGATTAAGGGTTTAATGTATAGGGTAGAGGGTTGACGATATAGGGTTTAGGGTTTAAGGATTAAGGGTATAGGGTTTAAGGTTGAGGGTTGAGGGATTAGGGTTGAGGGTTGAGGGTTTATGGTATAGGTTTGAGGGATTAGGGTTGAGGGTTTACAGTTGAGGGATTAATGGTTTAAGGGTTTAAGGGTTGAGGGTATAGGGTATAGGGTATAGGGTATAGGGTTTAAGGTTTAAGGGTTGAGGGTGGAGGGTTGAGGGATAATGTTTAGGGTTGAGGGTTAAGGGATTAAGGTTTAAGGGTTGGAGGTTTAAGGGTTTAGGATTTAAGGGTTGAGGGTTAAGGTTATAGGGTTAAGAGATTAGGGTAGAGGGTTTAATGTATAAGGTAGAGGGTTGAGGGATTGAGGGTTTAAGGGTTTAAGGTACAGGTTTGAGGGATTAGGGTTGAGGGTTTAATGTATAAGGCAAAGGGTAGAAGGTTGAGGGATTAGGGTTTAAGGGTTGAGGGATCAAGGTCAATAAAGACTTAAAACCCACTTCAAAATTTTGGCCTAAAACCCTTGGGGAATCAAGCTTATGAGTATACAAGGAATATATTTTATCCGATTTTACAATTCAAATTTATGTCATTTTCACTTAAATGAATAAAATTTTCTTGATTGAATTAATCTTATATTATTAGTTGAGCATAATAATTGAAAATGCCCTAAAACCCATCCTTGAATGCCTGAGTACTGGGAGCAACCTTCATTTCCTAGATTGTCTACATACCCTGCTTCCAAACGAGATCAAGGCGTAAAATATGTAGTTTAGTTTTCTACTCTAAGTTTAATGTGAACTGTTATGCACTTTTAATTTACGCAAGTCATAGTATGCTCAAGGCCTAGCTTCTGAACCTTGCTCTAATACCACATGTAAGGATAAGCTCAAGTAAAATTTAATTTGAAAAATTTGATTATAAGGAAAGATTAAATTTTACAAGAATTTATGGATAGATTGAAAGTAGTTAGAAGGGGAAATCATAAGAGAAGGAATACAAGCAACTCACAATTCTAATTCTTCCTGTTTGCTCAAGAAACCACTTTTCTCAATTTGTTTGGTGCATTCTTCTTCTTTCCTCAATGCTTCTTCTTCTTCCTTGCAAAGAAAATCTTCCCAAAAAAAATAAAAAATATCATGCCTCCCTTCCTGTTTGGATGCATCCTCATATTATAGAAGTTAAAGGGGAATAAAATATATTAAAATTGACATTTGTTAGTAAGAGTTTCTTTTCCAAAATATCCTCCATTAAAAACATTTCATAGAATCTTCCACTAAAAAAACACACAATATGTAACTCCCACTATTTTATTTTTTTATTCTCTTCATTTTATTTTCTAAAATGAATATATTCTCTCTCAAAATCCTCTACTAAAATTATAATAAAAGAATACAACTCCTCATTTTTTTGCTAAAATAATTTAATTATATTATTGTGTAACTCCTCTTTTTGCATGTAACTCCCCACAAAATAAAATGTCAAGTATCATTGCTTTCCTTTCCTCCATAACCATGTGTTAAAAAAAAATATAATACTTTTATTCAAAACAATCTACATCATTAACTAAAAGAAATTTAAATATTTGATTAAGCCCTTTTAATTTTAATAACTCTAAATAATACAAATTGATGTGGTATAAATATTTAATACTTTATTTTATAATAAAATTTATTCCTACACTTTAGTCCACTATAGAATTAATTAATTATTTATTAATTTAATATATTTCTTATTTATCTTTAATAAATAATTATTTCAAACCTTGCTACATGAATTGAAAGAGTTTTACAAAATTTCTAAGACAGTTATTACATGGTATCGCCAAGTACTATGACAAAAAATTATAAAAAAATAAATATCAAAATTGATAAAATAAAGGGTATTTTTCATTTCTCGAGCCATTTGAATATAATGGTGATGTATGTTTGGCTCCACCATTATCTAATGATAGGGCTAAGTGTTAGAGTCACCTCGATGCAAGAAGGAACATGCGTTCAAAGATTTGATACCGTGTTAGGATTATCCAAGATCTAAAAGCATAAATTGATAACCTTCCACAATGAAACAATGAGCACAATAGTGTTAGATGCACAAGAAATTTGAGGGGGGGTGAATCAATTGTATACTTAAAAACATTCAATCCCTCAATATCATTCAAACACTTGTCAACCATTAAACCCTTATCATGCATTAATAAAATATAAACAGATGAAATAGTAATGCAAACACATAAGAACATGAGATTTACGTGGAAAACCCAAGAGAGGAAAAACCATAGTGAGGATTAGCTCACATATATATCAATTGCAACATTGAATACAATTAGGCTCACTACCAAGGCCTCACTACCTAAAAAAAGAAGAAAGGCTCACTGTCGGGTGGCTCACTACTAAGAAGAAATAATATAGAAGGAGACTATTAGAAAGAGATTCACTATCTCAAGGCAACAAGATAAATACACCACTGAAACCTTATGCCATCCACAACCTTTGGCTCATTGCCTCTAGCAACTTCAAGCAAACTGAAAATATAGACCCTTTTGCTCATTGTATTGGAGTCACAGGCATTAAGCTCACACTCAGATCACCACACTTAAAAATAATATCTTCCACATGCCTTCTATAGGTACAAACTCATTTCCAACAATTCACCTTATATTTATACCATCCATGACCTAAACAATCTCAATTAGGTCGGCCATAATGAAACGTATGCACCTAAAACATGCAACACCCAAATAGGTTGGCACCAAAAAACTCTACGACGGAAAGAAGTGAAGGAAAACCACAACAAGGGTTAACTAGGACCCAAATCTACATCACAACACTACACAATACATTCACAATCCATGAGATACCTCCACAAATAGCGCTAGCATGCCAAGACAACCAAACTTGAACTAACACTACAAGCGACCACATACATGCTTCTCTAGGTCACACGGACCACACAACAACACTGCATCCACACAACACCTCAAAATATTATAGCATCATCAAAATATTCTACAACTCTGCCACAACCATTTGAAACTAAGAACACCATCATTGTGTACAACCAGACATACTGCCACAAAACATAAGTTACAAACCAACCTTGTGAAACACCTCAGTACCCAAAAAATCAATGGAAGGAAGCTACAGACAATATAAGCTCGTTCTCAAATCTGTAAGGCAAAAAACCTTACTATAGAGAAATGCAAAGCAATCTCATTTTTCTCATATAACCTTCTACCCAAATAGACAAACTGTCAAACACAACTTTCACTGCAGAACAATCTAGAACCTAAAACTCTAGATATAAAACCTTTCAACACCTTTGATCATCACATCCAAACTACAAATCATATCTTCAATGATGAAGAAATGCAGAGCACAACACTGAACATACCTCTATCACACTGCACACTCTTTTATTCAAATTTTCTCAAAAGCACTTGGAAACCAAGTGAACTTACTACAATTACAACTCGTATCCATTGAGACACCAAATGACAACATTGATGAGAACACCACAACACCTTCTTATCAAATCACAACATATCTATACTATCACCAATACTTGAAAACAATTCCCCCAACTATGACAACACTAGCTTCCTTCCAACAACTCCAACACATAACCTCCATAAAGTTGACATCAATGACCAACACCAGAAACTGCTGACATCAATGACAACATTGATGACATGCTTGCAAAAAATAGAATTTCTATTAATATAAAATAAAGAGTGTGAAAAATATAAATAGAAACATTGCAAATAGAGGAAAGGCATGGAAGATAGGAAAGTAGGACTAAACACTTGACTACCCCTCTAGAGATGGAACACTTATGAGATCACTTGACAAGTGTGTGAGAAAGTGTCAAGTATGCATGCAATAGATGTCTCAAATGATGAGGACACATGTCTCAATCAAATGAAGTGAGACAAAATTATAAAAAACCTAAGTAAATCGAAGTTAAGCATGAATAGGTCAATCATAGAAAGGAGATATACTAACTAGATGCATAAAGACATTATTTAAACTAACAACAACAAGGTTGTTAACAACTAAAAATTTCAAGGGATTTGATGTGATTATGGCTAATGAGTTTACCATACCATGTGCACAAAGAATTTAGTAGCTAAAAATGAATCTTAGAGATTATTTGATATGTGAGGATTTTTATGTTCTTAGGTTGGGATATTCCTGGTAGAATTATGGATAAACACGAGATGCAAGATCAAACAACGAACAAAAACACTTTCCACACAAGAGTTCTGCAAAACAAAGATTTGTTATTCCTCAACTAAAAAAACTTATATAATGAATCTCAATAAACTTCAAGGAGATCTTCAATCAAGAGAATACAATGAGGGTTGAGTGATTTATAGGACCAAACCTAAATTATAAAGGTATTAGATCATGACAAGTGTCAACATCTTATGTGACGAGACAAAATGCTCTAATAATAGCTCACTTAAGTTAATAGAAAAAAGCACTCCTAAGTTTAGCATAAGTGCATTAAATGAATTAGATTAATAATCAATTAAAGATTGATTAATTATTAGCTAATGCATGATTAGTCTAACACCCCCTTAAGATGAACTTAGGGAGTAGCTAAATACCCTAAAAAGATAATGCATAAAAATCAAAGAATGAATGATGGGTCCTAACAAACAAGGGCTTATGAGGTACCCATGTACAAACAATCTAATCTCTCACGATTGGAGAAAAGGATAAAACCTCATGAGAAAAAATCCTTTTCAAAATAGAGAAAGGTGAATAAAAGACTAAACAACCTCCAAAATAATGTGAAGGACTAAAAAGCCTCCAACTAGAATAATATCCCAAAAAATAGGAGCATGAAGAACATTGTCGAAGCATGAAGAAGTTGTAGAGTACTGTCGAAAGATGACTAATATAGTGTTAAAATGAATAACCTCCTCTAAAAAATTATGATCAGGATAAAGAAAACAATATTTGCATGAGTACCCCCAACAACACTACTCAAAATCAGATGGTAAACAAAGGTAAACATCAAACTCGAAGATATGAATGGCACAAGTGTCAATAGTCTGAAGAACATTGATCAAGTGAAAATGGAAGGTTACCTCCAAAAATAGGAATCCAAGAATATCCATATGGTAAATGATCCATATCACTAAAATTCATGGGTAACTAGCCGCTACATCCACCTAGTACATAGGAACAAGCACTAGATACATAGATCACTCCAAAATGGAACCAAAGAAGTATTAGCACCAACAGTAAAACCCCCCATAATGCAAAAAGGGGGAACCAAGACAAGTCCACTGAAACTTTGTGTCACCAAGAACTACACGTAAGAGAACAAATAACATCTCAATATGTAATTGAAAGTACTTGCAAATAAAAAGGGTGTGCAAATAAAATGGTTCACACACGCATGAGGCAAGAATCACTGGGATTCGATGTTGTTGTGGAAGGAACACCCACTCAACAAAGGTGTGATGTCAAAACAAAGGCACTCACAACCCACCCATGGAGCTTTATATCATAGTGCGAGTATAAAAGACACAATAGGAGGTGCAAAATTCCCAAAAGTATACACCAGAATGACAATTTATCTCAATGAATCTATGAAAGAGAAATTAGATGTAAAAGATGACTATAATACCTAAATAGGACAAAATGTTAGAAATACATATAAAATAGCAAAAAATAATTCATCCCATGCAAATAGGAAGCTTCCAAGAGCTAAAATGTCCAAGTAATTCACCAAAATGTAAAAACACAAAAACTGAAAAAAATGTATCTAGAGAAAAATCTAGAAAAATTGCATGTATGGCTGTGAAGAGCTCTCAAAGATCATCCCAATGTCGTTAAAATTGCGAAAATGGAGAAATGTGTCAAAATTTGCGAGATTGAAAGTGAAAATAGCACATTTGACTTTGACAAGTGATAAAATGTACCAACAATAAAATCTAAGAAAAAACCAACACCATTGGATAATGCTCAAAACTAGCTTTCTGACAATATCTTGTTTTCCCAATTTTGATACTCGAGTGAAAAGTTATACCTTTTTTTCCTGATTCTCCTTATTTTTTTAAAAAGGCAAAAAAATTAGCACCCTAGGGGCTGGGCAATGGTAGCCCATATGACCTTGGGGTGACTCTTTTTATTTTTTATCTTTTTTTTGCTTTAAAAAAGCAAAAAAAGCAAAGAATATTTTAGATTTTCTCTTGTAACCCTAGTTGAGAAAACAACAAAAAAATTGAGAAGGGGTTTGTTGAATCCATGCTCTGATGCCATGTTATAATTGTGAATAAAGATAAGATATAGGATCAAACAATGAACAAAAACACCTTCCACACAAGAGATCTGCAAAACAAAGATTTATTATTCCTTAACTAGGAAAACTTACCGAATGAACCTCAAGAATCTTCAAGGAGATCTTTGGTCAGGAGAATACAATGAGGGTTGAGTACTTTATATGAGCAACCTAAGTGATAAATGGATTATATCATGACAAGTATCGACATCCCATGTAATGAGACACAATGATCTAATAATAACTCACTTCAGTTAATAGAAAAAAACACTCTTGAGTTTAGCTCAAGTGCAGGAAATGAATTAAACTAATAATCAATTAAATATTAATTAATTATTAGTTAATGCATGATTACTCTCAATAATTCCGACATGGTGCTTGGAGTATAGTGGCTACGATATTTGGGAGAATTCTCATAGAACCACTAATTGATGAAATTAAAGTTAAGATATGGAGGAAAGGAAGTAGCTATTAATGGAATTTGAAATGGATCCTCCTAAGTAATTACTACTAAAAGAATGGAAGGATATTTTAGGAGGGGACAAGTAACTTAGGCAACCAACAACCTGATCACATCAAAATAGTTATCCATGAAAAAGAAGGATGCTTATCATATTGGTGTGCAAGCTATTTTGAATAAGCATAGAAAGGTTTTTTAGGACATTCCCCCAAGGTTACCACCTGAGTAAGGGTTCCAACATATTATCGAGCTTTAAATGGGTGAAAATATGGTGATAACCACTCCCTATTGTCACCTTGAGATCCATAAAGGAGAAATAGAGAATACAACAAATGAGCTACTATATATGGGCCACATTAGGCTGAGTTCTAGTCCATTTGCCTCTATAGTAATACTAGTGTTCAAAAAAAGGATGGTACCATGAAGTTGTGCGTTGAATAGTAAACATTAAATAAGAAAATAATCAAGAATATATATCCCATCCCTAGGATTCATGAGCTAATATATGAGTTGCTTTAAATTGTGTACTTCTTGAAGATTTATTTGCACTCAAGATACCATTAAATCAAAATTAGATATGAAGATGTTTAGAATACTTTTTTCAGGTGTCACTATGGAAACTTTAAGTTTCTAGTCATTCCCTTTGGCTTGACTAATGCCTCAACAAAATTCTAATCACATGTTCATAAACAAGGTATTTAGCAAGTAGTTAATGAAGTTTGTCTTAGTTTTATTTGATGATATTTTGGTATATAATAAAACTTGGAAGGAGCACATAAAGCATTTGGATGAATTATTGAGCATATTGGAGCAATACTCATTATTTTTTAAATAAGCAAAATATAAGTTTTGGCTCAGGGAGATTCTGTATTTGTGGCATGTCATCAGTGAACAAGGAATACAAGTGGACTAGTAGAAGATTCAAGACATTTGGGATTGGGAAAACACTTAGAGTGTCATAATTAAGAGGATTCTTAGGATTATGTAGCTACTACAAAATATCTATAAAGGGATTCTTTTAGCTCACATTATCACTCACAAATTTGACTAAGAAGGTAACATTTAAGAGGAAAATTGCTACTGAGAAGAATTTCAACAAATTGAAATTGGTAATGTGTTCTTGTCCAATGCTTGTTGTCCCAAAAATTTCACTTCCTTTTGTGTTGGAATGTGATGCTTTTGATGAGGGTATTGGAGTTGTTTTGTTGTAGCAACATCATCCCATTGCTTTTGAAAGTAGGAGAATAACAAAGATAGAAAATAACCTTTGTATCTATGACAATGTGATGCTAACAATTAGACATACCTTAATGGGGTTTATATAATGTTTTGTGTGTGGAAAATTTATGGTTAAGATCAATCACAACAATCTTAAGTACTTTCTCAATTACAAAGACCTGTATGATAGACAAAAAAAGTGGATAAGCAAGTTGTACCTACATATAATTTTGATATTAAATATGTGAAGGGTAGTTATAATGTAGTTGTTGATGCATTATCTTGGAGACCCACTCTATATGCCATTTATGACATCTCTATTGATTGGGCCACCACCATCATAAATGAATATGCCAAGAACGAATTTTCTACTAAACTATTGGATGGAAGAGTATAAGATGACACGTTCAATATGGTGGGAGACCTAATTTTTATAAATTGAGGATATATTTGATTCCAAAGTAAAAGATGAAGGAAAAAATATTTAAGGGCCATGCATGATACTCCTTTGGTTGGGAATTTGGGGTATATTAAGACATACAAATAGATCAGAGATAGAGATTCTCTTGGAAAGGAATGAAAAGGGATGTGCTCAAGAACATTAAGGAATGCAAAGGGATGTGGTCGAGTACATTAAGGAATGCAAAGGGATGTGCTCAAGAATATTAAGGAATGCAAAGGGATGTGCTCAAGCATATTAAGGAATGAAAAGGTATATGGTCAAGAACATTAAGGAATGTAAATGGATGTGCTTAAGCACATTAATGAATGCTCATCTTACCAATAGAATAAGGTGAAGCAAGTCTATCCCACATGCTTGCTTTACCCATTACCCATTCTTGAGAAAAATGGGAAAGTATGTCTATTAATTTTATGTTTTGTGCCACCCAAGATAAATGGAAAATATTGCCTCTATTATAGTGGACAAATCACTTAGTATGCACATGTTTATATCTTTTGATTCCAAAGCTTCCAAAATTATTGATTTGTTCTTCAATAAGGTTTTCAAATTATATGGCTTACCTAAGAACATTGTTAGTGATAAGGACACTAGGATTTTGAGTCACTTTTTGCAATAATTAATTTATTTGGTAGGAACATAGCTCACCCCTAGAACAAGTTATCACCACTAGATGGATGAACATGGAAAAATTGCTAATAAATATATTGAAGGGTACTTAAGAAATGAAATTTTTGGGAAGTAAACAACTTGGATCAAGTGGTTACATTTAGAACATTGTTATATCACCTCTTATCATATATCTCAACTTTCATTGATTTGTATGGATATAATCCTCTAGCCTTTGTGGATCTTGTAATCATAAAATATAGGGTGCTCAAAGTAACATACATGATTAAGTAGAGTCAAGAGGTATTAAAATCCTTCAAGGACCATCTTCAACACACCCATAACTAGTAGAAGCTCTATGTAGATCATAGGTGTATCAAAAGAGTTTTTTAACTTCGAGATATGGTTTACCTAAGGCTACAACCCTACAAGTAGTATTCATTGAAACCCAAATTCCATGTTCCCTACAAGATTATATGAAAGGTGAGAGAAGTAGCCTATGAACTAGATCTACTCGATGCTAGCATAATCCACATCTTCCATGTTTATTGCCTTAAAATGAAATTGGGGCAACATGTTGTATTGTCCAAATATTTACCACCTTTGGTGATGAAGGAAGATTCATTTTAATACCAAAAGATATCTTGGATACTCAAGAAATGAAGCTAAGGAATGTAACAATTAATGAATATTTGGTGAGGTGGAAGGATCTGCCAATTATAGATGCTACATGGGAAGGAGTTGACATATTGAAGCATTCACATTTAGAATGCTTGAGGGAAAGATATGTTAGGAATGGAGGATTGTCGTGTCCCCTTTTCCCTAAGATTCTAGATCAACTTGCAAGCCCATTTTTCATTTCCTACACCTTAGGGAAAGTAACATAAGGAAGTGTAAGTGTTTAAACCGGGCACCTAAATTAAGGGGGCTATAAGTGTTATGTAATAAATTGATTACTAGTTGGTATGAGTTTTCCCTAGTCCATGAAGATTTATGCAAGCTTTTGGATTAAAATACATGATTTTTTTTGGTCAATGTTTCATATCACACCCAATGATCCATCATCAGGAAGAGGAAAAAATGGATCCTCTTCCTGATGATGGATCACTAGGTGTGATTTGAAACATTGGCAAAAAATAATACATAATTTAATCCAAAAGATTGTATACAAATTGATTCCTTTAAAAATAATGGTGTTGGCCAAGGATTATGTGTAGGTTTATTTTGCAAGAAAGGGATAAGAATTGAAAAATTGAATGTTTAATCAAGACAAGGATTGAGAGAAGGCATGCTTGTTTATCTATTATTCTTACTTGAACAGATTGGACACCTAGTTCATCTATCACTAGAGATTGGAGGATAGAAACCCCCTAATTTTCATAGTTGGTTAGTGGACAAAACCCTTGAACCAGTTGTGAGCAATTCCATATAGGGATTATAATTAGGCTTCACTAAATTATTGCTCACAACACCCATTTATTTGAGCTTTAGGAAACTCTCTTAACAGCCATGGTTTATAATTCTAATGTGGATCCTATAACACACTTTGTTATAGATTCATCTTATTCCTCGATAATAATACTTGTATTATTGTTCTTAAAATTTTGATATACTAAATCAATTGTAAGTGAAATTTCTATTGTAATAAGAGGAATAATAAGTTATTGTGAGTTATGTGTTGATTGCTTATTTTGTAAGAGTTAAAAATTCATTTTTATATATTCCATTAAGTATATTACCAATTTTAGTAGATCTAATTGGAATTAAGATTCATTTGTTGGTGTTTCATGGAACTGAATCAATAGAAATATACAATAACCCTAATTGGGGATATTACAAAACAATTTTGTACAAAACACAAGTTTCAATATAAAAATAAGAGCAAATAAGTCTTACTATGGAACCACGTAATTTTGAAAGTTGAAAAACAAGGAATACTATTTGACTCACTCAAACATCTGGGGCAAAATATGTCAAACCTACGCCAAACTATAGAACCCCTTATAATAATTTCTAACATTCTTGCAACTTTATAAAATTCTTGACAAACTTGCAACTTTCTATCAACTTGTCAAGTCATTGTCCTATCTTACATACATCTTGTTGAACTTGTCTAGCACCTTACGAAGTGAAATCATTAGCCTTCTAGGTCTCATTCAAGGTTTTTATTTCTAGAACTTCTTTTGTGGTTCCTTAAGACCTATTTTATAGCTTTTGACTTGAGTCACTTATCTAAGTCTCAACAATTTTCTTTTGTATGAGTCCAAGAAGTTATAGAAAAAAAATAAATCTCACTCATATGCCCTATTTAGTGTACATAGTTTCACTCTCTAGTTTACTTTCATAGTCACAAATTGGAATTAAAACAAAAAAAAAGTAGTTTATAAATTGCGAGGCATTTGTTTAGATTATGGCATAGTTTTCAATACAATAAAAAATCAAAATTTGACATCTTCAACATCATTTTCTTCCCTTTGGAATCCAACTAAACACCTTATTTTATTTATTCAAATCATACATTTAAATTCACCTTAAGTCCCAACTCTTATATCTAGACTAATTGCTAATTTTTTGATCGGTTAGTTCCCATAGAAGAGAGTCCTTCAACTCAAATACCATAATCGAGGGCTGTCTCTTTTGTCAAATTAACCTAGGACTTTCACTTAGCCTCATCTGTTGGGGTACACAACATCCAAAATTATGATGCGAGAATTAACTCAATCAACTTAATTAGTATAAACAACTTATACAACTTAGAAGTTAATAAAGTCAAATTATTCAATTTAGATGTCAATTTTAAAATTTAAATACTATTCTCCATAAAAAAATTCGAATAATTTACCTATTAAACTTAACTCTTTTAACAAATTTAGACTAATTATTTATTAAATTATAATACTTATTTAATCAACCTAAATATTTATACATATATAATTTATCTTATTACAACTATATAACTATCTTATAGATAAAACTACCCAAATTGTCATTATTCTATAAGGCCACCTACACCCTCGCCATAGTGAGCACATGATTTTGCTTACCGAATGAAAATGAATGCCTTTACAACTAGACCCAACGTGTTTGGTTCCTTTCAATGGGACCAAAACAAAAAGGTTCGCTCGTCATGTCCTTCAAGCATCTCGGAACATCATAAGACAACAAGACCTAATGCATTATAAAAAAACGTTTATAAAACGATAACTTTTCCCCACAAAACGACTAAAAAAGCAGGGGGGTATTCATCCACTATAAAAAGTTTTAAAGCAATTCCCGTGAGCTTCAAGATCGCAGATATTATTTTTGAAGCCCTAAAAACCCTAGAAACCCCTAAAACCGGGGTCAAAGAAAACTAACTGCAGTAGATCCACAAATAACTGATTAGTGTTTTTAACAGTGTATTTATACTAAGCAGAGGCATCGTGATCAAGAACTACTATTCTTATTCCTGAAATTTCACTTTCGAATGCTTGATAAGGGAATAATAATAGTAAACGGCAGCAGTGTGGAAGTGCGGAAGTAAGATTATTATCATTGTATCAACATTTTGTACTTAGATTAGATCTGAAAATGGGCAGAGGCAAATTTAAGGGCAAGCCCACCGGGCGCAGACATTTCTCCACCCCTGAAGAATTGAGTAAGTTTCAGTCACCCAATTCCTTCACTGTTCTGTTTATTTTTTCTGTATTTATCGCGTGGTTAGCTTTTTTTAGTAAGTGTGGATTTTAGTCCGAGAAATTGAATTTGAAAGAGTGGAACTATTTTGTTGTTGGAATATTATTTAATAAATTTATCTTTCAAGCGATCTTTTTATCTACGAACCACTATTCTTGTGTTTTTTTATAGGTTAATTGAGGGTCCTATAGAGTTTACTGCCCAAAGGATGGCTACTCTTGTGTATTTCATTATATGTTTTTAACCGATTAGATTAGAAATCTAACGACAAGGATAGCACGGACCATTGCAAAGTCTAAACAAGCTACGCTAGAGATTAGGGTTACTGTGATAAACTAATAAACCTTATAATAGAGGAAGGTGCAAAAGTGGCCTAATCCAGCTAATCTGGAAATACAGCACCGTATCAGGTTAGCTCAATTTCAGTGATTTCAACGTCACTCTTTTTGAAATCCTACTAAGCGAATTGTAATCAACTACTGAAAAGATACCACGGGAGGTAAACATGCTAAAGTATTCCAAGCTCTCTTATTTTGGAAGACATTAGTTTCTTGGTGTAAGAAACCCTATCCAGTGAACTCTAATTAACTAATAAAAAGATAGATCAGAGAATGATATGTTAGAAGCTCCATTGCAGCGCTTCTAGCATCCTCATCCTAAAACCTGCCGAGCAAACTGTAAGTAACTACTAAAGAGATACAGTAGAGTAGCAGCTTTGGTTAGCTGATTTGGGAGGACATCAGTGTGCCAGCTAAGCTCCATCGCAGTGAGAGATTAGCATTGCTCTTTTCTAAAACCCTATTAAGCTAACTGTAATTAGTTACTAAAAAGACATAGTAGAGAATGACGTGTTATGGGTCTGAGTTAGCTTGCTTGGAAATACAGCAATATTTTTGTTTAGTCCCATTGGAGAAAGTTTGGCTTCTCGGTTTAGTCCCATTGAGACCCTCTTCAATCTTTAAATTGTCATGCAGCATGATCTCCTATAATGCATGTCTGATAATATATTTTGCTGCTGGTGCTATGCTAACTGATGGTTCCAGGGGTTTAACCATTTTTGGACAACCTGGAGGGCAGGGGCTTTAGGGACCTGAGCAGTGTTCAAAAATGGAGTGTAAAAGTAGGAGAATTTTTTGGGGCAACCATTGCAGCTTGATACCAATTCACTGCAGAAGAGGTAGTGGAAGAAATACCAACTGATGGTTCCACAGGTTTGACCATTTGTGGAAAATCACAAGGGCAATTCACAGGACCAGGGCCTTCAGTTACTTAAGCAGTCTTAGTAATGTAGATAAAAAGCAGGGAAGTCTTGTCAGAGGGGCACTGCAGCTTGACAACAACCACCTGCAGAAGAGGCATTAGAAGTAATACTGGCTGATGGTTTGAGGGGAGTTGTTTTGGATAACAATGGGGGAGATTTACAGAACCCTTGGCTTCAGGGACTTCAGCAATCTTAGAACCGAAGGCCAAAGGCAGGGGAATCTTGTGGGGCGGGCATAGCAGCTTGATAATGATTTCCTGCAGTGGATGAAATATCATCATCATCATCATCATCATCATCTTCAAATAAGTGCTCTCCTGTTGGTCAAATTCTGACATCAGTTGAGTCCCTAACTGTTCTTGTATCTGGACCGCTATCATGTGGTCAACGTGGTTGGTTAGTTGCTTTTTTCCTTTCTTAGGCTAGATGCTATAGTAAGGCAAGGAATTCAAGGCAACCAATGCACCACTCTTTTCCTTGTCTGTTCTCTCCTCTTCCTGTTCGGATTGTTTCACTTTATGGATATGGATTGGTGTCTTCAAGCACTCATGAAGCTCTTTATTCTGTTCTTTTATGTATATAATTTTATGTACCTGTATTTATTTTTTAATTATATAGGGTTCAGCACCAAGATTGTGGGCTGTCTTCTTGCCTTATTTTGGTGGAGTTGAGGCTGTGGGCTTGAA
Organism: Sequoiadendron giganteum; assembly: GCA_007115665.2. Classification (NCBI taxonomy): domain Eukaryota; kingdom Viridiplantae; phylum Streptophyta; class Pinopsida; order Cupressales; family Cupressaceae; genus Sequoiadendron; species Sequoiadendron giganteum. Next base: position 885,222,410 of record CM021100.1, read on the forward strand.
CCTGGTTTACACACTTTCATTCATCACAATCTTTGACATGTCCCATGACACGTTCTCCAAGTTATAGGCTGATTTATTGGCATGTGGAGATTTCTTGTGGGGTTTTGAATATGGGTCACAGTTACGCCATTGTATCAGTGTAGCATTGCACAAGCCTTTGGACTATCTATACTCTTACCCTGTATATCATAAAATAAAAAATGCTAATGCCAGGTTCCTGGCCTGCACACTTGAAATGGTGGAGAATACCATGGCATTCATTTAACTTCATTCAAGTTTTGCTGTCTTCAATTACAAGATTGAGCAACACTTTTAGAGAGTTCATTCTTTTTCAGGATAGAAGAAATATGAATACCTTATGCTGCATGCTTGTAGGAATATTTCTCAGGGCATTAGCTTCAGTGTTAATCGATCGATATACACTTTGCCTTCCTTTTTAGGTTATAAATTTCTCTTCTAGGCATCCAGCTAAATATTAATTTTTATGAACATATTCTCAGTAGAGCTGACCCATGTATTTTAGGTTAGCAAAGAATGCCCATCAAGCAGTAGGTTTTGTGGTAGGTACCCAAGTCAATGCTGTGTGCCTTCAAAATGAGCTCAAGCAGACGGATTAGCATGATAAAAAATCCAAAGCTCAAATAAAGGGTAGAAACTTGTGTTAAAGCAATGATGGAGATGAATACTCAATGGTGTAAATAAAATAATTCAAAGCAAACATCAAACCTCTATTATTTTGGATGAGCTCTAAGATGGTATGCGATTGCTCCTTGTAGTCACATAACTAGTTTGACAGCGTAAGAGTATGATTGATCAGTTCATAAAAATGACATTATAAGGTTAGCATGAAAGTGTGTTATCAAACGGGAGGGGAGGCCTCTCATTAAATGGATTTTTTGGGAGGAAAATGGAAGGTCAAGATGCAAAGTTGAATAGAGGGCTAGGATTACAGTCACATGGATTGAAGTCCTAGCATTGTGACAAGTGTTGCAAGGGAGAAGAAGATCCAAGATCAAAGGATGTGATTTGATCAAGGTGAAAAAAGGAAAGTGGTTGTGAGGTGGAAAATGTTGGAATTAGTATTACCCCATTAGTTTAGATTAGATTAAATAATGATAAATAAATTAACATTTAAATGTTTATTAAACATTTATAATAAACGTAGGTTACTTTTAATACTTAGTAAATTAATAAGTTAATTTAGTTTTGGGAAGTTACATTCCCATAAATAAGTTTAGGGAGTTAGTATGGGAAAATGAAAGGCTTTATTAAGCCCAATGTATTGAAATGTAAAATCATTGAAAATCGATATAGCATTCTGTTATTCTGCTGTACAATAATGGTTTGAACGTATGTCTTTGTGTTTGCTCTACCATTTCAATATGTTGTCAGAGCAAATAATATCCATGTGCTTGTGGGTATTTTAATTGTTGTAATGATGCCATAGGCATATGTCTTTGTGTTTTCTCTACCATTTCAATATGGTGTTAGAGCAAATAATATCCATGTGCTTGTGGATATTTTAATTGTTGTAATGATGCCATAGGCGTTTTGCTATTGTGCTGGGTGTTCAAATCTTTTGCTGGGAGTAGAAATCATCATTTGGCTGCTAAAATTCATGCAGGAGCATTCCAAATTGACATTGAAGTGTTCAAAATACTGTTGGGAGTTTTAGTTCATTGTTGAACATTTAAAAGCTTCTACTAGGTGTTCAAACACACGTTGGAGGATTCAAAAGAGCATATCTTTCTCATTTTACATCGAATTTTAAAAATTTAATATGTTTTGGAAAGCTATTGAAGGGGAGAACAAAACCTTGAAATCTTTTGACAATGTTACTAGTATTTAATGAGTAGTTTGATGCAGAAAAGAAACAACAAAATAGTGGTGTGAATCTTATACAAAGCTGCATTAAAAGTTATGAAAGTGTATTAATAATATTTGAAGTATTTTCCTTTATTTATATAAGGAATTAGGAGAAATAAGGAGTAAAAATTTCCATGTAATTATGACTTGTTAGAAAGGATGATAAAAATGTGGTAACTGGTTTTTCAACTTTTTTGGTTTTGTAATTGGAGATATAAGGAATATTAAATTCTATCAAGATGTTATAAGGTGATCATAATTATAATATGAATAAGCTTTTGGAGAAACCCAAAAAGGTGCATTCTTGGTTGAAACCAATATCCATTTTTTGCATTCGATTATGGCTACATGTAGCGCTTGTGCTTTTGGGATATCTTCATGCATGTATTGCATTGACTGCTTTTGGGATATCTTCATGCATGTATTGCATTGACTGGGCTATTAGAGATTGTCTTGGTGGATTCAACGGATACAATCTAGTAGAGTCAAATTGGAGGTTGGAGGCATTGGAGGATGGAGAATTTTTATCATCTTGAGCTAGCTTCTCGCTCAAAGATGATACTTTGCATGAGAAGCACCATTTCATTTTGGTGTTTCTTCATGCAGCAAGGGGGCTTGGCATTTCTTGGTTCATTTTCTTTTGTACAATAGAGGAGAGATTGGTTCCCACAACATTGGAGGAGGGATATTGACACATTTGGAGGAAAGCAGACTCTTGAAGGAGTAGCACTAGAGCGATTTTGACACACTTCGAGGAGATGTGGACTCTTGGAGGAGAGTTGTTCTTTCATTGTGCATGGAGGACGAGAATTTTCAATGTTCTCTCGTGTTACAAAAGATTTGTAGGTATTATAGTTAGGAGATTTGTATATGGAGTAGTTTGGTGTTTCTTGAGTGAGTGAGGAGAATTGATGAAGGCACTTCATCAGAGTCTCTAGAAGGGCTACCATGTTCAGTCCATGTAGTGTTCTGTCCTTTTTTCAAATTGATGTAATAAAGAGGGGAATGTTGGAATTGGTATTACACCATTAGTTTAAATTAGATTAAATAATTATAAGTAAATTAAAATGTAAATGCTAATTTATAATAAATGTAGGTTAGTTTTTAATAGTTATTAGTTAGTAATTGATAAGTTAATTTAGTTTTGGAAGTTATAGAGTTGTAAATAAGTTAAGGGAGTTAGCATGGGAAAATGAAAGGCTTTATTAAGCCCAATGTTTTGAAATGTAAAATCATTGAAAATACATCAAAATTCAATATATCATTTTGTTATTTTGTTGCACAATAATGGTTTGATCAGATGTCTTTGTTTTTGCTCCACCATTTCAATAGAAAAGGCTAAGCATGCTCACATGTGTGGGAGATATGCTCACACATGTGAACAAAGAGGTGGAGATGAGTCGAAGGTCAAGGGGTGAGGTTGAGAATTAGCACGCCTCCAAGCTAGCATGCTCACATGTGTGAGCAAAGAGTGGGATGAGTTAGCATGCTCACACATGTGGGAGGATGAAGTGGGTTGAGGTGGAAATTAAAGATGCTTCCAAGATGGTATGTTCACCCATGTGTGAGCAAGGAGTGGGATGAGTTTAGCATGCTCACACATGTGGGAACATAGGGAAGATTAAAAGGCTCCCACATGTGGGATGAGTTTAGCAACTATTAAATCTATCTACATGGATTAAAATTCTATGTCCTCAATCCACATGGATTAAATCCACCAATGATATTATATGACAATTTTCACATGCAACTTTATTTGTTTATGCGAGACCTAGCTTGTCTTCACATGTTATTTCATGGCAAAGTTTACTTTTATGCTTGCCTGCTCTATTTTAGTATATGGGGCATTACTACAGTTCTTCACGCTAAGCATGTTCAATAATGAGAATGACATTTGTATGGCCTTTTGGTTATATTGATAATTTTTCTCTTCTTTTGTGTAAAGGGTCAAATTATATATTGTCCTTTGTGCAGAAAGTTTGAAACACTTTTGGGCTTCAACACATTTATTATGATTAAACATGTGAGTTCCAGTAGTTGTTTGAAAACTTTTCCCTGATAATCCAATGGCTGTCATTGCATCATGTTTTCCATTCAAAGAGTTTCTAGTGCAGATCTAGACTTCTTAAATATGCTATTCTTTACCTCAAAATACTCGAGAATTTATAGTAGATACAGTCACAATGTATAGCATTCTTAGTGAAAACCAGAAATATGAATGTTGATCCCTTATGGTGTTAAGAACAATGAGATATTCTGGTGTATAAATATGTTTTGGAGGTACTGCATTGGACATACGAACTTAGGGTTTATGATTGGTTGAATAATTCAACCATCTAGAGAACTTGGGTTATATGGTTCATTGAGTGGTTCAATCACCTAGAACCTTGGACTATACTTGGGAAAGTCATTGAGTCAACATGACACTTTTGTGATTAGCATGTTATTGATATTGATAGAGGTGGTGATTGGTTTCATGTTCATGATATGATCCACATATTTCTCTTAGTATTTTTAGTCTTTTTGTTTGCATTGAAAAAATGGTCAAAACAAAGCTTTAGCTTTTGCCTCAAAGGAGGTTCGATGGCATGTGAACCATATTTCTTTCGTTTCAATTTTTTTGAAAATGGAGAATATTGTTTTGAGTTCATTTTTTAAATCAAGGTTACTTATGGGTCATTTAAATGGTGATGTCGCCATCATTGTGTGTGGTTGATATTGAACATGTTTTTGTAGCATTTAATGCCCCCAAAGGTCATGACACTAGTTTGGGTTCAGGTAAGGGGTTTGGGTTTAGCACTTTGCCAATTTTCTTTTTCTTGGGTCTGGTACAGTTGCGATTGGCCATATATATATAGATATTAAAATATATACAATTAACCATAATTTGCACAAAGTTTACACAATTAAGAATAGAAATGAGAATACTATTCATAATAGATAATCAATTTTTAGATGCCAATTATAAATCAAAATGGTTTGTTCTATACTTATTGCAACTACACATGGGAAATAAAAAAATAGTACAAATTATCATAGTACTCTTCATGGAGGCTATCAACCACATCAACTTGTTTCTTAGAACAATAGGTACTACTAGTGCAAGTCTTGTGACTCTCATCCTTGATGAAGATAACCAAAGTTGTACAATAGAAGCATCTGTGTTGGGATGCTTAGGCACTATGTCCCAATGCCTTGTCATCCCCTCCTTGACTTTCTTGCGTGAGAGGACGCACAAATTGGAATGCATATACATAAATTCCTTTGCCTTTTTCGTTGTCAACGTGTTGCAACACTTAATTAAGTGAATAAAGGAGCGTGTACTCTAGTTTTGTTTAGCTAAGGAGGAGCTTGCAACTTGTTGAGATTTGGGACAGGCTAATATAACATTTGAATTTAGTCTTCAAAGAAAAGTAAGAAAGTTAAAAAAACAAAACTACATAATTGCGACAAAGCTTTGCCGACAAGAGGCTATTGATAAATAGATCCTTGGCCATGGAGGTATCACGACGTATGAGTGTACTTATTATACAACTCATAATTGATAGTTAAATGCCAATTGTTACATAATAAATATTAAGGATAAATTATAATTAGTGTAAATGCACATGAAAAATAATAAATCAATACAAACCATCATATTACTCTTCATTGAGAGCATCAAAATCATTAGCTAGTTCATTAGAAGTCTTGAACCAAAAGCAATGCTAGTGCCACTCTCACTAGTTGCAGCCTTGTGCCTCTCATCCTTGATCTAGACTAAGTAAATCCTTGCAATAAAAAACATCCAAGTTGGGAGGATTGCTTAGGTACTACACCCAAATGCCTTGTCCCCTCCTTGTACTTAACTTGCTTGTGTGTATTGTTTAATTGAAGAGTAAGAGCGACTTGCAAGTTGTTGATAGTTGCCAAAGAAAAGTAAGAAAGTTAAAAAGTTAATAACACTTGATTGTGATAGGAATTTTTTTGTGATTTTAAATTCGAGGATTGATGACGGGGCCTCATCTCATATGAAACAAATATATTTTTAGCTATGAAGATATCAAAATCTTGTGTGACCCAAGAAGATTGATAGGTCAAGCCAAAAAACAAAGAGAATCTACATAACACAAACATATACCCAAACTACTTTAAGCAGAACAAAAAATTTAAAACCCACCACTTGAAGAAACTACTAGGAAAGTCACCATCACAAACTATATAAACTGTGATAGGGCTATTATGGAAAGAGGCTATAGGTAAATAGATATATAGCGATGGAGGTACCACCATTCCTCCACTTGCCCATGAATATTCCTTTACACTTGGATTAAGGAATAGTCTAGTCAATGCCACCTTGTACCGTTCATTAACTTCAATGTCCTTGTATGGTGGCACCCTCCCGGGCAAAGAAAGTATCTCTGGCTATAATACTTAGAGGTCAAAGTAGATGCTAGGAGATGCAATGAGGTGGGCATGCTGTTATATTGTTCAATTATAACATTTTGCACTTGCTTGAAAAATGTTTTAGAGGGGTGGTCTCGCTTCTTAACTATAGTTGTGCCCCTTATTTTTGTCATGGAGTCAATTTTGTCATATAGCTTGCCCAAACATGTTTGATCCTTATTAGTGTACTTGATTGCACTCATAATATGATGAGTGAAACTCAACACATATTTTGCTTTAGTTCACCAACCATCATTCAAGACCAATTCTTTGACCTTGTGGGTCCTCTCTATTAAATATCTCTAGAAACTCTTAAGGGTTGTTGATTACTGTGGCAGCCAATACCTCTTGCACCTTCACAAGTCATCTCAAGATAATTGTGAGTGAGGTTAATTGAGTCTCATCAACCTAATGTGGTGTTATAAAAATTTGTTAATTTTTTCTTAAACATTTCCAACTTTGAGGAGTAGGGAAGAATTTAAACTACCCTAGTGTATTGTTCAATTCAGCATGTTAGTTGACTTCATTTAGGCAGAAGGAAATAAGCAATACAATAAATATAATATTATGCTAACCAAAAATAACAAAGCTGGGTTTATACAAATAAACTAGCTTAGTGTTTGTAGAAGCTAATTTGAAAAATTTAAAACATTTGACTGGGAATCGTCATATAGAAGCACTGAAAGCCTCTTATGACGCCAACAATCATTGCCATTGCAAAGTTGTAGATATTCTTATGGCTGAGCTTTTGTTTTAAATCCATTGTAATTGTAATGTCCCCTACTTGGGAATGCCCTAAATTTTCCCTAAATCTTTGATTTTTAAATAAACAAATGGGTTAGAGAATACCTTTCACCTGATTGAAGCCCTGCACACAATTAGAAACCATTTATCACAAACACACTGATTAGCAGATTATAATCATTTACCACAATAATACTAATTAGCCGATTATCATAATTAAATATTAGTAAACTCAAGGCCAAATTACTAATTCAATCACAAAGCATTTAATATCCTTGGAGGGCTCAACTAGAGGAGAGTATGGGAGAACGTGATTCGATGGGGTGCCTAGGACCCTTCTACGCTAGGCCCAAGAGCGGATATACCATCCCTCTTGGCCTCATGTGGCCCATGCCATCCATATGAGGTGGTCTACCCTAAGAGGTGTTCCCTTTCCGTTATCCCCTCATCTTGCCAACCATTTCCCTCTCTCTATGATTTGACCTCTTATGCCGATTCACCATGATGGAGGGGTGAGATTACAATGGGTGCCCCGAAAATGCCATCTCTCCTAAGCCTAAAGTGCTGTACCCTTGGTACCCCCTTGGCCTCCTTGGGACTACTTGGTCCTTCATCTGTGGTTACTTGGTCCCCCATTTTGAGGTGGCGTGCCTAGGAGAGTGCCCCATCGCCACTCCCCTCTGGTAATCTCAACCTCCTCTATCATGGCTAACACATTCAAGACATATGGCAAACAAATATTAATCATATTTACTGATATAAGGAAACAGCAATGCATCATTAGTACCTTGATCTACTAATCAAACAATCACAATCACATGTATTAAATGGTGCTACAACTACATTATTGTAAATCAAATTTCATACCACCGATTCAAGAAATCAGACTGCTGTGCGCATACCAATTTATCATTTATTTCCAATTTAGAGGGTGCAGTCCTCTATTTCCTTTTTATTTAATTTTTCCCTGTAGATCATTGCTGGTCTGTATACTCTTCTCCTTCAATCAATATTCATATTAAAGTCATATTTACTTATAAGACTCAATAATTGCTGCAAGCATCATTAGCATAATCGAATATAATACATACATACAAATACATATATATATATTGATAATTACATTATACTTATTTGTTATCCCTGTTCCTTTTATACCTCTTTACAATTTGTAATTACCTCTTCCAGATCTGTATATTACTATATAACTCTTATTTCTCATATCTTTCCTGCTGGTACCTCTCATACTGTAATACATATTTCTGCTGCTGATATCTGAATGCAGATTTATTTGTTTGTTCCTCTCTTCATCTATCTCTTCTTGAACCAACTTCTTCTTCACACATATTTCTTCTTCCAAATTTGAGTATACCATTATTTAATGTATTGGCTGCTATGCTCAGGAAAAAACCTCTTCTATTTCGGTCTCTATTCTCTGTTTATATATCTGTGTTTAAATCTGATTATATTCCATTCTGTTGCCTTTCTGAGTGCAGATCATTATTTATTTTGAATGCTATTCCATTTCCCTCAACTTATGCAATTAATCTTGGGCTGGGTGTCTGAATTGTCACTCTTAATTCGCAGCCTGGTTTAGAGTCTTAGATGCTCCCTAGGAGCGACCCTTATCTGCTGTTGCTAACTGAATTAATTCCCAAAACATCCTCCATGCCTTTGCCTTGGAATGATTCTCCTTAAATAACCCCGATTGGGCCTAAAGACATGTCCTCTCATTGCAGCCTGTCCTTTTTAAAAGGCATGTCTCTAACATTATGACTAATCGCTATCTTATCTTAAGGATAATTAATTTATATTAATATTATCCTTTCTTTAATCACCGATTCTCCTTGAGGTAATTAGTTCAATTCTCTTCTTGTTTCCCTCCTGCCACTGTTCATAAAGGCCGACTTGTATTTACTTATTATCATAATAGTCTTCCATGCAAGATCGAAGGGTTATGGTATGATTTTAATGTCAGTTTATTTTGTTTTGAAGGATGGGTCTATGACAACTTAGTATTACATTTGGGGGGCATGACAATAATTTTGCAGAATTTAGGACCTTCTTGTTATGGATTTATTTAAAAATCATCTCCAATCCACCTGTTAGTTTGCCTCAGACAGATCTGTCTCATGTCTATTATCATTCCAAAACAACATCCTTATCGAGTTTCATCCTGCCAAGGTAGTCAACAGATGGCACCCTTAATTGATGAGATCTGTTTCTAGCACGTGATCTAGACCCATTCGCACAGGCCTAGTCTAGATATATTTCAGTTCAGCAGTCTTTGAATCAAACTGTTTGGATCTGAGCCTGACCTGACCAATCATGTAGATTAACACACCTAACTCATGTCCTGAGTTGTGCCTGCAAAGTAGTCCAGATTGGTTGCATTGACTGGACCATTCTGTGTGCTTTATTCCAACTAATTGCTTTCCCTGGCCAACTTTTTTAATCATGGTTATAAGTCTGTTTGGCAGACTTAAAATTATAAATTTTTAATGTCTCCTTGTCCCCAAGGCCCTACTTCATGGTGCCTTTTTGTTTTAGGTATGAGATTCTTCCCAGACCTTCGCAGACTTTCCCAGACACTATTGAGGGTGCCCTAGCCATCCCCAAACACCAGCAACGGTTTCTTAGCTATTGTTGTGATGTTTTGGGCATTTCTCCCATTTTGTGATTAGTTTAGGAGTCCAAGGAGTTTTCTGGACAGGAGCAAGTTCCTTGGAGTGTCCAAAAGTCCTTGAACTGCCTCTGTTACAAAGAAGAGTTCATGATCAATGTAACAATTGAAGAGTATTAAAAAAGGAGTTGGAAGAAGAGTGTGATACTAGTTTGAATGATGATTGAGCTTGCTGCTCCATTCTCAGCTTTTGCCATGGGTCAACTATGATTGTTAGATTGTCATTTTGAGACTTAAATTCTTGTTTTAGTTATATTTTTCTAAATAAATAATAATTCTGAATATTTAGATTTAAATTTTATCATGGACTGACAGGAAATGAGATATATAAATTCGTTAGGTTTTGATTTTGGCACATTCATTTCATGCATATATCTTTAGAAAATTTAATGATCAATTTTGCAAAAGATAAGTTATAAAATTTGTATTTTTTATACTTTATTTTTAAAATTTTATGTGTGTTTATATATTAATATCATTTGTGTTCCCCCAAAATCTGCGTCAAATGTTTTTTCCCATCAGAAATTTTGTCACTTTGTGGAATGTGATAAATATTCAGTTGATGTATTTGTTGCTTTATATTCTTCTGCCTCTCGATAGGCTGCGATGTTAAGGAATGCAACACAAAAAGAATGGCACAATCAAGGATAGACTGGTGATCTATGTAACATTTAAGTGATTCTAAGCAGTTAAGGTTTTAAACCATCATAACCACATGTGGTAATATAAATATTTAAATGTCCGGATGGATACAATGAGAGGTTTTACTGAACACAGCAGCCCAACTTGTGTTAGCAATATGCATAAAATTTAATTCTATATTTTCTATGGTATTATTCTTCCCTAATTCTCTATTTTCCTATGCTCCATGGTGTTTCTGGGATGGCAGGGAAAAGAAAGCCTTTTTTTAGGGTGCAAGAATAAAAAATAGGAAAATTTAAAAATGTTGAAAAATACAAATATTCATATGAAAAGGTATTTGCCATATTCATTATATAACCATATTATGAAACATTAGAGCTGAATTGAGAATTTGCATTAGTTGACAAACAAATTAACAAAATTTCAATGCTTAATTTTTTGAGTTTTCATTATACAATAAAGTGAAAAAATTGAAAGACTACAACTACAAAATGTGGACAACTAGATCTATTATTGCTATGCCTTTGCCTTATCTTCACCTAAATCAAAATCAATTTGAATTTGAGTCATTGCCAATATGAGGGATTGCATCATCCAATCGAACCCCAACCAATTCCTCCAATGCCTCCTCATCAATTTGTGTGGCCTCTTTGGGATCAACATCCAATCGTAAAGTTGTAGTTTGTTGATCTTGAGTTCAGCTACCAACTTCTCCACTCATTGAGGAGTAAGTCTATTTCCCTTGACTAATTAAATGAAGTTGTATTTGGACTGATACTTTTTTGTAGTAGAGGAACTGACAACTTGTGAAAGGAGGTGTGGTGCAAGCATCCTCAACTTTATCGCATCTTTGCCATGCCGTGATCATAATCCAATAGGGCTAGATTTAACTATTGTAGTTTTTCTATCCTCACCTTTGGTTTGCAAAGTGTTGGACCTTGAAGATTGACAAAGGCCATTGCATTCGAAGTAAAATTGCTTCCTCTATGCAATACTTCTTTCAAAGGGCTTTCATCAACACAACGAGGCAATCTCTTAATCCTTACTGCATATTATTTGGGATAAAGATATAGGCTGCCATTTGAAGTGAGTTGTTCATAGTGTTACTTAAGCACATTACAATAGACCTGATATCCTTCTCGTATAATCCTAAATTAGGATCCTTGCTAGCTTGCTTCATCTGCCCAAGCATGCTATTAAATTTTCATAAATCTCTTCAAGACTAAGGGAGTTGGCTTTGCATATTTAATGACCCACACAAGTGAGATGAAAGACAAAATGTATCTACAACCAAACATTTAAAATAATAATTAGACTCAAATGGCAAAGATAATTGCTAACACAAAAAATGACAATAGTTTACAAGTTACGAACTTTAACAAATTAATAAATTAATAATCAAATCAGAAATCTCTTACCTCAGAGTAGACCTCTAGTCATAGGATCTTTTGCTTCACACTTTTTTGTAAGTTGTGTTTGCCTCTAACCATCTACCATACTTTGGATTAACCATCATTAACTATAAAGGCTCCTGCACATCGAGCATCTTCTCTAACAAAGTACAATTTTTGGCATATCTGGTTTCCATAGGTTTGAGGATTCCCTTTCTCAAAAAAATTCAAAAGAGAGTAAGTGAGATGTGGTCAGTGCAAATGAACATCTGTATATCACTTGCTTTTGCCACTACTAGTTTCACCCAATCTATTTTCTCTATGTATTTCAACACATTCATCAATTAATGCATAAGCATAACGCGGGATCCAAAAACTGTACTTCTAACCATCCTCCTCCATTATGCTAGCTAACTTACACATGTGTTGAATTGGTGACCACTTGTACTACATTTGAGGCTTCACCCTCTTTTGTGGTATCCTTAAAAATTTGAAACTAGAAGTTTTGCATCCTTTTGCTTCCCTAAACAATCAATAGCTCTAAGAAAACATGAGCCAACTGCATGTGGCTATGATATTAATGAGTGGCCAATGTCTATTATTGGTCCACCCATCCATGATAATAAAGCAGGCCATCCTTTTCCAAGTTTGCCTCATGACCTCTATCAAGGAGGTTGGTGGATTGTTTATATTTTCTAGGGGCATATGAGGACCAACGACTTTGGTATCTTTTATTATATGTTTTTATTTTAAATGGGGAGATTGTGCCACATGAAATGGGATGGCACAAGCAAAGAAAAAATTGGCAACCAAATGTTTTGCACTTTTCTTTGACCTCTCACTAGTCTTCCTCTTTCCTCTTGTAGAAGCCTCACCTCTAGCAACCATGGATGGCAAAGGAGATTCTATACTTTCTACTAGCGTACCCATAGATTTTGCTTTGCTCTCCATAACTGATCTATTTACCTCTGCCTTTTTAGCATGGTTATCTTTGAACAAACCTTAACCTGCTATATTGTTATGCCCAAATGGTGACTAGATACCCTAGTGTAGCTCCATCTCCCTTTAAAATTTTGGTTGCACAAACAACATAACCAAACTCTAGTCTCCCATGAATTTTTCTTTTAATCTTTATCTAAAGCTTTTACATATTGTGGAATAGGTTTAGAGGGTTTGAATGGGCCCTTTGCATGAGATCTTAAGAGGATGAAAGGGCATTCAAATAGTTTATGTGGCCGTCTCACTTCACCCACAACACTATCACACCATGATGAACCCCTAGTTGAAACTCTTATTTGTTCCATGCCAATAGTCTTATGTTTACTACACCTCACTGCTGTCTATGCTGTTTTGTGAAAAAAATAAAGCACAAAGTTGCAAACCAAGAAAGAAAACAAAAATGAAAATAACAAAATGTCTTGGGCTCTTAAGTTTTCAGTTTTTAACTCTTTTAGTTTTGAAAGATTAAAAAAAACCTAAAAATCAAACAGCTAGGTCTGCTGCTGCTTTTCTTTAATTACCTACTGCCTGCTGAAAGGTGGAATGTTAGGTGTTTGTTGCAATAGTAAACCTTCAGAGTCAGCCTTAAACAATACGGATGCTGCTGCAATAGTAAATAGCTATGTTGTCGGGTTCTTCTGATTTGGGTCCTGTTCTCGTACCCAATTGGGCCAAGCTCGAGAGCGATGATGGAAGTGCCTTGGGAGTGGTTGGGGCGCTCATTGGCTGCTCCCAAAAGATCCTAGGTGCTCTCACTTGTGGGCAAAGATAATACATCCCTAGTAACGCTTTAAAAAGTAGGCATACCCACAATGAACCAAGGGCGGATGGGATGCCCCTTGGGCACTCCCAAAAGATCCTAGGTGCTCCCATGGGTGGGCAAAGACAACAAATGCCCATAAATGCCTTAAACATTGATTTTTTAAACTCAAACATTAAAGTTGATGACTGTCTCAAAGTATTGGCTTCTGTGAAATTTTTTATGCTAATGTGATTGTGACAATTTGGGCTTCTATATTAAAGTTGATGAGATAGTGCAGAAGTATTAACACTTAGTCAAGATTATCTTGGCAGTGTTGAGTTTAGTGTTGGTGGTATTAATGATGCTTTACTCTTTGTGCAAGAATAAATTTGTATTTGGTTTGGGAGTCGTTGGAAAGGGTTTGTTCGATGTTTCCTTTAGAGTTAAATGTTTCTCTTTGGCTAGAGTTATACAAGGAATTTGATCATAGACTAGATTTGAATGACCCTTTTCACTTTCTACAAGTCATTGATCATGCCCTAATTGATAAGGAAAAAGTGAAACAATGATATAAATTAATATTTCCACCTTGGGTTTCATCTACATTTACAATGATTACTATGTATTACAGTTAACAAGTGCATCTTATCCTCTACTCAGACTAGGATCTTTGACATAGATAGATAGGCACATGACTTCCTTAGATTTAAACATGCAACAGTCCAAAACCTTACCAACATTCTAGTAGGATCAACTTCTTCAAGCTCCAATAGACTTCAAGCTCTTATCAAATTTTCAAGAGTGGTGGTGCAATATGGGCCCAACCATAGGATTGCTATGGTTCAAGTACACAATTGCAAATGGCTCTAAGGATCACCTTGTACCCGTATCCAACCACTTACCAGAACTGGCAACTTAGGTAAATTACTAAATTGTGTGGTGCAAAATGCATGCTCATGTTGCATAATCATTCAATTCGATATGATTTGTCCATGGATGCTTTTAGGGTTTTAAAAGGGGTGGCCCCTCTTATTTTTAAATGATTACCCCAACCTTTTTTTAAAGTGGCATATTTTTTAGGGCTTTTCTAGTCGGGGATGGCTAGCTGTCCCCATATGTCTTCGAACATTCTTGGTCAGCCTTGAGGGATAGGGGACAACCTGTTACATTTTGGAATAAAATAATATGCAAATATGCAAATATTATTATTGAATGAGATTAATTTAGAATGATAGAGCACAACTCTATTTAAAGAGGTTTACATGAAGTTTCTATAATGAGCATAGGAGTTTCACAAGGAAACTACACCTAATAAAGCTAAACATATAGAAACAAACTAAATTGAAGACAAAATTAGAAACTATCTAAAATAAAACTAGATTAACCATTTAATAACTAGATATTACTTTAATACCCTCTCGTAATGGTCAATATACTAACTACACCAAGATGTCCCCTAAATGTGACCAAATCTGTAGGTTGCTTGACCATAAACAAAGGCAGATTGAGGGCACAAAACCCAAGACAAAAAAACCCGAGCATGGATTTTAGGGCACAAATCTTGAGGAATCCAAAAAGATAGAATGATCGTCTGCCAAACACAAATGTTGAGCGTTGGTCCAGTTGGTGACAAGAAGGGGCTAAGTGTTGTAAGCGCAAATGAAAGAAGCCCTCAAATCTGTGAACCACGACAAAAAGGCAGATTAAACACTTTAGAAACAACGACTAGGCAAAAACATTGCCAAACAAGGAAGTCGTCGATCAAGAAAATATATCCCATTCAAAGGGCTACGGAACAAGAACCCAACTCTGACGATATCCTGATGAAAACACCGACTATCAAAAAGTTCGCTGCTATTGAACTTTAGATTGCTCTCCAACATGATTTTGGTCAAAGATGCCATATTTCACGTTTTTTCGCGGCACAAAAAAAATTGATTACAAACTAATGGCTTGAATATTGAAGCAGATAGACGACATAGATGCTGAACAAAACCCTTGCACAGGTTACGAAGCACAAATTTTGAAAACACGGAATAAGTTTGAAACACACATATTGAGGCATAGATCTTGAGATAAATCCGCACACAGATTTCAAAACATGGATCTTGAGAGTACTGAAAGCAGAGACTCAAAGAATTTGAACACGAATCTCAAAGAAAAATAAAATTTCTGCATAACTCGAGTACGGATTGCACACATCCCAAGGATGACGGAAAAGAAAACACTGCCCATCAATGATTGACTAAGCACAGATTGTACAAAAAGCAGAGACGTCTTCACACAAGTCCAAAAACTTGTGACTTGCAAGAAGACTTGCGTGCAAGAAAAGAATGTGCACACCAACTTCGTAGGTCATAGATGATAGGCTCCACAAAACATCCCAAATCTTGAACAGAGAAGACCTGGGCACCAAACTACAGGAATAAGGCAAAAGCCTGCTCCTCAAAAAGAAAAATGCAAGCTGAAAAACACCAAGAAAATGGCACTCAGGTCATGAGAAAATCATGATTCAAAAACTTAGCAAATGGCATCTAGAATGAAGATTCTGTTTAGAAGAAAATTGTGCTTAGGAAAACCCTAGCGTGTAGAAAAAAATGCGAGCAAAATAGAGCCATAATTTTCAAGAAAACAGTAAAAAATTGTGCAGTAGAACATAAAAAATTGCGTTTTGTAAACCTACGAATTTTGGTGCCCACATTTTGCAAAAAATCGCCCAACAGACCTGAGAAATATCGCACCAGAAGAAGAAAAATAAAAAATCCTCAGGTCGCGCCTAGACAAATGCGAATTTTCAAGCCACCACTTTGGTTCATAAACTTTAAAATCCGCAAGAAGGGAATGACGTGATTTCAAAAAAGGATAAACCTCATGAAATTTCTTTCAATAAAAGTTCATGAATTTTAAGAGGGACGATTTTCAAAAAATTTGGAAGAACAACGAAGAGCCCAAGAAAAATATCCCGCTTTGATACTGTGTTACATTTTGGAATGGAATAATATGCAAATATTATTATTGAATGAGATTAATTAACAATGATAGAACACAACTCTATTTAAAGAGGTTTACATGAAGTTTCTATAATGAGCATAGGAGTTTCACAAGGAAACTACAACTAATAAAGCTAAACAGATAGAAACAAACTAAACTGAAGACGGAATTTAGAAACTATCTAAAAGAAAACTAGATTGACCATTAAATAACTAGATATTACTTTTATACAGCCTAGGGATGTTTCCAATACTTCCCCATGCGCTTGATATGTCTTGGTCATGGAGACAAAAGCCTAGGGGATGTGTCCCTATGGAACATAGTATTTTCATTAATGCACAAGCTTCTTATAAATTCCTACAAAAATACTCTTATGCATTAACCTATAAAAATTGCTGGTGTATTTATTATTTAATATGATATATTTTTTTGCTTGGTAAATCACTGCTAAGGGGCAGCACCCTGTATTACTTTTAAAAAGAGATTACATTGATTTCATGTTTTTTTGCGTATCCACCAGACTCGATCTCCCTCTTGACACTAGACTCGACCCTTTTCATGAACCAAAATGGCTTTACAGCCCTATCCCATCCTTTACATTTTACAAAATGACCATGGACCAGGCGGCCAAAAACTACCAGCAAAAACTACCAAACATATTTGACAAAAAACCACTTTTGACGGATTGACTCATACCATTAGTACTCATAAACATAAACTACTTGGATTATACCATAGATTTTTTACAGAGCCTTGCCTTGCTCTTCATCTTCGTCTTCTTCGTGCTCTTCTTCCTTTGTTTCCTCCCTCTTCATGTACGCCATGTAATCTGCAATCATTGGGCACTGCGGACCACACTTGACATGCGCTGGGCTGCTTGCCTTGGTCTTCGAATCCCTGTCATTGTTCGACATCCATTCCTCTCCCATTCCAAGCTCCTAGTCTTCATCATTGTCCACTACCACTTTATCGACCAACCCTTCTTCTGCTAGGTACTGCTGCACCCACCTCTTGGGAGGGGTTTTCATCATTCTTGCTGCCCTGAGCAAGAACATTATGCTTTGTTCCTTCTCATCCCACAACTTCGCTAGCCCTGTCAGGTTGAGAGACCTGATCATTGGAAATTTCTTGACCTCTGCTCCATTTCCAAGTGACATGTAATAATTTTGTGGTAGCGACATCATCAAATTGCCATCCATGTTGTCTAGGGCTTCATCAATTTCTCCCAACATGGCATGAATGAAGACCATCTGGCACAATTTCTTAGCCCTTGTCTTAGGCACTCCCATGTGCAAAATCATCGCCAAGAACATGGCGGAAGTGCTCGTATTTGCTTTGAATGTGTGATACATAGCAAGAATTCCCTCCCCAAAATTTTCTTTGTCACCCAGAGCACCAATGGGTGGGATGAGGCCAAAATTCCTTCCAGCCTTTTGTCCATCACCTCTCCATGGAAGGCCTGCTGCTGTCTTGTTGTGTTCAAAAATAGTGGGGTATCCATTCCTTACACTCTCAGATTGTTATCTCAACCACGCCAATTTAGGTCGCCCTCGACTTTGCTTAAGCAACCACCAACTTTGGCTTTTTAATAAGTGACTACGTTACCCCGTCATAATGGTGAGCTTGGTGTCCTTGACGTTTAGAACATGCCTTCAAATTTGCATCTTGACCAAAGGATACAAATTTTGCTTACTTGTTTAGGGTCGTGCATTTATCATTTCCCTTGCCTTGGAATTTGTTACCGTGCCTTGCGCCTTTCCTTCTATTAATGGCTGTTGTCTTATCATTTCTTCCCACTTCGAGTTTGGCCCTTACTATAGCACGTGCTCTTTTCGTTGTCGTCTTGTCTAGATCATCGACAGTGTCTTTTTTCAACTTGTGATTACGTATTTCTTTTTGACGCCCACTTTGCCAGCTCATCCGCCATGTTGTTCCCTTCTCAATATACGTGGCTTACTTGAAAGGCCTTAAATTTGTCTATCAATTGTTTGATGGGTTGCAGTAGATGGTTTAGCTTCTAGTTCGGTGCACTATTTATGCGGATTGCATTAATGGTGATAAGAGTCTCCCTCTAGATGGATGCGTTTCACACCAAGTTCCAAGCCCAATTGCAATCCAATTAAAGCTGCTCAAAATTCTGCTTCGTTATTCGTACACGATCCCAAAGAGATGGATTTCTTTGCTAAGATTTTATTGCATTAATGGTGATAAGAGTCTCCCTCTAGATGGATGCGTTTCACACCAAGTTCCAAGCCCAATTGCAATCCAATTAAAGCTGCTCAAAATTCTGCTTCGTTATTCGTACACGATCCCAAAGAGATGGATTTCTTTGCTAAGATTTTACCTTGCTCATCGCGAGCTATGCAATTATTAGTACTATGGTCATCTAGTAGTCGTATTTAGTTAGTTTCTAATTTTGTCTTCTATTAACGTTTGTTACTTTTAGAAACGTCTTTGTAAATCTATTAATTGAAGCTTTAGCTTCTCATGTAAATAATAACATCCATTATTTGAACATGGTATTAGAGTAGGATAGTTTGGCAACCATTCTCGATTTTTTGAGAGCTTGTGAAAATTCGAGTATTATTTATTGAGTGATCAGGAGTTTGTTTTTTGGTGCCCTTCTTTGAAAATTGTGTGAGGATCTAGTTTGTTTTCTGGAGCCAGTTTAGTGAGGAAAAATTTGTCGGTTTGAAGTCGCGTGACTTCGTGTAGGGCTTTTGAGCTTGCGACCTCTTGACTCAACCTGCGATGGGTTTTTGAGTGTTCGTGACGAGATTTCTTCTTCAACCATCGCGTAACTTCATTTGTTTATTCCGCTACATTTTTGTGCAGGTCGTGTGTGAAGGGTTTCAGACAGGTTTCTGAAAACTCGAATTCTCTATTTTTTGCCTTGCGCACGATTTGCTTTGTGTCGGGTTTTGGCATTTTTTATTTCTTGCGATTTTGGTGTCAACCCTTTCATCTGCAACACACATTTTTTTGTTCCTGGAGTTGTTTTCTGAGCATGAGATTTTGTGACGAGATTTGTTGAGTGCTTTCAGATTGTTTTCAAAGCTTCATCTGGGTGCTATGTTTTGCATTTTTGCATCGACCTAGGGTTCTGTGCCTTTCTCAATTTTTTGGGCATTGATGTTCTTTGGTTTTTTTAAATATATATATTTTTTGTTCCTTTAAAATAATTAGTTTGGTGGGTTTTTAATTATTTTTCTTCTTAAATTTTTTTTGATGAGTTTTACATTTTTTGTCCCTATAAAAAATAATACTTGGGTTTTGGTTTTTTGATTTTTTGCCTGAAAAAATCATGAGAGGGTTTATAATTTTTTCCTAAAAATAGTCGAGGTTTGCTCCTGTATGCTCTAATCAGGGTTTTCACAGTTCGGGAGGGCTCTCTGGTTTTTGGAAAGGTTTTACTGTTTTTCCTTAAAAACGATGTTTTGTATGCTGTTTCGTGTTTCGGATTTTGGCCAACTACCTCTTTGGTTTTTTCAATTTTATCCTCAAAAATCATTTCTAGGCTTTTGTAATTCGCGGAGTTGCGTGGGATTCCTTTGTGGGTTTTTATTGTTTTTTTTGAAAAAACGATGCTTTGTAAATTTCAATTTCAAGGTTTTGCGATTTTTTCCTCAAAAATCGTGGTTTGTTGTAATTTGTTTGGTCGCACCTAGAGTTGTTGGGGTGAACATCTGCAGAATTGACTTCTTGTAGTTTGTTTTGGGGCGTTGTGCTCATCTGCAAAAGTTTAGAGGGTTTGTCGATTTTTTCCTCAAAATTGTGGCAGCTGTTTTTTTTTGCGTCTCTCGTTACATGGAGGGACAATTCTGTTTCCCATCATCAGGTTGGATGTTTTGTGATCAGTTTTGGTTATTTCCAGAAGTTCTATAGTTCTGGGAGGGTTGGTGTTAGACTCATCTCAAGTGGTAGAGTTAGTGGCGGGCTTTTGTCTTTTGTTGTAGAAGCGTCCTGAGAAGAAGGGGGCAACCTTCTCTGTTATTTCTCTGGGTAGTTAGAACGATGACCATTAAGGGAGGGTATTAGTATAATATCTTTCTATTTGTTTAGTTAATGGTCATCTAGTCGTATTTAGTTAGTTTCTAATTTTGTCTTCTGTTAACATTCATTTCTTATAGAAACATCTTTGTAAATCTATTTATTGAAGCTTTAGCATCTCATGTAAATAATAACATCGATTATTTGAATAGCAAGCAGCCCCCCCGGACCTGGATTACCACAAGAGCCTTTGTTGAAATTAATTTTGACCCAACCTTCGTTCGGTGCCATCCACACTACGTCCTTTTTTTTTTAATTTTTGTGTGTCGGGCCCACTGCTTCCACTGAGCAATGGAGGTTTCAATCCATTGAGTAGCTTCATCATTTTGTCATCCCAATTAGTAATTTTTTTCTGTTTGACAGCCTTGCTGTGAGCATCTTCATTGATGAGTTCTATGATTGCCCTCTCTATCTTGGCCTATAGCCCATGCTCTCCCATTTCTTTACCTTGAAAAATCCTTCTATTGCGCTCCTTCCAAATCTCCCATGTAATTGTGGATGGAGTGATCTGCCATATCCCTCCAAATACCGATTTTTTGAGTTTGGATGGCCACATCTTGAACCAAGTTTCAATGTCTGCTGACATGGGGCATTACAAATTTAATTTGCTCCTAACAAGGTTCCAATAGGCATTCACATATGGGCATGTCAAGAGTAAGTGATCTACTGTCTCTAGGATATTTTTGCATATCACACATCTTCTTGGGCCTTGAATTCCAAATGTTGCTAGCCTATCTTCAATGAGAACTCGTTTCTGAATTGCCATCCAAGCGAATACTCCTGCTTTGGGAAGGCAACTTTTCCCCAACAGTAGTTTGCATGGCCAGTCTTGCCTTGCAATGGTTAACTCTTTGATTTTATAACCAAACTTCACTTTATATGTACCTGTGGTCAATCCACACCATCGTACGACATCCCCTTCATTGGAAGGATTATAGTGTCTGTTCTTGAGAATTTCTATTAGTGTGTCTTTCTGTGCTTATGGGGCATTGAGTTCCTAAATAGTCTCCATTTCCAGCTGGGTACTCCATTTTTGAGCACTACCTTCCCATAATTATAGACCTTGTGTCCCCATACTCGCAGACTCTGCCTTGAGTTTTGCCAATCCCAGTGTATTGTCAATGGGTGGTTTGCCACACCAAGAGTCACTCCAAAAGGATGCACTTCTCCCATCTTTGATCTCCCAGGTGACATGCTTGGATACTATGTCCCTGCACTCCAAGATGTAATTCCAAATCGTAGATCCCTTCGGTGGTGCTATTGTAGTGAGGATGCCGGTGGGGTCATCCGAATCTAGATATTTTCTTCTCAGGATTCTTACCCATTTCTGTTCTCCTCTTGCATATAAATCCCATACCAATTTTGCTTCCATAGCTTGGTTCATTATTGTTAGTTGTTTTAGTCTTGCTCCTCCTGCCTCTTTTGGAGTGTAGATTTTGTCCCAAGCTACCAAAGGGAATTTATTCTGCTCTCCTGTACCACTCCAAAAGAATTTCAGGAAAATTTGGTACAAGGCCTCCTCTACTGCTTTTGGTAGTTTCAAACATGACATTGAGTAAACTGGGATGGCCAATAGCACTGATTTTACCATTAACAGTCTTCTTGCAAATGAAAACCACTTCCCTTTCCAAGTTCCCAGTTTGCTTTTGCAACTATTTATCAAATTTTCCTAGTAGCATTTTTTGTTTATCCTTGCAAACAAAGGCATGCCCAAGAAGCGACTAGGAAGAGTTGCTGCCTTCAAGTTCAAGATTTTTGCCAATTCTCTTTGTAGACCTGGTTGAGTATTGAGGAAAAAGACTTTAGACTTTCCCCAATTTATGCTCTGCGTGGATGCCTTGCAATAGTCATCTAGGAAGGTCTTGATCACCCTAGCTTCTTTCCTACTTGCCGACCTAAACAAAATGGTATCATTTGCAAATTGTTGGTGTATTTTGGTATCATTTGCAAATTGTTGGTGTGTAGTAGGTTCCATACCATTTGCTACATGAACTCCAACCCATTTTCCTTCCCTCCTCAAGGGTTGGATGCCTCTTCCTAATACTTCTGCCATGATTATGAATAAGAAAGGTGAGAGAGGGTCACCTTGCCTTAGGCCCCTTGATGATGCAACTCTTTATCTAGTTGATCCAATTTTTGTCAAAACCAAACTTCCCCAATACTTCCAATAAAAAATTCCTGTCCACCATGTCATATGCCTTTAGAATTTCTAGCTTCAACACCATACTTGCTTCCTTATTCTTCCTAGCTGTGTGGATGCTTTCATGGGCAATGATTATGCCTTCAGCTATTGATCTTCTTGGGGCAAATCCGCTTTGTTCCTCTGATATGACCTTATTTAGGACACTCTTGAGCTTATTGGCTATGATTTTGGTGACCACCTTGTACACTGTATTACATAATGCAATTGGCCTGAAGTCTCTAATTACTTGTGGATCTTTCTTCTTGGGAATTAAGGCTATGAATGTGTGATTTCATGCCCCCAATATCACCATCTTTCTTCTTGACTCCTCTACAGTCATTGACAGGTCATCACCTACAATATCCGATTTTTTTTGAAAGAATCCAGTCAGGAAGCCATTTGGTCTCGTGGCCTTGTTTGGATTCAGCTGAAATGTTGCTCCTTTAACCTCTTCCTTACTGAGTTTTGAAAATAGCCGGCTATTCTGATCTTCATTTATGATGGTTGGGATTGCGCTTAACAACCTTTCTCTTGTTGCCTTGTTCTCTGGGCTTTCCTTGATTATGATTGCTTCAAAGAACTTGACAGCCTCTTTGCTTACTTCTTTTGAGGATTGTGCAATTTCCCCATTTTCTTTCTTGATTTCTGCTATTCTATTCCTAGTGTGGTTGGCAATTGCTGATTTGTGGAAATATTTAGTGTTCATGTCTCCTTCCTTTAGCCAAGTCTCTCTTGATTTTTGGCGCCAAAAGCATTCTTCCCTTTTCAAAATCTTTGCTAGCTCTTCTTTTAGTCTTTTTTCATTCTCAAAGTTGTCTGCCTCCATCTTGTTTTGAATTACATGTTCATTTAGAGCCTTTAGTTCTTGCCCCACTCTTTCCTTCTCCTGAAAGATGTTTTTTAAATGAGCCTAATTCCACTCCTTGAGTTTGACTTTGATGAAACCCAACTTCTTGCTAATTTTATATAGGTCCGATTGGTCTCCAAACTTGATTTCTTTCCACCATTTCTCCATTAGTTTTGGAAGTTGTTCATCCCTTAACCACATGTTTTTAAACTTGAATGGGATTCCTTTTGGAGGATCATCGTGCCTTAAGAGTAACTGCACTAGGAAGTGATCTGAACCTGTGAATGGTAGAATTTGGGCCTCATGAGTGCCTGTTGATTCCCCCAGTTTCCCCAGACCAAAAATCTATCTAGCCTTTCAGCTATATTGGTGAAGCCCTTCCCCCTGGACTAGGTAAATATTCTATTTCTGGCTTGAAGGTCCAATAATCGATTGTTGTCTACAAACTCTTGGAAATCACGTTGGGTGATTGTGATTTTGCCCATGCCCCCTTGCTTCTCTTCATTGTTTAGGGTAGCTTTAAAGTCTCCTATTGTTATGCCTTTCTCATTCCTGTGGTTTTCAAGCTCACTTGATATCCTTCTCCATACTTGTCTTTTCTCCATTGTGGAAATTGGTCCATATATATTGATGACAAAGAATTGCTCATTCCTCATCAGACCCTTAAATCTTGTTAACTGCCAATTGTTTTCTTCTACTACTATTGCACCTCCTATTGATAATAGGTTCCATATGGTTGAAGAGCACCTAAGATTTACTGAGAAGGGGGGGGAGGGAGGGAGGGAGGGTGAATCAGTAAATCAACACACACTTGTATTTTTTCAATTTTAAAACTTCAATACTATATCAACTTCTTAATATAAAACCAATGCTATCAAGTTGACTCCAATTAATGTAGAAATGATTTATGCAAGAAGTAGGTGCTAACCTACTTGAATATAGAATAAGAATTGTTTAGTAGGTTCAAACCTACAAGGAGCACCAGCCCCTTAAATTGGTTTAGTAGGCACTTAACCTACAAGGAGCTTCAACCCCTAATGCAAGGCACCGACCTTGACTTGATGGTGTAAGATGGCTGCCTTCAATCAGATCTGCCTTCTCCCAATCCTCCAATCTGCTTTATGTGACGAATAATCTCACTCTAAGCCCACACAAGAAGATGGGTTCTGATATGAACTGCCTTTTAATCTTCACAACCACACCAAATAAGCCTGAATGAATGTTGAATATATACTTAGATCAAGGATAGCAACCTTTGATGAAAAGACATGACTATCTTTTCAGCTTTCATTCGCACTTCTTCATTAATCTGAATTAATCTTAATCTGTATTATCCTTCAATTCTTGATAAAAGATCCTCTTCAGAATTATAAATTGGAACTCCTTTCTATTTTATTGTTTTGCCAATCGCACCTCTTGGCAATTCAGGATTAACTAATTTTCTGTCAACAATGTTAATTTCCAGATCACTCCAAAAAGTGTATTAGTTCAGAAATACGTCTTTGTGAGGTACATATCTTTTCAAACCTTAGTTCTTAGAGGCACATTTTAAAAGAGATCAAACTATTCTAACACACGTCCTTTCAAAATTAAAAGACGTTATGCATAAGAGACGATATACATGTCTCTTCATATCACAAAGCATTCTTTCTTGATATTACGTGTCCTTTCATATCTACCTGAATCGCGTCTTTTACAAATTGTTTGTCTCCTTTTATCAAACGACATCACTTCAAATGAATCGCACCTTGTTATTTTTGTGCGTATTAGACTTCTAACTAATGTACCTTGAAGCCGCACATCTTTTGAAGTGTCATATAGCCACTGCTTGAAAACACGTCCTCTTTTTTTTTTTAATACTTCCCACGTTAAATCACAACTTTGATTATAACATAACAAATCACCAATCAGATTTGTTAAATTAAACAGTTCATCCTCTATGTATTTCGATCTGAAGGTGTTATCATTTGACTTTAGATCATATGCGATTCTGAAGATCCTACTAAGAATTTCGATCTGAAGAAGTTTTTTCAATTCTTTTGAAGCTGCATTATTCAATTTGAAGAATCAAATCTATGACTGTAGAAAGACTTTCACAGTGATTTTGCTTTCAATAATCTGATCACTTGCACAGATCAGATTTTGCTCCTCAATACTCAACGCAGATGATTGCAACGAACTGATTTATTCATCTTTAACAAATCACTCAACCAAGATGACTTCAACAATCTGATATATTCAATAATTTGATTAAGGCAACATGGGTATGAATATATTCTTTGTCTTGACATCAATGACAATACTTCTAACAATGGTGCCAAGACCCCTTGACGCACCCTCTGCTTCCTTGAGTTGCCCCCTCCATTGCTTCCAATTGTTCATCTTTCTTTTACCTTCCTCTTTACTCCATTTGGTTTCCTGCATTAGTATTATGTCTGCCTTTGACTGGTCAATTTGACGTTTGACCATGCGCCATTTGTCAGGGGCATTGATGCCCCTGACATTCCATGTAATGATCTTCATTGACCTTTGGGAAGGATCACATCCTTCCCAGACCTAAGTTTTCTTTGTCTTGCCGCATTGGCTGCAATTTCCAGCTTGGCTTTGTTCAATTTCGGTCCCCTTTTGCCTTTCCTCTTGATATTTGGTTTTTTGATTGAGTTTGCTCAAGCATCCTTTCCTCAATCAATTCTCTTTCCTTAGCTTCCCCTGATCTTCATCCATTGATTCTAGTTCTTGATCACTCCCTTCATCCTCAGTTTGTGTAGTGTTTCCTTCATTCTCCACTTTCTCTTCTTCACAACCTTTTTTTGCTTTTGGCAGCACCTTCGATTCTTCTACTATTTCCTCTTGCACTTCCACCCTCGAGTTATTTGCTTCACTTGATAACTCTCTTACATCAGGATTGTTTGGAATTTGCAAGGAATGAACCAGGGCGATTCTAAGTGAGATGTGTTGATTAGAAGGCATTTTCGTCACAATTCCAAAAGTGGGCAAATATTCTGACGTGTTTTTGTCAGTTGTTGACCACCAAAACAACCTAGGCACATTTACAAACCACAGGGACAAGGAAAGAGCTGTGACTTATAAAAATTTGATGGATTTTGTGATAAAACACTCACCGGAAACCCTATACTAGAAGGAAGGAGGCTCGTCAACAGGGCTTGAGAGGCAATTGAATGAATAGAACAGAACTGGGTCGCTACTGTTTTGATCTTGAAGTAAATACAGCATGAAATAGTATCCATTTGTAGGCATGATAGTCTAGATTTAGATTAGAGGAACATTTTGAAAGAAGAAAAGTGCAACTGGTTGTTGCGACTTGTGAATATCAGCATTTCACCGCTATTCACAGCAACCAACTTATGTTATTTATCGAAACAAAACATATAAAATAAATTACCTCACTTATTTAAAAATACAAAATAAATATTTACATTCTTAGATATAAATAAATGAACAAATGTTTATTTATATTAATATCTTTTAATATATTGTTTATTTAAATTGATATTGTATACGCTATTTGTAATATTTATGGTAGTTTTATTTTTATCATATGTATGATATGTGGTATTCTGAACTTAATGCCTATTTTCAGGCTGCAAATATGTATATATTTATGATTTTTATTTGTTTTTTGTATGGATGTACCCAGAATATACCCAGTCCCCAAATTATTTGCCATATCGGCATACTGTATCCACATACCCATACCTATGCCTGATTCTGATTCGGCAACTTAGTTTTTATTGTGTGCCATACTATAGTTAGCTTTCCTTAATATAAAAATACTAATAACTTAACTAATTAAGGCATGATGTAATCAAATTGCTTTTTTTGATTGTTCAGAGAACCTATAACAGGCATCATGCATATGTTTTGATGAATGCCTTAAGGTTGGTATCACTGATTACAGAATGAGAATCTAATCTGGCTTTTTATGAAATCTAGTCAAAATTTCAGCTTGATTGTATTGAGATTCATTTTCTATTTGTTTACATGTGCAGGTGCCGGCACCTCTTCAAAACCTAGAAGTTTTAGACAGGTAATGTTTCATTCTTTTTTTTATTTGTACTTAATGCATTGGAATAAAGTTTCCTCTTGTTTCCAGGACATAATTTGTTGGTGTGAAGCTCATTTTTTCTGACCATGCAATTCCTATTGGAATGTTTACATTTAATATCTTACACTGATAATCTCAGATACATGGCAGTTGCTAAAGTAAGAAGAAATATGGTCTTATGTTATTCTTTTTGATCTGCAATTCATGAATTTAATATTTTACAGATACAATCACACAAGCAGACCCATGTATATGCATACACCCTATGGTAGGTCCTAAGGGTTTAAAGAGAAATTTGTTTCTTTGTTTGTGACTGTTCGAGTGTCACAATAGCAAGCAAGATTCTGTATGCCCTTAGTTTGCTTGTGTTCTATGGCCCATTGCCCTACTTGATTTACTTTCTTCTTGTTGTGTGTTTGTTCTCTGTTATAATCTTGATTTCACGCATCTCAGAACTTCTTGATTTCATGGTTTACTGTTATGTAGGAAGATCAAAAGGAGATTTTGATATCTAATGTATGCCCTTGTCTGTTGTGGATACTTGCCTTGATCGAACCTTATTCACAAAATATTTTTTCTAAATTCTTAGCAGCCCTAATGCACAAGGAAGGTATATAGGTGTGCGATTATTTTGGGATTTTGTGTCACAGAAATTTCTGTTTGACAATGGTGTGAAAAAAACCTGTTTTATTTCTTTATGTTCCATCCCAGATTTATTTAGCAGGATTCTAAAGATTGTAAAGTTAGGCTGGTCAGAACTAATAAGTAATAAGGCTTAGAATTTTGAAATTTTCTGGAATTTGGTTATCTTGGAGTTTTACAGTAGTGAAATAGTTAATCTACAAAAGAACCTGTGTGCAACTCGTTATGCGTAAAAGCCTAATAAAGTCATGTTAGTCTTACCTGAGATATATAATTTTGTTTTGTTCTTAATTTTGGCGGTTTCAGGCATTGAAAATGTGTCTTTTGATGATAATAGGAGGCAAAAGAAGAGGAGGAGGAGGAGGAAGAAGAATCATCAGAAGAAGAATCTGAAGAATCAGCATCAGAGGTAAATCTTTCAACTTATGGCCTTTTCTGGGATGTAAAACTTATGATTTTTGAATGCCTCTAAAGGTTGAATTCAAGCAACATTTTATTGCTATGCCTGGTAAGAAATTTGAGTGGAAGGCATGTACCTTTTTCTATAGGACAATGAGTGTTAGAGTTTGTTTCTATATTCAAATCTTATACTTTAATATGCTTGTTTTTGTTGATATGACAGAAAAAGAAGGGAACTCAGGGTCTTATTCAGATTGAAAATCCTAATATCACCAAGCCAAAGAACACAAAAGCCAGAGATGCAGATGTAAGTACTCGCCTTCTTACTTTATGACATTCTATATCTAGTTTACCTTCCCGTGCCTTGTTCTTATTCTGAAAGTTTTCTATTGCTGTTTTGGCAATCACAGAGCTATGTTGATAAAATGTAGGAATGTTTCTTTTATGATGCATTGTTATAAATTATCTGTAGTTTGTTGCTCTCAGGAAGCGTTTGTGTAGCCACTATCTGCAACCAGAATACTAATTTTGCTTTATATGCATGAACTGTGGGTTGTGATTTCTATTGAAGGCATAGGTTTAATGCACAAACAAAATTAGCTAGTGTTCAGTAGCTTTTTATCTCTCTTTCCTTAGCTTAAATTTTTGGGAAATTAAGACAGGCACTTTTTTGTGGAAGCTGGCAAATAGGGACGGCACTAAATGCAGAAAAATTAATTGAACACGTTGCTAGAACAGAGATATATAAGCATAACGTAACATATTTATGCATATAAAATGAAAAGAATTACTTCCCATGGAGACTATGGTTATTGGGGTGTGCACATATAAATATTTACTGGCTTGGCCTGGACCATATAATAGTCAACTTTTTTGTCCTAGTGTAACTAGTATCATCTAGATATAGTCCATAAAGTCTTGGGGATGTTGTTTTCTATCAATTACATTTTTACTGTCTTCTTTATCACATGGTTTATTTTGTTGTTTGATCTTTCTTATATCCATGTTTGTTATCTTCTAGCATTCATAGATCTCTAAGAATTTGATGCTTCATATATCTGTGCAAACAAAAGAAACAAATACGGGTTTTGGCAATGTAAACAACCTATTTGATCAATATAATAGCTATGCATTGAATTGCAATTTATGTTTCATATTTCGAGTTTTTTTCAGATTCTTTTTGTTCTTGTCATTATTAATTTCGTTAATAGCTGCCCAAGTTTTACATTTTATGGTGGTGGATATATATGTGTTTCATGAACTATTTAGTGAATAAAGCATACAGACAATTTATTAACGATGGTTTGACTGTTTGCAGTTAGAGAAAACAACAGAGCTTTCAAGGCGAGAGAGGTAAGTTCCATTTCATCTTCACCAATTGAAGTTTAGAGCTATGTTAAACAATTATCCTGTTCAGATAAGGGTGTGTATAATGACATAACTCTTCTTTCTTGGGTAAACATTGCATTTGATTTTGATGCTATCAAGCCTGTGTTTAAAATGATCCAAGTTTACTTCTCTTCAAAATCATATGGATCAGGAATATGCACGAGAGATAAACCCTTAGTTTTAGTAGGCTGATTCATATTTTTGGTCAGTTATATGCTGTGTACGTTTGGATATCCTATATTTTACTCGATTTATGTGTAGTGCTTTGATTTTTATGTTTGGCCATCTCTGGTATGAATTTGTGATCTATGTTTTGTTTTTGTTTATAATATTGCCGTGATAAGGTTAGAATGCAGAGGGCCATGTCATAATCATTTTATTGGTTAATTTGTGCCTTCTAGTAGAATTATGGCAAAGCTTTTTTGGTATTCAATTGCTTTTTACTGTGTTTAGGCAAATGCTTATTATCTTGATATGTGAGGTGGTCGCCCTTATGTGTCCATCAAATCTATTATTGGCTTTCTTTGGAATCTTAAACCTATGAATCACCCTTTGTTTGAGGGTTATGAACAAGACTATCCAAAGGCTGTTTTAGGGAACAACTGATGTATTTGATTAAAGATTTGTAGGTGTAGTGTGACAGAGATAAATGATTTAAATAACTATTGAAAATATAGACAAACATCCTAAATTTGATTGGAAAAAATATGTATCATGTGTTAAAAAGTGTGTATTTATCTTCCCCAAAATAAAATTTTTTAAACCAGGTTTTGAAGGAAAGTGGTTCTTTTAAAATATGTTGCAGCGTGCCAGTCATTCTATTGGAAAGTTGTGAGAAGAAATACAAGAATATTTCACTGAATGACATATTTGTGAGAGAATTAAAATTTGGCTTTGTACGATACCCAGAACTACTTTTCACCATTGCATACCCTTGAGTAAAAATGAGAAGAAATTTCAAAGGATTTTATTGATGGTCTAATTTTTCCTGAAGGCTATCAAATTTTTATCCTGGTAGGTCACATTATGAAATTCAATCAGTATTTAAGAATGTTTATAATCATAGGTAAATAATGTCTATAATCTACAGGTTTGTCTAAAGTGGTCTCAATAAGATCCTTTGTTTATATGTAAGTTTTAAAGAGAATTATCTTTGCAGACAAGAATATGTGTTGCTAAGATATTTAAATTGATTTACACACTGAGATTCTGTAAATGCTTAATGGAATGGTATCTCAAATGATGTGAAATTGTGAATGGATAAATGGGGGTGCAAGACCACATATCTCATATTGGCCAAAAATGATTGCTTTTCAGCTCTACATGTGTGTGAAGACCCAAAGGATTTTTTTTTTTGTTGCATGCTAAACCGGGCGTTCCTATACTATGTAATTTCTTGAAATGATCTCAGAAATTCAATCCTAAATGAGAATTTTGAATAGTGCATTAACGGATGAAGCAACACAGAGATCAACATTATAAAGAAAGAGAAATTGAAGAATGCAATTAGATTTATTATATACATGTGCTGCCAGCTGTATAACCAACAACCTAAAAAAAATGTCAAAAACTAAAATAATTGCAAAAATTTTGCAACTCATTTTAAATATGGAAGAAAATTAGTTAAGTTGTATGTAACTAGCAACACTGATATCATGAATAGTGATTCCATCTTCTTGTTGCAACTCATCTGAAGTTCAGAATGTGATTTAGAAAGCTGTCTTTCCTAGCAGTTTATTCCTTGACAGTTTAGGTTGTCAAGAGTCTACTGTTTGCGTGAACTTTTAGTTCATGGATCACTGCAAAGATTATTTAGTAGACTTAGTTTTGAAGATTAACACCTTGGCTAAGTTCTTGTTGTCTGAGACCCCTTGTCTATTTAACCGGTTGCCATTTCTAGAATACAAGGTTTGGGGAAAACCCATAACAGTAATGCAACCCTTTACAGTACTTATCACATTTGAATGTTTTGGCATATAGTTTTTGTCGTTGATTTAAGAGTGTTTTATTCACATTGTATTGAATTGATCTTTTTTGGGACCAATTGTGCTGTAATTAGGTTTTGAGCAATGTCCCATGGGAATGTGTCCCCCTCCCCATCCCCTCCCTCGCCCCCAAAATAATCCCTGCATTTTTGGGAAGTAGAGACTTGGGGGTGAGGTCCACCCAACATCCTACCACCTCTATTGCTGACCTAGGGATGATTTTGGGACATCCCCCTGATTTGGAGATGGCTTGGGGATTCTGAGGTGTCCTTGAGACATATAGGGAAATCTTTGGAGTCTCTTGACCATCTTGGAGACTTCCAAGCATCCCACACAGTAAGAAGTAGAAATGTCCATATTTAACCTTAATGGTCTATTGCTCCCACCCAAACCATAAACACTTTAAAAAAACTTATAAATAGGCATCTAAGCCTCATTCCAAATCACTCCAAAGTTTTCAAAATGTTGAGAGTTACAAATGCAAGCTGCAAAAGTGAGAAAGATTGCAAGTGAGGGCATTAGGATTTAGGAATAGTGAAAGCAAGAGTAAGTGTGAAGAGTGACATCAATCTACTTTTGAATAAATGCAAAATATTATTCATGCCTCAAAGTAAGGTTTGGCCTTTCATGATTGTTTTATTTTTTATTGTTCAATTTAGTAACTAATTACTAATTTTAGTGGACAAATTTAGTAATTAATGTAGGCCCCATGGGTTATCAATTTACATTGTTACAAATTACAATTACAATTTTAGTTTTACAAATGAATAATGATCAAATTTTTAATCTTATAATTTATAACAACAATATTTAGGTGTTCAAATTGCTTTGTTAAATTATTTATAAATTTTTCTTTTGCAAATTTGTATAAATATTTGATTAGAAATTTAGAAGTTAAAATTTACAAGTTCAAATAGGATTTCGTGTTTTGTGTATACTTTGTTTCTACGCTTTGTGTGACCTGAAGTAAGAAAAACAAAATTAGAATCCTTGTCTAATGAGAGTGGAAGAATAAGGATTCATATTTTTGTGTATTCTCTGCATCTGTGCTTTGTGCGACTTGAAGTAAGAAAAACAAAAAGAAAAGCCTTGTGTCTTGAGCTTGTCCATACTTTATTATTTAATTACATTATGATATGTATGACAACCATAAATTTTATTTCTTGTAGTCACTACAAGCTCTCATAGCATTAGTGATGAATAGAAATACAAAAGGCCTATGGAGGTTCAATCAAAGACTTAAAGTATAGATGTGTGGGGCGGGAAGGGCAACTAGTTCTATTGGCAATGCACATTTTAGTTGCCCTTCCAAATTATTAGAGCATTTTTCCAAGGGTACCTTTGATAAGAAGTTTCCTTTGAAACAATTTGCCACAAAATTGCAAGAAAAACTTGGTCCAATGAGGAGCATTAGGCTATGGAGGTGTTATTTTTGACAAGTTGAATTTTAAGGCAGTGTCACAAGAGTTAATGCACACCTCTTTTATGTCTTTGACAAAGGTGTAGGAGTTTGTTTGGGATTGTCACTTGAAAAGATAATTGAAGTAAATAAATTGTGGGCTTATGCTAGTTATCAAAGTCTTGTACCTACCACTTTGCCATTGAGGATGTCTACTCCTACTCCTATTAGTACTAGGAATTCCCTAGATCCACGAGTTATAGGTTGTTCCACTTATGCTTTTCGGGAAGCTACAACAAATCCTGAGGGAAACTTAGAATGATCACTAGTGATGCTACAAAAATGGTGGTAGAGTTATTCAAAGTGCAAAATAGAGATTGAGGCAGATGATGCCATTGCCAAATTTTTCTTTGCCAATGGCATTCCATTCCATGTGGCTCACTCTCCTTATTATAAGGAGGCCATGTCAAAAATAATTAGAGCAAGACCATCATATTTGCCACTAGGGTAGACAAAATCGAGGACAATAATCTTGGATAAGAACTATTCTAATATTAATATTCTAATGGAGAAAATAAAAGCTGACTAGGTCATTAGTGGATGAAACATAATCTTGGATGAGAACCATTCCAAGATCAATATTCTAATGGGGAAAATGAAAACTACTTAGGTTATTAGTGGATTTAACATAATTGTGGATGGATGGAAAAATATCAAGCATCGTCCACTTATTAACATTATAGTCACATGTACAGAGGGGCCTTACTTCCTTAGGACTATTGATTGTTCTAGGCATTGCAAGGATGGTGATTTTCAGTTTCAAATCCTTAGAGATGCTATTGGGGAGGTTGAGCTAGAGAATGTGGTGCAAGTTGTGAATGTGTGTGTTACAAGACTTGAACTTGCCTTGGTCTTGGCAAGCTAATTTTTAACTCAGATTCAAACTTGTCACTTAGACTCGACTAAGACACCATGAAATATATAGATTTTTAAGGTTTTAAAACTTGTTTCATGCACCCTTTGATAAACAAACTTTAAAAGCACAATAAACTAATCGAATAGAAGCTACTTTGATCACGTACACAAGTATACATCAATCACATGAGTATAAAAGCAAATTTTGGTTGAAAGAAACAACATTTTTAGATAATAAATATTATGAAGTGTTTAAGTTGTACAAAACTCATGGATTATGATATCTAAGGCATTAAACCAAAAATCACATTATGGAGTCACAAGCTTTGGTAGAAATGAGCTTTTCTATCCCTCAGTCCAACATTACTAGCTCTATGTTGAGTCATGTGCTTGTATCAATAAGTTTGCAAATGTTGCTATAGCCTTAGGAGCTTTACATAGGATAGGTTTTGATATAACAAACTAGAAGTATAAATGTAATTTAATTACTAGGAATTTAATTGGAAAAAAGTTGAAAAAAAATAAAAAAGGTTGCTCTTCTATCCAACAAGGCCCAAAATGATTTTTATATAATTGATGGGTAGTGCCCCTTGTGGGGTTTGGGGGCAATGCCCTCAACACGCTCCTTGTCACAATATAGGGTGGGGTCAAAGAGTAGATCCCTCACCACCAAGGTCAAATTAAAGCATTTGAAACCATAGAAATTGTTATGGCTCATGCCTTTTTTATTAATTTATCACTTTTAACCATCCTCCCAAAGTCCTCCAAACCCTTCATTTTAAGTCTCTTTGTTTTTTTCCTTTTGTTGTTTTTATTTTTGCATGATGCAATCGAGTCTCCTTAGGAATTGCTGAGTACTTGGGTCACAAGTCCTCGACACTCGTTTAATGCCAATTTCCTTGGGACTTGTCGAGTCTTGGTGAGTTTGGGTGAGTCTTGTAGCTATGGTGTGTAAAGCTGTAGGGAAATTGATTGAGGCAGCAATCTACAGTCGTATTTGGTGGACTCCTTGTGTGCATTGCCATGAATACTACATTCAAGGACATGTGCAAAATTAGATGGATAAAAAATGTGGTTAATGATGCTAGAGGTGCACTAATGTTTATTTACAATCACCATACTTCATATGCATTTTTTAGAACTTTCTCTAAGGAGGAGTTTCTAAAACTTGTGGAGACTAGATATGCATCATACTTCATTCTTGTGGATAGGATTCTTGAGTTGCAAGAGGGATTGTAACTAATGGTCATTACTCTAGTTTTTAGAGTTATTCAATATGTGGATGCAAATGTACCTAACTTTGAGAGGTGTATGAGTGCATTGATAGTATGCTTGGCCAAAAAATACTTGTACAATAGAATGACCCCACATTAGAGTTCTATAATGAGCACATTAAGCCAATTATTCATTGTTGATGGGAGAAGCTCAACATCCCTATCACATGGTTGCTAATGCATTGAACCCAAAGTAGTATGTGTAAAGGCTGGGTATGATTATTTTTATATAAGATGTTGAGGTGAAGGTAGGGATCATGGTGGCCATTCCAAAGATATTAGATATATGATTCCACATAGGCCAACATCAGTTAGATAAAATTGGCCACTCTTTGGGGGTATTTATTTGAGACTAAGATGGATAGGGAGACTATGGCACAAGAGGATCCAATTCTATAGTGGACTATGCATGGGCCCAATTCTTTGACTACCACACTAGCCATTCATCTGTTGGCCCAAGTTTCTAGTTCTTCTAGTTTCTAGTTTCTAGCTATAATTAGCACTTTGTATCTCATTGATTGCAATATGCTTATGTATAGGGAGAGCGTAGCAGCCCGATGGGCTATAGAGTTAGAGGAGCCAACACAAGTTGATAAAGATGTAGCATAGACAAGGTTTCTTGGTATTGCTTTTGAGGATCTTGAGCTTGAGGAGTTTAGCAGTTTGAGTGAGGAGTTCGGTGCAAACTTTGGGGATGAGTAATGATTTGAGGCATTGGGTTGTTGGCCAATTGTATTTTTAAATGTAATCGTTTTGAATATAATATAATATAGATATTTGGTATTTTATTGTTCATTCGATGCAATGCCAAATATGTTTTGAGTATTTCAAAATTTCATATATTATTCCTTGTATATTTTATTATAACTATTTTTTTAAGTATTAAATATATTTATGCCGCCACCCCCTCACCATTCCCCTATCGCAAGAGTTTGGTGAACGTAGGTTTCGAGTCTCTATTGTACCTATCATTGGGGAAAGGATTAAAGTATATACTATATTGTTAATTTTCGAGTATATTCATGGCTTATTGCATTCATCCATTTTATCAATTAATGCATCTTTAACTAGATTAATTATAATATGTTTTATTTGTCCTTGTTCTCCCTCCTTGTGATCATCTTGAGCTTACAATTACAAGATCTAACCTCCCATCTTTCCATTCCTAATATAGTGCATCTGGGATCCTAGAGATTGAATTGAATTGAATTTGGTTTGTTATTTGCCTAGCATCCAATTTCATGGGGGTATATTTGTGTCATTAAAAAAATTCCCATCAGTTGGTGATCTAATTGTGTAATGAATTGTTTGGTAGATTTTTCCTTTCTCCATAACTAGCTCAAAACTACACTACAAGATTGCCACACATAGATAGGTGTTTCCCACCAATCTAAATGTTTTCGAGTCTTGTGGTCAGCAATTTATTAGGCTATCAAATGGGTCAAGTCTCAATATTGGACAACTAATGAGGTCGATGTTGCATATGGAAAGCATGAGGAATTTATTGGCTAAACTTTGGCCATAATTTGGTCATGTGAAGCTAAAATGTTTTGCATTTGTAATTGTAACATGGTGAAAATACTTCCATGGGCTTAGTAAATTTTGATGAAAACTATCTGTAGAAAGAAAAAAAGAAAGAAATTTTATTAATATTTACATATGACCAAAAGTATATCTATGGGACTAGAGGTTACAATAGTTAACAATAGAAAGTTCTAGGAAGAGAGAATCCTAAAATCAAAATAATAAATGTATATAAAACAAAATAAAACACTATGCCACTAACAAATAGCAATGAAGGGATAACAAGAGCCCCAAAAGCATGTGCCACTGAAGATTAGAAGGAAATCTCATTGAATATCTTTGTTTGCATTTGAAAGGGAGTAGTTTGAGCCATCATCGATTAATAGTTGAATCATTGTTTGACCTTCCATGATACTAGTTATGTAAGATAGAGTACATATTATATTGACCTTAATGCGAATTCCATATGACATTCATGTTCTCCACCTAACTAGATTTTCTATGGCAAGAAAACCTTTATTAAGACAGGTCTATATATATGTATTGTTGGAACACGTTTGTTGTTGTGGCAAAAGATTGACCTGCTAACGCTCGATACAAATGCCAAAGATAAATGGATCCACGAGAGGTGGTTAGTCCATGTCTCGAATTCAAAGGGAGACATTGGCGATTAGTCCAACATCCCCCCCCCCCCCCAACCTAGTGTCACTCGAGGGGATTCAAACCCGTGACCATGACTCAAATACCATTTGTTGGAACACGTTTGCTGTTGCACCAAAAGATTGACCTGTTAATGCTCAATACAAACGCTAGAGATAAACAGATCCATGGGAGTCAGTTAGTCCATGTTCGGAATCCAAAGGGAGATGCAAGTGATTAGTCCAACAATTCCCCCCAACGTCACTTGAGGGGATTTGAACTTGCAACCACGACTTTGATACCTTTTGTTGGAACACGTTTGCTATTGTGCCAAAAGATCGACCTATTAACGCTTGATACAAATGCTAGAGATAAACAGAACCAAGGGAGGTGGTTAGTCCATGCCTCAAATCTAAAGGAAGACGTTGGCAATTAGTCCAACATGTATATTTGTGTATGTGTGTGTGTGTGTGTGTGCATACACACACATGTATATGTTTTTATATGTATGTATGTATGTACAGACATACGTGTGTGTATGTGTACATACACATAGACATATATATTACATGTATAACATATATATGTACATGCATGTGCTTGCGCACATGTGCTCACACACATTTATACAACACAGTCAATTGTATGCACACACACACACATGCTAAAATAATTAAGAGAGAATTAAATCTAATAGAATATAAATGTACAAGATGATGATAAAGCAAAGCATTGGGCATCATTGTGAAGAGGTAAATGCCTCATGCTACTTACCTTTTCAGTATTACTTAAAAATAACACATAATTTCATTACACAAATGGAGTTTGTGCCAGCTCTGCAAAGTTCTGTATCATTAAATTTCTTATAGTTTCACCACAAGTTTTAACTTCTTTTTTCTATAGTGAATAAGGTGACAATAAGCTCAAGTTTGTGTTGTTTAGAGCAGTAACTGCTGTGGCTGGACAAGTGGTAACTTTTTAATTTGTTTATTTTAGAATTTTTGATTGTTTTCTTCTTGATGGTTTCTTTAATACTTATTTTTGTTTTCTTGATTGATTCTCTGGGTGCGTATAGGGAAGAATTAGAAAAGCAAAAGGCACATGAACGTTATATGAGGCTGCAAGAACAAGGAAAAACTGAACAAGCTAAGAAAGATCTGGGTAAGCTGTTGCCTCATTTCCTTAATAACAGATTTAATTTTTAATAATAGTTTCGTGCCTTTCTAGCAAGTTAAATTTTAAGGTAAAACTCTTCAAATATTGATGCAAATTATGATTACTCTATATGTAAGATATTTTTAATGGAGAAAAGGAGGAATTTGTTTTTGCATAGCCTTTTGGCAGGCTATATATGTTGCTTGTGCACGTGCAATTTGCTGCTGAGATATGTTGGCTGCAGGATGCATTTTCACTATTGCGGGAAACACTTCTATCCCAAAAGCGTGTAGATCACTCTTTGTTATTTGAGATTCTCCTATACTTTTTTGTGATTCAGAACTGAACTTTACCTTGCTACCATTTTGGATAGGATTATACACTCTAGCTACTTGAATCACAAATCTAGCCACTTCATCTTTTTGGTAAATGAAATAATTCTGTATTACATGTTAGCACTGAAATGAGTTCTGTGACTCTGTATTACATAAATATACATTTACTTTCTTATCATATCATATACAGCCTTTACATGGACACAACTACACGCATAAAGAAAAATAAAGTTTGGGAACCAAGTCAAGGACTGCAATGAATTTCCAAATGCCTCTGTTTTGAGAATTGCCCTAGAATAATAAAATATATGTGCCTTTGGGTCTTTTATGAGTTTATTGTTTTTACTTTTTCCTGTAGATGGTCCTTGGATGCCCTTGCATCCTTTTCCCCTGGTTGGAAAAGTTGAACAATCTTGTTAAGGATGATGAACAGTTGATATTCATGTTTTGAAATCCATGTAGTTTCCTTTAGATTTTCATTTCTATTTTATCAAATGTTGTTTAGGAAAGTGATTTTCAAGGTGTAGCACGTTCATGTTTACGAATTTTTCAATTTCCTCAGGCTTACATTTTGGCAATTGCTATTACCACTCAAGCTTCATTGTCTTGTTTTTAAAGTCCAATATTTTTATATCTTCACTTACTATATTCCCCCTCAGAAAGTTGGCGCTTTCTGAAATGCACCATAAACCAGTCCCCTTGTTTGAATGTCTTGAGCCTCCTAGGAGTATCTCCATACCTCTTGTATTTCTGGCTATAAATTTCAAGCTGTTATGTAACCATCTAATGATGTCACGTATGTTTAGCAAAGGTTTTTGCATCATCATTGCAGCTTTTTTCAATTGGCAAAATAGCAAGATCTGCAATTTGCTTTGGAGTTTTCTGTACACAATATGAAATGGAGTAATACCTTATATTCACAAGTTATTCAGTGTGAGGTAATACTAGGTCTAGATCCCATTGCTTTGGTGTATTTCCTACCATATGCTGTAGTA
Organism: Sequoiadendron giganteum; assembly: GCA_007115665.2. Taxonomy (NCBI): domain Eukaryota; kingdom Viridiplantae; phylum Streptophyta; class Pinopsida; order Cupressales; family Cupressaceae; genus Sequoiadendron; species Sequoiadendron giganteum. Next base: position 885,262,689 of record CM021100.1, read on the forward strand.
ATTTTCCCCATTATCTGTTCACAACTTCAGTTTGCCCATATAATTGAGGGTAATAAACTGAACAAAACTGCAATTTTGTCCAATGGTTTTTCCACATCATCATCCAAAATAACTCAAAAATTTAGTATCTTAATCTGAAGTCATTGGCCCTGGTAATCTATTCAACCTTGGTACATTTTTGGAAAAAAATTCTGTTCATTTGCTTGCCATACTGTTTTTGATATAAAATCACAAAATAAAATAAAATCCTCTTTCAGTACGAGGCAATCCCAACACAAAGTCCGTTGGTATGTCTTTTCACAGTATCAAATCCTCTTTGAGTATGAGGCAATCCCAACACAAAGTCCGTTGGTATGTCTTTTCGCAGTCTGTTTAGTGTAGGCAAAGGAGTATACAATTGTGTATTTTGGTGCAACCCTTAGCCACTTGACAAATTCTACACCTTTTTAGAAACAAATGAACATTCTTAGATTCAATGAAGGTCAATATTATCTTTCCTCTACTATGGCTTAGAGTTTTATCTTGGCCAAATTGACCACCTAAATTTCTAACTTGCAGCTTAATAGTCAAGGTGTGGATTAACAAAATTTCAATAATACGAAGCTGCCTACATTTTAATAAATAACCTTTTTGCAGGATGTAATCAAAATATGGAGTTCTATCACAAATGAGAGGGTTCTTACAAACCTGAAATGCTGCTACAAAGTACAAATTGTCTTCTTCATACAACTTGATTTCTTCTAATCTGATCAATTCATTGGCCATAATAGTGAGCAAGTTCTCCTCTTGTTCAAGGTATCAGCCAAATGATTTGTTTCTTACAAACCTGGAATGCTGCTATTAAGTACAAATTCTGTCTTCTTCATACAACTCGATTTCTTCTAATCTGATCAATTCATTGGCCATAATAGTGAGCAAGTTCTCCTCTTGTTCAATGTATCAGCCAAATGATTTGTTTCTTAAATACCTGAAATGCTGCTATAAAGTACAAATTCTGTCTTCATACAACTCGATTTCTTCTACTCTGATCAATTCATTGGCCATAATAGTGTGCAAGTTCTCCTGTTGTTCAAGGTATCAGCCAAATGATTTGTTTTACCTGATTTCTATTTCAGCACCAATGTATGCCTTTGAAGATATTCCACCCTCTTAGCATGTCTCCTATTTAGGTTTTGCTGTGAGTTTATGAGCATCGAAGTGTGGTGGTCTATGTACAATACAAATTCATAAACTGATTTTTTTTCACATACTTAATTGATCTTCTCACTAAAAATATGTAATTGGTTTTCCCTACTAACTCAATGACACTTTCAACAGCTATTCACTTACAACACACTCTACACGCTTAGCTAAAAATTGGCAATGCTACATAGATGCCTATGTAACGTTCTTTTTCGGGGACCCGAATCTTCATTGGGTTGTGTATAAGCTTTTGAACTTCACATAAATTTGTAATAAAATTTTAATGTATCTACCAAAGCACAAAAACTTTTCATCTTGGTGACATTCTAAGGCATGAGCCATTGCAGGATGGCTTTACCTTTGTTATATCCATCTCTAATCCATTTTTTAAAATGAGATAAATCAAACTATACAAGTTTTCATTTTAGGAAGAACACTTTTTTAAGATTTATAAACAACTTTTGTTTAACATCTACATCACAATTTTAGATGTCTCAAATGTTCTTGTTAAGATCTGCTGAGAATTAGAATATCATCAAAATAAACATGTACAAACATTTAAGAATTGGTCTTATGCCGTTGATCATTTACCTCACAAGGCTTTTGGAGTATTACTCAACCCAAATGGCATAACCATAAGATCATACAACACGGCTATAGCCTTGAATTCAGTTTCTACTCATTTCCTCCGGGTCTTGTTTTGGTGATATCCCGATTTAAGTCAACTTTGGAAAAATAACTTGGTCCATTTAAATTACCAAGCATACCATTCATGGTGATTTTGCCAAGTCTTTTGAATCTCATGTTCTCCAAGATCCACCCTTCTTTGAATTGATGTGTGCTAGCACAACACATGGACTCAAGCTTTGCCTTGTCTATTCCCTTTTTACCTATGTTCCACCAAGTTTCCGGTACGGGGGGACGGCAGGACGATGGAATGCATTCTAGGGACGGGATTTTTTAAGGGGATTTTTGGGGACGGCAGGGGAAAACAAAGGGGACGGCTCTATATATATATACATATATAGATAAATTTTGAAAAATATAGGGAAATTTTAAATTCCAAATATTATGAATAATGATAATCATAACAATGAACATTGATAAAGTTGCAAATATAATCACTAATGATATTGACATATACATTATAGAGTCAAACAGTCAATAATCTGGAGCCCTATACCAGCCAGCTGCCTTATCATACTAGTTTGATCTACCTGGTGGAAGGTTTATTGCTGCTGTTATAACTTTGTTTCAGTCATATCCAGCAGCCATTCTTTTTGTTCACAAGGGTTCTTGGGTGTGTGATAGCTATACCATCAGCCTTTTTAGTCATTCATCTACTATGAGTGAAAATTTCTAATTGTTGTAAGTCTGAAATTGTGTTTCCAACTTGTATATCAGTCAATGTAATTGTTCTAGTTATTGCAAAATCAAATAAAATCAGCCTTTACAGGGTTACAAGTTGAGATTTTAGTGTATTTGACACCTTAGGATTTCATAATTGTTGGTTACTTACATATGAGAGTCCAATATATTCATTTCCAGCCATATCAATATTTATGCTTGATGTATGTGAGCATAAACTATTCAAATCTGAATGCAATCACTGTCATAGGGTTTCATATTGGCTGTTCATTGCATATCGATTATAAATCAGTAGGTATATTTGTAGTAATTTGAAATCTATAAGTGGGACCTGTTGTGTTTGATACAGTTGAAGTTTCATAACAGACCTACAAATGAATGAAATACAGTTTCCAAACTGATGTATACTCCTTCAAGGGTGTTTGGATGAAGTTTGAATGCACTTGGAGTTGATATTTACAACCTATGTTTAGTATTGGCAAGCTGGGAGTGAGTTGGTTGTGATTTCTTAGTGATTATCTTGCTTTTCAGACCTGTACAGCGTATTTCCAAAGCATTATCAGACCTATAATAGCATACTATTCATCAATTTAATTTTGGAGTTTTTTTTTATGCAAAAAGTGGCTGGAAAAAAGGGGATGGCCAGTTGTCCCTGGGACGGTCGGCTGTCCACTTGCCATCCCCTGCAGTCCGAAACGTCCCCCAAAAAAACACATTTTGGGGACGCCTGGGAAACATTCCTGAGGTGTCCCTCGTCCTTGAAACGTCTCCAGTACGGGTACGGGGGCCAAAACCCCAGGTGACGCGTCCCCGTGTACCACTGCTTTTTACCAAATCTTAAATATTCCTTTTCAATTATTCATTTCTTTTTTAAGCTCAATCTATGAGTTGGTAAATCAGGCAATCTTGCTCTAGGGACAAAATTAATTTGGTATCTTCTCTTTGAGAGATAAACTTGTTGGCATCTCCTTTAGATTTATATCCTTATTTTCTGTTAACAAAATACAAATGCCAACTTACAAACTGCAAAGTAACACAGTGGATGGAGCAAATGTGGCTAGCCACCACAAAGTATGATCCATTAGGGAGCTGCAAGTTATGATGATAAAATTCCAGCAAAAAGGCTGTTATATTATTTATGTTATTGCATATTCTGGGTTACTCGGTCAGCATTGTCATAGTGTGTCTATGAGAAGAGTATATCGATTGTAATGATGATTCAGTCAGTTCACCAAGGTTTGTAAAGCTCATATCTACTGTGTTCTTGAAATGCTAGAGACATGAAGTGTTTAAGTTGATTTTCCAGATTGTATGTTCTAGCAATTTGAATGTTTTAGTAAATCAAAACAAAAAAAATATACTAAGTCTTTGACTTAGGGTAACAAATAATTAAATTTAACTTAAATCTTTTAAGTTGTAATAGTTTTCATTTTTGTTTTTTAAATTTAAAAAAAAGAATCATTATTTTAATGCATTTTCGTGGGGGATGCCCAGGAGTCTCCTCGGAGTCTTGAGACATCCAGGAGTCTCAGAGAGGCTTGGAAGTCCCCTTATGGAAGAAACGTATAGGGGATGGCAGCGAAACGGGGGGACGGCGGGGTGGACGTTTCCTAGCTGTGTTTACATTTTCAGATTGAGAAGGGTTTATTTCTTGAACTTCATTTTCACTGTCCTCATTCATACTTTCATCACTGCTGTTGTCCATTTTGCAAGGGTTTTATAAATTTATAATCTGAAAGTTGAAACAAAAACATAATACATTTAAAAAAAATTTAAAACAAAAACTTCAAGTCTGCAAGATAATCATAAAATATGTGTTTTTAAAAACTAAAACAGAAAAATAAATGGCATAGCAATTTGAATTAACATACTTGTGCAAAGTTGCTTTAGCTTGCAGCAAAATGCCAAAAATAGTCCACACGTCCCTTCCAAATAGCAGCAAATTTTTGAAGATCAGAAACTCACGGCAGCTACAGGTATTAATGTTATGCTGTCCAAACTCCAAAAGGAAGGTCGCCTACCTGAAACCGATCCTCACACCCAACAAAACATTCAACATTGTCATTTATCAAACTTTAGTTGGCTCCTTTCTTAGTGTTAATGGCTCCTATGTCGGCTCCTTTCTCAGCCATGTCGACTCTTTTCTACCCGTGTTGAACTCCAAATGGAAAATATTAAATGAAAACATAAGTTCATTGAAATGTATTAAGATTTAAGATTTTAACCTAAGGGATGTGTAAGGGCTTTTGTGACCCCCACGCCCATGACCAACAGTGAATAAAATTTAAGATCAAATTTTTAAAATTTTTTATGGTTGTTTTTTAAATGATGCCACATGGGATGCCTGTGCATTTCTGGTATGGTCAGGGGACGCCTAGCCGTCCCTTGGCCGTTTCGGGGACGGATAGGGATCCCCTTTCATTTTGCAGCCGTTTCCTTTTTTGGGGATGCGTTTCCTGCCATTTCCCAATAATTGAAATCGGAGGGGACTCCTAGGGGATGTCCCCCCGTCCTCGAAACGCCACAAGGGACGGGGACGTAGGGTTTAGGGGTGGGGACACATCCTCGTGGAACAAAGATAATAATATATATACTAGTGTTTAAAAACACTATTAAAATAGGGTGGATTTAGGGCAAGAAAAAAGGGACATTATAGTCCTCCCTTCCTAGAATTGCTTGCCCACAAGCATTTGCAAGCTTGGATACTGCAAAACATCCTCAAGTGGCAAGTCTCTCCAACTAATCAAGTACTCCATGATCGCCCTACTCCTCAACTTGTGGCTACTCCTCTCGTAGTGAATATGAAGAATAGTATTCAATGTGAGTTCCAGTGGCCAGAAATGAAACAATACTGCCCATACACACTCAAACTCAAATCTGCTCCATCCTTCAAACTATAATATTTTGCTCCTCAAGGTTGGTGATCTCCTATCATCAAGAGTAGTATCAGGGACACGTAGCAACTTCCCTTCATCCAAAGGAGGAAAGCTCAAGAGAAAATGTGATTGCTGCTCACTTGCCCTCTTGAGTCAAGATACATGAAATATATTACGAATCAAGCTACCCATAGGTAACTCCGACTCATAAGCATCCTCTCCAACTCCACTCTCAATCTTGAAAGGACCATAGAAATGAACCTTCAACTTACCTGCACCACTCCTCGAGGTAATTTGTTTGTATAGCTGCAGGAACAAGAATACCAATTCAACCTCAAGTGTCATGTACATATCCTACATCAACCCCTTCACTCCGAAGGATCCTCTATCCACAAATGCTAAGTCTACCAAAGACAAAGTGTCACATCTATCCACCTGCACCAAGCCTTATGCTACTCCACTTTGATACAAATATCACTCATCCAAATGTTGTGAAGCAATTCACCTCGATCCCTATGAAGTATCGTACCAATCACACCAATACCTGTATCGCGAATTGTTACACCATCACACCAAGTGAAAATGAATAGACAAGTGACTCTAGGCTGCTGGTGCAAATCAGAACTTCACTGCTCACCTCCTGGATCTTCTACATGTGATTTATGTCCTTGGCTTCTTGTAAACCTTTTGTTAAAATTAGCTTCCAACACTTGACTTGGAGAATGAGATGAAAATATCCTCTTACCTTTCTTATCTAGAGAACTAGATGAGGGAATGTTTGATGGACTTGTAGGACATGGAACTTAAATATTAATGGGCTGCTCATCAACAGCAATATCATTAATAGAATTAGATTTAGACTTGTCAACATGGCCTTTTTCTTTGTCATGACAATAGACCCCCTATCAAAACTAACATTTCTCGACTCGCCAGTGCTGTTTGTGAGATGATTATACAGCCTGTAAACTTTGTTTTGTTCATTGTACCCAACTGAAATATAGAGAAGAAGGGGGAAAAGGATAGGAAGACCTAGAAATGAGGGACCTATGCCAAAAAGCACAAAGGGGGTGTCCACCTATTACAAATCCACCTTTTTCTATTTCATTAGGGAGAGTGTCAAATGATTAGAATTGACTTGCAACCCTTAAGGTGAGTCAACCCTAAGTTTGGACACTTTGCTGCCTTAAATTTCTTATGACAGAAAAACAGCAAAATATGACAAAATGACAGTTTTGGGAGAAGCATAAAAGCGTATTAACAATCCAATTTATGAGATTTATCACTTGAAACACAAAGTATTATGATAACACTATCAGAAGCAACAATCAATTGACAGATCTGAGAAGGTTAAGACATTATGCACCTGTCACCAAAAATGTTGTAAAGTGTCTTGCCAGGACTCATTCACCCAAGGGCGAATTGGTCTTTGCATAGAGCTCTGAAAATTCTTTTTGCAGTCCCTTGATGTCAGATCTAAGGCTTTGATTCCCCAGGTTTGACTGTTGGAAGGCTGAAAATAAAACCTATTGGTGAGTTTCTGTATCTTGACAACTTTGATGACAACTTTGTAAAAATGCACTTCTAATCCAATTTCAATCCTTCTTCACTTGCAAATCTGCAAACACACAAATAGGAGAAATATGTTTGTTTGTTGCGTATAAGGGTTTGCCTTGGTCAAACCCTAGTTTGGTAATTAAACCTTGATAATGAAATAAAAGCATAAATGGAAGGAATGATGAATGAACACTAGTTTGTTGCAACTCACCAAACCTTTTAATGGCTGACCTTAGAGGACTGAAGTCTTAACACATCACTCCAAGGATTAGATCTTGCATGAAATGGCTTGATTGGATGCTTGATTTGACACTTGATTTGATGCTTGAAAATTTGAAACGTACATCACAATGTTAGCTCAAAAACATGCATGCACACATAGAAATCTTGACATCATGACGGGATTTTGAATGTTGCAATAGTTGACTGATAAATCTGCTCTCTACTGCTCTTGACAATAATATTTGCTTTAGGAATGCTTGCATAATGTGTGTTCTCAAAAGTCTTAGATTTGAATTGCTAAAAAGACCTTGTATTTGTAGGTAATTTTCTAATTTTCCAACAATTAAACATCAAAAGTAGACAATTGCAATTTGAATTTAGATCATAAAAATGCCGCCATAAACATATTAAAAAATTGGATCCTAAACTTAACGAGGACCCATGGGTCTTAGGCCCTAAACCTAAGACACATTTTCCAAGATGTGTAATTTGATATTTGCAATTGTTTAATGTAAGTTCCCCTTTTGGAAAACAAAATTAATTAGGCTTTTAAATGCATAATTGGGCCAATTAGAGGCTTAATTATGTCCAATTAATTAAGGGGATGCAAACATAGTGTGAAAATGTAAAGGTGTACATTTTCTGACACTACACCAACGAAAATACTTGATTCATTTTTTGGATCAAACTTCTTTCTTTTTTGATCAGCTATATAAACATAGGCCAAAGAACCAACAACTTTGAAATAATTTAGTCTTTTTTACATACCATGCTTCATATAGCCTAATTTTGTCAAGTGCACTAATAGGACTCCGATTAAAAAATAGATTACTGCGACAATTGCATCAATCCAAAAATAGTTGTTTAATGCTTTTCTTTGTAACACGCTCCTTCCCATATCAACCACTATATGGTTCTTTCTTTTAGCTACATCATTTTGTTGAGTTGTATGGATAGTTGTGAGCTGCCTTGTGATGCCATTCATATCACAATAATCCATAAAAGCTATTGAACAATATTTACCTCCATAGTTAATCCTTAAACATTTTATTCTTCAACTACTTTCTTTTTCTATAAGTTTTTACACCTTTTGAATATATTGAACACTTCATATTTGTGTTGTAAGAGTTGTTGATCAATCCCATAGGCTCAAGGATCACTAGTGACCAAAACAACCTTCCACACACGATAGATGCAATAGAAATGTTATGAAGCGAGAGAATTCATTAGATGCAAAATGAATCTGGTATAATATACAATGAAGAAACCCTTGTTAGAAAGACAAGGAGAAAACCCTAAGACATACTAAGATTATGAAAAGTGTCTTTATCGTATGATATGAGACATAAAAAGTAAATGACCTAAGTAAACTTAAGTATGTAATGAATAGGATTTAATAAGGAACTAGTTAAGTAATATACCATGTTCACATTAACACCACCTTTTAAATACAACTTAGGGAGTATGATTAAATGCAAAGATGCACAAATGATGGTTCCTAATTACAAAGTCATGTACGGTATTCATGTACATACAATTCTCTCACAAACAAAGTAAAGGAGAAAAACACATATAAAAATACCCATCTCCGAAAGAGAAAAGATGCTACCAAACATTTACTAATGAAAGAAGGAAAGATGGATGCGCAATTAATGTTCTCATATTGGAGAGAAAAAGAAAGAGAGACTAAGTAGCCCTCTCCACAATGTGTAATCTTTTGTAGTGATGGTAGATGCTCAACAAAGGATGATGATGAAGATCCAAGAATGTTGAACAACATTCCTCCCCTTAGGAAGAAATAAAACTAAGTATAGATGCAGGATGTCTTTCCATGATGGTAGAAAGACCATGATGTATGAAGATGTATTTGATCTATGCTTAGGTGTTGCCATGTTGGTATGAAAGCATGCCACAATCATATTAGGTACAAGCCCAATAAATAAAGAATGTGACAAGCCAAGAGCATATGCAACCAACATGGATGGCTGCGTAGTGCTTCAAACCAACTTTCCAACGCCTATTTGTTTGTTAAAATTCGATACTATATGCTCAAGTTATGGCCTTTTCCATAAAATTGCATTTTTAGGGCTTAAAAAAACAAGGTGCTTAATTTGGGCATTGGATCTCCATGTGATCCCCATGTGTACAAGTGCTTAGGATTGGGTGTTGGCATGGTGATGACATCAACTTGCATTGACAACTGCAATTTTTTTTTAAACTTGTACGAATCGTGATGCAGGAAAAGTACAAAAGAATATTCTCTGTGCAATTTTGATCTCTAAACCAATGGTGGCTGGTGCAATATGATGTACAACGATTGTATAATCATGCATGATCATGCTGAATTGTGTGGTTGTACAAATTTTTTTGTTTCAAATTTTGCAAACCCTAAAAAAGCTTTGAAATTATTTGGCTCCAAACCCAATCGTGCCTAAATGGATTTATAGGTTTTTGTGCCTTTTGAGTTCAATTGTGAGGTCCTTTTCGCATTAGGATGCATTGTTTGAAATCTCTTGGCCAATATTCTCGAAAAATAGGGAAGGGAATGTAGATTTGGAGCTCTAATGTCATGCAAGAGTTCTTGATCAATCCTATAGTAGCCTAAGGATCACTTGCAACGAAAACAACCTTCCACACTAGAGAGAAGCAATACAAATGCTATGAAGCCAAAGAATTCATTAGATGCAAAATGAAGTTGGTACAATATACAATGAAGAAGCCCTTGTTATTAAGACACGGATGAAGTCCTAGATGAAACCCTAGGACATACTAAGAGTCTTAATTCTATAATATGAAACAAAATGAAAATTACCTAAATAAGTTTAAGTATGTAAGTGTGAATAGGATCTAATAAGAAACTAGTTAAGTAATATACTATGTTCACGCCTACATGTGTTTGCAAAATAACCTAATATTTTGGTTAGTAATCATCAATAAATGTAATTAAATATGATGACTTACCCAAACTTTTGCATGCATAGATTCACAAATATCAGAGTGAACCAGTTGAAGTCGATGATGAGCTCTCCATGCACTGCCTTTTGAAAATTTTTCTCTTGCTTTTTAGCTTATAGTACATCCTTCACAAATCTTCTTATGCTTTTCAACTTTTGGCAAGCCATAAACTAATTCTTGTGATGTCAGTAATTTCAAACTTTGAAAATTTAAGTGTCTATACATGAAATGCTAAAACTAACTTTTATCTTTAAATGTTATATTGGTGAAGCTGTTGCTATTCTCTAAACTTTAGTGGGAACATCCTATTCTTGTACATTGTTACAATTGTAACAACCCTATTTCCTTGATTACTGTCATAAATTGTACGTTGTGTATCATCAAACACCACCTTATCGTTATTTTTACATATAGCTGTTCAACACTCCAAAAAATGTGTTTTAAAATTGGTGAGAAATATCATTAATATGTTTCCTGTCTTTTTAGTGTCTACCTCCATAGCTCCTTTTGCTGCAACCTCTAAAGATTTTTCAATACCAAGCTTGATCATGCTCCAGAAGCTTTTATCAATTGTAGAAAACAACTTATTATAACCTGCCATGTGATTGGAACAACCCGAATCTAAGTACCAAACGTTTCGAGAATTGTTTTTGACAGTCATGTGATAAGAACAAGTTCACTTGAGAAGATTCTTCATTGTCATCAGCATAATTAGAACTGCTTTCATTATGAGCTGTTAATCTACATTCTCTTTCAAAGTAACCATATTTGTTGTATTGATCATGTTGAATGTTTCTTTTATCAAACCACCGTCTTCCTCTTGCTCTCACAACTGAATCATCTCTTCTTCCTCTGTTTCTTCTTGAATAATTTTAATTTTTGTCTTTGCCTTGCCCTTGGTTGCTTTTGCTGCCAGTGCTAGGACCTTCATTCTTTGTGATCTTCAATTTTCAAGTAAAAACCTTCTCATCACTACCTGTGAATGTGTCTATTGGTCTTTCTTCACAGGGCATTAGAGAACCAAATGATCAAACTCAAAAGTTGTCAAAGCTTTGCTTTCTTGAACAATGATGGCAAATGGTTCCATCCTGGTGTGAGTTCTTTAACACTTTTTTCACCATCTTTGTTCAACATGATTCCAACTTTGTTACACAAAAAATGACACTTTCAGGTTTAGTACCTGCCGAAGGCAAGGAACTATTGCATTCCAGTTTGCTTAACAGGCAGAATAATCATTGTACCTGTTATCAAATGACAACTTAATTTTTTTTTTAATTCTTTTATGGATACCCAATATTTGCCTTGTGTAAAGTTAAGATGCACATTTTTTAACAAAAAATATTTTTAAATCAAATTATTGCCAATCTGATTGGCTGAGACAATTTGACTCATTTTTGCAACCTTCACGTCATTCAAAAAATGAATAGTTTAAAAATAATAAAATTTGTACTATCTTATACGATGTCTGTTCTGTCCAAAGATTTTTCCTTCTTCATATGATTTATCTATCTATTCGTAGCTGCAATCGGTGGAGTGCCTCATACGCTTCCATATGAAAAGTAATTTAATTCATCTGGACTGTTGAATATGTCGCCTTTTTCTCATTTATTTAATCCATCTATCATCTCACACTTTTTCTTATTTATTTCATCTGTGCATCTTTACTTTCTGCGTAGTAAATTAATAATAAAAACCCGCTTGTGATCTGCGAGAATGTCTATGATCTTTAAATATTAGTTTTATTTACTTTTCCCCGTATTTTCTAAGAAACTGTGTAGGATATTTGTTGGTTTTTTACTTTTCCCCATACATTTTATTGTTTTTTTCGTCCAGACATGTAATTTTTTTTTGTTTTTGTTTTTTAACTTACACGCCAGACAGTTAAGTAAAACATTCTAACCTAACTAATACGTTCTATTATAATATATCCAGACATTTAAGTTAGATTTAGGATCAGAAATGAAAGCAATCAGAAAATGCAACACATAAGACAATGAACACAACAAGATACCCTGGGAAAACCCTACTACTCGAGGGAGAAAAACCCAGCAAATATATCTCTTATATATTGAAGGAATAAGCGCAGAAATCTGCTCACAACTCAGGCCCAACACAATGCCGAATTTGTTACAATGAATAATAGCACCTGTCCTAGATGCAAAGATACAAATGAATATGTTTCTCCTTGAAATTGGTCTGCTGCTACAAAATGATGTTCTTCTGCTCAAGTATGAACTTCTTCTAGGAATGCGAATTATGATGAATGAACTTGATGATCAAATGAATGATCATCACCTTCTATTTATACAAAACTAGGTGACTCTTCATTTGGGTTGGCCTCTTTTAAGAAACAAGGTGACTCTTCATAAAATTATTATATATAGCAAGTCCGACCTGCCTTGGTATTATTTATCCATCATTTTTAAATTTGAGAGAACGATATCTCCCACTGCTATAACATCAACAAATAGTACCCTATATTATAAGGTTTTTAATAACATCAACAAATAGTACCCTATATTATAAGGTTTTTAACTTTTTAAAAATATTTTTTCTTACTATATATTATTATTTCTCTATAATTGCATTTCAGAAACATCTCTTACTTGCATCCACATTTTACTACCTTCTTCACAACCTCTAATGCTATCTTCATAGTCTTCAATAAAAGCTTCAACGAATGTTGCTATTCGCTGCATTTGCAAGCATTGAGAAGAATTAGAGACTTGCTGCATAAAATTGATCAAAGTTTTTAAACTTGACACTTCTTGGAGTTAGAGAACTGTAATTAAGTGAACCTTAAATAAGTGAAAAGCTGCAGTAAACGTGTCAACTTAAATAAAGAGCTCAGATTTTTATAATTTTTCAACAAGTTACAGTTACACCACCCATAATATAGAACATGGTAAAAACAAGTAGTATAGTGAGCTCCTAGAGAAGATATTTGAACATGAAAATAGCATGGGGAGGTAGAATTAAGAGTGGGAACTTTAACATTTTACAAAATCTAGAACCAAGACCAAGCGCCTCTTCAATATTTTGCACAAATTTTCTCCTTAGCAGAGATTAAAAAAAACTTGTAAGAACCCAATTTTTGAAAGGGGACGCTAAAAAACCATGTTAATAGCCAAACCATGTTGCATTTGCCAGTGTTCTCATCGCTTGTGCAAAGATTGGACTACTCCACCATGGCCAATCTCTACGGGCTCTTATCATCAAAAGCTAAATTAAATTAGATGTATCTATTTATAATTCCATTATTACATTGTATTGTATTTATCGAAGATTGAATGATGCAGTGCATATTAAAATATTAAATGTAATATTAATGGTCATCTTATCTTTTGTTTGTTGTAAGTTTACTTTGGTTAACTTAGTTGGTTTTTGGTAACTCCTAGTTTTGTTTTAGTTCGTTTTAGCATCTTTCAACTTTTTGCTTTAGTTAATGATGGTTTCTTTTTAGAAACATTGTCTTGTAAGTTTCTTTATAAGGAGTTTTCATCTCTTTTTGTTATCACACAATTATGAATATTAATAATCATTTCATTGTATCAGAGTTCAAACTCAAACTTTTTTGACGAATTTTTAGTAATAAAAATTCAGACCCAAAAAATAAAAAATTATTTTGGATGTTTTTAAAAAGTTTTTTTCGAAGAAATATTTTGTTGAAAATTGAAGGGTTTTTTAGTGAAGAATTTTTTTGAAGAAGTTGCAAAGATTTTTTGGGGGCTTTTTGAGGCGGATCTGTGGTGAAAACCGTGGATGATTTCGTGAAGATTTTTTAAAGATTTCTTTGGAGAAATCGCGTCTTTTTTTTAAATTCTATAGAGATTTTTGAGGGTTTTTGTCTTTGATTTTTGCGGGGTTGTATGTAAAAATCACGCCATACTTCCTGTGTGAATCATGGGTCTTCTAAAGTGCATTTTTTGTGTTTTCTTCTAGGCATTTGTTGTCTTCAGATTCATGGGGGTTTCTGTTCATTGGCGACGAGATTCTTTTGGGACCGAAAATAATGATTTATCTCCTCTATCCTTGCACACGATTTTTGAGGTATTTGAAGTTTTCATGGAAGAAAAAAAATTGCGGGTATTTGTGAAAAAATTGAGGGTTTGGCAACTAGTTTTTGGGTGATTTATAAAATCATCGTGCCTTGTTGAGATTGTTGGTTTTATTTTTGTGCCTTTCTTTTGATAACCGCATGCATTTTATTCTCTATTTTTTTGGCTGAGCATCTTTGTGTTTGTGAACCCTTTTTCTGCTGCGACTAGGGTTTTGCTGTTTTGCATATTTTTGGACGTCATTATTGTTTTTGGGCGATTTTGTAAAAATTGTGATTTCATGGCACAGTGTGAAGGTATAATTTTTTTTGACCCAGTTTTTGACATAATTTTTCTCGAAAAAATACAAATTTCTGCAAAGAGTTTCTTAGAAATTTTTTCTGAAAAAATTTGTTAAGAGTTTTTGAAATTTTTTCTATAAAAATTTTGCTAAAGATTTTTGAGGATTTTTTGTTTGAAAAAATCTTACTTTTTCAGAGTTTTCGAAGGTTTTTTTGAAAAATCTTATAGTTTCTAAGCCTTTTTTTTTAGACGATTTTTGAAAAATTGTGAGTTGTGCCAGCTGGTTGTCCAGGGTTTGTGCTAGTTGATCACAAAATTAACTCATTTTTTGTGCTTTAGAAAACAGGAGGGATGGCATCTTTGTCAAATGTTATTATGGAAAATACGCAGAGGTTTAATGGAAAGAATTGCAACATGTGGAAGCAGAGGATGCTTACTATCTTTGAATACCGGTGTTTGGATGCGCTTGTTCTAGGTACAAGAGTTCGTCACACAGCTGTGGGGAGGGATCAAGACAAATATGATGGAGATAATAGGGAGGCAGTTATGCTTCTAAAGTTATCTGTCACCGATGAGATGTTACCAAAAATACCATCTGGTAAATTTGTTGCAGAGATTTTTTCTGAAAAAAAATTGCTAAGAGTTTTTGAAAATTTTTGAGGATATTTTGTTTGAAAAAATCTTACTTTTTCAAAGTTTTCGAAGGTTTTTTTGAAAAATCTTATAGTTTCTGAGCCTCTTTTTTAGTGTGCTAGTTGGTTGTCCAGGGTTTGTGCTAGTTGATCACATAATTACCTCATTTTTTGTGCTTTGGAAAATAGGAGGGATGGCATGTTTGTCAAATGTTATGTTGGAAAATACGCAGAGGTTCAATGGAAAGAATTGCAACATGTGGAAGCAGAGGATGCTTACCATCTTTGAATACCGGTGTTTGGATGCACTTGTTCTAGGTACAAGAGTTCGTCTCACAATCGCGGAGAGGGATCAAGACAAGTATGATGGAGATAATAGGGAGGCAGTTATTCTTCTAAAGTTATCTGTCACCGATGAGATGTTAACAAAAATACCATCTGGTAAATCTGCTGCGGAGATCTGGAAGCATTTGAAAGATCTTCATGAGATCTCAGACAAGGGCAAGGCTATGAACCATTATTTTCACCTGCAACTTGAAAGCCTTAAACTTGGACTACTCGATTTTCTGCACAAAGTGTCTCAAACATCACCATTTTTAGTTTGATTATCTATAGATAAAACTAAAAATCTCGTTGAAACCATGGCAAGCGACTTACCTCAATATTTTGCACAAATTGCATCATTCATCAACATTGGCAAAGGGAACAAATGGGCAGACTTTGCAGCACAATCTCTCCACAACGGGTGCTACAATGTATTTCAAAGCCCTACTATGCATGTAAACAAAATTTGGTGCAAGAGACAAGACACATGGACACAAGGTTTGACAAATGGACATACCTTGAACTGTAACCGTGGAGAGATGTCTTAATGGTAGTGACATTTAACTGGCATATTTCGTAGGGTGTTTTCCCCAAGAACCTCTTAATGTAGATATGAACATTAAAATTTAGTCAAAACTATATTTATTTAAAACACATTATAAGATAAGTTAAGCTCTTCTCTTTAAATATTTTAAGAAAATTCATGTTTGTATATATATATAAAGTGATGTCAGTTGTTCTATATCAATGTTAGCCCAAGTTTCCGTGACGGGGAGGTAGGGGACAAGTCCCCAAGTTTCTGATTTTTGAGGCCAAATTTGGGGACGTTGGAGGACAACTATATAAAAATATAGGGAAATTCTAAATATTTATATGATTACATGGATAAGGCATGCATAATATACATTATAGAACCTTAACATATAACATTTGTGTTCAACATTATGCCAATACTCAATACGCATTCAAAATTAACATACATGAATCATGAAACAAGTAACAAGTAAGTGTCATCAACTGTGGTGTATCCCTCTCATGATAGGTCCACCATCCAATAGGGTTTGTTTGAGCTAATATAGCTCTATCCAACCTCGCCTGTGGTTTACTCAAGTTTGGCCCATTAAGATTTGCAAAGTCTAGGAATTGTGTCCGAAGAAGTGAAGCTTTCTTTGCTGGATACATCTTATCAATGGCCTGTGTGAACCCATCTAAAACCTTAGGGTCATCGCATGGAGGCACCCTACTAGCCCTTGGTGTATACCATTTGAGATTTAGAGCAAAGGCAGTCATATGAAGCGAGGTGTTCATTGTATTCCACCTCCGTGTCACAATGGGCCTAATGTGTTGCTCATATAAATCCAAAGTGGAATCCTTTTCCAAAATAGTTTGCTTGATCTTCCCAAACATACTGTCAAATGTCTCATATATCTTTCCAAGACTAGGAGAGTCTGTATCAGCATATCGGATGACATCTTCAATAGGCGAAATGAAGGAGCAAATATCTACAAAGTGCAAACAAAAAGTTCAAAATAATTAGTTGACAAGTTAATTGACATGTTAGAAACTTCAAAAGATGGAACATTGGGCAATAAAATTAAAATATTAAAATCAGAAATTTAATATGAAAATCAGCCATCCTATATGTCTTACCTTACATTGGCCCACCAATTGTCATCGAGGATCTTCTGTTTGATGGTCTTTCCTTGAGCAAAACTTGCATTAGGCCATCTAGTCCACTCTGCATTGACCATCATCATTTGTAGAGGCTCATGCACCTCAAGCATCCTCTCCAACAAGATGAAGTATGTGGCATATCTAACATTCATTGATTCAACGATTCATTAAAAAATAATAAATAAAAATAAAATCAGATTATGAATACAAATTGAAAGTGAAACAAAATGAAGTGGCATACCTTGTCTCAAGAGGTTTGAGAAACTCCTTTGAAAATGTTTTGAAGAGAGCAAGTGAGGTGTGGTGATTGCAAATGAACATTTGAATATTTCTAGCTTCTGCCACCGTTCGCTTCTTCCAATCCAACTTCCCTATGTTCTTTCAATGCATTGTTCAATGCATGAACACAACATGGGGTCCAAAATATGTGCCTATAAGTACCCTCCACCATCAACCTAGACGATTTACACACACGTGTTGAATCGGCGATCACCTGCACCACATTTGCAGCCCCAACCTCCTTTATGGCATCTCTCAAAATGGAAAATTGAAAGTTTGCATCCTTACATCTCCTTGAACAATCTACGACTCTATGAAAATAAGAACCAACAGGGCATGTGATTATGACATTGATGAGTGGCCGATGTATAACATCAATCCACCCATCCATCACTATAGAGCACCCTGTCCTTATCCACGCTTGCCTCATCTCCTCCATTAACACATTAACTTTGGAGTACTCTTTGTCTAGGAGGGTGGTGCATAGCTTATGATCTCCAGGGGGTATGAATGAAGGACCAACAGTGGTGATGTCTTTCACCATTTGTTTGAAATAAGATGAACGAACCACATGAAATGGGATGGCTTGGGCAAAAAAGAATTTGGCAATGGAAGATTCAGTGGCTTCTCGTGCTTGGTTATTAAACATGGACTCAACTGAAGATGCCTTCCCACTACCACTCACCTTCCTCTTTCCTCTTGAGGGAACTCCACTACTACCAACCGTGGAAGGAATAAAACTCCACTACTACCAATCGTGGAAGGAATAGGATTAGGCACTTGGGAAAGAAGGTGACCCACCTTGAACCCCACCATCCAACTCCATTTGAATTCTTTGGCACTTTAAATATAGTTCATCTGTTAATGCAAGACACACTCTAACTCCATGGCCCAGCTCACTCAAAAAATGAGACCTAACTCTTGTGTAGCTGCCCCTAAATTCTTTTTCACAAACATGGCAAAACCACACCCTACTCCCCCTTGATTTTTTTTTGTCTTTCACCCACGGGTGTAACATATTGAAGGAATGGTTTTTTTTTTGTTTAATGGGTGTTTTGCATAGCGTTCCATGGTTGTTGAAGGGCATTGGATTGGGTTTGTTTGCTCTCCACTAACACTCCCACCACTTTCCCTTCTGTTTTGCACTTAAACTTCACTCTCTCCCACTCTCATTGCTGCTCATGTTTATTATATTTAGAATGCAAGTTTCATCTGAAAATGCAAAATAAAATAAAATCAGACAATGTATGCTTGAGATTTTGCAAAAAAAATGGAAAAAAAGAGTGAAAGGAAACGCATACCTCTTTGGCGGATTTGCACTCCCAAACAACGCTAATTTCATCCTCATGTCCTCCTTCAAGCTGCTGTTCTTTCTTCTTCAATGCCTGCAACTTCTTTTGCTCTCAAACCCTTGGCTGCTCAAACAAACAAATGTATAAAATGAATAAAGAGAGGCCTTTTTTTCCCTATAAGAGAGTCAAGAGCAATGGGGCCCACAGATGCCATGTAGGTAGGGTCGTCACTTTTTAATTTTGAGTTTTTTCTGACTTTATAATGCTATTTAGACGTGGGGGACAGCCGATCGTCCCGAGACGGTTGAGGGGCGGCTCAATCGTCCCTTGGCCGTTCTCGGGATGGTCAACCGTCCCCCATTTGGTCAACCCTGTTCCCTCGTTTCGGGGACAATTTTTGGTTTTTGGGCAGAAAAGGGGATGCCAAGGGACCGTCCCCCAGTTGTCCCCCTGTACTTGGGACCTTTCGGGGATAGGGATGGGGCACTTCAAGGTGGGGGACATATCCTCAAGTTTCCCTGTGTTGATGTTTATGCAGCATCGGTCATCACTTCCAACCAATCTCCTTTACCTCATGATGATAAATTAAATAATAGCAAAAAGCTATTTAATTTATAGAGCCATCGTTTTTGATGAAGAGGTGATCAATATTAATTATATTTAATTATGAAGAGGCTCTAAGTTAATGAGGAGGCACCTCATTCATTTAATATTTAATAATTAACATTTAATTGTTATTAATTAAATGGGGTCGACCTACTTCAAGGGTCACATCATTTTGTATTTATACAAGGTGGGATTTGCTAAATTGATCATCAAGTTCATTCAACCATATTCACACTCCTTGGAGAAGTTCACACTTGAGCAGCAGATCATTCGGTAGCAGCAGATCATAATTCTTGAGCAGCAAATCATCGCACTGTAGCAGCAGATCATCATTCTGTAACAACAGGTTGTCATTCTGTAGCAGCAGATCTATTTCAAGGAGAAACAAATTCACTTGTATCTGCATCTAAGAGAGGTGCGTATTATTCATTGTATCAATATTGGCATTGTGTTGTGCCTGAGTTGTAAGCAGATTTCTGCTCTTACTGCTGCAATATATAAGAGATATAATTGTTGGGTTTTTCTCCCTCAAGAGGAGGGTTTTCCCAGCGTATCTTGCTGTGTCTATTGTCTTATGTGCTGTATTTTTTGATTGCTTTCATTTTTGATCTTAAAACTAACATGGTATTAGAGTAGGTCTAGAAAAAGATCTGATCAGATTTTTGCTAAGCATATAATAGGGTTTTATCTAGGCCATATTCAAGGAATCGTTGAACATTATCAAAGGCGTCGGGAATACAGATAAAATCAAAATTATTGAGCTGCTGTTGATATATAAGGGTGATCGATATATTAAGATTCTTCAAGTTGTGTCTGTGGCCGATGTGTTTTAGAAAAGGAGCATGTCGTGGGACTCTTTTATATACCTCTATCTTATCAACAGAGTTTAGAAGAACAACTTCTTGATCTGGAATCCTATGGCGATGAAGAACTTTTCTGAGGTAGATCTGAATGGTCTATTTGACATGTATCAGTATTAAGCTTGTCTCGGGAACTAACAATCGTTGTATCATGGAATATATGAGCTGAGGCCTGTAGCTGTTACACCATTCGAACATTGAGTTTGGTATGGGCTTGAGCACTATTGTTCGAACATTGTGTGTGGTAGAGGTGTTAGCTTGCTTGAAGGATTACTATTTATCTGGCATAGGACTTCTCCATAGGAGATATGTGAGAAGTAACCACTGCTTATGTACTAAGCTGAATTAATACAGATCTCTGGAAAAGTGCAGACCTGAAAAGGAGAGTCTGATTTCTTCAAGATAAGTATTCCTTTTGTTTAATCTTCTGAAATCTAGGGTAAATTTTAGTCTGTTAAGCTGTGCAGGTCTAGCATTGTTTACTTGAATCATGTGTGATTGGTAAAGTTCGTGATAGTGATCACTGGCATAAGATCCTTTGGAGATGCCAAACATTCATTGCAAGTTGGTTCATGCTAATTGTGAAGATCTCTGAGTGTGGCTCTGAGATGAAAAGAGAATTGCAATTTCGTTGTGATTGGATGATCACATCGATAACATTCTCTTTTTGCATGGAATAGATGGTGCATTGAGGGGCCTGATTCTATGTTGTATATGCTGACTGCATAATACGTCTAAGAAATTTGAGTTGAGCAGATTGTCTCTTATTGTGCTAAGATGAGCTCTTTCAAGAGGAGTAAAAGATGGAAGAGAGATACATTAGAATAAATAAAGATAAGTTCTATTACTTATTTATCCTTTTGATCTTTTGATATTTGCTTCTTATATATAATCTATTATTATTATTAATCCTTTAAAATGCAGATTGGATTGAGAAGTAAATGAATGATGAATTAATTATCTGGGATTACTTAAGGAGATTCTAATGAGATAAGTATCTCATGGTTGAATAATGTTCATGAATTTTTTATGTAGTTATTAATTCATGCTATAGCATTGAGATAGTAAACCTTGTATGATTCTAGCTTTGATATTTCTTTGGATAGTTATAAATTGTTGGTAATCTCTATCTAAAATGCTTCTAAGACAGATCTAGGAGCAAGAAGGTGATGAGAGATTGCTTAGTGATGAAAAGCTTGAGGCATCTTGTGAGGAAGTCATGCCGACCGAAGAAATG
The DNA here is from genome assembly GCA_007115665.2 of Sequoiadendron giganteum. Lineage (NCBI taxonomy): Eukaryota > Viridiplantae > Streptophyta > Pinopsida > Cupressales > Cupressaceae > Sequoiadendron > Sequoiadendron giganteum. The sequence continues at coordinate 885,284,090 of CM021100.1, forward strand.
ATCAAGCGTGAAGTCACAACTTGTAGTCATGGGACTGAGTTGGTGACTAGAGGGAGTTTACTTCTAGAAGTCTTCTTTGCAATCTCTGAAGCAGTGATCAAGAGGGAGTCTTGTAACTCATTGAGAAGAAGTGAAGATTACTGTATTGCAAGGCTAGGTGCTAAATCCTTAGAGGATCCCTTCAACTGTTGAGATCAGAATTGCTCAAGACGGTTATCTGGATTTGACATTGGTAGCCCGGCAAACCTATTCAAAATAAAGTGATCTGGGATGAAGTCAAAGAGAACAACCTTGAATCTCTACAAAGATGAGTGCTGGAAACATTTCTCTAAGGCAAGCGTTGCTGGCAATCTTGGAGGAAGAGGTCATAAGGTAGTTGTAAGTACTTGAAGATTCAGAGGGAGCCTACTAAAGCTGAAGAAGATGGTTGGGGTCTGCGATGATTTCCTGGTGTAGCAGGAAGCAGTCTTCAATGGCACTGAGCACCGCAGAGGCCGAGTATATTGCAGCTTGTGTGGCAACTAAAGAAGTAGTGTGGCTTCGGAAGCTCCTTGCAGGATTGGTTGGACAATCAATGGAGCCTACTATCATTCATTGTGATAACTAGAGTTGTGTGAAGTTTTTTGTCAACCCTGTGTTTCATGACAGAACTAAACATGTGGAAATCAATACCACTATATCAAAGATATGGTATTGAGGAAAGCAATTCAGTTGAGGTATATCAACACTGATGAGTAGACAACAAACATTCTCATCAATCCTCTCTCCAGGATAAAGTTTGTGTAGTTTTGAGATAAGCTTGGTATGGTGGAGAATCAAGCTCTAGCTGAGAAGGAGTCTTTAGTATCAGTGATTAATGCATTTCTCTTTGAGAGAGATTTGAGGTGTAAGCCCTTGTTAATGCAATTCTCTTTGAAATTTGAGGTGAAAGCCCTTGTTTCCACCCTTTGGGAGAGCCATGGTGGATGTCATGTGTGTGACTCCATGACAACATCACGTAAGAGAGTCCGTGATGATTTTTGTGTACTTGTGTTTTCACCCTCTGGGAGAGCCACGGTGAAACGTCACGATGAGGTGACAACATCACGTTGAGTGATGACGATGAGGTGACAACATCACGTTGAGTGATGAGCCCTTGTACATACCATCCATGGGTGTAGCCATGATGGTTGATATCACAATGAGGTGATATCTTTCTTTTCCATCCATGGCTATAGCCATGATGGTTGATATCTTTCCTTTCCACATATGGGTGTAGCCATTGTGGTTGACATCACGATGAGGTGATATGTCTTGTGCAGTTGGAAGTTTTCTCCCTAGCTGAGAGGGAGTGTTGATGTTTATGCAGCGTTGGTCATCACTTCCAACCAATCTCTACTTCATGATGATAAATTAAATAATTGCAAAAAGCTATTTAATTTATAGAGCCAACGTTTTTGATGAAGAGGCATGATCAATATTAATTATATTTAATTATGAAGAGGCTCTAAGTTAATGAGGAGGCGCCTCATTCATTTAATATTTAATAATTAACATTTAATTATTATTAATTAAATGGGGCCGACCTAAAGAAATAATATTTATTATTTTTATTGGTAAATTCTTTATGAGGTTGACCTAATTCAAGGGTCACATCATTTTGTATTTATACAAGGTGGGATTTGCTAAATTGATCATCAAGTTCATTCACCATATTCACACTCCTTGGAGAAGTTCGCACTTGAGCAACAGATCATGATCTTGAGCAGCATATCATCAGCAGATCATGATCTTGAGCAGCATATCATCAGCAGATCATAATTCTTGAGCTGCAGATCATCGCACTGTAGCAGCAGATCGTCATTCTGTAACAGCAGGTTGTCATTCTGTAGCAGCAGATCTATTTCAAGGAGAAACAGATTCACTTGTATCTGCATCTAAGAGAGGTGCTTATTATTCATTGTATCAATATTGGCATTCTGTTGTGCCCGAGTTGTAAGCAGATTTCTGCTCTTACTGTTGCAATATATAAGAGATATAATTGCTGGGGTTTTCTCCCTCAAGGGGAGGGTTTTCCCAGGGTATCTTGCTGTGTCTATTGTCTTATGTGCTTTATTTTATGATTGCTTTCATTTCTGATCTTAAAACTAACACCCTGTTCTATATATTTACAAGTGTTATAATATTTATATATTTATATCGTTTTTCTAATATGTTTAAATAATATATTTTTATGCAAAAATGTGAAAAGCTATTTGCTAAGACAATGCTATCTATTGCAATTTCCTACAAATAATGATTCATGTTATTTCAAGTGTTGTATAGCTTTAAACATAAAATCTTCCTCATTTATTTTTGGAGACATACAAAGCATTGTTGTTGTAGTGGTTAAGCTCATTTAAATATTATATCGCTCGCATTAATCTATACAACATCGGTTACGTACAAAACCGCAATGTGCATAGAAGACTAGCCTCATTCACACATATATGTTTACAAAGTCTATTGTTATTTTTGTATGTACGAAGAATCTTTACAACACAATTTTATCTCTTGTAAATTCGTAGGAAAAATTGCTCATGTTATTTTGTATTCTTTTTAGCATTAAACCAAAAAAACTTCCACTTTATTGTTTCCCTATTTTCCCTTGCTTCAAATTGATATTACATTACTTTGATCCTCAGCAAACCCGGTCATGGAAGATCAGGATGCCATTATGCAAGCAAAACGTTCGCGTCGTAACCACATGCAACGTTTACGGTATCATGCAAAGAAAGATATAATTAATAGACGGAGACGAGAAATCCAACACAAACGCCTTGAAGGCACCCCCACAAGCACTCCCTCTCCTTACACTAACCTCACCCAAATACAAAGAGCGCCAACTCAAATGCATCCTATAGTACAACCCAATCCATTTTCTCGAACACACCATCCTCCACTTTTTCCTTCAAACTACTACACCGCTAGAAATTCCTTACGTGCAAAGTTGGACAACCTTTCAAACATTTCAACATGTCAAGTATGCATGGAAAGTTATCCAGGAATAAAATCCAAGCAACTAAATGGGGTGTTTGCTAGTTCACGGTGCATTTTGGAAAAAAATGACAATCGCTTTTCAAAGTGCAACAACATGGACCCTGGTGAGTATTATTGTATTATTTAATGGTCATCTTAGCCTTTAGTTAATCTAGTTAGTTTTTAGTAACTTTTAGTTCTTTGCTTTTGTTAATGTCTGTTTCTTTTTAGAAACATCGTCGTACATTGTATTATTTAAGGAGCTTTCATCTCTTTTGTAAATAACGAATGTCGAATATCAATTACATTTCATGGTATCAGAGCATAGGCTCATTTTTTGAGCAATAAAATTCGTGGCTGAATACTTGAAGTTTTTTAAACAAGGTTTTTTTTTCCCGATTTAAAAATAAAATAAAAATCGAGGGTTTGTTCAAGGAAATTCTCGTGTCTTCTAAAGTAAAGATTTTGAAGTTTTTTTTTCCAGAAGAAATTCATAGATTTTTTAAAAGTAAAAAATTGAGGGTTGTATTCCTGAAATTCGCGCAAGATCTAGTTTGAAAATCGTGGAATTTTTGAAGGGGATTCGCTGTTTTTTAAAAATAGAAAAATTGTAGACTTTTTTGTGTAAAATCACATTGTTTTTTCTCTTTTGAGGAAATTGCGCGGGGGTTTTTTTGAAGGATGTTGCCGTTGTTTTCCTCCTTGCATTTTCTTTGAGGAAGTTTTCGTGGGTTTTTGTGCATCTTCTGGCCGTGCGACCTTGTTCTTGTTAAAATTGTAACCCTCCATTTCGTGGGTTTTCTAAAAATCCCGGTTTGGAAATTTGCTGCGCTTGTTCTTTGAGCAAAAGCATGATTTAAAGTTTTTTCGTAGGTCTTGTTGGAGATTTATGTCTTTTCAAGAGTTTTTGACAATTGTGTCTAAAAAAAGTTGTGCCTTTTTGACATTCTTTTTATCTGCTATTCATGGTCTATTCTCTGCGACCTAGGGTTTCTGAAACTTGTAGGGTATTCAAGAATTTTGAGGGTTTGAAACTTTGAAGAGTTTTTTGAATTTTTTTTTCTATAAATTTTTTTTGTTGATCGTTTGAGTTTTTAAAGTTTTCTGGAAAGAATCTTGCAATCGTGGGAGTTGTGCCAACCGATTGTCTTGGGATCCGTGCTAGATTACTACAAATATTATACCTTGTTTTTTCGTGCTTCTAAAAAACAGGAGGGATGGCATTTATGCATTCTAAGCAAGTGTCTACCTCTTCCGCATTAATGGCCAAAAGACCAATAAATCGTGTAAATCATCTGCATGGTACATTGATTTTGGAGCCTCTCGATATTTTACAAACAAGAGAAATTGGTTCACGAAGTATATGGCTTGCTCCGATTGTGTCATCTTTGGTGGTGACAAGAGTTTACAGTTGTTGGCAAGGGCAATGCCTAGATCACATTTGGTGGAAGACATTTAATGTTTCTCAATGTATGCTATGTACTGGGCATGGAGCTTAATCTGCGCTCTCTCAATCAAATTATGCGTCATAGTCCGAAGTTGGACTTCATTTTCAGTTCTCACAAGTGTCGAATTGTTGATAGGGAGTCCAAGAAAACTGTGGCAGTTGGGCTTGAGGATCATGGTTTGTATTGGCTATTTGATATTGGAGATCCTTTGGAGCATGCGCTGGCTGCAAGGAGTTCATCCATCAACACTCTTTGGCATCAACGGTATGGGCACCTTAATATTGCCCACCTCTCTCAACTAGCTCGAGAGAATTTGGTAGAAGGCTTACCTGAGATATAGCAACAGACACATGGTGTTTGCGGAGCTTGCCTTGCAGGGAAGTAGCATTGTACTCCATTTTCAAATGGAAAGTCTTGGAGAGCATCCAAGGTCCTACAGTTGGTTCATGCAAATGTTTGTGGACCAATGAATACTGCATCAGTCACTGGTGCCAAGTATGTCCTTTTGTTTGTTGATGATTTTAGTAGAAAAATGTGGGTATATTTTCTCAAAGCAAAGTCACAAGTATTTAATGAGTTTCAAATTTTAAAGCATTAGTTGAAAAAGAGTCTGGATGTCAAATCATCACTCTTAGGACAAATAATGGGGGTGAGTTCTGTTCCAACCAGTTCATAGATTTTGTGCCAAACACGACATTAGACGCCAGCTTGCCATACCCTATACCCCTCAGCAGAATGGTGTTGTTGAGCGGAGAAATCGTACGATCACAGAAATGGGCCGTTGTATGTTGGAGAACAAGAGTGTTCCCAAAAGATTTTGGGCTGAGGTAGTGTATATTGCAACATACCTTCTTAACAAGTCTCCCACACAGGCCATTAAGAAGATGACTCATGAGGAAGCATGGTTTGGGAGGAAACCAAAAATCACCCACCCGAGGGTTTTTGGTTCAAATGCGTATGTTTGGATTCCAGATGCCAAAAGAACCAAACTGGATTCTAAGAGCCAAAAGTTGATGCTAACAGGATATAGTGACAATCACAAGGTCTATTGGCTGATTGATGTGGCTAATGACTGTTTGGTGTTCAGTAGGGATGTTGTGTTTGATGAGGAAGGTGGGCCCTTTTTGCTCCCTTCTCCAAGCAAGAGTCCTAACGATTAGCCTTTAAAGACCAATGATTTGGGAGCTAAGCTGTCAGAAGCTCCACTTGAAGGGAGGGATTCTGATGCTTCACACATTGTAGAATCTCCTAGACCAGTTCCTCTACCAATAGAGACGAACTCTGATGATTCTAACATTGTGGAATCTCCTCAGCAAGACTTTGTCTCAACAAATTTTCCTCATAATACTATGGATGGTATTATTCCAAGCAACCCAAGTCATGATGATGCTCATTCTGATTTAGAAGATGACTCTTCTTCTCCTCATCCTAAGTGGTGGGCAAAGCTCATTGGTGATGTTCATGATGATGAGCTCGTTGAAGGTGGATTGTCCAGAGGCAAGAGCAAAAAGAACACAGTAAACTTTGCTCTTATGGCCAACATTTAGAGTATTTATGAGCCCCAACAATATTCAGAGGCCAATGGAAAACCTGGATGGGAAAAGGCTATGGACTGTGAGCATCATAGTATTTTGAAGAACACATGTTTTTTGTCAGATTTTCCACTCAGGAAGAAACCCTTTGGCTGCAAATGGGTCTACAAGGTCAAATACAAGGTTGATGGAACACTGGATAAATACAAGGCTTGATTGGTGGCTAAGGGGTTCTCGCAGAGAGAAGGTATTGATTATGAGGAAACCTTTGCTCCCACAACAAAGATGAGCACCATACGACTTGTCCTAGCCATGGCAACATAGTTTGGTTGGAAGGTCCATCAGATGGATGTGAAGAGTGCCTTCCTCAATGGAGATTTGGAGGAGGAAGTATACATGACACAACCCCCTGGTCTTAAGGTTGCAAGACAAGAGCACAAGGTATGCAGATTACAGAAGGCTCTTTATGGCCTCAAGTAGACACCCAAGGCATTGTACCTGAAGTTTGATAAGTACCTGGTTGCACAGGGGTTTCACAGGAGTCCCTCATATGCAAGTTTGTATGTCAAGAACATTGGCGGTGATACAATCCTTGTAATCTATGTAGATGATATCATTATTCCTGGCAATAGGTTACATTTGATTGAACATATGAAGTCAAATTTGTGTCAGGCGTTTGAGATGACGGACTTGAGTCTCCTACACTTTTCTCCTGGTGTAGAAGTTTGGCAGATAGGGGGCAGTATCTTCATTTCTCAGTCGAAGTATGCCAAGAGTTTGCTTGGAAAATTCAGGATGGAAGATTGCGAAATCTCATCCACTCCTATGGAGAAGGGGCTGAAACTTTTAGCCAAATCAGACTCATCGGTGGTAAATGAGTCTACATTCAGGTAACTTGCGGGCAACTTCATCTATCTTATTGCTACTAGCGCTGATATCAGTTTTGATGTGAGTTACATTTCTTGTTTCATGATTGCTCCTAAGGTGGAACACTAGGTTGCTGCGAAGCAAGTATTGCGATATGTCAAAGGGACACCTGACTTTGGCATTTTGTATAGCAGATGTAAAGATCCTAGATTGGTTGGATTTACAAACTTAGATTGGGTAGGTTTAGTGGATGACATGAAGTCCACTTCTGGGTATGTTTTTAGTCTTGGTATAGGAGCAGTCACATGGACAAGCATGAAGTAGTAGGCAATTGCTCTTTCCTCGATCGAAGGAGAGTATTGGGGAACAATTAAGGCAGCTTGTGAGGCAGTATGGCTTCGAAGGATACTTGCTGACATGCAAATGTCTCAAGTAAGGCCTTCACCCCTATTATGTGATAATCAAGGGGTTCTCAAACTTGCTAAGAATCCAGTCTTCCACAAGCGAACCGAGCATGTTGAGCTTCATTGTCACTTCATCAGACAGCGTATTGAAGATGGTTCTGTGATGTTGTAGCATGTTCCAATTGAGGATCAGACTGCAAACATTCTCACCAAGTCTCTCAATGTAGATAACTTTGTAAAATTTCAGGATAAGCTTGGTGTAGTTAGTAGGATGACCATTAAGAGAGGGTATTAAAGTATTATTGTATTATTTAATGGTCATCTTAGCCTTTAGTTAATCTAGTTAGTTTTTAGTAGCTTTCTTTTCTTTGCTTTTGTTAATGTCTGTTTCTTTTTAGAAACATCGTCTTGCATTGTATTATTTAAGGAGCTTTCATCTCCTTTGTAACAATGAACTTAAATCGAGGAGATGCCATGTTGAATTTTTAAACCTTTGCATTGTTTCATTACCAACACTTTTATGCCTTGGAGTTGGGCTATGCTTTTTCTATGTGTGACATTTCATATTGCTTGAAAGGCGATTTATAATTTTGGTGACGCCTTATTCTTTTATGGCTGCATAGAGATTGCATTGGAAAGGCTAAAATCCCTTAGTAAGGGTCGTTCCTTGTATGGAGCTTGCTCTTCTCTGCTAGTTGTGCCCTCTATACTTGGTGTTGGCTGCCCTTTCTATGGTTGATATGGCCTGCACTATAAACTTGTATCTGTGTTATGTTTGACGACTATCAAACTATCCACCATAAGATATAAAATTGTAGGCATTGGAAAATAGGCTACATGATCATTTATGGGTGACAATAAAATTATCAACCATTACCAAAAACCATTTGTACATGCGTGATTGTGCAAGGAATTTTTAACAATTCAAATTATGCAGTGTGTAACAATTGAAATGTAAAACAAATGTATGTTTAATTTATAGTGAATAGATTTAAGCACAACTAAAGGGAGATTGGTTTTGGTATGTCTCATTTTCAAAAAAAGTTCGCGTTGGTAGGGTTTCACAATATTTTTCTTGTAAAATCTGGCCACATTTTCTTATCGGTATTATTGATAGCACAACATGGTTTGTGCATACTCTCGTGGTAAGTTAATTGCCATGGTTTCAACGAGTTTTTTTGGGGAATTTGTACTAGGCGAGATCATTTTTTGTTTTGTTTCATGTCATTCTAAATCAATTATGTTGTTATCTATCAAACACAGGCAGTGGTTATGTAGTTTTTATTTATGGTTGTTTTCATATATGATATTATTGTAATACCTAATATTATTTCCCCATTTGTTTCTTCACGTAGAGATATTTTGAACTATGTTGTTTTCTTTGGTAGACATGACTTCAAAATGTGGAAGCACAAATAAACCAAGCGAACTGTTTGATAAAAAACTTCAAATAGATGTCGTTTCTTGGATAAGGCAATCTTGCAAGAGCATTTTTTGCATAAATTGGCGAAAATGAAAATTTGTTTTTGCATACATGCATACTAGAGTATTTGTAACTACAACGTCTATTACATTTTGATTGATGTCTATATCCTAGATCATCATTGATAGCAGTTTCAAGAATACTACAAACCAATAACCGCTCCCCAGTTCCAGTCCAAGTTGGACTAGTCCCCATGGCCAAGGAAGCACAACCAAGCTGCAAAAATGAAAGCGGTTCCAAGTTCAAGCCAATATAATATTATATTTAATACATTATGTATATAAATATATATGATTAATATAAATAATATATTAATCATATATATATATATATATTTATTAATAATAAAGCTGTTGGCTTTTCTAATGGTTTGCAAACTAGTTTTCGAAGTAAGTTTCAAAACCTTCCCCTTTTACAAAGGGAAAATGACAATCTTAACCATTTGATAAATATTAACCATATTAATATTCGATTTGACAACACAAGAAATTTTTATGATATTTTCTACTCTTCATACTTTATATTATATAATATATATATTTTTTTATAATCAAATGCTATCATGGGGGATAGCTCCCGCACCTTGAGCCCGAAACAAAGATAGCTGCCCTGCTACAGCATGGAGTAATGTTTCCTCTGTGTCAATACGTCATGGTCTTTTACATTCACCAGCTAGCGGAGACCCTTAAATCGTGAGACCCTTAATCCATGATCTCATTACCCTATGCCAGTTTTGTTCCACTGTTCATGCTCTAGAAAGTCATACTTTAAGATCTGAGCCAGATCACTCCAATTTTTATCATCATAAATTATTTCCTCCCTTCTTTTCGAAGTGACCCCCAAATTAGCCATCCAATCTGCAGCTCTATTTGCTTCACGATAAACATGTGTTATTTTATATTTTGGTATTTTCTTTAGGAGTTCCAAAATCTTCCCCAATTTTCGCCTTAGCTTCCAATTCACAATGTTCTCATTCTTTATTGCATTCACTATAATCTGCGAATCCCCTTCAATTTTTAGTGAGTTTATATTGTGCTCTATACAATGATGTAATCCTCTTTCTAAGGTAGTAGCTTCAGCCACGTTGTTAGTGTTAACATAGCCGGCCACACCAAACACCATTTTCCCTCTGCAATTCCGCAGTATGCAACCATATCCAGCTTCCCCTGGGTTGCCTTTAGCTGCCCCGTCGACATTGAGCTTGTGACTGCCAACCTCTGGAGCCTCCCAACACACTTCCTTTCTCCTTGCTTTCTTGGATGTAATGCAAATGTTTGGGGGAATTAAGGTCCCCCAATTCATCTGTACCATTTTATCCCAGTTGCACAAGTATTCTATTTTCCTGCAAAAGGCTTTGGTATTTGCTATTTTGCTGATTCCCATCCTAATTTTTTCGATTACCATCTCAATGCTTAGTTCTTTTTCTTCAAAGATCCTTCTATCGCGCTCTTTCCATAGTTGCCATAGTAGCATTGATGGGGAAATGATCCACAAAGATCCCCATAAAGACCTTTGATTCATTATTGGCCATCTACTAATGAAGTTAATTAGACAATCATTTCTCGCAATGGACCATTCTAGATTCTGACATAGTCAATTCCAACAGCTTCTAGCAAAGTGACAATTATATAGCAAATGATCAGTGGTTTCTTCGCATTCTTTGCAAAGAATACACATACTAGGCCCGACTATCCCAAAAGTCTTCAAACGCTCCCCAGTCAGTATTCTGCCATGGAGCACCGTCCACAGAAAGGCGCCCGCCCTTGGAGCAACTGTCCTATCCCAGCATAGCCTCGTGGGCCAATCCTTCTCTTGTTCTATGGTTTGGATTTTGTACCCAATTTTGGCACTATATTCTCCCGATCTTGCAGCACACCAAATTACTTCATCCTCTTCTCTTTTAAGTGTTACCTGTTTGCTTTGCAGAATATATGCTAGTTTCCTTTGGTCTTCTCCTGTCATATTCTTGGTCTGAATTGGGATCCAATCATAGATGCCACTCCCAGGAAGAGTCTCCTTTAGGTAATCTGCTACATGCTCTCCATAGGCCAATTCCGTCTCATAGATCCACTCTTGCTGTTCAAACAATTTATCTATACTCTCGAGGCCATCCCAGGAGTCTCTCCAAAACTTGGCCTTCCTCCCATTACCAATCTTCCAGGTCAGGTGATACGTGATCACATATCTACATTCCTTTATAAACTTCCACACCGCTGATCCACCATTAGTGCACATAGATGTAAGAATTCTTGCAGGGTCATCACAATCTAAATACTTCTTTTGCATTATTTGGCACCATAATTTGTCCGGTCTCCTATACATTTTCTAGACTAACTTGGCACCCAAAGCAATGTTTTGCTTCTCCATGAATCTCAGTCCCACTCCCCCATTTTCCTTTGTTTTGCATGCAGTATCCCAACTGATTAAAGGAATTTTCTTAAACTCTTTTGCACCTTCCCACAAGAATCTTTTGAAAAGACTTTCTAACGCTTGTGAAGCCTTGGTGGTCAATTTAAAGCAGGACATTGCGTATATGGGCATAGCAGTCGGGACTGATTTGATTAGTTGTATCCTTCCTGGGAGTGACAACCATTTATGTTTCCACGCCTCAGACTTTTGTCTGCATTTTAGCTATTAAATCTTCCCATAATACGGTTTTTGTAGCCCCGGTGAACATTGGGACTCCTAGATATTTTGTTGGAAGTTCACCAATTGGCCAGCCTAATAATCTCGAGATCTTGATATGAATGGCCTTCTTTGTGTTCAAGAAGAAAATCTCGGTTTTTCTGTCATTGGCCTTCTGCCCAGCCGCACTAGCATAGAGATTCATTGCCTCTTTGATAACCATTGCTTCCTTCAATGTGGCTTCTTCGAACAAGGTTGTGTCGTCTGCAAATTGCGCATGTGTTATAGGCCTGAGGTCCTCATGTATTGTAATCCCTTTCCATGCATTGTTTGTTCTAAGTTTGGAGATATACCTGCTGAGAGCTTCCGCCATTATGACAAAAAGAAATGGAGATATTGGATCGCCCTGCCTTATGCCATTTTTGCTGTTGAAGAAACCAAATAGAGGTCCATTAATTGCAATCGAAAAACGGGGGGTGCTGATGCAAAATTTCATAATCTGAATCCATTCCTGATCGAAACCAAACTTTTCCAATATTTCAAACAAGAATCCCCATCGCACATTGTCGTAGGCTTTAGCAATATCAAGTTTTATAATCATTGCGTTCTTTCTTCCAATAACCATTGAATGAATTGTTTCAGATGTGAGGATAATACTGTCAGCAATTTCCCTCCCTGGGGTAAAGCCGTTCTGCTCTGCAGAAATGAGAAGAGGCATTACTTTCTTTAATCTATTTGCATATGCTTTGGTGATAATTTTATATAATGTATTGCACAATGCTATTGGTCGATAATCATCCAGTGAATTGCCCTCTGCCTTTTTTGGGATGATGACAAGGACCGTGTGGTTGATCTCTCTGACAAATTTCCCCTTTTGGCGCACTTCCTCAACCACCTTTACTATTGTTGTTCTTTCTTGATTTCCTCTTCTATCATTACTATTCTGCTCTATGCTGTAGCTCTCTCACTTTGTGCCTCTATGCAGTTGAACACATTTTTAAAATATACGATGTTTATCCCAACAGATTAATACTACTACACCAACCACTACTACTACTACGCTACTATAGAGGCAGGTACTCGCCACTACGTGGCACTTGTTTTAGTACTTTGCTATCTTTGTGCCTCCAATTCTTGGAAATAAGCTCATAGATTCTTTCTTAGCTTGTTTTTCATTGGTTGAATCAATGACTCTATCAGCTTGCTCTTCATGACTAGTTTCTGCAATCTTTCTTAAGTCTTTTCTTGTCAAGGGAATCATCATCTTGGTGCTTTAATAATCAGTCATTCCCACTAAATTTTAGAATGGGGAGAGAGTTAGAGTTTGGCATGATCAAGTTAGAGAGATCTGAAATATAAATTTACAACCCAGAAAATCCAACAACCAATTGCTTTTACACCAAATGAAGATTTTAAACTGACCTCACTGTCCCTTGATTGAGAACAAATTGTAGCAGCAGATAAATACTACTCACAGCATTTACCTCAATGTAAATGACAACTTACATCAGAATAAGTATTACCATACTGCAGATCTGCAGTGGGGTGCGCAGCAGACAAATAAAATTACTATGAAATAATTCTGAATTGACTTGTTACAAACAGCAGTCAGGTGATTGTTTATAGAGTTCTACAACTTTAAAAATAAAATAACAGATTAAAACTTGAATGTCATGATAGATATTCATTGTTCAATATTAAAATAATACATAATGGCCCTGCCTGCTGGATGCTTTCTTAATGAATGCATTGCTGGGCCAGCCTCTGTATCATTTGCTTGTTTCTCCCAGCTCTTTTGGTTGTTAACAGATGTGGAAAATAACCAGCAGGAAACAACTGCCATAGAATCATTCTGTTTAAGGGAAATATATCATTTGCTTGTTTCCCCCAACGCATTTGGTTGTTAACAGACGTGGAAAATAACCAGCAGGAAACAACTGCCATAGAATCAATTCTGTTTAAGGGAAAGAAGGTTTTTGTGCAGAAGCACAGAAGATCAGCGATGGGTAATTATGTGTCCTGCACTGCTTCAACTGTGCCCACAAAGTTGTTCTGCCTAACAGAAGTGTGCAGGAGTTTCAATGGCATGTCAAGTGCCAAGTTTATGCTGGCAAATCCTCAGCAGTGTTTGTGCCATTCAAAATGGGCCATGGATAAATCCTCTATTAGCTGACAAGGATTTAGTGTTTGGACAACTTTATTTTTTCTGCTGATGCAAAAGCTCAAGGAAATTCTTTGTGGTATGGACATGGCATTGCTGGCATTCAAGGCCAATTCCGCCACCAAAGGCAGTGGCCATGGTAAAGGCAATGATAAAATTCTTCCATTGCTGTTTGGTGACATGCTGCTGGAAAAGAGAAAGGATGCTGGCTTTTTAGTGTGAGAGAAAGCTCAGGAACTGCTGAGGCTAAAGTAAGGGTTTAGGGTAACTTTTGGAAGGTAGATAGTCTAAGAAAATAGGTCAATTTGAAATAATTTCTGCCACCTGGATTGCCCCGATGCACCTGGAATTGCCTTGGTATGCCTGTGTTCAATCCCAAACAATTCCAGTTTCAAAATTTCATGCCCTGCCTGAATCTGCAGGAGAATCAGTTCTCATTCCAATTCCCATTTTGAAATGTTTCATATCTGGAATCGTCAGGGTTTCAGGCCGATTTGGTGCTTAGAAGACACAACTAGACGCAAGTAAATAAAAATCAGATTTTTTAACTTTGGTTAAATATTTTATTAAGTTTCCAAAGCTCCTCTATAGAGAATAGTCCTTGTGTAATGAAATGTTCCAATATACTTTTTGGAGTTAATTCATTGATTTTTATGTAGGTGGTATTTGGATGCCTCTACATCAAATGATCTGCTTAAGTTTTTACATCAGCATGCACTAGAAGTGAATTTCCAGGCTAGTATAAACAATAATTTCTATCAAAAATTGAGAACGGCTCCAACAGTCCATTGTACAATTGAAGAAGTAGCTTTAAGACTCTGGTATCTTAAAGAGAAGTTACTTAATCTGCAGATTTATGGGCTCGTATACAGCAACAAAATCATTGAGAACCTCAGTATATAAGAACTTTATCTCCCCCTTTGTCATTGATGGCAACACCTCTTGAAACCAAACTGCTCTGAAACCAATACTGCTCCCCCTGACTCATTGCTCCCCCTTTGACATCAATGGCAAACTGATCAACTTGCAAAACTAAAACGGGGCTGATAAAATATGACAATGAAAGCTCCCCCTGAGTTAGAACAGCAACTCAAAGATGGAGTGAAATCACTCCCAACTTCTCCCTCAAGTATTCAAATGTTTCCTTTGGTAGAGACTTAGTAAACACATCTGCAATCTGCTCTTTAGTAGAAACATATTCCAGTTGAACTTGTGGATCATTGACCTGTTCTCTCAAAAAATGATACTTAATAGGAATATGTTTAGTCCTAGAGTGCATAACTGGATTTTTAGAGATATTAATGGCACTCATGTTATCACAAAAGATAGAGATAGGATGTTCATACTCTACTTTAATGTCCTTCAATGTTTGCTTCATCCATAGGACTTGTGTGTGCAACAAGACACTGCTGCAATATACTCCCCTCCAGCTATAGATAAACAAATAGAAGCTTGCTTTTCACTCAACCAAGATACAAGACAACCTCCTAGAAAGAATGCACCTCCGCTTGTGCTCTTTCTATCATCAACACATCCTCCCCAATCTGCATTTGTGTAAGATGAGTGTGAAATCTTGTCTTTAGGATACTATAACCCATAATCCATGGTCCCCTTAAGATACTTGAAGATCCTCTTAATTGCATGAACCTGTGTATCCTTTGGAGTAGCCTGAAATCTAGCAACATAACATATAACAAACTTCCTATCATAGACCTATACAAAGTTTGATTAGCATCTGGAGACTCATCATTTTTACTTAACTTGCATCTTGTCACCGTGGGGGTAATCACAGGTTTGCAATCCTCCATTTTAAACCTTTTCAACATCTCTCTACTATATTTTGTTTGAGAAATGAATATGCCTCTACTAGATTGATGAATTTGCAAACCAAGAAAGAATGACAACTCACCAAGCATGGACATTTCAAACTCCTCCTGCATATTTGTAGCAAAAACTCGACACATCTTCTCACCATTGCTACCAAAGTCAGATCATGAACATAAACCCACTACAATCAGCATATGATTAGTTTCTTCCTTTACATATAGATTGCTGTCCGCTATCCCTCTTTTGAAGCCTTGTTGCTGTAAATAACTGTCCAATCTAGCATCATGCACGTGGGGCTTGTTTAAGGCCATAGAGAGCCTTCTTTAACTTGCATACATAGTTCTGATTTTTTGATATTATAAACCCATCTGGCTGTTCTATGTATACTTCATCCCTCCAAATTACCATTTAGAAATTTTTTGTAATCTTTGAAAGAAGCAAAGGCTGAACATTCTACTAGCTTCTAAACGTGCAACAGGAGTAAAAGTTTCTGCAAAGTCTATATCTTCAACTTTTGCATAACCTTTGCATTCAAGCCTTGCTTTGTTCCTCACCACTTGACCATCTTCATTCAACTTGTTTCTAAACACCCACTTTGTGCCAATCACGTTCTTGTCTTTGGGCTTGGGACAAGTTCCCAAGTTTCACTTTTCTGAATTTTGATCAAGCTCTTCTTCCATGGCTGCTATCCGATGCTTATATTCAGCTGCTTCTTCAAAACTTTCAAGCTCAATTTTGGACAGCAAAAAAACATCTTCATCTTCAGTGTAATTAATTGTTCGTCTAGTGGTTCTTGGTCTATTTTCTTGTAAACTCTGATCAATAGGATGATTTCTTTGAACAAACTTTGAGTTAGTCTTCAAAAAAATCTTTGATGAGGTCTCATTTTGATCATTTGTAGGTGTATTTTTTGAAGTTATATCTGCTGTCCCATGTTGAACATTTGAAGGTGTTTTTTGAACAACACTTGCTTCCTCATCTTCTTGGCAACTACCTTCATCATCTTGCACCTTGTTTTGAAAGTTAGTATCTTCATGAACCTTCACATTAGCACTCTCAACAATTTTCCGTAATCTCTTGTTAAAACATCTATAGGCTTTACTTTTAGAAGAGTTTCCTAAGAAAATTCCTTCATCAGCCTTAGGATTAAACTTCCCTTGATTATCTTCATCCCTCCTAATGTAACAAGTACTTCCAATTTTTTTGAAATATTCAACTGAAGCGGCGTACCTTTCCATAATTCATATGGAGTCTTGTTACGTTTTGCTCTAATCAGCCCATGATTTTGAATGTAGACAGCAGTATGGACAACTTCTCTCCAAAATGAATCATTCACCTCTGACTCATTTAACATGCTACGAGCCATTTATTGGACTGATTTGTTTTTCCTTTCAACAACACCATTTTGTTGTGGTGTCCTTGCAGCTGAGTATTGTCTCTTTATCCCATGTTTTTCCTAGAAATTTACAAATTCATTTGAAGCAAACTCTCCTCCATTGTCTGAACAAAGGCATTTGAATTTTTAGACCTTTCTCATTCTCCACTAAGGCTTTGAATGCCTTAAACTTCTCAAGTGCTTTTGATTTTTCCTTCAAAAATGCAACCCAAATCATTCTTGAAAAATCATCAATGAATAACATAAAACTCTTTTCACCTTGCATACTCTTAGTTTTGGTTGGCCCACGTAAATCAGTGTGAATCAGCTCAAGAGGCTTTGAGCTTGAATATTCTTTTGACTTGAAGCTCCTTCTAGTTTGCTTTCCCAATTGGCATTCTCTACAAACAATGTCATAAGGTTTTGTAAGCTTTGGCATGTATCTAGCTGCTTCCTTTCTGCTGATCTGAACAAGATTATCAAAGTTCAAGTGTCCCATCCTCTTATGCCACAGCCAACCTTCATCTTCCTGACTCAAACAACAGTTCTCACTTTTGATGTCATCAAGAATGTAAAGATTGTTAGCAGCCCTACTAGCATTAACAATATGTCTACCGTCTTTACTAATTTCACAACAATCTGAATTGAAAACAAGAGCATGCCCTTGGTCACACATTTGACTCACACTTAGTAGATAATGTTTCAGACCTTCTACATACAAAACATTTTCAACCTTGGTCTTACCATTATCCAAAACAAGAGTGCCTTTAACTTAGGTTTTTGCTAATGCATTGCCACCAAATCTTACTGTACCACCATTGGTTCTTTTGAGAGTGAGAAACTTGCTCGTGTCTCCTTTCTCCTTCCAAACTTTAGTAACCTCTTTTGCTTTATTCTACTTTTCTACCCTCTTATTCTCCTTTTCTACCCTCTTACTTTGCTTAGAGAAATCTGCCATATCACTTCTACAAACTTTTGTAGTATGACCAAACTTATTGCACTTATAACATATAACATTGTAAATCATCAAGGGAGCAAAATAATTCCTACTTTTAAGTCTGAAATCATTTCTTGCAAACACTCTGCAGTTGGTTGCCTTGTGTCCAAAACGATTGCATGAGAAACAATAACCATACAAGAAAGAATTGTTAAACCTGGTCATATGAGCTTGCCTTGATATAGGAGGCCTCTTGAAAGTACTATTTCTGATTTTTGATTGTGAATGCTTTGTGCTATCAAAGTTGCCTTTTTGTTGTTTTTCTTTTGTACGCTTGGAACTTTGACCTCCTTCAAATCCAACTCCACTTTTATTGAAACAATTTCAGCTTCAAGTCTCACAATTTTCTTCCTTGAGCTTAAGCCGATTTCTGATTTCTTCTTCTATTCTTCTAGCTTCTTCAATCTGAACTTTTAATTCAACAATCTTCTTTTCAACTTCTTCAAGATTTTGAGATACCTTGACCTTTGATTCGTTTTTCACTTGTAGCTGCAACTTCAAGTTCTGAATTTTCTTCCTAAGTCTTTTGATTTCACTTAGGGCACTTATAAGTTCTTTTTCAAGGTCCACTTCTCCTTCTTCATCAATATGATCTTCATGTTCTTCATTTTCAACGTGGACTTCTTCTATAGCCATGAATAAGATTTCTTCATCAGAAAACTCTTCATCACTATCATCTGATGAACAACTCTCATCCTTGGAATAGAGGCTCTTCTTGAATTTTTGAAACTTCTTCACTTTTCCCTTATACTTCTTGTTGCTGAACTTGGGCTTCCTTTCATTGTTGCTGTCCTCACTCTTCGCATATGGACATTTAGCTGCAAAATGTCCTACCTTAGCACAGTTGAAGCATTTGAAAGGCAACGCCTTTGTATTTTCCAGAACCCTTCTTCAACTTCCTCCTGAAATGTGCCTCTTTAGTGTTTGAATCTTCATTTGAACTATCACTTGATGCAAACTCCTTGTCTTTTCCCTTTTTCGAAACATTTAAAGCTGCCTCCTTTTGGATAAAGAATCAATAATTGTCCTCATCTCATAGGTTGTAAGAATACCATGTAACTCATCTACTGTCAACTTGTCAAGGTCCTTCATCTCCTCGATAGCTGAAACCTTTGCATCAAAATGCAAAGAAAAATATCTTAAATTTTTTTGAACAATTGTAGACTCCTCAACCTTCTCTCCTAGCCCTTTGATTGTGTTGACAATTTCATCTACAATCAGAATCAGATTTCTTCATAGCATACACAGCACTTCAAAATCTGAATGAATGCCATACAAGAATAACGCAGGTCCCCCTGAACATTTACGCATCCTCAGAATAAATCTGAACAACAGCAACACCTTTTAAAACAAATCATGAGTCATTTAAAAGCAGTCTTCAACACCGTGACTCCATACAGATACCCGAGACAGTTCTCACTACTGAAAACTCATATATCAAACATCCTTTGTCACTTAATTCACTCTTGCCACCATCAAATGCAGCCAAAAATTATGAACTCCATGAATGTCATTGACCTCCATGAATGTCATTGACTCAAACAGAAACCGAATGACAGAGCATACCCCTTTTTTTTAAGATTTTCAGACTTGCAATCCATATCACAATAAAAGGAGGATGTAGCATGCAAAAAGCTCTAACCCCGCACTTCACATTCCCATGACTAAAAGGATGGCACAAAACAATCACGTGCCTGCTCAGAATTAATTCTCTCCACGAACTCTAGAAAGCATAACCGATATAAATATCATGACAGAACTTTTATATTTTCAGACACTGATGTTTGCTAAAAATACGGCAAAGGATGAGCGCATCAAACATTATCATTCAACACAACCTTTTAAAAAAAAAACGATTTCAGAGTATCATCAATGAATAAATGGTCTGCGATAAGGTTCACATCTCCTGAGAAAACAAATACCACGTAGACCTCCACCACACACAAAGAATAATAAAGACAATGGCGTTACAAATGTTTGCATTCAATGCTATATCACCATCTTCAGAAAACCGTGACCTCATCAATAAATGAATAAACAAACACCACTCCTTTTTACACGACCCGTAATAGCAATTGCGTTTCAAAAAGGAACAACTTACATACTGAAATGCAATCAATAATAGTAATACGGCAACAGATGAGATGAAGTCATAATGGTCATAACATAAGTGCATGTCGCACAGCATGCTCAGAATGACCAAGAAACACCACAACATGAAAATTATGAGCCATCCACAAACACCAATATCTGCCATGACCAAAAGCTGTCGCTGACAAAGGAGATAGGAAAAAAAAAGTACTTTCAATTGAAGCCGTCCCGTACACAAGGAATCCACAGAAAATAAGCAAACCGTCGCTCAAAAATAGAGAAGCCAGAGATATTGGAAGCTGTTGGCAGTGAAGGAACATGTCAGAAATGAGTCCGACGCCCAGAAGATTGGAGCCGCCACACATAAGGCTGACGAGGCATTGACAAGTCATTGACAAAGGACTGATGTGGCATTGGCAAGTCACAGGAGAGGTGTCTGAGCATGAGCTCATATAAACTATGCATAACACTAAAAACTTTATCAAAAACACTATAAAAAGGGCAACCAATTCACCTGATATTCATATGCAATCAACACTGAGACACTACACACCTTTGACATCAATGACACAAATATTTCAACACTTTAAACCTACAGCTGTCATAGATATTCTATTATTTTATGATACCTAATGGATATTTTATGAAAATATGTCTCCAAGCCAAAGAAAAATTATTTTCTCGATAGAGATTTGCTGGAATTGGTTGACATCGTATGGGTTGTTCTATCTAGTTTAGATGCAGTTTTTATGTAAAAATCGTTGTCCACTAGTTTTGTATAAACTGGACTGGCCAGACCCAGTATCCAAGATGGGTTGTTGGGAAGACAGGCCTGGAAATTTACCGTTTGCCTCTTCCATCCATCATCAAGATAGCCAACTGTATTGTTTGTTTTTTGGTAATTCACATTAACTCCCTACTTAATGTGAATGACATGTGGGAAATTGCATTACCTTATTAGTTTTTTTGGACAAATTTCTCAGGATGGTGAGTGTAGGAATTCATTGCTACCATATCCCTAGATTGCTGGAGGCCTCTGTTAGGGGAGAGGTAGAAATTTATGCAGATGTCCCAGTGTCTCTCATGCTTTCTAATAATTGAGAACTGCTAATGAATTTTCATTCAAATATGTTAGAAAAAGGTAAGTGGAGGATGAGAGGAAAGTTAAGGAAATGGGCGATGGGAGACATCCAGTGACAGGTGCAACATCTCCCGTCCATTCCTTCCTCCAGCTAATGTTATTGTCTGTAGAAGAAACAAGGAATCTGCACTGCAGCCAACTGTTGCAGCTAGCAGCATGGGATGCTTTTCTCTTGGCTAACTGTCTAAAATCTCTTCCAGTAAAGGTTCATAAGGCTCAAATGCACAAAATCCTTCTGTGAGTTTGCTGTCAAATGCAGCTTACTATCAGCAACAGCATATGTATGTCATCAAAATTCTTCTCAAACATCTGCCTACCTTGGGTTTTTGGGTGTTGTAATGATTGCCAGTGCTAAATTCATCACTGAGGGAGGTCATTTAATCTGTGTGCTCCATAAGAAAATACTAAGTAGTTCAAATCCAAAATTTCAAAATCCCCTCCTGTTGCATCAAGTGTCTTATCAGATAATCAAAGGTGTGTGGCCACTTGTCGGGGTAGGCCACCAACTAAATACAGCACAATATGAAAGAGCTGATAAAAATCCTCTATTTGTAATGTTGGATCTATCTGTATATTATTGATTATCATATTCCTGCACAATAGTTGTCTTCGACGAAGAAGTGGCCAATTTGTTGCATGGAAGCCGAGCTGTTGGCCTATACAATAGCTGTGAACTGGAGGTGTCATTTTAAAACACTTTATCTTCTATTATAATATCATTTTTGGGAATCATTTGTGATTGAGTACTAAAATATTGAGTCAGTCTTCAGGACTGATCTTTTATTAGTAGTTGTTCACAAGAGCTTATCTCCCTTGAGTTTGGAAGGTCCACCTGTTACTCATTACTTCTAGATGGTACTAATGGGGTCAAAGCATTGGGAATTCCATGATATTGTCCATCCCAGTATTTTCCAGTTCATGTGAATGTAACGATGGAGTTCCCCCCACATTTGGTCTTTCCTAGCTTGCTTATCACATTTGCATCCTTCACCAAGTATTTTGCCTTGTGAATCATTCATTATGGCTGCTTAGCTCATTCATTTGTACACATTTGGTGTTTCTGCAGTTCGTCATGATGTAATATCGTTTTTTTGGAATCTTCTGGGTATTAATATAGAGTCAAATCTTTATTCTCTTTATGCTAATTGAACATTTTGCATCTGGACTGGTCGTCTATCATTGTTGATGTTTGTGTTTGTTAGGCTTGACATTGATTGTGGTTTTTTTATGTAGTACCTACTTACAACTTTTCAGTGTGAATCTATTAGACATTAGAGTTGCATTCACTACACATTTTTATTTGTAACAAGTATGTGCATTTTGATTTTCTGTCTGGAAAATGTGCAGAACGTTTATCTTTAATCAGACAGCAAAGAGCTGATGCTGCAAAAAAGCGTGAAGAAGAAAAGGCTGGTATGGCATACTCATTGGCTATAAGTGACTTCTGTTCTAGTATATTTCAGTTAGTGAACTGGTATGGAAAAACAATAATGAAATACTAAATTTCTAAGTATTACTGATATAGTGGTTCTGTTATTGTGTTCCAGCTAAAGAAATGAAAAAGGCCGAGACTCGTAAATGAGATTCTTGCTTTAGAGCTCAATAACATCACTTTTTCTCTGATACCGACTGTGATCTGGAATTGAACTTATTGTCTTGATAACTAAGTTAATTTATTCAGATATTTCAAGTCAGTTATTGAGTTATGCTCTTATTCATGATGCCACAACTTCTTCTCCTTCATCTTGAGTGGAGTTTCATTAAACATAATACTGTATGCTTAGTATATATGTTGAACCTTTTTGGCTTTTACCAAGGCTAGTATATGTTATCTATTTTTACTATCTTGTGGGTGATTAAGTGGCAAGAGATTAAATTTGAAATCTAGTGGGTTAACATGCAGTTAGGACAGTAGTTCACTTATTTTATCCAAAATCATCAGGAAAGGGTCTGGGAGGGGGGCAAGCAGCCATATGGTGTGTGTAATAAATAGGGCCACATCCCCTGGATGGGCACTCAGAAGCTAGGAAACATCATAGATTTTGGCAAGTACTATTGCCTGTAGTTTGAATGATAGGGGGCATTTTATATTATGATTGAGGGTTTACACTTGACAAAGAAAACGGCCTTTGGATCTTTATCATTCTTTGGCAAATTTCTAATGCCAGCAAACATGGGAACAATTAGTTGTATAAGTATTTAAGAGGTCAAATTCTAAGACAAACGTTTATGGATTTTTTTTTGAAGAGTGTATATTTTATTGTGAAGTGTAAAGCCTTGAACAATCATAAAGATTATGAAGTTTGCATTTGGATAATGCAACGATAAATTTGTTCAGTGAAACTATGAAGTTTTTATTTGGTTGAAAGAACCACATATTAATCCACATTGAAGAAATATGAGAGAGTTGCATGCTTGCTTAGTGCAGTAATAAGCCAGGTAAATTAATTCATTAAAGAAGTATAAAGATTATGAAGTTTGCATTTGGTTAATGCAACGATAAATTTGTTCAGTGAAACTATGAAGTTTTTATTTGGTTGAAAGAACCACATATTAATCCACATTGAAGAAATATGAGAGAGTTGCATGCTTGCTTAGTGCAGTAATAAGCCAGGTAAATTAATTCATTAAAGAAGTATAAAGATTATGAAGTTTGCATTTGGTTAATGCAACGATAAATTTGTTCAGTGAAACTATGAAGTTTTTATTTGGTTGAAAGAACCACATATTAATCCACATTGAAGAAATATGAGAGAGTTGCATGCTTGCTTAGTGCAGTAATAAGCCAGGTAAATTAATTCATTAAAGAAGTATTTAGTCATCCTCAACCTTTTAATTCCATATTCTTTGTAATGACCACCTCTTCTTGTTTACAGATGTCGTTAATCTTGGTCAGTAGATTTTAGGGCAATTCTCTTGTTTCTATCCTATATCTTCTCTTTTAAAATGCAAAATTTCTTTATACTTCGTACTTAAGGAGTTGCGAAATGGAAAATTCTACCCTCCCAAACTACCTTATTAATCTTTTAAATTTTGCATGCCCCTCGAGGGAATCCTCATTTGTCTCCATTTCAGGCTTTTCTACCATCCGCCAATTTTACCCCTAGATTTTCCAGCATTGTACCAAAGCGTATGGGTAGCAAATGTTTTAATTTGTAGACTGGCCATCTCTCGAGTAGACTTTTAGATCTTAGCAGTATTCTTTCGTTACTCAGTTTCCTACAATTCTGCCTAATCATGTGTGCTTGTATATACATGTGCAGGGAGTAGTGAATAAAATATCAAAGGTTCTATAATTTCCATGTTCTTAGAGAATTTAACCTCGTTTAAACCAGTGAATCCAGTGGTTAAATCTTTTGCTGAAAGAGGTACAACGCTCACAGGTGAAGGATAGGGGAGAGTAAAAACCCAACTTAGATATGTTTAGGCGACAATTGTGCATTATTGTAGCTGTATTAAACTCTTACTTGACTTCAATTTTAAAGACGCTATCTTACCGATTTGTTATTGAACTTTAGATTTCTAAACCTAACGTGCTTGCTTGTTATAGGAGTCTAGGTGAAGCCTTAAATCAAAAAGTTTGAGCGTTGTGATGTAAGATAGATATAATTGGTATGACTTCAAAAACTAGTGGAAGTAAACTTAGAATATTTGGAACAATAGACGGCTACACGGTCTTAATAACTTGCACAATTTTGAACATGCGTTCTATAGTATGACACAAATGACTGGAATATCAACTAGAATAAGGTGAGTGGTTGCTCTTCTTGTAACTTGGATGTACCACTCCGATAATACAAGAGTAAGCATCAACATACATGCCGCGGTCAAAGGTTTGAGTATAATAATTGGAAGAGATACCGAAACTAGAAACTACTTAGTAACTAAAGCCTCTTGATAATCCAATTTTGAAAGGCAAGATAGATGTTAATGCTTAAAATAATTTACTTGGGTAGAATCCTTATTTGGTGCAACTCTTTTCTACGACTCAATAAGTATTTGTTTTCCCTATCTTTTTTTGTCTATGTGAAAATTGTGGGACTTAGAAAACTATTTTAATTTCCACTAGCAAAATATTGAACTTGTAGAACACCCTAATTTGGCTTAGTTGATGTTGTGACTTTTTGGCAACTACGATTAGAAACTATTTTAGTTACATTAAGGTCCTTGTTGATCAATATACCAACATTTTCTACAGTTTAGTTCAAATTCAATGTATCTAAGTAAAATGTAATCTTGATGCATAGGTCCAACTTAGGGCCACATATCCAAGACAACATGGGCTTTCTTCACATCACATATTTAAGAGAAGTACATAAATTATGCATGTAAGTTTGACAAAATTGTAGTTCAAGCCCAAGAATACTGAGTCAAAATTGTTTGACAAAATTGGAAAGAAGTCCTACCATAGGACTTAAAATATGGAGTGTAATCAAATCCTTAGTAACAAGGAAAAGGGCCACTGCCTCAATTTTATACTATATACAAGTCAAAGTCATTTTGACAAGTAGTATCATGCTTGTAAAACATTATTTGAACACATTATGGACTCAAGACTAGTGCTATGGGAACAACTAAATACATGGTATCATCTTACAATTTTGCTATAGAAGAAAAGTTAGTATATTGATACACGTCACTCTTGATAATGCATGTCATAAGCTTGAATCATCTTGATGTGCCACTTGCATGCCACTTGCAGATATACAACAAATATGTTACCCATAAACAACAAATATGTTAACCACTAGTGTTACTTAGATTATAAAATCAAAGCCATTTCAAGATGAAGTTTTATGTAAAATACATCATTATTAGAGGTATGTGATGTTTTCTTGGGGCATAATGGTTTTATGAGTGCTAAGAAATCTGTGAACATAATCCTCGAAATGTTGGGTGAAAATGGATGCTACATATTGGAATAGTCCCGTATTAGTTACCAATTAGCTCTAAATAATGCAAGAAGGGGTAGGCAAAATGCGTAGGGACAATGAAATTTTGCAGAAGTTGAGTAAAAAATAGAGTTGGAGGAATATAGAGATAAAGAGACTTGGATATAGGCATTTTCCAATCCCCAATCAGAGTTCAGACCCATTGTTTGGCAATGGATACTATTGTAGTGGTATGAGATCTACTTACTAGTGTGTCTCTTAAATCTCTTTCAATCTTTGAGAATCAAAGATCAAATGTAGATTCATGGGCGTCTAAATATACATTAGACCTAGCTCAACACCCTATGACAACCCAATTGTGTTTGTGCTAAAGAAGAATGGAATGTGGAGGTTGTAAATTTACATCACCTTGAAAATTATCAAAATAAAGAGCACTTATGCAATCCTAAGAGAAAATACATACTTAACAATCTTTATGGTTAAAAGTTATTTCTCAAGATAGATCTTAAATAGGCTATCATTGGATTCATGTTGAGCCTTTAGATGTTTGGAATACTTCATTAATAGAAAATCGAGGTATAAATTGTTGGTCATATCTTTTTGCTGAACTATTTCTCTAACACCATTCATGTGAATGTTCAATAACATCTTATGACCAATCATAGATACATGTGTTGTTTATTTGGATTGAGTATGCATGTTTTTGTAAAAATGGGAAGAACACTTCACTCATATGCAAGTTCTCCACTCTACATCACTAATTGCATGAGAATTTAGATAAATGTTCATTCACCATGGAGGAAGTATGATAGTTAGGGTATATTATTGTCACAAGTATATGTGGATTCGACCAAGATTTGCATCATTTGGAAATCCCCAACATCATAGATCCTTGCAAAATTTTGAGTTTTCTCTAGATTGGCAAATTTTCTCACAAAACTAGATAACTAAAAAAGGTGTGAGGGAATACTTGATTTAGACATTTAGTTTCTTACCTTGATGAAATATCTAGTAATGTTGCAAGGAAGTATCCTACATGACCTAGATTTTAATGGCATTTTCATGCATTTAACCATTGTAAATATTATATATTTGGGGAAATTGTGATTCATATTGATGGAAAGCAATTGTAGTTCTTGCAAGTTTACTACAAGCTACAATATGAGCATCATTTGAAATGATCCGACACAACTTTAACATTAGGCATAGGAAAACAAGTACTAAATAATTTCTAGATTTTTTAACTTAAAACCTTTGTCAAATTGCTTCTTTATATACTTGACATGTGAGAACATAAGATCACACTTATCCAAGATTGTACCAACATAGTTTAGACTTCATGGAAGCCTAATAAAAAATGAACATTGGTAAATCACTACCCAATTGATCTTGCAAATTAAACTCTTGTTTCAATTGTGTTGGTGTTAAAATTCAACATTACGACTTACGATATTTGCATCTTGCTTAGGTGGGTATTACATAGATTATCTCTAGTTATTTAAGATAACTATAAGATAAGCTTGCTTTATTTGCTAAATTTCTCTAAATAGGATGTGAGATAATCTTTCTATTTCTAGAGACCAAGTTATCATTCTTATTTCCTAATGTAACCTCAATAAAATTCAACTTCGTTGTATTTTATAGTAGCCCAAATTGCTTAGTTTGTATGTTGATGAATATGATTGCACTTTATTCATTCATCTTCTTGTTTTTCTTGTGCTTGGTATCTTTCCTTTAAATATGATTTTTTTAGGCTATATGTCTTCCAACACTAGGCTACTTTACGTGCCATCTTCAAAAGATTTATGGTCCTTAATGTGTAGGGTTTACATTATCAAGGTTATAAGACAATGATTTTAGAAGATTAATTAAATAGAAAAATTAGTTAGGAAGTAGGTTTGGGGATCTAAACTAGGTTGTAATAGGAATTTCCATTTTCCATGAATGCTTCTCCAAACTTTATCTTTTGTTTTCATTTAAGTTTTATTATTCTTCATTTTAATCTCCTTAGTTTCATTGGTTGCATTGTTATTTTAATTATTCTTGTTGTTCGTTGTTGTTTATGTTTAACTTGTTATTTTGAATTGTTTCTTGCATTGAAGATCTTTCTATTTTCCCCCACTCTTGAGATAGGTGCCCACCCCCACTATATCATAGGGCTAGACCACTGTACTCACAAATAAGGAAGCGGTTCCTTTGATTGCTTCATATATTGCTAATTGCTTTCACAACTAAATTCTAGTTCCTAATTGTTTCACTTGGGAGGAGGTTTGTTATTGAAATGAGCTTTATGATGTTTGTTTATGCTTTCTCACATAAGTGGATGGATAAAGTGGTTCAATACAACAAGGATAACGATACAAAAACTAGATTTAAGAGCAATGGTGATGACAAAATTTAAGATAATATCCCTCATGAAACACACTTCGAATAGTATCTAATAAAGTATTGCAATATATGAAACCCTAAATAAATGTTTGGGAAAGTCTCTAGATGAAAGAGGTCATGACCATCTCACATGATGATATTTTAAAAGATAGGGATGATGATGTAAAAGGAAGAGCTATAAGAGGAGGGAGAAGGAATTTGGAATCCAATGGTGGGAATAGTAAGTGCTCCTTTCCAAAACATGTATTCTTAGGAATTTGGAATCCAATGGTGGGAAAGATGTCCTATTGATTCCCTTCCCAAACTAATAATATCATTGAGGTCACTAGTAGTGGAGATAGAGAACAAGGATACTTTTAGGTTTACACCAAAGAACCAATAGAAGATTATGGTGACTAAAGTGTCCCCTTCTAGTGGATGATGGCCAATTTAAGCCAATGATTTATAATGAACTTGTTGAGAACGTTACTAATAAACCACCATACATAAAAGATGTTCTAGGAAATGAGTCTAGAGTAATAAACAAGTGAAAATTCTTAAATCTCCGCTATAGAATTGACATTCTCGAGTAAGTGGAGGTTGACATTGGAAACTCAATTCTCTCCTATAAAATTGAACTCCTGGGTAGACTCGATGCATGCTTCCTTTGCAAAAAGGAAGGTCACGTGAGAAGAAACTGTACAATTTTAAAGGGTCGTGAACAATTGCAGAATAAAAAACAAAAAAAGAAAACCCTAACTTTATGGTTCAAGCCCCTTCGCTTGTTGTTGTAAGTCAAACTTGGGGGAGGTGATGGCCCTGCCGGGAAATTACTTACAATTACAGAAACCACCGAACATAATAAGGCTAAAGACGGTTCTTGTTCAATGTTGTTTGATAAAGATATTTTCAATAATGTTGAAGAGCTTAATCTTGACCTTTCACTCGAGGAAGAAAATATTTTATTCGGGAAAGGAAAGCTATTTAACAATATTGAGGGGTTCAAAACCTTCCTTGACCCCCCACTATCGACTTCACCAAATAAGCACCACAAATGCACCCAAAATGAGAGCATGATCACCGCAAAGGTGACAAAGTTTCCCCAAGAGACATGAATTAATTCCTCTGGTCATAAAAAGAATGCACAAGAGCTTGTGATTGATAAAATTAAGCAACAAATTGCTATTAACAAGAAAAAATAAAAATATTTAAAATGGGCAAGAGCTGAAAGAACCTTTAGCCTCAAAAAATCAATTAGGCAAGAGTAAGGTTAATTCGATGCCAAATCTAGGAAATAAAAATGAAAACAATGCTACTCCAAAAAACCCAATTGATGCCCCCCTCACTCCTTCGAGTTAGACTGCAGAACTTAAAATTCTAAGTATGTCCTCGAAGGATGTAAGGGACAACATTAACAAGGGTTTAAATCTAATCTATAACTCAAGGGATAAATCAAACACAAAGAGTAATAGCTCTAAAAAAGAAGTAACCCCCAATATGGGCTCTGGAATGGATTTAGCTTGCTCTAGAGAATCTCTTGTCACCTGGGTGCAAGAACATGACAACCAAGCCCTTGATAATGATAATAAAAAATTGTAATAAAAGTGATGTTTCTTTAAGTATTGACCCTCCTAACCTGTTGGATTTACAAGGAGACTTCAAGCTAGACATTGTCCTTGACAATGCTAACCCTGAACACTTAAAACAAGTTTAATAAAAGTTGGAACCTAGCAAGGGATAGAGGGGTATTGGGCAAAAAAGAAATAGTAGAGAGACAATCCTCCCATGAGTTGGATGCCCCAAAATATGAGGAAGGGAATAGATCTTGCGTAAATAATATGCTAAACCCAAAAAAGGAAAAGAAGACAGACAAAAGGAGATTGCTACCCCATATCTAAGGAGTAGCACGAGAAGGATAAACCTTACTAAATGCTTCTAAGGATTTAGGAATATAAAATTATTATAGGATATGGATGCAAATGACTCTTAATTGCATCTCTTGGAATATTGGGGGATTTTAATCCTCGGATGAAAAATATAATATCAGAAGACTCCTAAACGAGGAGAGAAATAAAGATATAGTAATGCTACATTAAATTAAGGCAATTGGGTATACCCTACAAACTAATCTTAGGTTTATTTGGAGAGAATCCACATCCTTTTCCACCAACCATGAAAAAGGAAGAAGGGGTGTTGCAATACTAGTGTCTAGTAAATGGAGCAAGTGAATTATATCCCATGGGGCTTCCCCCTGTAACAGGGCAATGTTGGTTTTCTTTGAAAAGGACAACCTAAAATTTGGCACATGTACTATATATGCACCTAATGAATACAAGCAAAGATGTGAGTTATGGGATTGTATGAGTAAATTGTAGAAGATCCCTTGGATTATTGGGGGAAACTTTAACATGGTGGAAAATGTAGAAGACAAGACAAGAGGGAGTGATGTGGGGTGGAAAGGTAACAATTTTTTTTTTGGCATAGGATGACAAACATAATGAGATTATTAGACCCCTTGGAAGGTACCAAGAAAGAGAATAAGTCTATCTGGTGCACTTAGTGTAATTCATAGAAAGGTAATAAAAGAATCTACTGTAGATTAGATAGATTCTATGCCAATAAGGAATGCTTTTAGTTCGATCAATTTGAGAATGCAAACAATAGGGTTAAGGTTAAACCTTCAACCTTCTCTGACCACCATCCTATCATGGTCAAAATAGGTAATAATGAGAGGTCTACCAGGAGGAAAATAAATTCTTCTTGAACTCAAGTTTGAAAATGGAAGACTGTAAAAATGCTATATTTACACTAAGGGAGATAAAAAATGGACTCGATCTAACTTTTCTGCAATAGAAATATGGAATACAAATGTTAAAATTTGGCAAAGAATCTTCCAAATAATTGGGGAAAAAAGAGCTAAAGATACTAGAAAATCAGAGGACCAGTTGCAAAAAGCTCTATTGGAAATAAAGTCTGTTCTCCAAAAGGACCCTCAAAAAATAGATGTAAACAAAAAATTAATTACCATAAAAGGCCAGCTGAGGAAGATTCAAAATTATAGGGACAAAGAAATTAAAATAAGGGAAATAATGAATTGGATTACCCAAGGGGATAAAGGATCAAAATTCCTTTTAGGTACCTAAAATCCAAGGAGGCAAAGGAAGCAATTTGGGATGAGGAAGGCATGATCAAAGACCTAGAAGCCATAATTTCTTTTTTGCCAATTCTATGAAAAGCTATTCACCTCAGAGTGCCATGGCCCTCAGGGTGGTAAGGCAAGATAAAAATGCAAAAAACTAATCTCGAAGAAGGTAACTAACGATATGGTTGAAACTCTAAAGCAACCGATTACAAAAGAAGAGATAACCAATGCAATTCTATCCCTTTAAAATAACAAATCACCAGGGGTTGATGATTTATTAGTGAAATTATATAAAAAGAACATTAGTTGGATAAGTGAGGACCTACTATAAGTGTATTTGGAGACCATTGAGAAAGGGTCACTTGGAAAAGCCATAAATCATGGCATTATCAAGCTGGTTTTGAAAGAAGGTGACAAGTCCTTAATGAAGAATTGGAGACCTATTACTCTTCTGAATGTCTCCTATAAAATTCTTTCCAAGTCCATTGCTAAAAGAATAAATGGCTTCCTTCACAAAATAATCAACAACACACAAACATGTTTTATAAAAGGGAGATACATTTTGGAAAACCTGATTACCAATTGGGAGGCGATGGATTGGGCTAGAGTTTCCAATCAAGATGTGGGGATGTTACTCTTAGAATTTGAGAAAGTATATGATAACATAGAGTGGAAATTCATTCTAATGGTGTTGGAGGCCTTTGGATTCCCAAAATTATTCTGCAAAAGGATTAAAAATCTCTTGAAAGATGCTACAACACAAGTGGAAGTTAATGGAGAGCTAACACATAAGTTCTAGCTACAAAGGTCTGTAAGAAAAGGATGCCCTCTCACCCTCTCTCTTTTTGTAATAGCAGAAAATGCCCTTCACTATATCTTAAGGGACCCCTCTATGAGCCCAAGGGTTCAAGGCCTTACACTTATAAGACAACTTTGAATACCTGATGGAAAAAATGGAGGTGTTCAACCAAGTTGTTGGGGAAAAAATCTATAAGACAAAGTCAAAAATGTTATCCTAGAATAAGCAACAACCAAACTAGCTCATAGATTATGAATTCCAATGGGGAGGTCCCAATAAAATTGTCAGGTACCTGGGGATTCCCTTTGTTGTTAATCCCAACCTAAAAGATACGTGGGATTGGCTAAAAAATAAAATGGAAAGAAAATTTGACTCGTGGAATAAACATGATCTCTCTATTGCAGGGAGAGCTTAAGTATGTCCGAAAATCCTCTCTTCATACAATATTTATTATGCCTCTATTTGGATGTTCAATAGCTATCGTATTCAAAGTATTTAGAAAAAATAAGACAATTCTTGTGGTTTGATGGTAAAGGAAAAAATAAAAAACATGTAAGATGGGGGATTTTTTGTAATGAAAAATAGAAAGGGGGACTAGGTCTAAAGGACTTAAAGTTACAAGGTATTACTCTTATTGTGAAATGGATCTGCAGAAGCCTAAAAGGCAATGAGCCTTACAAGGTCTTGATTAGAAAAAAAAACATTGAAAATGTTGTCCCTAAATGTGCTAAAGCTTGGAGGAACTTGCCTCCCTACGATTTAGTTTTTGGCAATTTTATACTATCCCCTATCTATTCCAACATTTTTAAAATCTTGTGGAAAGATTGGGAGCTTAGCAAAGAGGTCATCCTAAACAAGTACCCAATATAGAAGGATCTTAATAATATTTTTTTTGCTTAAATCTATCTGGTGGAATACCTTTCATAATAGGAAACCTCTTTATCTTCTTCAGGGATGTTCAACAAGGGAGTGGAACAAGAAACACATTTGTCTTTTTCAAAATTTAATAAGAAATGATAAGCCAAGAGTTTGGCATCTCCCCTATGCAAAAAATAAATTATGAGAGAATTAAGACCCAAAAAGAGAATATTGAAAGTGCCAAAAGGTGTGCGGCAGACAAAGCCAAAAGCTTTGAGTGGCTAAAGAATGATAACCTAATCAAGATAAAAGAATAATAAATTTATCACTTAGCGACTGCCCCCTTAATCTTTCAGAGCAACTTAATAAAAATCGGAATATGAATCTAAGTTAGAAAATATGGAACACTGTATTCTCTAACTTGTGGAGTAATGTGCTTGAACCAAAGAAATCAAGATTTAAATGGATGCTTTTACTACAAAAACTTCCCAATTTTGATTCAAAAGGCAGTGCAAGCATATGCAAAATCCGTAAGAAATCTGAATCTATTTCTCATCTATTTTTTGATTGTTACTTTGCTAAATAAATCTAGAATCTTTTTCTAATTGACTTAATAGGTGGTGGTGAAAATTCAGGTAAAAGAAAACAAGAAATTTTTGTTAGAAAAACTGTAGAAATAGGAAAAAGAAATAATCTTTATTGATTAATTCTAACTATTGAATTACTTTGGTTTCTCTGGAAAGCTAGAAATTGTGAAAAGTACCAAGCTGTTAGGAGGGCACTTACTGAGTCTAACAAAAGACTCACTAGTTACAATGTTTTCATGTAGGTATCCATTACAATTGAAATTACCAAAGGCAAATTTCAAAATCTTATAAACAAAGGAAAAACAAAAATCACAGAAGAGGAACTCATATACACTAACCAGTGGATCTATTTCAAACTATACTTGGGGAAGGTCTTAAAGAAGAGACTTGGTACCAGTACAAGCTCCACCAAGGCCAAGACAAAAATGGAGGAGGATTGAAACAATGTAAATGCATCAGTTATAGTAGAATACACTTTTTTGAAGTATATTGTACAATGAGAAAGGATTGTAAATAATTGCCTTGCGTGGAAGAATATTTGCGGATGACAGACACAATTTCAACGATGTATTCGTTTTGCAAATGTCTTTGTTCGGCTAACATTTTTTCAACACGAGAAAGGGAGCTCGATATCGTCTTGTTTTTTGAGTGCTAACATTACTATGCTTTGTGAAGCATGGTACATTAGGTTTTTCACCAAATAGATGAAACTTGTTAGAAAACTACCATATATGTTTAGCACACTTGTTAGAACACACATCATCATTAAAATATACTCTAATTTTTTTCATATACTTTACATTGTCATTGTGTCATACTTCATCAGTGTATGATTTTTTCAGGCATCGACATTGTAAGATTTTATTTTATTTTATTTTTTATCACAAGTTTTTAAGTGATTGATCACCACCCCTGTTTTATCTTTGAATCAAGGTCTTAATTCATAGTTTCTCGAGGAGTGGTGTGTGGGGTTCATCATGCTCCTTGATTCATTACAAAAGAAGACACTACTAACACTTATTACTTGTTAGATGTTTCCACTATCTTGCCATCATCACCATTTTCTTAACCTCAACTCTACCTAGGTGGTGTTACCATCTTGCCACTTAGATCTATTTCTTGGGAAATTGTGCTTATCCAAACACTTGAATAGTAATCTTGGCCTCAATTTTATTTGATAAATGAGTTTTTTTTGGAGGCATACATTTTCACCAAGGTATAATACTTTCTTTTTATAATCATCAAAAAAATAGTTTTGGGAACTTGTAGTGCTATAGGTTATTTTTCTATATTTTTTTATAGGTTCTATATATTATTTTTGATAAAATGAGAAATATTTACAAGATGTTGTACCCAAACAAAAAAGGCCTCAAGGGTAGAAAGTTTAAAGAAAAAAGGAAACTAGGGTTATAGGACATAAACAAACCAATGACAACAAACTTACAATAAAGTCACATTAGAGTGAAATTCAGAAATAAGAAATAAAAATAATAAAAGCACCCTACTTAGGAAGAATTTCCCATCCTCCATGAGGAACTTAAAGACACCTTGCTTTTTTTTTGGCTAGAAATGGGATTAGTTGTCTACTCATGTTTTTTTTATCTCCTCTTGTAGGACATAAGCTAGAGTTACAATAGAGTGATGTATGAATTTTAGGGTGAAACAAGAGAGGCCATTAAGTTTCCTCTCCAAATTTTCAACCCTAGTAGATAAGGCCATGAGGTCCTAGGAAGTATTCTAAAAATTGGGGCATTTATCATCATCGTGTTCTTTAGTGTGGGTGGATTCCTCTGGTTCTTGATGCATTGCATTGAATTTAAAAAACATGCTTGGACCATCAACATCCTCCTCAACTTCCTCCACATCATCATCATTGCTGCACTATAATCTTCCTTCTTAACTTGTTCAAATTCATCATTGAAAATATCATCTGCAGTATGTTAGGGGCCTATTTTCTAGCCAGCCTATGGGATCTCAAAACACTAGGGTTAGTGTAGTCAAAGTCGGTATTTGGGTCGGGTTCTCTTTTACTCTCTTCTTTTTTCATGTTTTTATTGTTATCTTTGATATCCTCATTAAAAAATGGCTTCTTAAACATAAAATCTTACAATGGTTTTCTTTTTATTTTGCTAGGTGACTCTTTTAAAATTGTATTAGGTCTTTTTCCAAGATTTTTAGGGGGTGTGTTTAAGTTCACACAATCTAGCAACAACGATTTTTCGGCTCAGGGATTTCTAAGTTTTAGAAGTTTTGGGTTACTTAATTGGGGGATTTGTATTTGTAGTAGGGGTAGAATGTTTGGCAAACAAAGTCAAATTTCCTTTTGGAGGAGGTTTGACAACTTCCTCATTATGAGGGTTTGAAGGGATTTTGAGAAAAGAATGAACAACAAAGGGTTTTTCAACTAGACAAACCCTAATTGGATTGGGGGGATGTAGAGCAAGATGGAAATGGTACAATATGAGGAAGATCCCCTGGTGGAGTGGAATGAATTGTTTGTCTTAGTTTTTGTATACATATCAATGGTTTCAAGTTCTCAAAATGTATAGGAGAGTACGACAGATAGAAGAAAAAACTAATCAACACCTTGTTCCTAAAATGGTTTAGAAGAGGGAGGTAATAGAAGTAGTAGCATTTAGAACAACCCTTAAGAGTGATATATCTCATTAGGACAAGGGATACCTTATCCCATGGATTAGGGAATTTTCCATAGTTGTAGTCTGCATGCAACTTTTATATTTGGATTCATTTCACCTTTTATATTCATTTTG
Source organism: Sequoiadendron giganteum (assembly GCA_007115665.2). Classification (NCBI taxonomy): domain Eukaryota; kingdom Viridiplantae; phylum Streptophyta; class Pinopsida; order Cupressales; family Cupressaceae; genus Sequoiadendron; species Sequoiadendron giganteum. Next base: position 885,320,454 of record CM021100.1, read on the forward strand.
ATTTTTTGATTGATTTTGATGTACTTGTTTTTTATTTGGTGCTTGATTTTGATCATTTTCTTCATGTTAATTCTTCCCTCTATGTGATCTATGATGTTGTTGGCCCCAATAAGTGGGTTTAGGATGTTGGGGATTAAATATATTTGTATAGATTGAGCTATTAGGGAAAGGATTGGTATTAATAATATTATTAAAGGGGCTAGAAATAACCTTTATTTTAATGTTTGTATTGGATGAAGTTCCCCCAATGATCATCGAAGTCTCATCAACATAATTATATTTATTGTTTGGAAGTGTGTAGCCAATTCCTTGATAACCATGATTTATATATACTAAAATAGATTCAAGAATGCCTTATTCATGAAGGCCCAAACCCTATCTATTGTAGCCCATGATTTGATATATCTTGTGATAGGATATTTGTTTCTTTTGAAATAGGATAGAAATACATCTTTATATAATGATGACTAACTAGAAATTTCAATTTTTCTCATCTATGAGAAATCCAAATTAAATGAATGTGGTTGGACCAAGTTGATATGATGTTTTTGCTTTCTCATTGTTCACAATTGTGACATCTTGATTATTGGTATGCTCAATGTGATTAATATTGAATTGCATATTTCCACACTTAATATGATCAACATAATTGATAAATTTCTTTTCAATATTATCATAATATATATTTTTTGCTTATGTGTTTAGTTAGTGAGGCTACAAACTCATCATGAGAAGGGGGAGTTGTGGGATATTGAATATTATCAGTTTGGATTTCTTGATCTTGCGATTTTGCAATAAGATGGACGGAGTTGGTTTGAGTGTTTTTATCTTGATGTGGGGGTGGGAAAGGTTGGCCATTATTTGTAATGATTTAATGATATAAATCCAATTGCTTTGTCAACAAGGTGTATGCGTATTGTTTAGCTTTGATATGCCTATTAGTGATTATCTCATGTATATACTAATTAATACGCATTGATTGGATGGATAATTTTTAATATTATAAGTTTAATGCACTTTATGAATTTCAGATGATATATTTTATTGATTTACCTTACCACATAGGTTGAATTTTAGGTATGATGGTTCTAGGGGGGACCTTGAACATCCTTAATGGGTTTTAGTTTGATGAATTCATTATTGGTAACAAGTTTGTATGGTGTAACTTTATCATGGATGGGAAAGGTGCTAAGAGGAACATAGACAACTTGAATAGATCTTGAATTTATAAATTTATTACCAACAACACTTGTATTTTTCAAAATTTTGAGTTGTAGGACTCCTCAAAACTTCTCTTTCTATTTCAATTGTGATCCTCTGCTGTTATTCCTTAGATAAAATCCTTCATATATTGTTTAGATATAATAGGGTTAGATGATTTATAGGATTGTTGATTAGTTAATGAAAGTTTAGATGAATAAATTACATAGGAGGAGGATGATTTAATTCAATTTAATTAGTTTTGAGGTCCTGGCCTAGGTTAGTATGAGGGCAACCTATAAAACCTTGATATTGGTTCATGGGGTAACTAGTAAGCATGCTCTTGGTTGCAAGGATCTCACTTGTTCATGGTTTGGTGTTTATGAACTATGACAAGATTGCTCATAATGATATAGTTTCTTCATCAAGACTATCATCATCATCATCACGTTCAAAGGGATCATACTCTACTTAATTGACAAGACTAACATCATCATCATCAAAGGATTTTTTAGATTGATTATGATAAAGGGAATCATCAAAATAAATTGTATTGGTAATTTCATTGTCTTGTGTTTAGATTTGGGATGAACTCTTAGCTTGCTCTATATGTTCATGATGCTTGTTTTGGGTTAAACTTTTATCTTTGATTGTTTGGATGACTAGATTTGAATGACGTGAGGGGTAAAATTTGTAGGGTGAATTTTTGATGATTAAATTTTTAAGGATGATGAAATCAAGGATGTTATTTGGATTTGGGACATTTGAACTAGAATGCAATGAGACCTTGGATCCCAAAAGTGGTTAGCTTTTTTAATTTGATGTTGTTTTTTTAGGCGATAGAACCTTAAGATGATTGTAGGATTTGAATAGTTGGTTGGGTTGAATTTAGGACAATTGGGGATGTGAGTTGATGGGATGATAAATATTTAATTTTTTTGGGTAATTTTGGACAATTAATTTGGGATCTAGGAATGGTCCAACATTCCATGGATTTTTTATTTTTAGGATTATATATTGGGAACTAATGTTTTGATAAGGAAATTTAGATCAAGGTGATTTTATGGTGATTGGGGTTGGGATGATAAGGATCGATTGGATTGGGATTGTTAGATGGTTGATGGATTAATTTGGTTTAAAAGAGTTATTTGATTTGATTTCGATTTTTTTTGGATAAGGTTTGGATTTATTATAGATTCAAAGAGGAGTGAAAATTGGTTTGGATGTAGGTGATTAAATATATTGCTATGGATAGAAGAGGGTTTAATCAGGTTTGTTTAAAATTAAGTTTAGATTTCATGTCAGATTTGGAGAGATGGAATTTAGATTAGGTTGATTTGGATGGGGTTTGAATTTGGGTATTGAATTAAAGAGTTTGGGAGATGAGGGACTTCTAAGATTGGGTTTTATTCAAAGGTATGGATTATATTTTAAAGGATAGATTTTGGATGGTTGAATTTTGATTTAGGGGTCCAAGGATGACTTGGGAAGATGGGATTAGGAGTTTTTAGATTAGGAATTTTTAAGGACAAAGGGATTTGGATTTGGACTAGGGTTAAGGGTCCAAGGATGGGATAAGTTGATGTAGGATTTGGATTAAGGATTTAGAGATGAAATTTATTTGTATTTGGATTATGATTAAAAGGAAAAATTTAAGAATAAGGTAGATTGGCATTGGACTTGGATTAGGATTTCAGGGATTTATTGACTCAAATTTTTACTAAGGAAAAGATAATGACATGATATTTTAAAATTTTAATTTGGTTTTAGGTTTGGAAGGTAAGTATAGGTTTACTACAAGTGAAAAAATAAACACACTAAAAACTTAAGTTATTCAAAGGATGGGTGTGTACAAACTTATAATCCCTTTGAGAATGTCTTGTATAGGATATAAATTATGGCCCATGAGGAGGAACTAACCTATTTTGATCCTCAATATCACACAACATTATGAGAGAAGAGCATACATGAATTTCAATATAATTTCTAAGGGCACATGGTGAGTAACTTCCCAATGCTAATTTCTAATCTATGCATCACAAGTATGCATGATTGAAAGGTCCTATCTAGGATTTTATAAGGATTTCTAGGGGATTTCCTCTAAATAAAAAGGTATATGAGGCCAAATTTCATGAATGATAATGCTATCTAGATTCTACAATAATGTGGTTGGCGTAAAATATCTTCCCACTTCACCTTGTCTCCTCAAATTGATAACAAGGTTATGCCAAACACAATAGACTTCATTTGAGGTGACTCTTTTGATTCTTATCTCAATTTATATATACCTTGATGGAACATGATGGTTTGAGTTTTCCACCTTGGTAATAAAATTTAGAGGTAGGTCCACTAAAATATATTAAAATATGATACTTTTTTTTGATATCCAAGATCATCCCACATTGATGGAGAGAGCATATGAAAGAGCCCACTTGGGTGAAACAAGTGGAGATCCTAATTTTTTTCTTAAAAAATGAGATGAGAGAATGAATAACCATAACCATGAATACTAGAAAATATAAATTATGCACGACACAAATTTTTTTGTTGATGTCCTCTTATTAAAAGAAACATGTAAAAAGATTGTGGTTTAAAAATATAAGTCTTCGAATAGTGAACCTAACATACCAAGGTGTTAGAAGTTTAAAAAATGGGTCTTCAACTTACGAAAAGTGCTATAATCGAAGTGTTAGTGAGAAAAATATGTAAAACTAAGATGACAATTGATATATCTAGAATTTGTACTGAGATGGGGATAATTTGCCTAGCCCATGACAAAGAGGGTAGAATCAACTTTCCAATGCCTATAAAAATGTAAAAAGAAGACTACCCTAGTTGAAACTTATGTTAATTTACATAAAAAGACGTCTATTTATGAAAAAAATAACTAAACAAATTTACAATATATAAAGCTATACAATTTAAGAACAACAAAATAATAATTTAATTTAAAAAAAAGAAAGAATCTAAACAAAAAATAAAGAAAATTAAGTTATTAAAACCATTAAAATATACAAAATTATCTATTAAGTTTGAAAAATTAAATTACAAAATTGTAAACTAAAATAAGAAATTAAACTTTATTTGTTTAATTTTTTATTTACAAAATTAAGTTGGGAGGGTGGTAGAGGAGTAGAGGGGCATGGGGGAGTAGTATAGGGGATGAAGTGGAATAATATTTGCATTGAGTAGAGGTGGAGGGAGGGGGTACATGAGCTATGCGAGAGGATGGGCTGAGTAGAGAGTTGGGTAGATCAATAAAGGGAATGATAGAGGAGGTGCAAAGGATTATGGTGACACGAGGAGTAGATGGTGTGATAGATGGGACGGTGGGAACATGGATTTATAGAGGCCATGAGGGAGGAAAAGTACATAGGGGTGAGTAGGTTTGTTAAGGCTACAATAGAGGTAGAGGTGGGTGGAGGGGAGTAGACGAGGTGGAAGAATGTGGTGTTAGTGAGGCTGTGAGGGATGAAAAGGCACAATAGGAAAATATAGAGTATGGTAGGGAATAGGAGGTGAAAGGTTGCATGGTGATGGATAGAGCCATGGGGAGAAAAGGGACTACAATATTTGGTATGCCAAATATTAGACAATAAATAAAATTTAAATGGAATAATGTAATTTAAAATAATGTTATAATTTTTTATACTTTCCAATTGCTCTAAAGTGATGTTTTGATATAGTGATAATGGGTTGGGTTGCCCATAAGGAATCATCAATATAATATTGTATACTTAGAAAAATTCACATAGAAATTCTTGAGGATGGCCTAGATTTATAGATTTGAGATGTGTGAGATGGAGGGCTAGGATTTAATCTTAGATTATATGATGGAGATTGATTAGATTGCATGGGGTAACAATAATCTTACAAATTAGAAATTTGGGAGACGTGTAAATGGATAAAACATGTATTGAGAGAAAATAGAAGGTTGAGATTATATTAATTTAAATGAAAGTTAGAGATTGAAATATCTAACACATGTGTGAGAATAATTATGAGGATGTGTGATTGATCTCATGCCTATGGATGTGTGATTTGAAAAACACTAAAATATTATTTCCTTTAACATAATCAATATTGAAGTCATAGGATTAGAGTTTTCTCACCCAATTTTTCTACCTCTCATTTAAATCTTTTTGATTGATGAAATATCTCAAGCTACTGTGATAAATTTAAACCACAAAACCACCACCTACCAATTACTATCTAAATTTGACCAATATGTGCATGATAGTCAATATTTCCTTATCATGTATGGAGAACCACATTTCCACCTCTATGAGTTTTCAAATCTCAAAAGAAATTGGATGCTTGGTTTGCATGAGCATGGATCCAATTCCTTCTCTTAATGCATTACATTCCAATGTGTAAAAAGGGTGAAATCCAAAATTTCTAATACAAGAAACAAGCTCAGTACCTCTTTTAGTTTGTCAAATACATATTATGGACCCCTGTTTGATGTAAAAGCTCCTATATTTGTTATGTTAGTTAAGGGCATGACAAGTTGGGAAAAACCTTTAAAAAATATCTATAGTAGTTGAAAAGGTCAAATAATCCTTGTAGCTATGTCAAGGTCCTTGAGGGAGGCTAGTATTGAATTTCTTTGATCTTATCCTTGTCCACTTATACTCCTTTTTCATTGATGATGTGATGTAGGTATAGGATCTTTGTCATTAAAAAACTCACACTTTGACTCCTTGGTAAACAAGCTCAGTACCTCTTTTAGTTTTTCAAATACATATTATGGACCCTTGTTTGATGTAAAAGCTCCTATATTTGCTATGTTAGTTAAGGGCATGACCAGTTGGGAAAAAACTTTTAAAGATATCTATAGTAGTTGAAAAGGACAAATATTCCTTGTAGCTATGTCAAGGTCCTTGAGGGAGGCTAGTATTGAATTTCTTTGATCTTATCCTTGTCCACTTATACTCCCTTTGCATTGATGATGTGATGTAGGTATAGGATCTTTGTCATAAAAAAACTCACTTTGACTCCTTGGTAAACAACACCTACGTTTCTAAAAATTCCTAACACTTCATCAATGTGCCATAAGTGCTCTTCTCATGTATTGGTGTAGATCAAAATGTCATCAAATAAGACAACAATGAAATTTCTAAGTTTATTGTAGAAAATATGATTCATGCATGATTGGAAGGTTTCTGAAGCATTTGTCAAACCAAGCAACATGACCAAAAAATCATAGTACCCATAGTGACATTAAAAGTCTATCTTATGAATATCCTTCTCTAAGAATTTGATTTGATGGTGTTCCAACTTGAGATCTATTTTTGAGAAGTAGACTACTCCATGAAGCTCATCTATCATTTCATTGATATTGGGAATGGGGTATCAAATTTTTATATTTTTCTTGTTCAATGCCTTATACTCTATGTATATTTGCATTGTGCCATCTTTCTTCTTCACCAAAAATATAGAGAAAGAAAAGGGACTTGAGTTGGGTTTGATGTAACCTATTTTCAATAGTTCATTAATTACATTTTTAATTTCCTCCTTATGTTTCCTAGGGTGGTATGAGGGAGTAGTGATGGTGGGATTAGCATCCTCTTCTAGCTCAATGACATGCTCAAAGATTTTGTCTAGGGGTCTCTTTGGAGTAATGCTATTGAATAAATTGTTCTTATTTAAGATACTTTGCACATACATATGATATTCATTATTTTATTTAGTAAGTTTTATGAAAATCACCAAACGTTGAGCTTCCCTTATTTATTTTTTGTAGTAGAAAATCCTCTCCATTCTCTTAACCAATAAAATCATTGGTTCTTTATTTTTTATTCATCATAATATCACATCTTTTCCCTTTGATTGAAACTTTAGTTCCTTGGTCAAGATTTTTTCTAATTTATTCGAAAGAGTGTATAAATTTATTCAAAAGAGTGTAGCCACTAGATACTTGAGATGATATCCATGTATCCTATGCTAATAATGTAGAATTCATCCTTCATATCTTATCCTCATAGATTCATATTTAGCTAGTATATATTTCTATTGTATCGGATGGTAAAAATTTCAATCACCATTACACTAAACCTCCTTTGTAGTCCTCTATATTGAGGCCTCACTTGGTCACTAGTCCCTCATAAATGAAGTTATGAGTGACACCAGTATCAAGGAAGTATAGTTATTATTTGACCTTGTAGGACCCCATGAATGTGAAAGAGGTTGTACTCTGGACTAATAGAGAGAATTATAATAGTGTATCTTGCCATGGCTCCTTCATATTTTAGTTGATCTTGTTCTTCTCCAATTTATTGTTTTGGTTCTTGTAATGCAATTCCCAAAGCACACATGAAAAAATACTAATTTTTTTTTTGAAACACAACAACCAAAACACTGAAGATATGACATAAACATGTCACACTTGTACAACAATGCACACACAAAAGTGTCACATGAACACAACAAAAAAATGAAAAAAATAACAAGTTGAACTCACCATTATATAAGAAAGGTGGAAACATAGGAATATTAACCACTCATGTGATAAATACACCATGAAAAAAAAGAGAGAGAGAACATCTCCTACATGACGATCAGTTACAACCCATGATCACATTCTCTCGCAACACAAATCTAGAATAAGATGATGGATCATCAAAATAAAATCCAAATATAGACTCATTTAACCAACCAAAAAAATGACAAACCTTCACAAAAGGATGCCAAAATAGGAGATACAAACTATCCTTAAGCTAGAATGATGATATGTCACTTCTAGATAAACCACATGCTTTCCAAGATATCTTATTATAACATGATATCACACAAATGAAAAGTATTACAAAAAAAAAATTAAAAAAATAGGAGGAATTTTTATCACTAACAATACCAACCAAGAATTTTTACAACCTTACCAATACTGCAGAAGACTAGGTGCACAATCTTCCTAACCCTAGGTTTACCAAACAATTGACTTTAGAAGAGTGCACACAAAACAATGCAAGATAAATCACAAGTCCTCAAAAAAGACACTTAAGAACAAGTTAAAAACATCATTAGACCCCTAGGACCATGATGAACAATTTTTTTTACATGGTTTACCCATACGAGGTCTTGAAACTTAGAGGAACAAACAAGTCCTAAAAGAGAAAAAACTTGACTAAGTTTTGAAAACCTAGTTGACAAAAATGATCATCATGGGAAAACTATAGCACATAAAAATTATCCAACAAGGAAATTATTCTTAGGAAACCATTACATAACCATAGTTAAGAGTATTTACATTATATTTTTGTATGGAAATGAGGTTTCCCTAACACATGACAAGATTGCCCAAACAAAGATAACCAATTTTCAACCTGTCATCCCTCATAACCAGGTCACCCCAATATCAACAAGGCTGCCATAGTATGATACTAGGCTGCCCCATTGATGAAAATTCTGCCCCAACACACTTATAAACATTTCAAAAGAGTTTGGGGATTCTTGAGTTGACCATGCCGCCCTAGTACAACAACAAGCCGCCCAAACTCGTTGGGAGACACCCAAGTTCATTTTAAACCAAAAATAAATGTTCCTAAGTTAATTTTAAATATCAAAGGAATAAATAAATAATTATAAATTTACAATCATGTCCAATACCAACACCAAAACATGTAATTAAGGTTAATCTACTCATAGTTACAAACATTTACACTCCATCTCACCAGAGAGGTTCATTTACAATTTACATTACTATTACATAATGAAAGGAATAAAATGTAATTTTAAAAATTAAACTAATTAAAGAATTAAATAATAAATAAGGAGGAGACATCGATGTTTTTTTTTCTCCTCGAATCTTTGAACCCCAGCGGTGGTTTTCATGCTACCCTACCACATGAAACCAATAAGGTTCACTCCAACCGTGCTAGGAGATGGTCACATGGACCAAAAAAATCATGAAAGACAAATTGGGAGAGGGTAATACATTCACACCAATCATGGAGTAGAAACAATATTTAGGAACACAATAAAAAATCTTTTTCACAACATGAAATTCAGGTAAGATAACCCTTAAATGCACAACAATGAACTCCAAAGGAGTAGGTAGCAAGAGCCATATATTGATGGTCTCTAGATTATTCCCTAAAAAATACAACAATGTATCTCACATGAGATGAGTAGGCTACCATAAAAACATAAAGTCACTCTATGACCAAATAAAAACTCCATATATGTCCACATTGAACAAGGCACAAAAAACAAGGTGTAATTTCCAATTTTATCGAAATTAAATAATTTTTTTCCAGAACATCTATTTACATATTTCACAAAGTACCACTTCATCAAAAATTCCCAAAACATCTATTTGCATGAAAAATATTCAAATTTTCATAATATTTTCAAAAAGCAAAAACTAAGAATTTCCAAATTCACCATTGGAATTTCTTCAAAAAACAATTTAAAAAATAAATAAATCTAAGCATGCCTTTTGGTGGCTAAAGTTCTCAACACCCCTTTTAAGCCATAAAACACACATTTTACATGTTTCCCAAAAAATTGGGCATAATAACAATGTATTTTGGAAAAATATCAAAAACTTCACATAATAAATAATAAAATATCAAAATCTATGAAATGAAAGACATTGGGAGGTTCTAACACCCCACCAATCCATTTTAAACCTTTCAAAATGAAAATAATAAACGTTTGAGAAGATATGGAAAACTTACCTCAAACTTAAAAAAATCAGTGTTCCACGGGGTTTTGGGGACGGGGATGGGGGGACGGCAAGGGACGTGTTTCCGAGATGTGGGGACGGGGGGCCTAAGTTTGGGAACGGCAAGGGGACGACGGGGGGACGACGGGGGGACGACGGCGAGGGGGCAGTAGGGTGTTGAAATACATATAGTACTTGAAAAAAAAGTTATAAAAAAGATGTATAAGTATAAGAATTATACATCTTGGAGACAACTAGGAGTCCCCTAGATGTCTTGAGGACACCCCAAGGTCCTCAAAGTCCTATCAGCATCTTGGAGATAGCAACACTAGTGGTGGGATGGTGGCATTGGTGGTGGCCTGGTGGGGGGACGTCTCCCCCAAGTCCCCAAGTCTCCGTGACGTCCCCCTCTAGGAAACGCGGGGTTTTTTGGGGGGGACGCATCCCCGTGGAACACTGAAAAAAATTGAAATGTAAAGAACACCAGAGACACCTCACAGATGCATGAATCCACACATGAGTATGATCTCCTACCAAATCCCAATTGAATGCAATCAACCTCACTCAACTTGCCCTCTGATTGCTCACCCAAGCACCAAAATTAGAATTTGGAGAGAAGATGGTTTTTCCTCTCCAAATTCCTAAAAATGAAAACATGAAATCAAAATGAAATTGCCTTTTTTATATTCTAAATAAAATAATATATTTTCTTTTCTACTCAATCACAGTTAATCCCTGATTTCATCCAAGCCAAAATAAGATATTTAAATATAGTCCAATTTTCTATCCCACACTTAAATCACGTTTTAAGTATATATATAAAGCATATTTCTATATTACTTGTGGAAACCAAGATTCAAATTAAATTAACTTAAAATACAATATATTTTCATTATTTAATTTGAAACTCCCACAAATAACATCCAAATCGCAAAAATCAATTAAATTCATTCCTCAATGTCATTCAACCTATAATTTTACTATTAAATCCATATAAGCATTTAATCAAATTAAATTATGGAAATAGGAAATTTAACAATGTAACATGTGGAAAAGGGAACCCTAAGTTTAATGCATAAACCTAGGATTTCTTTAAAGTCCTTTTTCAAAGGTATATTAGGATGTAGATCAAGAAGGTACTTAGATTGACTATCAACCATGTAGGTGAGCTAATTAGACCTAGATCTCCATACTCAGAGCCTTGAAAATGGATTGGAAATGATTTGATATATTTAACCTAGTTAAACTATATGACCTAATATGAAAAATGTAATATTTTGGAAATATACAGATGAGAGTAGTAATTTGCAGACAAATATGAGAAGTGCAGAGGGTTGTGTACTAGTTTCCAAAATCTAGATTTGAGTGTTGTAGCAAGAATAGGTCACCCCTAGGTGAATGGGTCTTTGTAGGTCTTTTCTGAGCTTCAAAACTTGATCTTGTAGCTCTTTGTTTCCTACCTTGCAAACTTCCATCTTCGGATTTGGACCTGTAATAAATCTATAAAAGAGATGAAGGGGGGTGGATATATAGGAGCTTGTCTCAGTCAAACCCCTATTTTGGTATTTCTAACTCCACAATAGCCATTAAAATTGATTGATAACAGTGTGTGTGCCTTAACCTTAAGTGTGTCTAAGGTTATTTTGACCATCATTTTCACTTTTACTTTTGAAAGTCTAGAGAGAGACACCATTGCACTGAGGAGCGAGGATGTCGAGTCGATGGCCATACCAGCCCCCAAGCCTTGAGGTCCTATGAGAGGATACTACACAATGTGTAGTAGCTCCAACGATGAGTTGCCAATTCCTTTTCCCTATTGTTTATTTCATATTATTTTACACATTTTTGAATGTTTTCTCACAAATCATGGTGTCCCTATCCAATTTGGGCATCTCATCGCAAAATGGAACCCCTGTCCCAAGATGGCACCCCTATCCCAAAATGGTGCCTATGTTCTACATTAAATTTGTTGTACTTTTGATTACTTTGTTACTGCCTTTGCTAAATGACCGATGATTTATTTTTCTTCTTATAGGTCCCACCACATGCCTAACAACATTTAGGAGGACACTTATTTTCATTACTCCAAGAGAAGGTTACCTGACTATCACTGGAGGAGGAGAAAACTTTGTGCACTACTAGATTATTTTGGAAATATCTTATGCCAACGATGAGATATCATGATGCTATGCTGATTAAATTCGTTGAGTGGTGGAATGCAAATACTTCCAATTTTCATTTCCCAACATGAGAGATGATGATTATTCTTGAGGACATAAACTGTGTATTTAGATTGCCTATGTGAGGTGAGGTTGTTCACTTTGATGATTCTAAGACTCCACAATAGATGAGAGATGATATACAATATTGTACTAGCCACCACATATGTCCTATCAATACTAGAGCTTGCATCAAGCTTAGGTGGCTCCTTCATGCTAATGTTCCATTGGTTTGTTAGATCATGTGTGTTACCATCACCTTAGCTCTTGTACTCGATGGACGAGGAAAATACCTTGATGGGGGCCTGGTTCACACTATATGAGTGATGGAGGAGCATCAAACATCTATGCCTGGGGAAAAAGTATGTTGGCACATTTGTATTATGATCTCAGACGTTTGTTTATTAGGAGGTTCATAACATCTTCCTTTGCACTCTTTTTTAGGTGTGGGTATTCAAGCATATCACATGTACCAGGCCTATTGGATTTCTTGGTCTTTCACCTTATGATTATCCATAGGTCTTCAACTACACCATTAGGTGACCTTGGCAGCATGAAGATCTGTTATACTAGAGAGTCAGATTTGATCATATGGAGGATAACGAAATCATATGGAGACCATATAGGACTCTACAAAAATGGTGAGGTATTACATAAAAACTAGCAAAGAGTGAGTGAGAAAAGATACTAGTTGGGTGACATGATTATATTGTCATTCCATTTTATTATGATTGTGTGATGAGATAGTTTGGTCAGATTCAAATAACACCCATCCCGTGGCCTATGTATCTAAGATCTGCATGTAGTGGTGCTATCCCTATTGTCACCAAATATTGTACCCTTGCTAAGTTGTAGAACTTATGTTATTGGTGAGTACCAAGGGAACCAACCCTCTCTGGAGGTTCTTTTCTGTTTAGGTGACCCACAACTTGGAAAAGTTCCCATGTTTCACTAATAAGCTATGTTCTACAACTTAGCAAGGGAAAAACATTTGGTAAATGTTGTCACCAAATATTGCACCCTTGCTAAGTTGTAGAACGTAGCTTATTGGTGAAACATAGGATCCTTTTCAGGTTTGTGGGCTACCTATGAAGAAAAGGAACCTCCAGAGAGGGTTGGTTCCCTTGGATCTATCACCTAAACTAAACCGCTTGCAAAGGAAAGAGATAGGAATTGCTATGAAAATGAAAACCTAAGATCCTAAGGTGATACATTGAAAGTATTTTGACCTACTTTTGTTTAAATGAATATCTGATCAACAACTTAAAATTTTACATACACAACTCAAAATTTCACACATCTCTTGCATGAGTATTTCATGACTAGGTTTTGTAACTAGGACAACATTTAGAAGGAGCTCAAAATATTTTCACAACTTAAATTTTACTCCTAGCTGGTTAAACACAAGTAATGACATACAAAAGTACATATTTTCTACATAAAGGCAATGAAAATAGGATAGAAATCAAGGGGAAGAAGTATCACCACAAGATTACATCAACCATTTTGAAGCTTGCATGATGAAACGACTTTGAAAAGGTAAAAACAACTTTTTTTATTGATAAAAAATGCTTACAAACAACATACAAGTTTGAAAATAAGTTACATTCCTATTCATTTCGGAAAGAACTCCAATAATTTACAATACACAACTCAAAAGGAGCAAGCAAAACTTATTTTCTGAGTTACAATGCACCAATAAAAGGGTAGAAAGAAGTTGTTCCAACTTACAATACAACTCCAAGAAGTGAAAATAATTGATTAAAAAGTGAGTTATATTGCCTTTTGTCTATCCTACGCTGGAGGAAAAGTAGGACAACTTTAAAAAACATTAAATGATTTTCCACATTTTACCCCTTTGAAGAATTCTCCCAAAAAGGTTTCAATTAAGTGATGAGGGGAAGAAATGTTGACTTTTCAACTATTTGCTCCTATATATGCTCTTTGAAAAACTAGGTTTCTTGCACATGCTTATCTTTCTATTTAAACTACCTCACTATATGATCTCAACTGATGTCCAAGTCATCAAAATTGCCCCCTATATTTCTTCAGTTGTCATCTTCTTGACCTTATTTGCCCCTTAACTACTCTTTATGCCTCAAAATTTCTCTTGCACACAAGTAGGAGATTATTTGAATGAGTTTGAAATGATCTGGAACTCCTTTAGGTGTAGGATAATCCCCTTCAAAGCATATTCACCTTAACCAATCACTGTTTGATAATAACTCATTGGCCTTATGCTGTCATAAATTACTATATACCACATGCTTTGCATCATGATGTTTATGTGTTGCCACCATAGAGTGCCCTATGTGATGCTTTATCATTTTCCTCCTTTACATACTATGTGCTTCCTCTTCATCAATTTCCTATCACTCTTTAAACTTTCTTCTGTAACTGTAAATGGTCTCCATTACCCTATGACACCATTATTCTCTAGGTTTAAGTATTCTCCATATTTCTTTGAAGGGATGTTATGGCATTCAAGGATTGTGAAAGAAATTTGGGACTGCGAGAAAATTTTGTATGATGCCACTACCTTATGAGTCTTGTTATTTTAACATCTGTCCAATGTCAAAGGATATATTATCTTCTTATACCATAAACTGTCTAGTCTTTAACCTCTCCATTATTTAGCTAGACACCATATTGAATATTTGGAGGGATTAGTAAGGGTTTTTGCATGTGTCTTCAATACAACTTTATATGAATGTCACAACTTTTCTCAACAAGAAAAATCCATAGTCAAAAGTCTCATAATCCATATTTCATAGTCCTTTTTATCTGCCACTGTCTTCTACTCATATTATTGTGACTTTGAACTATCTTCTTTTATAGCATATCTCCCTACCATCCTTTATGAAAACCTTAGGACAATCATCCATTTCTCTGCACACACTGAGATGATAATTTATTGACTTTTCTTTTAACCATCCCTTGTTATGCAATCTGCCTCTTTTCATAACACTATCACATTCATGAAGTTCAATGAAACTTTGCCCTTATTGTTACTTTCATGGCGACTATTATTATATCATTTCAAGATCATTACATCTACCCTTAAACTCTTCTTGTGACAAGTAATATTCATATGAATTTTCTTCCCAAGTCATAGCATGAGCTGTAATATTAATCACAACCTTTCCAATTGTAGTGACATCTTTCAATGCATAAACATCAGCCATCATAATGCAACTCTTAGGATTGAAATCTCTGAAATTTGACCATGATAACCAATGTTGTTTGTTTCTTACCCTATAGATTGTGGGAATTATCATAAACTATAATCTTGCAATAGTAAGAATCACCTTCACAGATGAATCTTCCACTTGATTCACTACAATAGTGCTCCTTGTAAATGTACTATCATATATTTACAAACCCATCCATATGCTAAATTTGCAAGATTAGACATCATAGTCTTCATCATTGGTGATTGCCACAATACTATTATGGAGGACTTATCATTTTGTGTTGACATCTACTTACATATTTCATTATGACCTTGGTGAAGTCTACCCTAGGTTTGATTTTTGCATAGTCCATTGTGTTTGTTTAATCTCTGTCACTCTCATCATGCATCATTATGTACTGAAATCCATGTGATACCTCTCTTTGTTCCCTGTACTTGATATGCATGATTTCCTCAAAAATACAGTTACTTTTTGACTTCTTCGCTTGATTTTGAGGAAATGTGAATGTATTAAAATAGTCTTTGTAACTTAAACATTAAAGATTGTTGTCTTATTTCTTGAAGTTGGGTTTGTTATGATCTATGTCACTGCCAATTCCTAATCATTTGGTTTTACTTTCCACCTTTCATGGAGTCCTTTGTGTCATACTTCGTATGTTGATAGCCTTCATGAATGCATACATACACATAGAACAAATGCATCCTTTTTTCGAGAAAAAAATAGTGAAATTCTCTTTATGGTATTTTTCTCATCCTAGGATCAATTTCTTGCTCTCAGGTGACTGTGCCAAAATACTAAAACTACTGCCCTCCTTTCGTTTAGTCACTAACCTGATGACTGTCCTTTTGCATCTCTCTAGACTATTCATCTAAATGACAATCCCGTGCCTTCTATATCTATGCTGTCTGTCCTCACAATGACTATGATTCCTTGGTTACTATGCTTTTCCCTTGAATGGTTATCTCTTTATCAACATTGTCCCTTTATGATACTACTATTAACTGTCATATGCTTTGACCAACTATGTAAGTGAAATGACTACATAACAAATACTGTAAGCCTTGTTGTTAACTCTGGTGAAGACCATCAACAAAAAAATCTAACACATTAGCTCTTCCTTTTTCTCTGAAATGACACTCCTCAATAGGAAGTTTGTACAATTTAGCTCTATCCCATGCAATCATAATTCCTTAGATATCTTGTATTAAAGAAAATGGAAGTAGGAATCATCTGAGTTGAAGATTCTTTCAAAAGCTTTACTCAATAAGTTCCAACCCTCGACACATTAGGCATTCAATAAGCCAAAATTACAATATAGCAATGAATATTTAGAGATTTCTCCTTGGGTTTCATCAAATTTCTCACACTTTCCTTCCCTAGTAACTCTAGAAAGCCTCATTTGCTACTTAACTTGTAAACTAGATTTTCTCTAGAAACTTCTTGCTCTAGATATCACTTATAGGAAAAAATTTATTGTTGCCATTACTTTTCTTTCAATGGATGAATTCTATCTAGTTCTCAAGTAACATGCATTGAAAATTCACCATGTGAGAGAAAAAAAGATAAAGACATTTGTTCATTTGAAATTCCCACACAAGCAACTTATTGAAATTGTCACTTTTTAAATAAGAAAAGGTTACAAAACTACCCATTGCCTTTTAATGATAGTAATCTCCCTTTAGAAATGCAGGCTGCTTTCTTAATCGATGTTCTTCATTGAAAGTGTATTTTGTCAAACCATCAAGCTCATCAACAAAAGTCTTGCTAGTTACTTGATCAAATATTTGTCTGTAGTCATCCCCATCTAGCTCTGCCATACTTCCCTTGCCCTTGAGTTGTCATAAAAACCTTATTCACTGTCCTCAAACATTATCTTGATGTCTCCATGTTTGTAATAAACTTTATATTTTCCTCAGCCAATCTTCTCCTTGGTCCCTTAGACTGTCCCATAGTTTATGTTGTCTATGCCAAGCTCCATTTTCATGCCCTTGCAACTATGCACTATTCTACTTATCACTACACTTTCTCTGATCTTCCCCTAGTTCATTTTATACTTGGACTATACATAGTATCAAAGGATATGGTTTATTCATGACAATGGTTGTCATGTATTTGGAAGCATCTACGTTACTCAAGGCCCCTCTATAATTTTAGAGATTTAATCAAACATAGCTTATATGCATTCTTTAATGTTTAAATCTCCGGCAATGCAATGCATACCCGACATTTGTAAAACAAAATATAGGACTTGCGATGTACGAGTGACTTAAACAAAATTCTATAAACTCTCCAAATCCCAAGCTACGTGCCCCCAAAACCTTAAGAATCTCTACAACGCGAATGAACTCAAAGCCAACAAAGAAGGGTTTCCTTAGAAAAAATGCAACATGCCCCTATCCTTTAGATCTCCTCCACAATGTGGGAAAAAGATAAGGTGACAAAAATGCTATTCTCATGCCATGGCTTTTAAAGATATTTGGATTTATTCAAACAATCAATTTTTCTCTCATGAAGACTTATGTAGCAACAATTTAGGGTTTTAGCTTTGATTGTTTGAATAAGTCCAAAGATATTTCGAAGCCATGGAATGAGAAGAGTAGTTTGGTCAGCTCATATTTTTCCCACATTGTGGAGGAGATCTAAAGGATAGGGGCATGTTGCATTTTTTTTGAAGAAACCATTCTTTGCTGGCTTTGAGTTCATTCACGTTGTAGAGATTCTTAAGGTTTTGGGGCCACGTTACAGAAGTTGGACAAGAGAAAGGGCACATAGCTTGGGAGTTGGAGAGTTTCTAGAAGTTTGTTTAAGTCACACCTACATCACATGTCCTATATGTTGTTTTACAAAGCCAAGTATGCATTGCATTGCACGAGATTTAAACATTTAAGAATGCATATAAGTTATGTTGGATGAAATATCTAAAATCATATATGGGCCATGAGTAATGTAGATGATTCCAAATACATGAAAACCAAAATCTTGAACAAACCATATCCTTTGATAGTATGTATATTCCAAGTATAAAATGAACTAGGGGTAGGTCCGAGAAAGTGTAGTGATCAACATAACAATGCATAGTTGCAAGGGAATGAGAATGGTGCTTGGAATATAAAACATAAACTATGGAAAATCTAAGGGACCAAGGATAAGATTGGATAAGGAAAATATAAATCTGATTACAAATGTGGAGACATCAAGATAGTGTTTGAGGACAGTGAATAAGGTTTTTATGACAGCTCAAGGGCAAGGGAAGCATGGTAGAGCTAAATGGGGATGACTGCTGACAGTTATTTGATCAAGTAACTAGCAAGACTTGTGTTGATGTGACAAAATACACTTTCAATGAAGAAAATCAATTAAGAAAGCAAATTGCAATTCTAAAGGGAGATTACTATCATTAAAAGGCAGTGGGCAGTTTTGCAACCTTCGCTTATTTGAAAAGGGACAATTTCAATAAGTTGCTTGTGTGGGAATTTCAAATGAACAAATGTATTTATCTTTTTATTTTTCTCACATGGTGACTTTTCAATGCATATTAGTTGAGAACTAGAGATAATTAATCCATTGAGAGAAGATTAATGGAAAAAATAAATGTTTACCTATAAGTGATACCTAGAGCAAGGAGTTTCTATAGAAAATATAGTTTACAAGTTAAGTAGCAGATGAGGTTTTCTAGAGTTACTAGGGAAGGAAAGTGTATAAAATTTAATGAAACCCAAGGAGAAATCTCTAAATATTCTCTACTATATTGTAAGCTTGACTTATTGAATGCCTAATGTGCCGAGGGTTGGAACTTATTGAGTAAAGCTTTTGAAAAAAGTTTTAGCTCAGATGATTTCTACTTCCATTTTCCTTAATACAAGATATCTAAGGAATTATGATTCTATGGGATAGAGATAAAGTGTACAAACTTCCTATTGAGGAGTGACATTTTAGAGAAAAAGGAAGAGCTAATGTGCCAGATTGTTGTGTTGATGGTCTTCACCAGATTTAACAACAATGATTATGGTATTTTTTAGGTAGTCATTTCACTTACACAGTTGGTCAAAGCGTATGATAGTTAATAGTAGTATAATAAAGGGACAATATTGATAAAGAGAAAACCATTCAAGGGCAGAGCATAGTAACCAATGAATCATAGTCATTGTGAGGACATACAACATAGATATATAAGGCAAGGGACTGCCATTTAGATAAAAAACCTAGAGAGATGCAAAAGGACAATCCTCAAGTTTGTGAATAAAGGAAAATAGGGTAGTAGTTTTAGTATTTTGGAACAATCACCTAAGAGCAAGTTAATGAAATTGATCCTAGGATGAGCAAAACACCACAAAGAGAAGTTCACTGATTTTTCTTGAAAAAAAGATGCATTTGGTCTATGTATATGTATGAAGTCATGAAGGAAATCACCATTCAAAGTATGATAGAAAGGACTCCATGAAAGGTGGCAAGTAAAAAAAAATGATTAGACATTGGCAATGTCATAGATCATAAAAGTCACAAAATTCAAGAAATAAGACAACAATCTTTCATGTTTAAGTTGTAAAGACTTTTAATACATTCACATTTCCTCAAACTCAAGCGAAGAAGTCAAAAAGTAACTATATATTTGAGGAAATCATGCATATCAAGTACAAGGAACAAAGAGAGGTAGAACATTGGTTTTAGTACATAATGATGCATGATGAGAGTGAAACAAATTAAACAAACACAATGGACTATGCAAAAATCAGACCTAGGGTAGACTTCACCAAGGTCATAATGAACTATGTAAGTACATGTCAACATGAAATGATAAATCCTCCATAACACTACTGCGACAGTCACCAATGATGAAGACTATGATGTTTAATATTTCAAATGGAGCATATGGGTGGGTTTGTAAATGTATGAAAATACAGTGACAAGGAGTTTTTCATGATAAAGGAGCATAGTTGTAGTGAATCAAGTGGAAGATTCATTTGTGAAGGTGATTCTTACTATTGAAAGATGATAGTTTATGATAATTCCCAACAATCTAGAGGGTACGCAACAAACAATATTGGTTATCATGGTCAAATTTTAGGGATTTCAATCCTAAGAGTTGCATTATGATGCCTAATGTCTATGCATTGAAAGATGTCACTCCAGCTGGAAATGTTATGGTTAAGATTGCAACTCATGCTATGACTTTGGAAGAAGATTCATATGAATATTAATTTTCACAAGAAGAGTTTAAGGGTAGATGTAATGATATAGAAATGATATAAGAATAGTCACCATGAAAGTAACAGTAGGGGAAGAGTTTCACTGCACGTCATGAATGTGAGTGCTATGAAAAGAGGCAGATTGCATAATAAGGGACAATTAAAAGCATGGTCAATGAATCTACATCTTGGTGTGTGTAGAAAAATGGATGACTATCCTAAGATTTTCATGAAGGATGGTAGGGAGATATGCTATAAAAGAAGACAGTTCAAAGTCACAATAACATGAGTAAAAGACAATGATAGTTAGAAAGGACTATGAAATATGGATTATGAGACTTTTGACTATGGATTTTGATTATTGAGGAAAGTTATGACATTCATAGAAAGTTATATTAAAGACACATGTAAAAAATTACCAAGCCCTCCAAATATTCAATATGGTGTCTAGGTAAACAGTGGAGAGGTTATAGTAATTTATGATAGCATCAGGCCAATGAGTTATAATCAAACAGTGATTGGTTAAGGTGAATATGCATTAAAGGGGATTATCCTACACCTAAAGGAGTTCCATTTAATTTCAAACTCATTCAAACCATCTTCTACTTGTGTGCAAGAATAGTTTTGAGGCATAAAGATAAGTTAAGAGGTAGATAAGGTCAAGAGGATGACAAGGATGATAGTTGAAGAGATATAGGGGGCTGTTTTGATTACTTGGACATCAGTTGAGAGCATATAGGGAGGCAATTTGAATAGAAATATAAGCATGTGCAAGCAATATAGTTGGTCAAAGATCATATATAGGAGCAAATAGTTGAAAAGTCAACATTTCTTCCCCTCATCACCTAATTGGAACCTTTTAGGGAGAATTCTTCAAAGGAGTAAAAAATGGAAAATCATTTAATGTTTTTTAATGCTGTTCTACTTTTCCTCCAGTGTAGGATAGACAAAAGGAAATGCAACTCACTTTGTAATCAATTATTTTCACTTCTTGGAGTTTTATTGTAAGCTAAACCAAATTCTTTCTACTCAATTTTTGGTGCATTGTAACTCAGAAAATTAGTTTTGCTTGCTCATTTTGAGTTGTGTATTGTAACTTATTGGAGCTATTTCTAGCAATGAATAGGCATGCAACTTATTTTCATACTTGTATGCTGTTTGTAATAATTTTTGATCAGTAAAACAAGTTGCTTTTACCTTCTCAAAGCCATTTCATTGTGCAAGCTTCAAAATGGTTGATGTAATCTTGTGGTGATACATATTCCCCTTGATTTCCGTCGAATTTTCATTGCCTTTATGCAAAAAATATGTACTTTTGCAGGTCATTACTTGTGTTTAACCAAATAGGAGTAAAATTTAAGTTGTGAGAATATTTCCAGTTCCTAAATATTGTCCTAGTTACCAAACCTAGTCATGAAATACTCATGCAAGAAACGTGTTAAATTTTGAGTTGTGTATGTCAAAGTTTGAGTTGTTGATCATATTATGTTCAGTTAAACAAAACCAGGTCAAAAGACATTTGGTGTATCACCTTAGGATATTAGGTTTTCATTTTCATAGTAATTCCTATCTCTTTCCTTTGCAAGTAGTTTAGTTTAGGTGAGAGTTCCAAGGGAACTAACCCTCTCTGGAGGTTCCTTTTCTTCATAGGTAACCCAAAAACTTGAAAAGGATCCCATGTTTCACTACTAAGCTAAGTTCTGCAACTTAGCAAGGGCACAATATTTGGTGACAACAAGACCATAATGGTGCAGGGGCACCTTGGGCATGTTAATTCTAGGGATGCATGTTAGGTGTTCAGGCTAGCTTTTTGAGTGTTTTGTCATTAAATAATTGTAATAAGGTTGAAATAAGACCTATTTGGCATATTAGAATCATGTAGGGTCAATTGTTAGGCGTTGGGAAGAGTTTGGTGAAAGTTGCAAAAAGTTGCTTTTGCAACTTGTCATTTTTGCATGTTGATAGAAGGTGAACGATCACTTCTTGAAATATTGATTGTAACTGATGTTAGGATGTTGCATGTTATGTTTTTAGAGCCTCATAGACCTTGAGGCATGATTGATGTATCTTGGAAAAGATAAAAAGTGGAGGAGAAGCTCTATTTTTTTGATTTTTTTGTGCAAATTTATGAGTTCTTGCATTTTGTAAGACTTGTTCAGTACTGTCACTAGTTAAAATAAATATGAAAGGTTTATATAGAGTCTTAGAATTATTTTGAGCAATGTGTGGTGTCGTTTCATCAGGGTATAAGCTAGATTGAAGTCCTTTTCTGCCTACTGCTTGGAAACCCTCAATTTCAAGGGTTTGTAGAAAAAAATGTAGATTACAAGCCATTCCATCATTGTAAATAAGTTAGGCTTGGTGGAATGGTAGTTTTAGGGGTTTTTTCAATGTTCAATAGGTTTATGAAGTAGGGGATGGAGTTTCATGAAGCTTTTGGCAAATCCCTAGCCTAACATCTTCATGTGTTAGGCTAGGTAGAGTAGGGAAATAGTGGGACAACAGATAGGAAAGGTGTTTTGTTGCTAAAACCTAGTCAAAGTGACCCTATGTGATTGGTTAAAGATGCTGATGAAGAGTTTGTATGAGTGGGATAAATATTCTTAGTACTTGCTTTGGAAAAGTGATCTAATTGGCCTAGGTTCAGGTGTAGAAGACTTGATTAGGGTGACTTGCTCCAAAAAAACCTATGATATCCTTAAGATATGTTGAGCTTTAGCCTGATGGGTACTTGCAAAGGTCTTGTTTTAAATTTGAGACATCTTTCTCTAAAAGATATGTCAGGAAACTACACTTAGGAGACCTAGTTGGGGAGGGAAGCATGTTATAGAAAATCACTCTTGTAGGAGTCTTGGGTCTTGGATGTTGATTGATTGGTGTTGTGTTGGGTCTAGTGAAGCTTAATCCACCCTTGCTCTAGATCAGGTGGTATCAGAGCATAGGCTTTAGATCATTTGGGGAAAAGGAATTGAGTTTGAAGAAGAGAAATTGCAAGGTAAAGCATTCAAGATGCCTCCAAAAGGTGGTTCAGTGGTTGCTAGGGAGATTAAGGCCTTAAGAGAGTCTCAATAAGCTATGTTAGCCAAGATGGAAGCACTGTAAATCAAAGAAAGAAGAGGAAAGGGTACTGCATATGAGAGTGACTCTGAAGATGTGGAAGAGGGGGAGAGTGAGAACCTCGTACAAGGACCACAAGAGGGGTTGGATCCTAAAGAAAAGAAGTTTCTAAAGGTGCTCAAGGCTGTAAAGGGAGAGGCTCATGAAGTGAAGATGGAACTACCTGTGAAATACTATAGCACCTCCTTTTTGCTACAATATTTCCTCTTGGTGTGGCAGGTTATTTGCTTGCAGGTGTTCACTGGATTCTGTGGGTTGTTCTTTATCAACTCCAACATGGTATCAGAGCTCCAGATCTGCAAGCTTCTTGTTCCTTTTTCGTGAGATCTTTCCTTGATGTAGTTTTTCAGTGCATCTAGGGTCAAATCAGACCTCTCCATTGAATCTAGAGCTATCATAATAGTCAAGATTGACCTTTGTTTTGTCAAAATTGGCTTCCGTTTGTGAGATCTGTGATGGTTTGAAGATTTGGTGTTTTTTCCAGATTGAGATGGTACCTGATTTTTCAGAGCATTTTGAGCCCAAAAATACCTCACCATTGCGTCTGCAATGACCAAAAACCCTAGGATCGATTGTAAAATTGTCGAAATCTAAGTAGTTGATCTTTGAGGTAATTTTTTTTGCCTGTACGACCCTATATTCTGCACGCGGATCAATTTTTTTTTTTTTTACAGGCCTAGTAATTTAAGAAAAAATTCAACTTTAATTTTCGTCCAAAAAAATCTTTTTTTTTGGTTCGTTTTTAAAAAATAAAAAAAGATAAAAAAAAGTTAAAAAAAAAAAAGAAAAAGCGTTCTTTAAAGGCTGACACGGGCTTACAGTATGTCGACCGATTGTACTGTCAGTCGACGATGGCAGTACAACCATCCGACAGACTGACAGTACCGCCGACGATGGTACTTTCCAGGCCACCACCCCCTGCCCCAGGCAGGTTTTTTTAATAAGTTCAAAAAAAAAAAATTATCCTTGTATTTTTTTTGATTGTTTTTTTCATATAATTTTTTTTTTTTTCAAAATAAGCAGAATTATGAAAATGCGGTGATGGCCATTTGGCCGTCAAATTTACCCCTGCATTTATGCTGCGATGGCCGTTTGGCCATCAAATTTAATCCAATAGTCTGTGTTTTTTGTCCTTTGAGGGCAGTTTTCTTCCGGAGGCCATAGCTTTTGCCCACAGTGTCGAAATTGGGCAAACGAGATATCGTCGGAAAGAGGATTCAGAGTAATTTAAAGTGGTGTAGGTATTTTTTGGATATTTCTTTCTCAGGTCCCTATTATTTCCAGTCAAGTTCAGATATTTTTTTCGAGAGTTGCCTTCAGTGATTTCTACATAACTTTTGCATACGATGTCAAAAATGGGAAAACGAGATATCATTGGAAAGATGGTTCCAAGATCTTCGCAGTGGTGTAGGTGGTCTCTAGATTTTTTTTTTTTTCCAAAAATCCTTCTTCTCATCTGTTGTCTTTTTGGACTTTATGGGCTCACATTGCATATATATTTTTATCTGTAAACACACTAAAATAAAGTGCCTCAAATTTGTATGTGTAGTATTAGGATTATTGCACATCACTTTGTGCCTTATTGTACTCACACTATGTTATAAATTTCCATGGGGGCTTTGATATTTTTCCTTTGTTTGCAATCATACCTTTGTCAAGTGAGTGTCCCTTCCATGACAACAACCTCATGCATGTGTGACTTTTGTTTTCACACCCTTTATGTGTTGGTACTTTCATGTTTTCACATTTAGATGTTCTTGATTCTTCTTCACACACTTCATTTTGGCATTCATTTCAATGTACCTTTCATACCTCTCCCTTGTCAACATTATGGGGGAGTTTCTATTGTTGGTACTAATGCTTCCTTGGTTTCATTGGAGTGAGATATGTATATAGTATTTGTTCCTATGTACTAGGTAGATGCAACTACTGGTTACCCATGTGTTTTAGTGAGATGAAACACTTACCATATGGACACTCTTGTATTCCTGTTTTGGAGGCGACCTTCCATTTTTACTTGATCAGTTCTTCAGACCATATGTATCTTTGAGTTCTTGATGTTTTGCCTTGGTTTTCCATTAGATTCAAGTAGTGTCATTGAGGGCACTCATGCAAATTCATGTCTTCTTGATTATGATCATCATCTGTTTTAGAGGAGGTTCTTGTTTCAACATTTCAACAGTCATTCTACGATAGTGTTTGCAGCTTTTTCATGCTTCTAGGGCATTCATACCTTTGTTCCTATATTTTGGGGAATTTTCTTCTTGATTGGAGGCTTCTTTGTCCTTCATTCTTGTTTGGAGGCTTCTTAGACCTTCACTTGTATTTCTCTTTTTTGGAGATGAGTTTTTCCCACAAGGTTTGCTCTTTTTCTCCTGTTGTGAGAGATCTTTTACATTTGTACATGGGTACCTCATCTGGCCTTGTTTGCCGGGACCCATCTTTGCTTTCATGCATTTTTCCTTAGTTTTTTAGCTTCTCCCTAAGTTCATCTTAAGGGGGGGTGTTAGAGTAATATGTTGTTTACTCGATTAATTTAATCATGTTGATTAATTAATTAAGTCACCTTTACTTTATTTCACTTAAGCTAAACTTAGGAATCTTTATTTTGCATTATTAAATTAGTCATGTTGTCTCGTTCATTATGATCTTGAAACTTGTCACACCCTAATTTAATATTCATCTTAGGGTTTTCACTTTAGGTTTTGATCTCCTTTCTTAAGGATTGATCTCTTTGTAATTATTCACTTCTCGGGTAATACATCTTTTGCTTCATGTTTGTAGAGCAAAATTCTTATGCCTTTTGATCTCCTTTGGTGATAGTTATTTTCTTGTAGGTGTTCATTGGGATCTTTGAGGTTGGATTCTCAACTTATACAGTAAGATGGATGGTGAAGAGGTAACTGAGTGGATAGATGCCTTAGATAATTATTTTGAATACAAGGAGGTGGGAGACGATAAGAAGGTAAAGTTTGGCCAAAACAAAGTTGAAGGGACCAACATTGACATGGTGGAACTATTTCCAAGAGGAGAGGACAAAGAAAGGAAAGCCAAATATTGGTTCATGGGATAGGATGGTGGCTAAGGTGAAAAGCCAATTCCTTTCGACATATTATGAAATTCAAGTGTTTAGGAGGTTACAAAATTTAGGACAAAAAGAATTGGATGTGGCAGCATATACTGAGGAGTTCCACAAGTTGAACATAAGGTCTTGACACTTTGAGAATGAAAAATAAAAAAGTAGCAAGGTATTTGAACATTTTGAGATCCAATATTCAAGATGAGATAAGCCTCACTACCCCTAGGACAATAGAAGATTTATTTCAAATGACCACTAAGGAAGAGGGAAAGATAAGGAGGAGGCAATAAAAACAAACAAGCAACAGAGGAAAAAGTTTTAGAGGCAGGGGAACCTTTAGTGGAAGAGGATCATCACAAAGATCACAAGGAGAACAAGGTGGAGATCAGGAAGCAAGTGGTGAAGCAAGGGGTGATTTAAAAGGTAGAAGGCCAAATGGTAGAGGCAGGTTCAATGGACAAGGAAAAGAGTCTAATACCTTCTCATAGAGGTGCTATAGTTGCAACTAATTTGGACACCCAACTTGGAAATTCCCGAACAAACAAGGCTCTAGTTCTCATGGTGGTGAGAGAAGAACTCAAATAGTACAAGAGGAGGACAAAGAAAGGTTTAACTCACCTTCTCTACATGCTGCTCCAGAGGTAGGAGGGTCTTTGATGCTATGAAGGACACTAATCAAAGTACCAACCAAAAAGGAGACCCTACAAAGAAAAGCATTATTTAGGACAACTTGCAAAGCTCAAGATAAGGTATGTAAAGTAGTGGTAGATTTTGGTTCAACAGACAATCTAGTGTCTTTGGAGATGATAGAAAAGCTAAAAATGAAAAGGACCCCTCATCCAACACCCTACAAAGTTTCATGGCTCAATAAGGGTCAACAAGTTTTAGTAAATGAGAAGGCTTGGGTAGAATTCAACATTGGTCCCTACAAGGATAAGATTCTTTGTGACATCATCTCTATGGATGTATGTCATGTACTCCTAGGAAGGCCATGGAAATTTGTTAGGAAGGCCAAACATGATGGAGAGAAGAATATTTATGTGATAGAGAGAGATGTGAAGTCATATACCCTTTCATCCATCCAAGAAGAGGATAGTACAGTTCATGAAGGGTCAAGTGTGTTAGTGGTTAAGGAAAAATATATTTTGAAGGGTCTAGAGGAGGAAGATATTGGTTATGCCATTGTTTGTAAGCCCAAAAATCAGATTTAGGAGCAACAGATGGAAAAGAGGTACCAAGGGAGGTGCAAGTCCTATCGGATAAGTATGAAAACATAGTGGTGAAGGAGCTTCCAAATTATTTTCCACCCATTAGAGATGTGAGTCATCACATAGATCTTATACAAGGTGCAAGTTTGCCAAACAAAACAACATACAAGATGACCCCTGGACAAAATGAAGAGATTAAAAATCAGGTTCAAGAATTGTTAGATAAGGGTATCATAAGGGAGAGCTTGAGCCCTTGTGTCATGCCAACTATTTTGGCACCTAAAAAAGATGGAGATTGGAGACTTTGTACTAAATCAAGGGAAATGAATAAGATTACAATTAGATATAGGTTTCCTATACCCTATATGGAGGACTTGATGGATAGTTTGTTAGGAGCAGGTTACTTTTCAAAGATTGACTTAAAAAGTGGATACCATCAAATCAAAATAAAGGAAGGAGATTAGTGGAAGACCACCTTCAAGACCAATGAGGGATTATATGAATTGCTAGTGATGCCATTTGGGTTATCTAATGCCCCAAGTACATTCATGAGGCTGATGAATGAGGTCCTAAAACACTTCATAGGAAAATTTGTGGTGGTATAGTTGGATGACATCCTCCTATACAGTAGAAAAAAAGAGGAGCACTTGCAACACCTAGATATGGTGTTGAGAAAGTTAAATGAGGAGAAGCTAATGATCAATATCAAGAAATATGAGTTTATGAAGAAGGAACTTGTTTACCTTGAATTTGTGATTGTAGAAGGAGCCTTGAAGATGGACCCCACAAAATTTGAAGCCATACTCAGTTGGCCAACTCCTAAAGTAGCAGCAAAGGTAAGGTTCTTTCATGGCTTATCTAGTTTCTATAGGAAGTTCATTAGGAACTTTATCCATATTTGTGCACCAACCATTGATACTATCAAGGGTGAGAAGAAGAATAAGTTTCAATGGACTGACGAGGTAGAGAAAAAAATTGAATATTTGAAGACTAGAGTGGCTCAAAAATCTACTCTTACACTTCCTGATTTTAACAAGTTGTTCATAATTGAATGTGATGCAAGCAGGTATGCCATAGGTGTTGTTTTGAGTCAAGAAGGGAGACCAGTGGCATTTTTCGGTGAGAAAATCAATGAGGCCAAAAGAAAAAACTCCTCATATGACCTTGAACTCTATGCAATGGTGTAGTCCCTCAAGAAATGGTGACACTAACTCTCACCAAAGGAATTCATAGTCTTTACAAACAATCATGCTTTAAGATTTTTGAATAGTCAAGACAAGTTGAGTCATAGGCACATGAAGTGGATGGATTACTTGCAAGCATGTAAATTTATAATCTAGCATAAGAAAGGACAAGCACACAA
This sequence comes from Sequoiadendron giganteum, assembly GCA_007115665.2. Classification (NCBI taxonomy): domain Eukaryota; kingdom Viridiplantae; phylum Streptophyta; class Pinopsida; order Cupressales; family Cupressaceae; genus Sequoiadendron; species Sequoiadendron giganteum. The sequence continues at coordinate 885,349,688 of CM021100.1, forward strand.
GGTTACTGATTCTCTAAGTAGGAGAGCTATGTTGGTTCAAGAGATTCAACTACAAAGTGTAGAAGTGGATGCATTGAAAGGTATGTATCAAGATGATCATGACTTTAAAGATGTTTTTGCTATTTGTAATCAGTCACAAGGTTTTTTCCACAATGAGCATTCTGATTTTGTACTGCAAGATGGTTTATTGTTCAAAGGTGCTCAGTTGTGTGTACCTAAATTCTCTATGAGGGCCAATCTGATCAGAGAAAAGCATTGTGGTATTTTGGGTGGACATTTTGGGTATGACAAGTCCTTGGAGTAGGTCAAAAGGTTCTATCATTGGACAAGGATGCATATGGATGTAAAAAGGTTTGTAGAGAGTTGTGCGGTGTGTTAAAGAGACAAAGGAACAAGTTATAATGTAGGTCTTTACCAACCTTTTCCAATTCCTAACCGACCATGGGAGTCAATCAACATGGACTTTGTTTTGGGTCTGCCTAAGACACAAAGAGGGTATGACAATATTTATGTTGTTGTTGATAGATTTTGCAAGATGGCTCACTTCATTTCTTGTAGGAGCACAAATGATGCATCTAACATAGCTAGTTTGTTCTTCAAAGAGATTATAAGGATTCATGGACTACCTCTAACCATTGTATTTGATAGAGATGCTAAGTTTATAGGTCACTTTTGGAGGACCTTGTGGAGAACATTGGGCACCAACTTGAATTTCAGTTCTGCCTATCATCCACAAATGGATGGGAAGATTGAGGTGGTCAATAGGTCACTAGGGAACTTTTTTAGGTGCCTCACTAAAGAGAATAATCAATCATGGGATCTCATACTTCCTCAAGCAAAGTCTGCTTATAATGACTCAATCAATCAAAGCATAGGGAAAAGTCCCTTTGAGATTGTATATGGCATGAGCCGAAGAGGTGTATATGAGTTGAGAGATCTAAAGGGAATGGAGAAAATGAGTGGATATGGAGAAGATTTTTCTGTAGCTATGAAGGATATACATGAGTAGGTCAAGGAAAGTCTGAAAAAGAGTGTGGAGAAGTACAAACAAGGAAAATTTGAAGAAGAAGGATGTTCAGTTCAAAGTAGGGGACTTGGTGCTTGAAAATCTAAGTAAAGAGAGGTTACCCAAGGGTAAATACACCAAGATGATGATGAAAAATATTGGACCTTGCAAGGTCATCCACAAGTATGGACAAAATGCTTATGAGATAAAACTCCCTCCTAGAGTGGCTATCTCAACTATTTTCAATATTGCTGATCTTTATCCTTTTAAGAGTATTGTGGTTGATGATGAAGAAGAATATGCTAAAGGAGTTGAAGATTATGAGTGGGTTAAAGACCTACCACCTAGCCAACCAATGAAGCTTGAAGCCATATTGGATACAAGAGAGGTCAAGAAGACTAGACACAAAGTGTATAATGAATATTTGGTTAAGTGGCATGGATTTCCAAATGAAGATGCTACTTGTATGTTAGAGGAGGATGTTAAGAATCATGGATTCTCTATTCATGAGCTCATTTCATCAAGAGAATGAAATATTTTCACCCCGACTGTATATGGTGCAGGGGAACCTTGGGCATGTTAGTTCTAGGGATGCATGTTAGGTGTTTAGGATAGATTTTTGAATGTTTTATCATCAAATAATTGTAATAAGGTCAAAATAATACCTATTTGGCATATTAGAATCATGTAGGGTCAATTGTTAGGTGTTGGGAAGAGTTTGGTGAAAGTTACCAAAAGTTGCTTTTGCAACTAGTCATTTTTGCATGTTGATAGAAGGTGAACGATCACTTCTTGAAATATTGATTGTAACTGATGTTAGAATGTTGAATGTTATGTTTTTAGAGCCTCACAGACCTTGAGGCATGATTGATGTATCTTGGGAAAGACAAAAAGTGGAGGAGAAGCTCTATTTTTCTAATTTTTTAGTGCAAATTTTTGAGTTCTTGCATTCTGTACGACTCGTACAATACTGTCATGAGTTAAAATAAATATGAAAGGTTTATAGAGAGTCTTAGAATTATTTTGAACTCTGTGTGGTGTCATTTCATTAGGGTATAAGCTATATTGAAGTCCTTTTCTGGCTACCACTTGGAAACCCTCAATTTTAAGGGTTTGTAGACAAAAATGTAGATTACAAGCCATTCCACCGTTGTAAATTAGTTAGGCTCGATGAAATGGTAGTTTTAGGGTTTTTTTCAATGTTCAATAGGTTTAGGAAGCATGGGATGGAGTTTCATGAAGCTTTTGGCAAAGCCCTAGCCTAACATGTTCATGTGTTAGGCTAGGTAGAGTAGGGAAATAGTGGGAAAATAGATAGGAAAGGAATTTTGTTGCTAAAACATGGTCAAAGTGACCCTATGTGACAGGTTAAAGGTGTTGATGAAGAGTTTTTGTGAGTGGGATAAATATTCTTAGTACTTGATTTGCAAAAGTGGCCTAATTGGCCTAGGTTTAGGCATATAAGACCTGATTAGGGTGACTTGCTCCAAAAAAATCATTGCTATCCTTAAGATATGTTGAGCTACAACCTGATGGGTGCTTGAAAAGATTTGGTTTTCAATTTGAGACGACTTTCTCTAAAAGATCTATCGAAAAACTACACTTAGGAGACCTAGTTGGAGAGGGAAGCATGTTATAGAAAATCATTCTTGTAGGAGTCTTGGGTTTTGGATGTTGATTGATTGGTGTTGTGTTGGGTCTGGTGAAGCTTAATCCACCCCTACTCTACATCACATAGGAAAGCCATTGTCCCACACTTGCAAATGTCACCCATAGTGACTTGGAGGATGAGGGGTGACATGTACACCCAAAATCTAATGAGGATGATGTTGGCATAATGACTTCATATGATGTGTGGTGGATGACAACATGACCTCATCATTTCTTTCCTAACAATTATCCTATCGATGATCTTGGGCCTTGGCTCCATCATCGAGAGGATGAGAGTTAGGATGATAATGTGGATGGGGATCCTATATATGATGATGATGATGATTTAGAGGAGGAGGATGAGGATGAGGATCTATAACCAATAGAAGGAGATCTTTTGGAGCCCACAAAGGCCCTCGAGGATAGAACTAGATCTCGTCCTTGGGTCACCTAAGCACATCTTGTAGCTACAAAGGGAATCTAGTCCCACAAGCATGGAGAGAGTAGCCATGCAACTCTTTCCACACCACCATCCCATTAGATGAGTCCTAATACGACACCCATAGTGTCTTATCAAGAATCTGATTGCTGGGTTGGAGATCTAGGTGATGATATGCTTATTATTTTATCTTTTTTCTATATAATTAGCTTTAGATGGTTTTATGCATTATATATCATAATTTATGCTATATTTTCTTTTTTGTAGCTGGTACATGAAATTGGCTTGACTTCTTTATTCAATTCACAATAGATATGGTTCCACCAATGCCCTCACACCAACCAAGATAGGTTGAGCATAGGCCACCACCTAGCGTGGGCCGTCATGCTATTTTTTTTGAGCCTCTATCTTAGTGGAGGACATCCTATGATGATGCTTTGAGAAATATTGATGAGATTAGAGCTAGAGAGGAGTAGGACATGGCTAGAGAGGAGTATATAAGAGGTTCCTATGATGAGATTTGAGTGACACACAAAGAGCTTAGGGATGCACATGAGGATCTTAGAGCTACTCGAGTTCTTATCAATAGCAATACTCAGGCCATTCTATAAGATGAACTGAGTAGGGAATGAGTGAAGAGGGATCATATCTAATGGGAGAGGGATCGAGTTCAGTAGAAGCATGTAACTGTACTTGTGCATGAGGCCACAAAAATAGGGTAGCTAGAGGGTCTACAAGAGTGGGTCAACTCTAGAGGATATTCTCAATCCACCATCTCATGGTGGGCACCACCACCAAGACTTGAGGAGTCTTGTAGCCATAGACCTACCTAGATGTATTTGAGACACCACATTTTTCTAATGTTGTGACTATGATGTACACAAACCTTATGATCTATATATACATGAGCATATTTTTATTTCTATGCATTGGATGTCAATGTGATGTATTAAACAATTTAGATAAGATTATTTAATAAATGTCTCCATGATCTAATCATTATATGATTAATGTGATCTAATTAAACACTTATATCTACTTAGATGCTACATTATTTTTGGTTAAGTGTAATTATGTTAAACTAGATGCCCTTATGATCTAATTTAACACAACACACATAATTGAATAGTATGTAAAATAAAGTAATAATTCAAAAAATGAATAATTACTCATAATAATTCAAGTCACACAATTTTTTTTTTCAAGAATGAAGCAATGTGAGATAAAATAGAAAAATATCTACTTAATATAACATTCTTTAATATACATACTATTCAAAATATTTCCAAATGTAATATCTGCACAAACAAATAGCATTGATAGGTTCTTTTAGATGTGTACCATCCATTGATTTAAGCTTATATGCTCTAGACTCATACACTTCTTCTATGGCATAAGGTCCTAACCAATTTGAGCTAAACTTTTCCTTTTCATTTGGAGCCACATTGACATTGTGTTGATTTTCATATACACCAACTATACTTTATTGAAATATTGAGGAATGACATTATTATTATATTTAAATTGTATGATTTTAGAGTAAGATTGAAGATGTTTAAGAGAATTTATGCGCTATTCATCAAGCATTTCAATTTGTAAACTTTGTTCCCTATAAGAATTATTATGAATAAGCCCACTAAGAGAAACTCACAAAGAAGGAATTTCTAACTTCAAAGGCATTATTGCATTAACTCTATAAACCAAATTATAGGGCGTGTTTCCTATAGATGTGAGAATACTTGTATGATAAGCCCATAATGAATTAGAGAGTTGAGTATGCCAAGACTTGTTATGCTTATTACTAATTTTTTACAAGATTTATTTAATTGTTTTGTTTGTTGCTTCTACTTGACCATTAGACTGTGGATAACATGGTGTAGAAAAATAATTTTGAATGTGAAATGTGTCAAAAAATTTCTTAACTTCCTTTTTCTTAAATCGTGTTCCATTATCTAAATTTAAGGTTGAAGGAATAAGTAATTGAGCAATGATGTTTTCTAAGATAAAATGATAGATTACACCAGCAGTGATGGGACAAAGAGGGATTGCCTCCACCCACTTCATGAAATAATCTATAGAAGTGATTATAATGTATGTCCTAATGATGAAGGAGGGGATATCTTCCCAATTAGATCCAAACCCCAAACTGAAAATAGAAAAATAACAACTTGAGCACAAATTTCAGATGTAGGAGCATGGATCAAATTGTTGTATTCTCGACATTATGACATTTCTTGACATGATCAAAGCAATCTTGTTCCATGTTTTTCCAATAATATCCAATATAGATTACCCTTTGAACCAAGGATAATCCTCCAAAATGCCCCCCCATAAGAACCCACATGAGCTTCCTCAAGGCCGTAGGAATTTCAGATTTTTAAGACATATAAGGAGAAGACCATTGAATGATCCCCTATCAAACACATCGACTAATATTATGCAACAAGATTCCAACTTTTGTATATGAGCCCTAGTGTTTTTAGTGGCCGATTTAGGAAAGATTACATTCTTTAAATAATTAAATCGGTGCATACCACTCATTAGAAACTTAAATGTTAGAAACTATTGTTTCATCCGTATTTTCATTTATCAATGGTTCTGTGAGAGTGTGAATAATAAATATGAATTTTGAGGAAGTATCATTGGGAGATACAAGGGAAGTGACACTTGTCATTGCATCTACATGTCGATTTTCCTTTCATGGAATATTTCCAATAGTGAAATGATCTAATATTATTAATGTGAGGTCTTTATACTTAGATAGCTTATCATGTTTTTCTTGATATGAACCATTAATTTTTTTAATGATTAATTGAGAATCTCCAAAGATAAAAATGTGTTGAACACCTAAGGAAAAGGCTACACATAATCTTGTGATACGAGCCTCATAATCAATGGTGTTGTTTGTACATAAGATATTTAAATGATAGGATAAGGGAATTGGATTCCCTGAGGGAGGTATTAATATAACTCTAGAATTAGAGCTAGTTCAAAACTTAAAGCCATCAAAGTATAATTCCCATGTTTAATTATCATAAAATTTAAACACATTTTCGTTATGGAAAGATTCTTGACTTGGTAACACCAATAACGAAGGAGCCTCAACTAAATGGTTAGACAATACTTGTCCTTTGATTAATTTTTGAGAAATGAATTGAAGGTAAAACTTAGTTAACAACATAACCCATTTAGCCAAGTGTCCTAATAAATATATTTTAGCAAAAAGGTATTTTAAATGATCAAAATTTGTGATAACCTGCACCTCAGTGTTTAACAAATAATTCCTCAATTTATTAGTTGTAAACATGAGAGCTAAAAATTGCTTCTCTATAGTTGTGTAACAAGTTTCATGATAAATTAGTGTTTGAATAATGTAATAAACATAATTATATTTACCATTCTCATCCTGTTATGATAATAGAGCCACAAGGGCATGATTTGAAGTTGATATATAAAGGATAAAAGGTTTCCATTGAATTGCTGGTTGTAAAATCAGAGGATTGGCCAAATACTATTTCAAATATTTAAATGCTTTGTGATAATAGTCATTCCATTAAAATTCCAAATCTTTCTTAAGGATTTGAGTGAAAGGAAGTGTTTGATCCGCCAAGGATGCCACAAAATGAGGAATAGCTTGAATCTTTTCTTGTAAGCTACACAATTGTAAAATGTTCTTAGGAGGTGGCATGTTTATTATTGCATCAATATTATTTGCTTCCACCTCAATGCCTCTATGTGACACGATGAATCCCAACAATTTTCCACTATCCACACCAAAGACACATTTATTTGGATTCAATCTCATGTTGTATTTATGAATTCTTTCAAAGATTTTATGAAGGATTTTGACATGATCTAGATGTGTTATAGAAAACAAAAATATCATCAAAATAATCTTCTAAGATGTTGTGTATGAAATCATGAAATATTAAAGTCATATAGCCCTTTGATATGTTGCTCCAACATTGTTTAATCCAAAAGGAATAACAACCCAACAAAATGTTCCCCAAGGTGTGATGACATCTATTTTATATTGATCTTGAGGATTAATGAAGATTTGATTAAATATCATGAAAAACCATCCATGGATGATAATAATGCATGTCTCACAATTGAATCCACTATCATGTAAATATTAGGAAGAGGAAAGTCATCCTTTAAATATTCTTTATTAAGATCACAAAAAATCTGTACACATTGTAATATGATTATTAGGTTGTGTGACTACTACAATGTTAGAGATCTCCAAGGTGAATAATCAATAGGTCGGATGGAACCGGATTGTAAGAGATTTTCAATGTCAAACTTAACCAAGAAAGTTATCTTAGTATTCATCTTATGTATATTTTGTCTCACTGGTTAGCATCTTCTCCAAGAACAATGTTATGTGTGACTATCCTAGGGTCAATACCTGACATATCCGAATAAGTCCAAGAAAAAAATTCAGGAAAGCCATGTAGCAATGTTTCATGATACTCTTATTCATCCATATCAAGAAATTTTTCAATTTGTATCACTTTCTCTTCATTATATTGATCCATTGACACTTCCATGGTGTCTCCCACAAGTAGTGCATTATGGTTTAGAACATCAATGATTAATTTGGATACATCTTGTTTATCATTACTTAGTTCCTTTTCCTTCCTATAGTATGCATTAGTATTCAAGCAATAGGAAAACCATTGATTATGATGATGAGTAGGTAAAGTATCATTCATACCAAAAAATTCCCCTAAGGACTCATTAAGGACTCATCATTTTGAAACACATCCAATTAAATATTCTCACATGTAGTGTCTATTAATTCAGGATGCACCAGTTTTAAAGTTATCTTAGAAGAATGTTGTGTGATGACATTGAAATTAAGTGAATGCCTCCTTAATAATTTTATCTTTTGAAGGGTAATAATCAAGACCTATTGTTTATTGTGTATTAAGCTTTTTAGGAACACAAATACCTTGTCCTTTCACTCCACATTGTTTTCCATTACAGTCAAATTGTTTCAAGAGTTGGTACCCTCTTCCATTAAGTGCTTCTATTTCTTTTGAGGAATGTGGTTTTTAATAATTACTTTCATAATAGGTAGATGTGTAATCCATATTTTCCTCATTAGTAGAAGTTGTGAATTCTTGTATCTTGGATTTTTCAATGTCATATTGTGTTGATACCACCACAAATTCGTTCTCTTTTTCTTTCACTTTTTCTACAATCTTCTATTCTCCCATGAATGTAGGTGTGAAATATAATGAACCCCAATCATATTCCAACAAATTTTTCACTGATGAATGACATTCTTCTTTATATTTAGGTTGTAGAGGTTCCACTTTTATAGTTGGTGTCAATGTTCTCATAGGATTTTGCAACCCTTTGTTAGTTTGTATGAAATTTTTAGACTTTGGATAAGATTTTATCATGTAAACCTTATTATTGTAAGTGTATTTCACTAAGTGATTAAGCATTGAAGGTAATCCTTTCATCTCATGAATCCATGGTATACCCAAGATAATATTATATGAAAGATCATGGGGCATCACATGGATGGGTGTTTGCAATGCAACCTTACCAACTTTGATAGGTAAAGTTATCACACCAAGTGGTTGTTTACCCACATTATCAAAACCAAAAATCGATAAATTATCTGGTTGAATTTTATTCTTATCTGCTCCAATTTTGTCCAAAATATTCACACTACAAACACTAAGTCCTAAACAATTATCAATAAGGGTACGTCTAATCCCAAGCCTCTTAATGATAACCATGATCATCAAGGAATCATTTTGTTTTTGGGTTTCCAAAGGAGGTAATTCACTTTGATGAAAGACAATATCCACTTTGACTGCATTCATTCCCTCAATTAAGGTTTCTACATAAATTTGTTGCACACTAGGAGGGACCACAACTTTTTGCAAAGAACTTTGAAGCATTCCATGGTAAGTTGATGATTTTTGAATTAGGTCCCACAATGAAATCTTAGCAAGAATGTTACAAAGTTGTTCCAAAATATCATACTCCTTTCCATTATATTGAGGTAAATAAGGAACACTAGGTAAAATAGGTTATGGTAGAAGTATCAATGAGGGGATGGCTTAAATTTGTCTTGGTTTCCTGTTATTCCTTGTATTATATGTATGAGAAACTATGTGGTAGTTTGGTTGCTGTGACACATTATTACTAGCAAGTTGATTTGTGAGGTTTTTAAGATAGCACTTGGAGGTTTGGGTTTGTTTTAAGGTGGTCCTATGATCAACACAAGTTTTCCTTGAACTTGAGGTTGTTGCGTAGGTGGATAAATGATAAGCTGAGGTGTGAATACATTGATTGCTCTTTGTTGTGTAGGAATGTTGCAAGCCTTAGTGGATGAGCTAAGTGAGATTAAATCCTCAAGGGATTCATCTAAAATATCAAATTAATCACAACTAAAGGGCTTGATAGGTATACAATGCACTTGTAGAAAGAGATCTGACATGATTAGATGACTATAATTTCTCCAAGATTATTCATTAATTTTTAACTCATGTTTAAGTTAACTAGGGTTAAAACAAGTTTATAGACCTACTATAGATCTGGAAATCATGTTGCAGACTTGCAAACTGATAGGGAATATCAATCTATTTTTGAGTTTTGAAGCTATTTTAAAGGACACGAATTCCCTAGGGTGTTTGAGTCCTAACAAGGATTTTTGAAAAGTGTCAATTTCAGAAGCTTTAGTAATAGAAAGTAACTGTGTTTGCTTGAAAAACCAGGTTTAGAATTTTTTGTTTTACTATTTTGTGAGCTTTTGGATTGTGCAATGTGTTGTTATAACACATGGTTTTGAGTTTTTACAAAAACGAAACTAATCTATCCAGATTATGCAAGGATTCAGAAAATGCAAACAATTATCCTATAGATCTGAAAATTTTCAAGTACTAAAAAGTAGAATTATTTAAAGATTTTCAACAAGTTAAGAAAAATGACAGCTTTATTTAACATGCAATAACACTTTTCCATGATTTGAAAATAGATATTTGCAAGAAGAAACATGATTCAAGTATAGAGACAAAAATTTGTGATTTTTTTGAGCCACTTGCAACAGGATATGGGCACCCAAGGGCATCTGAGTCCTTGATAGATGTTGAAGAAATGAAAAACTGATTGTTTATGTTGTTTAAGGTTACTATTTCTATCTACAAACTAGTTTGAAAATGACTACTTTTATAGAATTTCTTAATACAAGTAAAATGCAAGTGTATAACAATGTTTGAACCACAAATCACACTTTTGAATGCAAATGTGACCTAAATGATTGCAACAAACCCTAATGCAAGTTATGATGCAATATGATTAATTTTTTGAATTTTTATGACTTTTTATGATGCAAAAATGAAAAACCCTAACTAAAAGAATGCAAGACCATGCAATGCAAAACCTAGATCTAGGGGGAATGAATCCAATTTTTAGAAGGTTTAAAATGCCAAAATATCAGGTTCACCAAAATATAACATGTGAAAAAGGGAACCCTAAGTTTAATGCATAAACCTAGTATTTCTTTAAACTCCTTTTTCAAAGGTACATTAAGATATAGATCAAAAAGGTATTTAGATTGACTATCAACCATGTAGGTGAGCCAATCAGACCTGTATCTGCATCCTTAGGGCCTTGAAAATGTTGGAAATGATTTTCTATGTTTAACCTAATTAAAAAATATGACCTAATATGAAAAATATATTATTCTAGAAATATATAGATGCGAATAATAATTTGCAGATAAATCTAGGAAGTATAGAGGGTTGTGTGCCTGTGACCAAAATTTGGATCTAAGTGTTGTAGTAGGTTTGGGTCACCCCTAGGTGAATGGGTCTTTGTAGGTATTTTTTGAAATTCAAAACTTGATCCTATAGCTCTCTATTTTATCTTTGTTTCCTACCCTATAAACTTCCACCTTTAGATCTAGACCTATAATAAATCTGCAAAAGAGATGATGGGGGATGGCTATATAGGAGCTTGCCTCAGTGAAGCCCCTATTTTGGTATTTCTACAATAGATAGTAAAATTAATTGATAACAATGTTTGTGCCCTAACCTTAAGTGTGTCTAAGGTTGTTATGAAATAAAATGTAAATAAAACGTACTCAAGTGTATTTGAGAGAGATTCCTATAGGAAAAAGACAAGATCCAAATAAGAGAGAAGTGAAAACACTCTTAGAAAATATAGAACATGATGATACCTTGATTTAGGCTGCAAATAGGATGAAGCTTGAGAACGAGAAAACTAGGAAACAAGTCATTAGGTTGAGGGAAATAGCACAATGTATCTCCCAAACCTATAATCCATCATGCTCTTCTATTGACATCAACCTTCAGTCATGACATAAGACTTGATAAAAATATGCAAATAAGCTTGAAAACCTACAAATTTAAATGTGGTGGAATGACCTCTTGGTTCTCTTTTCCTCTCTTATTTCTTCTTCATATGTTCTAGTTTTGAAATGGTGAAAAGACTAGGTATTTATATGCATTTCTCTAATTTCCCAAAAATTAGATCCTGAATGTTGGCATTTAAAATTTGAATTTTGAATGTTAATGGCCACTCCGACATATCCAAAATTGCGTCCTGGCTAAGAAGGGGGACCCATTCACCCTTGGGAAAATGGGGCTTGACCTAAATTTGTAGGACAATAAGTGTTAGGGGCAAAGTAAAAACTTGGATGCATTTGTTCAATACTTTGCAATTTCTTGGAAACCGATAAAATAAACCTCAAAATACATAATTTAGGAGATTAGGGCCTAGTTAGGAGGTGTTGAAAATGCATAAATGCAAGGGTCACTAAAATAGGCCAAAACTAAGCATGAAATTGTACTATCACCTACAAGGGAGTGTAATTTTCTACGGTACAAACAAAACATCAACCACATATTCACAAGACATCCACAAGAAGGGTTACAATATCTGGGTCAAAATAGGTAAATAACAAGTGTATCACACTTGGATCAAATACGATAGGTAAGACAATACAAAATGGCTAATGTGATATCTCCTTATAACCATCGTTGGGGTATACTTAGACCTGTGGAGCTAGGTGGAGAAATACTTGTCGACACTTAATTTTGACTAACACATGTTCCATCTAAAATGAGCCATTTTACATCATCTAACCTAGCTAATCCATCTTCAATATTTAATTAAATAATTTTATTAGTTGATTAAATTAACGATCATTTTCACTTCATCATGATAATTAAATAATTTTAGAATTATTTAATTATTTTTAACTTTGAATTTACTCTTAAATTCTACTCTAATTAAATAATTTCAAATTATTTAATTAAATTATCGATTTCACCACTTTTAATCTATATAAATTAATTAATTAATGTTATTTAATTAATTTACTAATTATCTTTCTATTCCAAAGTTTAATTAAATAATTTACTATTATTTAATTAATTATCCATTTCTTATCTCCAAAAAATATTTAATTTATCCATTTATCTCTCAACATTATCATTTTCCTAAAATAAATAAAATTATTTATTTTATTTATTATTTCAACCTTGCACATGTAAATAATAATTAAATTCATTTAATTATTAAATACTCATGCAAATTCCACCTCACTTGTTGATTGACACTTACTCTTAGTCCACTCATCAATCAAATCTAGTTCACTCCCACTCACTTCAAGTTCACTTAATAATCAATTTAGTCCACTAATAGTCAATCTCAGTTAGTGCTCTAATCAATCCTCTTAACCGATCCATACGATTAGTTACTTGGAATTATGTAGTCATTTAACTAACCCTCAAGTCCTCTCATCAATTCTAAGCCCTTGATCTTTTCGATCTCTCATATGATCTTGACCGTCAATTAATGTTACAAAAAGTCTACAAATTGAACCATCCTATTATTCATTTTTCATCCCAGATCATGCAAAGAAACTATACTCAAATTGTTATAGTTCTTTATGCTATTGTGCTTATAAAAATTTGAGAGAAAGGACTACTTACACCATTCCCCAAGATGAATAGAGGAGAAAAATGGAGCTATGCTAGTGTAGATTATGTATTGTAGTGTGTTCAGGTTTGCATTCATTTTGATACAGTTTGCTTTATTTTCTTTATTTATGCGATCTTTGGATTGTGAGTCTTGTTGATTATTGCATATCTTTCAATTTCATAGTTGAATTTCTAGGTCATATATTTTGGCACACACGATGGGACACTCTAGTCCCCGTTTTAACCATTTTCATGCGTTTTATATGATTTTTAAAGTTATAGGCTTGTTTGATGCAATAATTTGTAGAATGACAGTTGATAAAAACTTGGGTATAACTGTTTCACTATGTGACACATTTGTTGTATAAAATGGTGCATCTATAACTTACTTGGGCTCAATTTCTAACCTTCATTTTTATGATTCAAATTTTGTGTGTTTGATAGCTCATTGATAAACCTAATTCTATAATTTTCTGATATGAACTGACATTTTACCTTCTCAAATTAGGGTTTTTGTCTATGTTTTTGTATTTTTTGTGTTATGTGCAGAATTGTGCAACTGAAGCTCCCTATAGCACAATTGAAGCTCTATGTGGTGCATTTGTGTAGAGTATACGAAAATTTGTGTCTCTGTCTAGTGTATTTTCTACTCATAACTGCACATCTGACAAAGAAGGTATAACCTGCTTTTTATCAGTTTTTGGTTACTTTAATGTAATTGTTGAATTTTAGGGTCACTGAATTATTTTTTGAGAAACTTGTGACATTCATCGGAATTGAAGACCAAGCCATAAACTACTAAAATTATCTATTGTAGGGGTTTGTGCTTGATTTTTATAGGTTAGGAAGACTTTAATTTCATAAGGTGAATGAATATTGTTTACTATGTCTGGTAAGTCCTTAGGTACATTTTCTCTCTCCTCATGCCTAGTGAAAAAATAGAGATCAAAAATATTTTACGATTTGTATTCTTTTTTTACATGATAAATTAATTGTCTACGTATTCTATTCCCTCACAACTCCAAAGAATGATCTTGGGAATCATAAACAATATATTTTCCATTTTCTTATATTAGGAGGCCTACGTGGGGATTTCATCACCCAAATATGAACTCAACCACATTTACCGATGGGGTATAAAAGGGGGAGAACAAAATTTGTACCCTAAGGTGTGGTTAGCATCCTTTAATATGAGCCTCATGACCCTCAGTCCATCGAGATGTGTATAGGTGAAAAGAGTGGAGGAGACCCCTCAGATCTTGGGCATCCATGGGTAGACTCATTATTCATGATCCCACTACAAACCCTATTTATTTAGAAGTATTTGAGACCTTCAACTGTTGGATAAGTGGTACAAAGTATAATATCATTCTCAAAGTTACTCATCATGTACTCTTCTCTTGTTGAGGTGAAATATACTCCTTGTTAGGACCTCATCCTTCCAAAGTAAGGGATGTTAAGGTGGTACATACCTTAGCATACCCGAGTCACTCATTCATTTGAAGGTTTTATGCTTCGGTGGTTGGGCCTGCACTTAGTCATCACACCTTTAATACTAGCTAGGTTGTTAATGTGCTTGGAGTGTCTTACTTGTTTAGACCAATGAAACTATTTAGCCTATCACCATGAAAAATGTCAACTATCATGTCTAGCATGTTAAGTGTTTTTCTTGCCAAATTTACTCAATACACTCAGATTAGACCAAAACTAGTTAAATTAATATAATTAAACCTCACAATCTCACATTTTTCTATCCTGTTATGCAATTGATTATCATTTTGAATAAATATTTATCAAATAGAGGTCAAAAAACTTAATTTTATGTCATTTTAACCCTGTGTTGTAACTATGGCTTACATGGGTGCAATTATAGCTTATATGGGTGCAATTGCAACTTAGATGGGTATATTTTTAGCTAAGATAAGTACATCTATTCATAGAGTGGCATAATTTCCCGTGACCTTCATAAATACAATTTTGTTTCAAAAATTAAATTGCCATTTATTTTTACTTAGGATCTTGCATTCAAAACTCTAATTGTCGCATTTGTTCTATATCGTAGCATAATTGCTTTGTATATGTACACAAATTCTCTATCAGTTAAGATAATTTCTGTCACTAGAACTTACTATCTTATACATAGAAATTAATCAAAACCAACTATTAATTACTAGTTTACATAGAGTCAATCTTAAGATTAGAGCATTTATCTCAACGATTTTCATCCTTCACATCTTAGCAATAAAATTAAAGATTCATATTTAGGATTAGTTTACCACATCCCCATTATCACAATCTGTTTAGGCATCCTAAAATAAAATTCATTTAGTCTACCTAGATCTTGTGTGTTCATATCCATGTTAGTTTGGTATCTTCCCTTGAAATTTTTCCTTCTCAAGGTAGAATATTAAGTTAGCTGATCTGTGGGTAGTTTGAATTAGGAGCTTCTAAGTTAATCTATCCCATCCTCATCCTAAATTTGTTGACTTTTGGATTCACAAGTCTAGTCCAAAACTTAAACACATTTTTATCCAAATCTTGATAACCAAATCCTAAGATTTAGTTATACTTCTTGGTCATGTCCACCTCATTCATATATCCAAAAATCTCAATCAAATCAGAAGGTCTTAGCATATCTTATATTATAACACAAACAAGGTCTCAAATAAAAAAAAAAATGCAACACCTAGATCCCAACATGACAAACAAAGACTAAAACCCATTTCAAGAGAAAAAATAAACTCCCACACATGTATGGACCAAGAGACTTTGAAACAGTACCCCCACTGATTCCTAGACATAGCCCCAAAATTGATGGGTTTGTATGGCATGTAATACCTGAAGAGCTTGGTAAATCCCAATCGGACCATAATACCATGAAACTAGTTGAAATAGTTCTAGTAGCCAACTTGGATCAATACTTATTTTTTCTTTCCCAATAAGGAGCTAAATTTCCCCCACATTCAACACAACACGTATACAAAATGTCACTAGTAAAATTCCATCCCTGACCTTGGGGGAAACTAGTTCTAATAACTCCATACCAACTTCCTTACAGCCAAACAACAACTTCACTATCCAACCCCCTAATAGTCCTCCCATTAATTCCTCACAAATTGCTGCAAATATCCCACAAAAAATAATTACTACTAATTCTAGACAAGTGATAGTACCACCCATACTTACGAAGGGTCCCACATTCTCTATGCATATCACCAACCCATTTTACAACACAACATCCAACCAAACTATCAACCAACCCCACCTCTATAATTAATACACATACCTTATCACAAGCATCTCATATTTCATAAGAACCACCGCCATATACAGCCCATAATCCACAACCACTTATGTCTGATACTCACATACTAGGAAACCAATACACCACCTATCAAAACTACAAATCCATGACACAACATCCCCAATATATCACCTTCAACCCTAATCATAATGTATACTCACATAATCAAAAAACCTACCAACACAAATTTTCCAAAAACATCATGACTTCATAGTAATATACCCATCCCCCTAGTTACATACATCCACAACACAACATCCATCTATGATACCAAAATAAACATGTCATGAACCAACAACAATAATTGTCACGTACTGATTTTATCAAAATTTTTATTGCGATTATTGATCAAGAGATTTGCATGTTTATGTTAGATGATTACTAAAATTGAAATTGGAATTGAAATTGAGATTTAAAGTGAAATTAAATTTAAATGCAAATGAAATAATTTGAAATGCATTATTGTTAAATTTGGGGTTTGTCATTAATGATGAGAAATTGAGTGCAAGTGAATGCAGGAACAGGTGAACGAGAATGAAGGCGAGAACATTGATCAGGTAGAGTCATTTTAGCCATTAGACGTTTATGAGGATGATGGAATCTCACACACCACATAGTTATTATTTTAATATATTTTCGTGATGATTATTATGGCAAATTTTAAAGTAAGTTTATTTCGATTGCTCAAATATATGTGAAACAAAATATGTTTGCTTTAAATGGTGATTTGATTATTTTGTGAGGAAATTGATTTTATTTAAATAATTAAACTCCATGTGTCAATATTTTATTATTATTTAAAAATAATAATGCTTTTATTCTAAATTAATGGAATAAACTTCTAATTGTGAAAATATATAAAAATGTAAAAATAGTGTTATTAATTTATTGGATATCTTCTCATTTGATAAATGAAAGAAGAAAGATTTGTTTGAAGAAATAGACAAATATCAAAACAAGTTATTTAATGAAAATTAGAAAACAAGCATTACGTTCAAAATTTGAAATGGAATTCAAACATTAGTTCACAATTGAGAGAAAATATCTTTCAATCAAATTCAATGCAATCAAAAAAATGGAACTTGGAGTTCTGGCTAGTTGGCTAGAGATCAAACTGAAATTGTGGATCTGAATTTATGGTGAACAACTACCATTTGTATGAGAATACATACAGAGAGAAAAATTGGAATTAAGGGACAAAAAAGAGTGAAAATCCATTTTTGAGGGAGTTGGACAGAAAAACACAGATTTTTTTATATAGTTTGATTGAATTCATCTGACAGGAGGGAGGCGCAACCAGTAGATGAAGCAAAGTTTATTTGTTTTTTTTAAATTTATGGTTTTTCATTCTCCTTATGCCCATGCATGGCCAGGAGAAGAGGACAGGGGTTTTATTTTATTGATGATGGATCTTATCTCCCATAGGCCAAAATAGAGGAGAGAGGGAGTTACTTATTCCCATGCGCAAGAGAGAGCAGGGATAGTATGATATCTTTTGAATTAAGTTTCATTCCTCCCTTCATCCCACACAACCACCAAAGAAGAAGGCATGACTTGAAGAAAAGAGCAAGAGAGAAGAGGCATGTAAAGGAAGAGAAGGAAGGAGGGAGCAGGGTAGAAAGTAGAAAGGAGAGGGCACACAACAAAGAGGAAAGGTAGGGAGGAAATACAGTGAGGAAGGAGTGAAGAAAGGAGTGAAGGGAGAACACAGGGAAGAAAGAAGAAGGTGCGGCCAGGAAGAAGGGAGACATGGGTAAGCACAGTAAGAGACTAATACAAAAGTAAGAACAACAATCCAGTTTCCATCATACACAAGCAGCAAAAAAAGATTCACAGAGGGAATTCGTCGCAGGAAATTCACAGAAAAGACACAAAAACTAATCTCCAAATTCAGGAAATTACTAGGTAGAATCAAATAAGCATTATTTAACAAATTCATGATCGCAGTTTGTTTGATTTGAATCAATTTATTTTGTTTCTTGTATTTAAACTATTGAAAATTATCACTGTGTTTTTATCAGAAAGATATTGAACATCTTGAACAAAATTTTTATTGAAAAACAATAGATTTCTTTGTTATAAAATTCAGTTTTAGATATTAATAAATATAAACAGAAAACGACATGTTTTAGATTTATTCCATGAAATTTAGTGAAGATTTTTACCGGAAACAACACATTTGTAGATTTAGAAAACCTTCAAACGGAAACTATATTCATTATTTGAACAAAAAAAGAATTGGAAATCTCAAAGAAAAGATATCACAGAATAAAAATTGCTGAATGTTTTGTTTTCCAGAATGATAAGATTAAATAATTTTATGTAAATATTTATGCTTGAAAGTAAGAAAGAAATTTGATAATTCTCTAGAAATGAAACTAAAATGACTACGAAACAAAAGTAATATGAGGTGTTTTTATGATTTTGAAAAGATAACATTTTAAGAGAAATAGGAAAAACAGAAAAGAAAAGGAAATATAATTTTAAATACAATTACCTTGACATTTAAATGAATTAGAGAAAGGCTATATTAAAGTATTATTAAATTTCATGAGAAAATGAACCGAAAGAATGTGTGCTCATTTAATTCTTGTTTAAATATGTACTTAGATACATACTTGAGATACACCTTCTTTTAAATTTATTTTTTCATTTTATTTTAAATGAACTTAATGTTGATAAAGATTTGAATCTGTGAAATTATTGCATTAAATACCATGATTGCTTGAAAGATAAAGTGCAGTTCATGTGTTTGTGAAAGATCATTTTATTTTTGAATGGAGCCATGCATGCTTGATAATTGAATTCGCATGACATGTATTTGGAAAGTTACCTTCCGGGATGGGTGCCGAATATGTGTTTATAGAGAGCGTAGTTTTTCTTTTCAAAAACTACTATTATTTGCCGTGCATGAAATTTTACTTGGCCAAGTAACTTAAGGACCATTGAAATAGATGGAATATTTATAACTCTCTACCATATCTTAGTATCGAACTTGCTTGTTTTTAAATGAATTAGAAAAATGAAAATTCTTGTGGATTTACTAGTTATACTAGGCACACACCAAATTCCATCTTGCTTGTCAACTGCTTTTAGCTAAGCGATTCGTGCAGGGTCGGGTATTCTTTGAATGACTAAGGAATTCTGGGGAAGTGTAAGCTTCGAGGTTGGGCGAAAAAAACACTTGAACCTTGTTCTCATCTTCATGTTTGAAGATATGCTATTGGATTGAAGAACAAAGGATGATTCCTTCATTTATGTATTATTGTATTCTTTAATTAAGTATTGTAGAGCTTAAGGCGACAAAATTCCTAAATCTCAAATTGTAAACTTATGTTACAAATACTTTTGTATTATTATCAATGTCGTGTAAGATGACACGTGTATGAATTTAAGTGGAAGTATTATGAATCTATTGTTGACTTTAAGTCGTAGTTTTTGAAATCGTTTGGATTTTATGAAGTCTAATGAATGAAGTTTCAACTTTCTTTTGAATATAAATGAATTTATTTAAAGTATTGTCGATATTTTGAATTAAAGAGTTTCGCTCTTTACAATAATCCACACCATTTAATAATTTTGCTAATCCCAACACATCTAATCATGCCTATAATCCTCCAAATCATTCATACATTCATCAAAATACCTCATCATCAAACTTCCCCAAAGTTCAACAATCATCACATCGCGTATCCACTGACAATACCATCAAAATACCACTTTCAATAGATAAATTTTTTTTAGCTCTCCAAATCCAAAATTTATAACAACAAATTTCCAATATTCACATGGGGCCACCTAAAAAGAGCCATATATTGGAAGAAATATGTCCCTACCCATTTCATAGGAATTACCTATGCCACACTTTCCACATCACTTTGAACTTCCCAAATTTAATAAATATAAAGGAAAAGGAGACCCTCATGATCATATGAGAGAATTCTATGTAGCTTGTTTAGAGGTTATGCATAATGATACTTATTTAATGCACCTCTTCCTAAGAAGCTTAGGAGGGCAAGCCATCAAGTGGTTTTCATGAATCCCTATTGGCATAAGAACCTTTAACGAACTAGCTGAAAAGTTTATTTCATATTTCTCTTATAATATAAAGCATGAAATAACAATGACTGACTTATGCACTATGAAACAAAACGTAGGGGAAAAATTCACCTCCTTCTTACAAACATGGTGAAAGTTAGCTAGTAAAAGTCCATGTCACATCCCTAAGAAACAACTAGTTGAAAATGTTGATTCAAATAATGAACACTAAAGTAGGGTTCCATCTAAAAATTCTATGCTCAAATTCTTTTGATGAGTTTATCAAAAAGGGGCTTACTATCAAGAAATCCCTGATTACCAAAGGACTTGTCAATATCTTCAAAGAAAATAAAGACTATTAAAAATATTCAAATGAAAATATTGCTATTAGAACAAAAATATTTTTTTTGTTAATGGTGGTGTTGTTGATGCAAAAATGGATCAAACTACCCAACCCACCTTATGCATACAAGCACCAAAAAATTTCAGACCTCAAAAAATATCCAAGACAACACACAAAGAGCACCTCCTAAACTAAATAACACTCCATGACAAAAGTATACTCCCCTACTTGAGCCCATCAAATATGTACTTCAAAAATTAACCCAAGAAAATATAGTCACTTTGCCAAAAATAAGGCAATATAAACCACAAGTCAAGCCCACATGGTGGAAGGACACTGATTTCTATGATTACCATAGGGTAAAAGGACACACTACTCCCAATAATTTCAAATTAAATATCCTTATTCAATACTTAATCAATAAGGGAGATGTTGGTGTGGAGAATAAAAATAATTCCTCAAACAATGGCCACACAATCTTGAAGGATCCATGCATAACCAAAAAAAAGGAAATTCCAATAACTAGGGTAGTACCTCAAGAAAAAATTCCAATTATACTATCAACTATGATTATACAACTAATCATATCCAAGAAGTTTATAACATGTAGCCACCATCACTGATGAGGTATAAATAACCTCATTATGATAACATAATAAAACCCTTCCTCATATATGAAAAATAATTATTCTCTACCAATTAATTAAACTTTAGGCATAATAATTGCTCATCTTTTGAGAAAAATAGTACAAACTTTATTTCTTGTGATTTATTGAAATATCTTGCCAATGCAGATTTAATGGGTAGTTTTAAGTGTTTTGTAGGATAATAATTGGTCATCATACAACAATCAAAAGAGTTCAACCAACACAAGCTCTAGAACAGATTAAAGACATGTGTTGGGAACATGCTCCAAAACTTTAGGATGATGGACTGAAATCATAGTTTCTTTTAGTTAAATTTCTGTTATGTTTTAAAGTTTAAAGACTTCATGGCTCAACTCGAGCCTCTTTAATATTTATGTAATGGGCATTTAAAGACATACAATTTCTTTAAAATATTTTACATAATTTTTCAATGGTAATTTAAACCATCTGAAATATAGGATTTAGTTAGAAGCTTTTTATAAATATGAAATCTCCAGAAGTAAAAGACAAGGCATAATAGTACGGTTATGTTGTCGACATGCTTTCTGAATATATATGAATAAAGAAACTATTGCATATAAATCTCTGAGTTGTTGAAATTATGGATGAGGATTACTTTTAATGGAAGAGATTTTGATTACATTGTGCATGTGACCTGAGAACGTAGGAACCCGCAAGATGGCCACTCAAGGGATGATAAATTAAATAGATGAGTACTTTCCTTTAAATTTTTTTGTCATTTTTATTGCATGGATAATAATTATGAGTGTAGTCATTTTTCATTTTAATTATGTAGATAATAATTAAGTTTGTCGTCTTAGAGTCTAAATTTTCAAAGCACTCGTTGTCTTTCATTTTTTCGTAGTTACTTTCTGTTAACTATTAAAACTATTACTATTATTAATTAGATGTTCCATGGATTGTTTACAATTTTTTCTACTTATGTAGTTTACATGCTTCTTAGTTTAGTTATTTCTGTGTTTTCTAGTTTAGTTATCATGCTTTCTAGATTAATTATCTTGTGCTTCCTAGTTTAAATACTTTCCACCTTTTTAGATAAATTATTTTCCAGTTAAGTAGTAAATGGCTTTAGGTTAAAATAATTTTAGCCGCTCTAAAAATAAAGAAAATCTAAGAGAGATAATCAAGTCACCTTCTATTACAAATAGCCTTGAACACTGCCCGGTCAATATATTGATGTTTTATATTCTTGTATTATTGTATTCTTTAATTAAGTATTGTAGAGCTTAAGGCGACAAAATTCCTAAATCTCAAATTGTAAACTTATGTTACAAATACTTTTGTATTATTATCAATGTCGTGTAAGATGACACGTGTATGAATTTAAGTGGAAGTATTATGAATCTATTGTTGACTTTAAGTCGTAGTTTTTGAAATCGTTTGGATTTTATGAAGTCTAATGAATGAAGTTTCAACTTTCTTTTGAATATAAATGAATTTATTTAAAGTATTGTCGATATTTTGAATTAAAGAGTTTCGCTCTTTACAATAATCCACACCATTTAATAATTTTGCTAATCCCAACACATCTAATCATGCCTATAATCCTCCAAATCATTCATACATTCATCAAAATACCTCATCATCAAACTTCCCCAAAGTTCAACAATCATCACATCGCGTATCCACTGACAATACCATCAAAATACCACTTTCAATAGATAAATTTTTTTTAGCTCTCCAAATCCAAAATTTATAACAACAAATTTCCAATATTCACATGGGGCCACCTAAAAAGAGCCATATATTGGAAGAAATATGTCCCTACCCATTTCATAGGAATTACCTATGCCACACTTTCCACATCACTTTGAACTTCCCAAATTTAATAAATATAAAGGAAAAGGAGACCCTCATGATCATATGAGAGAATTCTATGTAGCTTGTTTAGAGGTTATGCATAATGATACTTATTTAATGCACCTCTTCCTAAGAAGCTTAGGAGGGCAAGCCATCAAGTGGTTTTCATGAATCCCTATTGGCATAAGAACCTTTAACGAACTAGCTGAAAAGTTTATTTCATATTTCTCTTATAATATAAAGCATGAAATAACAATGACTGACTTATGCACTATGAAACAAAACGTAGGGGAAAAATTCACCTCCTTCTTACAAACATGGTGAAAGTTAGCTAGTAAAAGTCCATGTCACATCCCTAAGAAACAACTAGTTGAAAATGTTGATTCAAATAATGAACACTAAAGTAGGGTTCCATCTAAAAATTCTATGCTCAAATTCTTTTGATGAGTTTATCAAAAAGGGGCTTACTATCAAGAAATCCCTGATTACCAAAGGACTTGTCAATATCTTCAAAGAAAATAAAGACTATTAAAAATATTCAAATGAAAATATTGCTATTAGAACAAAAATATTTTTTTTGTTAATGGTGGTGTTGTTGATGCAAAAATGGATCAAACTACCCAACCCACCTTATGCATACAAGCACCAAAAAATTTCAGACCTCAAAAAATATCCAAGACAACACACAAAGAGCACCTCCTAAACTAAATAACACTCCATGACAAAAGTATACTCCCCTACTTGAGCCCATCAAATATGTACTTCAAAAATTAACCCAAGAAAATATAGTCACTTTGCCAAAAATAAGGCAATATAAACCACAAGTCAAGCCCACATGGTGGAAGGACACTGATTTCTATGATTACCATAGGGTAAAAGGACACACTACTCCCAATAATTTCAAATTAAATATCCTTATTCAATACTTAATCAATAAGGGAGATGTTGGTGTGGAGAATAAAAATAATTCCTCAAACAATGGCCACACAATCTTGAAGGATCCATGCATAACCAAAAAAAAGGAAATTCCAATAACTAGGGTAGTACCTCAAGAAAAAATTCCAATTA
Source organism: Sequoiadendron giganteum (assembly GCA_007115665.2). Classification (NCBI taxonomy): domain Eukaryota; kingdom Viridiplantae; phylum Streptophyta; class Pinopsida; order Cupressales; family Cupressaceae; genus Sequoiadendron; species Sequoiadendron giganteum. The sequence goes on from CM021100.1 coordinate 885,373,978, forward strand.
TACTATCAACTATGATTATACAACTAATCATATCCAAGAAGTTTATAACATGTAGCCACCATCACTGATGAGGTATAAATAACCTCATTATGATAACATAATAAAACCCTTCCTCATATATGAAAAATAATTATTCTCTACCAATTAATTAAACTTTAGGCATAATAATTGCTCATCTTTTGAGAAAAATAGTACAAACTTTATTTCTTGTGATTTATTGAAATATCTTGCCAATGCAGATTTAATGGGTAGTTTTAAGTGTTTTGTAGGATAATAATTGGTCATCATACAACAATCAAAAGAGTTCAACCAACACAAGCTCTAGAACAGATTAAAGACATGTGTTGGGAACATGCTCCAAAACTTTAGGATGATGGACTGAAATCATAGTTTCTTTTAGTTAAATTTCTGTTATGTTTTAAAGTTTAAAGACTTCATGGCTCAACTCGAGCCTCTTTAATATTTATGTAATGGGCATTTAAAGACATACAATTTCTTTAAAATATTTTACATAATTTTTCAATGGTAATTTAAACCATCTGAAATATAGGATTTAGTTAGAAGCTTTTTATAAATATGAAATCTCCAGAAGTAAAAGACAAGGCATAATAGTACGGTTATGTTGTCGACATGCTTTCTGAATATATATGAATAAAGAAACTATTGCATATAAATCTCTGAGTTGTTGAAATTATGGATGAGGATTACTTTTAATGGAAGAGATTTTGATTACATTGTGCATGTGACCTGAGAACGTAGGAACCCGCAAGATGGCCACTCAAGGGATGATAAATTAAATAGATGAGTACTTTCCTTTAAATTTTTTTGTCATTTTTATTGCATGGATAATAATTATGAGTGTAGTCATTTTTCATTTTAATTATGTAGATAATAATTAAGTTTGTCGTCTTAGAGTCTAAATTTTCAAAGCACTCGTTGTCTTTCATTTTTTCGTAGTTACTTTCTGTTAACTATTAAAACTATTACTATTATTAATTAGATGTTCCATGGATTGTTTACAATTTTTTCTACTTATGTAGTTTACATGCTTCTTAGTTTAGTTATTTCTGTGTTTTCTAGTTTAGTTATCATGCTTTCTAGATTAATTATCTTGTGCTTCCTAGTTTAAATACTTTCCACCTTTTTAGATAAATTATTTTCCAGTTAAGTAGTAAATGGCTTTAGGTTAAAATAATTTTAGCCGCTCTAAAAATAAAGAAAATCTAAGAGAGATAATCAAGTCACCTTCTATTACAAATAGCCTTGAACACTGCCCGGTCAATATATTGATGTTTTATATTCTAAAGAAATGAGACCTAATGACAACCTATCACTTTTTGGCATCTTTGTCAGGGAAAAAATTATTTCTTGAGTGTTAATAGGAGATACCTTGAATACCTCTTTTAAACCCAAAATACCCCTTTGGCTTCCTTTTCTGCATAGTCAAGAAAAGAGGCCCTCACGAAAGATTTATACCAAAGACCCCCCGAAAATACATTCCAATCATACATAGGGAGGACGAAGGCTCAAAAGAGCACTCTGTTGAAGAATTATTTGAGCGTAATCCACTAGAGACTTTCCACTATTTTCCTAAAGATCACCCAATACAACAACCCGTCATTGAGGAAATTATATAGGAGGAACACATTCCTCTGGACATCATGGGTGATCATAGGGCTGAAGCTAACTAGAGTAGATCTAACTGTAATAACAATGATCCTTTGACACCACGAATGTTCACTTATCCTATTGCTCTAGATGAAGAGGATGATACTACGATGAAAAACATCTCTCTAGCTTTCCTGCCAACCTTTCGATGTTTTTCCTCAGAAGAACTAGACCAGTTTCTTTTCAGATTTAAGGTCTTCTGTAAAAATTATGACTATAAAAATGATAAACAAAAAATGAAGTTGTTTCCTTCTACTTTGAAGGACGTGGCCATGTGTTGGTTTATGGGATTAGCTACTGGATCTATTAGGTCCTAGAATGACATGGAGGCTTCTTTCCTGGAAAAATACCAGAGCTATTGTAGGGTGAGTGATCAAAAGGAGGAGCTGTTTAAACTTAGGAAAAACGAGGATGAGAGTGTAGAGGATTATCTAGATAGGTTTATTTTCTTGTTTAAATGATGTAGAGGAGAGGCCATTAGTCTTGAGATTTTAAGACTATATTTCTAAAGAGACTCGATGAGGATGCAAGAAGAAGCCTTGATCTAATGGAAAAAGGAGGCGTGTCTCTATTAGGCCATGATGACATATATGAGTTGTGTCGGAGTTTATCACTTACTCGAAGAGGAATCCGTAAAACTACTCTTTCTAAAGGGTTTAACGAAATAGGCAAGCTCTGAGAAGAAATAGCGAACCTCAAATTGGACATACTTGTTCAATTGAACACTACACTAGATGACATACAAGCTAAGACACACAATCTTGAGACTTTATCCATCTACTATCCAAGATGTCAAAATAAACATCTTTTGCGAGAATTTCTGCTAGACAAGTTTCCTATTTGTCAACTTTGTGAGAAAAATCATCCTAAAAACCAGTGTGAGGTTCTTACCGATCTCAATAATTCCAAGAAAAGGACTACACAAGTTGAGGAAGAAATAAATGTGGTAAATCAACCCCAAAGAGGGAATTTTTCTTATGGGAAAAATTCTAATCTTGCTTGGAGATCCCAAAACAACTGGACTAGTAATCAATGGACTCCTTCTTGGCCTCAACCACCACCTCAACAACCTAATTGGGGAGTTCCCTATTGGGGACCCTCTGAATGGGAAAACCAATCATGGGGAACTCAGTAGTGGCCAAACCAAACTCAACAACAGTGGTATCCACAACATATTTCTCCTCAATGGAACCAAGGACAAAATCAATTATATACTGGTCCTCAGAGGAATCAACAACAAAATATCCTATTGCCACCCCAAAATCCTCCACAGAGTGAATAGATAAATCAACCTCAGCTCCCAGCGCAACCACTTCCCAATCTTGAGAACAATCAACAAAATACTCTGATATACTCCACTGAACAAGACAATGTTACCGAACTTAATGCCATACATTGTGGAAATGTTTAGTTGCGCTTTGGGAAAACACTTCAACCAACAACCATTGAAGAAATTATGGATGAACCTACTCCCAAAAATCTTGAAAAGGCCACTCCACTTCTAGACACTACTCTACCACCATTGTCAGCAGGAGGTTCCGACTTATCTCAGGAGGAGGGAGGTCACTGTCCAACTAATCTTAGTAAGGATACCATTCCAAAAGAGAAAAATCAAGCACCATTTTTGGAGCCTGAAACCGACCATTCTGAAAGATACTCCAAAAATGCCTTGAACCTCTGAAATTGTGTTAATACAGGAAATTAAACAACTACAAATAGAGTTTCCCTTGTTGCAAGCAATAAAGGAGATTCTGGAGTTGAACCAATTGATCAAACAACTATGCATTAAAAATATGGGGAGGAAACCAAAGAGAATAAATACTGTGCACATCGATGGTTATTTAGCTGAATTTTTGTTTGGAAATACCATTGCTCCAAAATATGATTATCCCGATAGTCCACTGATAACTATCACGATTAATGAGGTAGCAATACCTAATGCATTAGTGGATTTAGGAGCAAGCATTAACGTAATGATTGTGGACATGATGGAAAAATTAGGCCTCACTAATTTATGTCCCACAACTACAGTATTGTAGATGGAAAACCGGTCCATAGCCATTCCCAAGGGTGTTATTGAAAACGTTCTTGTCAAAGTTGATTGATGGGAATATCCAATGGAATTCTAAGCAATTCAATTGCTTACACCCAAAGACAATTATCCAATAATTCTCAAAAGACCATGGTTGGCCACTATTGCAGCTAAAATCGACTGTAGAGAGGGAGGAATGATCATTTCACATCAAAGGACAATAAACATTTATTCTTGTACCCTCCTGCTAAACCCATTGAATATAAAAAAGTTTGGGTTGATGAACCAAAAGAGTCTAATGGTGAAGACAGTTTGGCCTCATTAGCCATGGTAGTTATTAAACAACATGGAGAAGAATTAGAGGATGAGTTAGTAAACGATATAGCACACCTTGCCATAGGCTCATGTGATGAGGAAATGGTGGATGCACCAAATTTTTTAGGACAACCAATCGATGTACATGGGATTGAACAAGAATATACTACTATGGGATTGCCTTGCCCTTTGGCCAATATGATTCCCAGAACTAACCATTTTTTTGAGGACATTGATAGATTTCACTGAATTATACCTCATAGCCGTCCTCTCAATAATTTTTTATTACCAATGCATACTGTCACTTTCACCCATCCGGGAACAAAAACAATTATGCTACTGCTGGGAAAAACCTTGAACATCAATAGTTGGATGAAAAAATCAAAAGAGGATAGATTATTTAATGTTTTTATAAAAATGTCTAAATATTTTTCTTGGGACTATACATACATGAGGGGAATTCACCTAAGTGTTTGTACATATCACATTTATATTGATCCTACTGCAAGGCCAATACGTCAGCCACAAAGGAGACTCAATCTTGCATTAAAAGATATTATCAAAACTAAAATTGAGAAAGTCCTTCGAGCGAGACTTATTTATCCTATTTCTGATAGTAAGTGGGTTTCATCTCTAGTTGTAGTGCCAAATGAAAATGGAAAGTGGAGAGTATGCATAGATTACAGAGAACTTAGAAAATCCATTCACCGAGATTATTTTCCCCTACCATTTGTAGACCAAGTTTTGGACAATTTGGCTGGGAGAAAATATTTCTCCTTTTTAGATGGATTTAGTGGTTACAACCAGATTCAGGTAGCACCAGAAGACCAAGATAAGATGACGTTTACTTGTCCATGGGGAACATTTTCATATCATGTTCTTCCCTTTGGAATTTGTAATGACCCTGCAACTTTCCAAAGAGCCATTTTGGCTATATTTTTTGAGCTTTCCAATGACTGCATAAAAGTCTACATGGATGAATTCACTGTCTATGGGTCAACCTATGATGAAGCCCTTCAAAAATTGGACAAGGTTTTAGAGAGATGCGAGGATCACTGACTATCCCTTAGCCATGAATTTTTTTTGATAATGGTGGAACAAGGAATAATCTTAGGTCATCATATCTCTTCTGAAGGAATTAAGGTTGATCCCAAGAAAATTGAAGTCATTCAACAACTGACTACTCCTGAGACGCAAACAAATGTTAGAAGTTTTCTTGGGCATGTTGGATACTATCAAAGGTTTATAGAAAGCTTCAGTAAGATAGCGGCCCCTATGTTTTCCCATCTCTAGAAAGACGTGGAGTTTAACTAGAGACCTGAGTGTCAACTATCATTTGAAACAATAAAGGAGAAACTTATCTCTGCTCCCACTGCATGGGCCAAATTGGAATCTTTTGTTCCACATTTATGCCGATGATTCAGATGACACAATTGGTGCAGTATTGGGCAAGAAGATGAGAATGGGGGTAAATATGCCATATATTTTATTAGTAAAAATCTGACATCTGCTAAGAGAAACTACAGGACAACAAAAAAAGAATTCTTGGTTGTGGTACATGACATTAAAAAGTTTCGCCATTACATTATAAGGTAGAAAGTTACTATTTATATAGACCATTCAAATGCTAAATATCTGATGAATAAACTTGTAGTAAATGGATGGATAATTAGGTGGTTACTACTCCTTCAAGAGTTCAATGTAATAATAATTGACAGGCCAGGGAAATTTAACGTAGTAGCAGACTTTTTGTCTCAAATTAAAAAAGGTGGGGACTATGCACCTGTACAAGATGAGTTTCCAGATGAAAATTTGTTTGCTATCTCTACAAATACCCCTTGTTTCACTGACATTGCCAACTATTTAGCCACTTCAGAAGTACTGCCTGGTTTTACATCAAAACAAAGGAAGCGACTTGTTAGAGAGAGTGTCCCATTTAAATGGATTAATGGGATACTATTCCATTGTGGCCCTAACATGGTCTTGAGATGATGTGTCAAGGTAGATGAAATGTATAGTATCCTTAGAGCTTGTCACGATGATCCTTCTGGGGGTCATTATTCTATAAAGATAACTTCTCATAAAATATTGGGCACATGGTATTATTGGCCTTTAATGCATAAAGACATCAAAAAGTATGTTCATCACTATGATGAATTTCAAAGGATAGGAAGACCAACAACTTTTGTTGAAATTCCTTTTTAGACATAGGTAGTCCTTGAAGCATTTGAAAAATGGGGATTGGATTTTATCATTCCCATAGATCCTTCCTCTCAAGGGAAAGAATACACACTGTTTTTCATTTATTACCTAACTAAATGAGTAGAAGTTCAGGCCCTACGAGTTGCTAGAGAGGAACAAGTCATTGAATTCCTCTATAATAAGATCTTTCTCAGGTTTGGAGCTCCCATAACCATTGTTATAGACCAAGAACCCCAATTCATGTCCAAAGTTCTCTTGGAATTCATGAACCATTTTCAAGTGAGTCATAAGAAGTAATCTCCTTATCACCCTCAGGAAAACGGTCAAGTAGAGGTGACTAATAGGGAGCTAGAGAACATATTGACAAAAAAAATTCTTCAAGGAGGAGAGATTGGGCTAGGAAATTGCTTGAATTCATTTGGGTGTACAACACATGGAAATCCACAACTGAGTTTAGCCCCTATGAGCTTGTTTTTGGGAAGAAACCTCTCTTGCCCATTGAGTTTGAACTCCAAACTCTGAGAACAACTATGCAGTTGGGCCTGGATCTGAAATGAGCCCAAGTGGAGTGAGTTTTACAGCTAATCAAGTTGGATGAGCTTCGTTTGGATGTTGTCCATCAAACTAAGCTCGTTCAACAAAAATGAAAGATTTGGCATGGCAAGCACATTAAAGAAAGAGAGTTCCATAATGGTGGCCAGGCCTTGCTATTCGATTCCAGATATAAAGATCACCAAAGAAAACCCATAACTCATTGGCTAGGTCCATATGAAATTTTTGAAGTGTTTTCGAATGACATAGTTCAATTGAAACCTATTGATGGTGATATACAAACTCTCTTGGTAAATGGTCATTGCCTATGTATCTACCATAAACCTATCAACAAGGAGGAATTTACAAAATTGGTAGAAATGTAGAGGGAAATCCAATACATTGACTCTTCCTTGGTAGAGTCAATATAACCTTGCATATGAAAAATAAAAAATAAAAAAAAAAATGTATAAATATATGAAAAATCGTAATAAAAATGCATGTGTATAAATTTGTTTCAAATAATTCTTCATTAATTCTTATTTCTTTGGACTTGGCTAAATTTTGTTTTTATTTTGTAGGACTTTACTATAAATAAAAAAAAACTTCCGAAGCACCTTGCTACGATGCTCCGAAACTTGTTAGTTTGGGACCCTGGTGCTCCTGAACTTACCTTCGATTGCGGCGGTGTTCCAAAACTTATGAGATTGATTGCAATGGTGCTCCAGAACTTGCATTTCAACTTGTCGCATCATGCATTTGGTTCCTGTAGAATGGTGATTGGTCGAGAAAAGCTCCAGAAGTTCAAGTTCACTCATACATCCATTTTTCTTCTTTTCGGTTGCATCTTTTGATGATGCTCTAGAACCTTCCTTCGGTTGTTGCTCTGGTTGCATCTTTCGATGATGCTCTGGGACCTTACCTTTAGTTTTTGCACCGGCTGCATCTTTCGATGATGCTCCATAGCTTGTCAATTTCAGGTGCTTCGATGCTCTGGAACTTATTCACCTTCTTCATTTCGAATTTATTCCTCAAGCATGCTTTGAAACTTATTTCACTTGTTTCGAGTGCATTCTCATAAGCATGCTCCGAAACTTATCCATTTCTATTCCATCGCCTTTTTCCATAAAATTTAAATTTCTTTTCGATGCTTTGATTTTTCAAACCCATGTACACATGCCTTCTTTTGGTCTTAAACAACATTTTGAAGTGATTGCTAACATTCGGTTTCAATTTTTGGCTTCAGTGGAATCTTTAGGATTCAACCCCAGGCTTCTAATGGCCTCAACAAGCTCTCAAGTTAATTAGAAAAAGGAACATTCAAGTCTAATAGGTTCTCTTTCCATTCTATTATAACATAATTGTAAAAAAGTCAAATGTAATATGAGACACGTGAGTCATGTGACTTGGATTAAGATCCTATGTGTTCATCTTTTCTATATAAGGGGATTTGAGCCTCATTGTAAGGGGTTTTGAATATTTTTGGGTTGGGCTTATTTTAAGAAATCTCAAGTTTAAGTCTCAGTGTCAGAAAGATAGCTTGTAAGTGTTATTTTTTGAAGTACTATTGCATATTTTTAGTTGAGTTATATGAACAACATACTTCCATTAAATGGAAAATATCTTCAAAATTTTAATTCGATTTACTCTTATGAATAAAATGATCAAGCATTGTTGAGTTCATTTTAACAATTTGTGTGTCAAGTATTTTGTGAATTATTTTATGCTCAAGGAATAGAGTAAATAATTTTCATAAAATGCAAGGGTATTGTGTTGCATAGGGATTCTTAAGTAGAGTTGTATTTGGATGCCATTTGTAAGATATTTTATTGCATGCCAATAATATCAATTATCCACTAGAATATGCTTGAATTATTGTTAGGAAAAGGTTTACAAGATTATTTCTCTCTGTAGCTAAGGATAAACATTGGTATTGAGAGACTGAACCCATTTGAGGTTCAAAATATATCTCTAAAATGACAAATCTCAAGATATTCATAAGTTATTATTCATTATTTGTGTACTCATACTTGTATCTAAAGATATATAAGGAATTTACCCATTTTTTGTAGTTTATTCTACAAATCCTTGTCATAACATATTCATCCTTCTGGTGGTCCCTATCCTTTTCATTTTGAAATAATGTGGAACTCTCATCCTGATTTCAAAAAGAAAAATTGCTGAATGGTGGAATATTCCTGTCCAAGGTTCCCCTATGTTTAGGCTTCGCTATAAACTTAAAAATATTAAAATGATGGTTAAAGGTTGGAACAAGAATGTATTTGGGGATGTTTTTCAAAGGAAAAAACAGATCGAGGGGAGGTTGAGGACCTTGCAGAAGAATATGGATGAGGGAGATGTCAGTTAGCGGACTAACAATCAAGAAAAGGATGCCAGAATGGATTGGGAAAAGGTTTAAAAAAATGAAGAGGTCTTCTGGAAGCAAAAATCTAGGGTCCAATGGTTGAAGGAAGGAGATAGGAAGACATCCTTTTTCCATGTTTCTGCCATCAAACATCGGAAAAGGAATCAAATTTCTAAATTGATAAGTGCCTCTGGGGAGGTGATATCTAATCAAGCTCATATTAAGTCCTGTGTGGTTAATTATTTCAAGGAGGATTTTTTGGCCCCTACAGGGGTGCCCAACATGGCTATGGATCGTAAGATCCTCCAACATCTCCTTGCTGCCATCTCTCTGGAGGATAACTTGGGAATTATTAGGAGTGTTTCCACGGAAGAGGTTTGGCTGGCTACCTTTAGCATGGGGGCCTTCAAAGCTCCAGGACCTGATGGGTTTCCTCCTGCGTTCTTTCAAATCTTCTAGGATATTGTGGGCTGGGACCTTGTGCTTGCGGCTAGGGACTTCTTTAAATATGGTGAGATTCTTAAACAAATGAATCACACTTTCATTGCCCTTATACCCAAGATTAGTGAGCCTCTTTCAATGTATGACTTCCGACCTATTAGTCTTTGTAACACCTTCTATAAGATCATTTCTAAGATCCTTGTTAACTGGATCAAACCTCTACTAGATAAAATTATAAGTCATACTCAAATGGGGTTGGTCCAGGGGTGACACATTCTTGATGCTTCTTTGACTACCCATGAACTGCTCCACTCTATGGATAGATGTAATAATGCGGGGATGGCGCTTAAGCTTGACATTTCCAAAGCTTATGATAAGGTTCTATGGGAATTCATTCCAAAGGTCCTGGCTAAGTTTGGCTTTAACAGTTCGGTCATTAAGCTCATTATGGAGTGTGTTTGTACTGTTAAGTTCTTGATTCTGGTGAAAAGATCCCCTTGCGGATTCTTCTCTGCTGGTAGAGGGCTTAGACAACGATACCCTCTCTCCCCCTATCTCTTTATTATGATTACCGATGTGCTTAGTAGGAATTTTACGAGTATGCTATCAAAGGGCTCCATATCTGGTGTTAGAGCGGCTACTTCTCTTTGTCCGATTGTTGTGCAACAATTTGTGGATGACACATTTCTATTTGGGAAGGACTCTGTTGTGGAAGCTAGGAAGTGGAAAGCTTGCCTTAACAGCTATGCCTCCTACTCTGGTTAGTGCATCAACTACAATAAGAGCAAGATTTACTTCTTTAATTGCTTGCCAAATTTGGAAAACAGGGTGACTGTGATCCTAGGATGTGTTGGGGATTCTCTCCCGTCAGTTTACCTTGGGCTCCCATTAACAGTTAAGGAGGTTCAACTGAAGTTCTGGAATTCTATCCTGGAGAGGATCCAAAGGAAGTTGGCTGGATGGAAGGGCTCTTTACTTAGTCATGCTGGAAAACTCCAACTTCTTATTACGGCTATACAAGGTATCCCCACCTACTTTCTAGATATTTTTAAGATGCCCAAGTATATTGCGGAAAAGTTTGAAAGAATTCAAAGGAATTTCTTTTGGTCCGGTACTAAGGAAAAAAAGAAGATAGCTTTGGTAAAATGGGAAAGGGTTTGTCAGGCTAAAAATTGTGGTGGGCTTGGAATAAGGAAGATTGTTATCTCTAACAGGGCGCTGATGGCCAAGGTTGGGTGGGACTAGTTAAGGAACACCAAGGACTGGTGCAAAATTCTGAATGCTAAGTATCTCCAGAACAGGCCTTTGATTGATTGTCTTTCAGAACCCCATCCCCATGGTTCAGTTATCTGGAGGAGTATCTGCAGCACACAAGGCTTGCTAAAAAAAAGGATCAAATGGAAAATGGGAAACAGGGTCAAAATCAGATTCTGGGAAGATGCTTGGCTTTTGGACTCCCCCTTGGCTTGTTCCGATTTTGAGCGGTGATGGATGAAGCTCAGAGATTCTTTGGTTTATATATTAGCAACTATGTGGCTGGCCCTCCTGGAGCTAGGATTTGGAGAGATCTCTCTCTTTGCTGCCCCCACTCTCTTGACCTAGGCCGCCTAGCTAGATCCCTTTAGGTGTTGCTCTCCAGTATCAAGTTTCCTTCCTATGACAGGGAGGATGAGTTCTTTTGGGCTTTAGATAAGCAGAGGAATCTTTCAGTTCGATCCGCTTACAAACTGTTGACTAATGAAATTTCTATTGAGGAGCACTAGAGGAGGGTTTGGAATCGTCACATGATCCCTAAAATAAATTTCTTCTGGTGGATAGCCTGTCATAATAGGATCTTAACTCAAGACAATTTGAGAATTCGGAGGTTGTGCTTTCCCAATAGATGTTTTCTTTGCAAGGAGGGGGAGGAAACTGCCAGCCACCTTTTGTTACACTGCTCGTTTGCTGTTGAAGTTTGGGGGATGGCTTTTGAGAAACTTGATGTCCATTGGGTTATGAGCAAAGACCTTTTTTTGTTTATTCTGGGCTGGAATGGGCCTTTTTTCCATCCTCTGACTGGCGAAATTTGGAGGCAGACCCCCCCAATCTTAGGTTGGTGTTTATGGAAGGAGAGGAATAACAGGGTTTTCAGGAATATTGAGCGGAGCCCCAAGGAGGTGTTTGGCATTGGTGTTCGGCTCATAGAGGAGAATATCTCCCTCTTTGATGGGAAACTTCTTGAGTTGGGGCCGTTGGACTACGAAATAAAAATGGCTAAGGAATGGCATCAAGATCTAAAGGCTAATGCCTTTGATAATTCAAAACTATTAGCTAGGAAAAATACCAAATGGGAGCCTTCGGTTGTGGATGGTTCAAAATTAATTTTGATGGGGCTGCTAAAGGAAACCCAGGAAGGGCAAGTATAGGTGGGATTATCAGAGAATCTATGGGAAATATGGTGGCGGGGTTTGCTGGTGGCATTGGGGTTCAGTTGGCTCTGGTTGTTGAGGCTCGTGCGCTGTTCATGGGCCTCAAAATCGTTGTTTCTCTGGGGATTGTTAATCTCCATATTGAAGGAGATTCCAAAGCGGTGACAGATGCAGTGGAAAAAGATAGATTTATAGGTTGGAATACCAAGGAAATTTTGATGGATGCTAGCTTCCCTATGTCCAAATTAAGGGACAAAAAGGTGACTCATATTTTTAGAAAAGGAAACCGTGTGGCGGATGCCTTGGCTAATCTTGGCTCGGGTTGGGATTCGGCTAGATGTTGGAGGAATAAGGAAAGATTTCCGCCAAATATTCAAGCTTTGATAGAGTGGGACAAGGCTACCATGGGTTATAATGATTTTCAACTTTTGGATTACGAGAGCTGATTGGGGGGCCCACTGGTTAATTTGGGTGTGCTGGTGGATGAATGTCAATATTGGTATGGAGTACAGGTGGAGTTTTCCTGGTAAAGCTAAGTGTGTGTGGGGCAAGGAAAGGAGCATCCACGTGTCTATCCTTTGGACTTGGTGGATGGGTTTAGTTTATAAGATTATGATGAGATGGTGGGGAGGGGATTTATTTGAGGAGATCAAGTCTAGTTTTGGTGGCGTGATGCGGGTTAATTGGAAGGACATGACTTCTTATCAGGTGTGGGACCGTACTATGCATGCTACTCTTTTGGGAATTGGATAGCTTGTTTTATCTCCTCATTGCATTTGGAGGAGTGAGTATTTATAATGATGTGACTTTCTATGATATGATTTGGCCGCATTCTAGAGACTTCAGGCTGGCTAGTTTAGCTAGGGGTTCCTAAAAAGACGGACCACGAGAGCCTTAAGGCATTTTTCAGAGGAGAGGAGACCTCGGTTAGGAACCAGGCGGGGTTTGAAAGGGAAGAGCTTCCTAAGCCATGGGACCAGGTTTGCATGGTGCTGATGAAATATGTTACGTTGGAAGGTAGACACAAAACTTGTTTCTTTTATCATTTCCCTCTATTAAACCACCTTAGGCATAAAATGCTGCTTAGTTTCCCGTTTTTACTTCTAATGGACCTAGAAAGTTCGGTGGACAAGTGTAAAATGTCGGCCAAATGAAATCCCTATGATCTTCTACCACTCCCACTCCATCAGGGGCTAATCCTCTGCCTTTATCACTTTCATCTTGCCCTCTACCTGCCTAAAGCCATCACTGATGTCCGCGTTGAAAACATTGAACCCCTCTCTACGGTGCATATCTCCCCGGTCGAGTCCAAGAGCCCTCCTCGGAAGTCTAATATTGACAATATGGGGAACGCCAAAACCAAAATTTTCACCAAAAATCTTAAGGCTGGGTTAGGCAAGGCCCATGCCAGTACGACGGAGGGGCTCTGTGAGCTAAAAACCACTCAAGCTAACACGACTGTTACTATCACTATGTCGAAAAAAGGTAAGGAGAAATGCATGTAGGCTGCGACTGTTAAAGATGGTAAGGGTAAGAATGCGGTTAGGAAATATTCCAGAGGGGATACGGTTGTGGGGAACACAAAGATCACTGGAGGGGAAAGTGTTAGGAGGAGATCTGGGAGGTTGGCTAAGAACAACAAGAAGAGGTTAATCATTGAGGATTCAGAGGAGGAGCAGTTGGACAACAAGGGTTACAAGGAAGAAGAGTCTGAAGATGTAGAAGAAGATATGGTGGAGAGGCCCCAGCTTACTTCGGTGGACAACAAGCTCCCTTTTGATGGCTCTGGCTCGCACTCTCCGCAACCGTTGGTGGATGAGCCTAGTGAGGTTCAGGGTGCTATGGATGTTGGGGTGGATTCAGACAAGGTGGCGAAGAGATTGGACACTCTGGACAAAATATTTTGAGGGTTGACCCGCTTCACCATGAAACTGGGGCACTTTATTATGAGTACTCTGTCTAATGCCATAAAAGAGGAACTGGAGGGGAACAATAGCCAAGAAAACAAAGAGTGGGTGGGAGACGAGGCGGTGGACCTCTTGATTAAAAATTGGGACAATGCCAGATAGTTGCTCTTGGTGCTGGTCTGTCGGTTGTTTCTCAGTTGTTGATGTGCTGCCTTTGGGCTGTCTCTATTTTTTCCTATTTATGTTAGCTGTTTAAGACTTGTCCTTTTTTGGCCCTAGTGGCTCATTGTGTGGGGTACATCGCCCTGTAAATGTTGTTTAACTTTTCAAAAACATATGAGAAGTAATATACTAAGTCAATATCATGTTGAAATTGCTTGTCATTTGGTAATATTGATAGAAGGTATACCCACATAGGTCTGTAGAGCCTAAAGTGTAGAAGGATTTTAGATCCTTGTTCATTGTTCAAACTTTCTAGTCTTTAGATAATTTTACAAGCTAGTTGGAAAAAAACCAACAGGTTATACCTATGTAAGAGTTGAATCCTTACAATTAACATTTTGATAGAGCCCCATTAGGCGAGCATTTATAATTCTTGTACACTTATCACATAATTAAGTTTGATTTATTTTGGGATGGGATTGAAGGGGATCTCTGGAAATTTATGGTAAAATACATGGTATGCCAACAAAATAAAGGTGATATATTTAATAATTTAGAGGTGGGAGGAGGTATCCATGAATTTCATCACTAGTTTGCATAGGTTTGAAGGAAAACATCTCATTATGGTTGTTGTGGATTGACTCATCAAATATGTACTTTTTTGTTCTTTGTCACACACATTTGTAACAAGCACTGAAACAACAAAATTTTTGGATACCATTCAAAAGTTGTATGAGACTCCAAAAATCATAATAAATGATCATGATCCTATTTTGATAAGTAATTTTTGGATTGACTTATTTTAATCTATGGGCACTCAAATTGCTTGTACCTAATAATATCATCCCTACTTAGATGGATAAACTGAGGTTGCTAACAAGTGGTTGGAGGGATATCTTGGACATTTTGTTTTAGATTAGAAAGAGAGATGGGTGCAATGATTTCCATTATCAAAATGGTTATATAACACTTTTTTTCATAGTTCATTCAACATGTCTCCATTTTTGGTACTATATGAGTACCATCCACCATTCATCACCTTTTCATTGTAGGCAAAACCAAAGGTTAGAATAGTTGAAGAGCACCTTTAGCATCAATATGAGGTACTCTCTAGTATTAGGGAGAACTTGATAATGAAATAGAATATTATGAAGCAACGAGTTGATCAACATCACAGTGAAAAGAACTTTAAAGTAGGAGATTGGATCTTTGTGTGATTACAATCATATAAGTAGATATCATTGAAACAATAGAAGAATGATAACAAGCTTGCATCTGAGCATTATGGCCCTTATAATATTTTACATTAGATTGGAAGAGTAACATACAAATTGGAGTTTCCTAAGTCAAAAAAATACACCTAGTCTTCCATGTTTCCTACCCGAAAAAATCTATTGGACAAAGAGATTCAACTTAGTAAGAGTTGCCCAAGCTTGATGAGGAGGATAGTGATTTTGGAAACCAGGGGAATATTTTAAATAAACACTAAGAGGCTGCAAATAGGGATTATTATAGAATACTTGATCAAGTGGAAGAATTATCCTATTGGAGACATATGCAAAAAATGAATATTTCATGCAAAAACATTCACAATTGATTTGCGTTGAAGATAACACTTCTCTGAAGAAGGGGCATGCTATGCTCTTTACCTATTGATTGTATTAGGATATGTGTGGCCAACTTGTGGCTAGCATAACCCCTAATTAAGTAATACAATCATTTCTATATTCTTATATAGGTAGTTAGTTCATCTTGAGTTGCATCCATGACATAAGTATGGTACATATAGGAGCTAGTGGTTTGTTTATTATTACCATATTACAAATTATGTTCTTATTGAAGACTTTTGAAGAATTGTCCTCTTGAAACAACTTATTATTACCAAGTATTATCAAATATTTAGACATTATTTCTTACTATATTCTTGTCTTATACAACCAATTTCATTACAAAAAACTTAAAAATTATTATCATTAATATAAAAATAAACTAATTAAACAAAATTGTTACTTTCTAACTACAAATAACTTATAATATCTAACATTATATAGAATATATTATTTCCCTACATTACTTAATCTTTAGTTGATCCAAGAAAATATCTAACAATATTTAGCTGATAGGCTACATATAGTGTGAGATTTGAGCCCGAAACAAGACTCACACCTGCAAATGACGGTTGATTCATTGAAAAACAAGTTTTAGTTGTCGTTTAATGGTAAATCAACTTCCATTTAATGGTAAATGCCTCCAAAATCTCACTTATCACTTAAAATCTAGATAAATATTGATATCTAGTTGGATGGGAACAATATATTTCCATTTGCAATATTTTTTGTCAATTTGATGACAACTTTCTTTTTCATTTTACATTGCTTTATGTTTTAAATATATATGCAAATATTTCAAAATTATATCTAGTACTTAAATTCTTTAAGGAGATTTTATAGATTTGTTTAAGTTTATTTCATTCTATTATTTAACACTTATTATCAATTGTTTAATCAAACGACATACAACTAGAATTTGTAACATATGACATCCATACGTATCCATGCACAAACACATACTCTCGAACATATTAACATACATATAATTTTCTATCGACATAATCCTTAAATCTCCTATAAGTACAAGTACTAGTACACAAAATCAACAAGGCCCCATACCTTATCATTAGCCCTATACAAAACAACCATTTTAGTGAAGTGCAATTTTAGTTAATACTTCAGAAAAAATGTCAAATGATCCTAAGGTAAGGGCACACATGAAACCGTTAAAAAGGTAACTCTCTAGAAGTATTTTTCAATGAAAGCATTAAGGCAACTCTTTTAGAAGTTTTTTCAATGGACCACACTCGACCAGGGACCTTCTCACATCCTTCCATGATGATTGGTGTATAGGTGGAGGGGCCAAAACTGTAATTAGACAAGATTTTGTCTCAATGCAACTAATTGATGAGGACCCATGAACCTAGTTGGGCATATACACATTTTTAAATATAAGTTTGTTATGGAGTGGATTGGATGGGGGCAATGACCTGTACAAGCTTTCCATCACTTCAATGGTGAAAATGAAAACATCATTATACCACATTCCCCAACAACAAACAATAGCCTTCTAACTAAATACAGCATTCTTCAACTTACACAAACATCAGGTAGTTGTTTTATAGGTAGTGCGCTCCTTCCAATAGTAGACATCACAGGCTCCACATAAGAATGAATCACCAGCAAACATAACTAATCTAATCATATCTTAATCCAATAATTAGCAATAAATAACATGTACTTGACACAGGGAGGCAGCGGGTAGTTTCATTTAAAACATGCCATACAAGTAGCCGTTGGGGTGCCTTCCTCATCGTTATCAGATAATTCCGCCAAATTTTTCACCAAATCCCAACTGCTTCACGTTTCCCATGCATTTGGGCGGAAATCTGGGCGAGTGTTCTGTTTTTTCAAGATAGACTGGGTGCATATTTGAATTCTGAGAGTCTTTGAAGGCTGAAATATCTGATTCTCCAAATTTATAGGCACTGTGGAAGAAGAAAAGGAAGCAGCAATGAGTCCATGGCTTCGGAGAATTTGGATCCCAATATAATAGAGCAAAAGGAGAGAGTTAAGAAATTGATAAGAGTTTTTGAGAATATGAAGCTTCCTGCAGAGTCAACCAGGGCCTTCTCCACCCCTAATGCATTGCCATTTGCTGTGAATAGGAGGAGATTTGTTAGTAATGGGAAAGTTGGTAATGGTAATGTTAAATCTGGAGGAGGACAGGAGAATAGTCATAATAAGGTTGAGAGATGGACAATGGCAATGGCAATTAGTAGTGATCATAGGCCATTAGCTGAGAGGCAACCAAACACTAATACTAACATTCTGTCTCTCAGTTCTTCTTCTTCTTCTTCTTGTTATTTTGATTCAGAACAGTCCCATCACAAGAATGATGGTGATCACAGTGATGAGATGCAGAGCTCTCAATCATCAGTGCCCAGTGATTACAGGTCAGAAATACATCATCACTCTCCTTTCGTTCTTTGTTTTTCCTTCCTTTTTGTAAAGATTTGAGTAGATTTTTTTTATGTGAATCACATCATACTGATACATCATCACTCTCCTTTCGTTCTTTGTTTTTCCTTCCTTTTTTTAAAGATTTGAGTAGATTTTTTTATGTGAATCACATCATACTGTTATAGATTAAGAAGACAATCTCAACTTTTTCTTTCTTTGTTTTAAGATTTGAGTGATTTTTTTTTTTTTAATCACATCATATTGTTATAGGTTGAAAGGACAATCTTAACTAGATATTTCTTTTCATTTAAGCTTCCCAAGCACTATGTTAAATGGTTTCTAAATTTCAAACTCAATAATATATAATGAGTTTTAAAATTTTATATAGGTTGGGATGATAATTTAAAATAAACATTATATTAATCTGCATGGGTAGCAGTTGGTTTGGGTGGTGGGTTTTCTCTCCATTGATTTCAGATTCGATTCGGAGGCCCGGGTTTGCCTGATGCATATGATTTGTGGGTGATTGCCTGCATCCCCAGAAGACAAAAAAATAGACTTAACACAAAATAGATTGGATGCTGGACTGGATCGCATACCTCTGAATCACAAAAAAAAAAGAAAAAAGAAAAAAGAAAAACAAAGTAGATAATACGAGCACACTTATGATTCAATCATCTTAAAATGATTTTAATTTTAATTTTAATTATTTTGATTATGATATTAGGAATTAAAAGTCAGCAGGCAATATCATGATTGTAAAGTTAATATATAATGACCTCGGATTGAGCAGATCATGATTATACAGTTAATGCCTTAATTAGTTGAGAAAATCATGACTGTAAAGTTAATATTACATAACGAGTTTGCTTTGAGTGCTTTGGTAGGTAGGACCTTTCTTGTTCCCAGTAGGTCCCAAAGTTAGGAAGATGATAAACATTCAAATGAATCACAGAGAAAAATTGGGAAGGACTTCTTCAAACTCGAGGTTGAAGTGGAAGAATGAAATAAATGTCTTAAGACACCAAAGAAGGATTGGCTTCTACAGATGGCTTTATCTTGTACATCAAGAAGATCTCTAGCCTTTTGTTCTTCTCCATTAAAATGACCAACACAGGCTTAATTAATTAGTAAACATTGTTTCTGTCAGTTTGTCTGCCACAAGCTAGTTTTGAGGAACTTAGATTATGAATGCAAGGAATTTACAGCGTGTTCAATGTCACCATGAATATAAAAAGAACAGATGGTTAACAGATCTAGAAATTTCTAGATTGCTAATGATTGGTCTTACTGAATTAAATATGTAATAATCTTCCAATATAGATTTTTGGTAATTTACTTGCAAAGTAGCAGCCAATTTGCAATACATTTTCCATAGGTTTTCCCTGCCAACCACACTGATCATCATGGATTTGGGTTTTTTAGAATGAACTATGTAAGGCTCTTTTCCTTGAGACAATTATGAATGCCCAATTTAGTTCTAATGTGTTGATTTGTCCCTTCCTTTCATCCTTGTGCAGTTATGGGGGCAGAAGAAAATGCAAGAAAGTAAGTCAGATCTTCTCTCTTCTTATTGTGCCTTTTAGATTGGGTGTATGCCATCTCATGGATTTCATTGACCATTTGGAGTTGGCTTTCAGGATTTTAATTCAGAAAAAGGATCTGTTTCTCCACTGTGGGACTGGAAATGGAAGAAAGAAGTGAAAGTCACTTCTGCACAACCTTTCAGACTAAGAACAGAGGTACAAAATAATTACAGTTTTGTGGTTGTGAGTGATTGTTGTTAATTACAGTTTGGTGGTTGTGATTGTTAATAACAGTTTTGTGGTTGTGATTGTTATTGTCATGGGTTGACATTTAAAGGAATTTGGACAGCTTCAGCTTTTTATCCAAATTATTTCATGTACCAACCAAATCATTAATGTTCCTTGGAGGCCAATGTCTTTTTATTAGTTTAGAACTTTATTGAATTTACCTTTTTTTAATAATTTTTTTTTAATATAGAAATTTGTTTGTAGCCTAGTTCTGTAAAATGTATTCAGGGTTTAAACTTGTGTTTCAAAATATTAATATAATTTTGTCATTTGATTGCAAGTTATTGAGGCTTTTGGTTTATCTTATATTTTAGATTGAGTTTATAATTTTGATTAATTTGTAATTTATTCTTTATAATTTTTTTTTTTTCTGTTTTATGAATACTTTAAAATATATATTTATTTAAATATAAATTTATAAATGTATATAAAAAAATATAGTTTGATAATTATTAGAAAAAAAGTTATTGTAACTTAATGTAAAGTTATTGTTAATAAATGTAAATTTATTATAATTTAATTTGATTAAATGTTTTGTAGCAAAGAGGTCAAATAAAAGTGCAACAATTTATGAAAAAGTTACACCAAATATTAAATGAAGAGAAAAAGTATAGGGTACCTCGTGCTCAAGGGTTGCCATGGACAACAGATGAACCACAAGTAAGTTAGAAATGTTAAATCCAATTGAATGAAGGTTTATTATTAATTTTTGTTGTGTCAAAGTATATTTTATATTATTGAATTTTTAGAAGATGACTTTTTAACAATGTTTCTGTTCTATATTTTTGAAATTGTTAGGTTTTGCAAAAACCCCCAGTGAAAGAACAAACCAAGCCATTAGATGTTAAACTTCATACTGAGATTAGATCAATTGCACGAGCTCAATTTGATCTTTTTGTAAGAATTTTGATCCCAAGTTATCTTATTTCAATTAAAAAACACTCTACATTGTTTAGTATTCAATTTTTATTTTTAAATATTGCTTTCAAACCAAAATTTCAATAATTTTTATTTTAAATATTTCTTTCAGTATTTTATATTTCTAAATACATTTCTTTCAAAGAGTAAATATCAAATTAGTCCAATTTAATTTATTTTAAAATAAAAAATAAAATTTAATCTTTGTTGTTTGTTTTGTACATTTAAATAGATGAAAGAAAAATTCTATTTTCTTGAACAACAAAAAATAGAAGAAGAAAGACTTGAAAAGGTACTATTTTCTTATATATGAAAGTTTATTTTTAAAGTTTAGAGATTATGTCACATTGACATTTTATTTATAAATTTAATTTAACTTTCATATATTTGCAGCTTCTTCAAGAAGAAGAAATCAAGATTTTGAGAAAAACAATGATCCCTCGTGCTCAACTCATGCCATATTTTGACCATCCATTTATACCAAAAAAGTATGCTTTACAAATTTGTAAATTAAAACATCAATTTTCTAGATAATATTTTTATAAATTATCAAAAAATATTTTTTTTACTATCAAACATTAATATAATTTTATAAATTATGTTTTTGGCAGGTCAACAAAATCTCCAACAATTCCAAAGGAGCCCAAATTCCACAATATACATCAGACAAAATGTTCAACACAAAAATACAACTTACACATTTGAAAAACTAACAAAAATTACTAAAAAAATTACAACTTTGACTACATAAAAAGTAATTTGTATGTATATTCATGTAGAGTATATTTCCTTAGCCTAGATTCCCATAAGTGCTACCATATTTCCTTTTTCAAGATTGATTGTGAAGGTATCAACTAACTACAAGTTCATTGTATTAAGTAGCATACTGGATTGTTCTTGGTATGTAATGGGGTGGTTTTATTTTTTATTATTATTGAAGTATTGTAAATTGAGTCAAAAAGATGTATCATCAATATTTGAAAAGTATTTTTAAAAATATTTGGAGTATCTTTGTTATTCTTAAAAAGTAATTAGTATTTTTTTTATAAAATGAAGTTTCAATTCTAGTTTTTATGATTTAATTTTTAAACTTAAAAAATAATATTTCTTATATAATAATTTTTAAATATTATATATTATTCATAAATGGGATGTAAATATTACAAAACATTTTAAGTCATAAATATTCAAAGAATTAATAAATTTGTAAATAAAAAATCTTCCAAATATTAGTAATTTTTTTCATATATTAAATAAAATTTCAATTAATCAATCATTTTATTTTTAAACTTCTACATATAAAGATTAACAAATAAAAAAAATAAAAAATATTAATAATTTATAATTGTATAATAATAACTTATCTTCCATAAATATAATTAAGCTTTTTTATTGGAATATAAGAAACAATGGTAATAGTTATGAGTATTGATCCTTGTTTTCATTTTATTAAGAAGTGGTAATAGTTATGAGTATTGATCCTTGTTTTCATTTTATTAAGAAGTGGTAGTTATATGTTCTAGTAGTAATTTAATTATGAATCTTAATTAATTTACATTTCATAAATATGATTATAATCAATGCCATTTTTATATACTTTCATATTCTACATTCAATACGATCATTTTTATCATTTTAATTGTGTATACAATTTAAATACTATTCAATAATACATTTAATTTAAGTAAACTATGAATCTTTCTATTTGTTGATTATTTTGTTAATTTTTAATATAAAGCTACTATGATTTAAGCTAGTTTTAAAGTAATTAAATATAATTATTTTATTTATATTAATGTAAATTATATTTTTTTGCTAATTGACTTGGGTTGGGTATTTAGGGGCTACAAAAAAGAGCAATAAAGTATAGATTCTAGTAGTCAATAGGGTCGCAGATCCATCAATGTACATATGTAATTATTAAAATTCTAAAAAATCTCAATACCCTCTTTTTCTAAAAAAATCTCCCCTTCTTCAAAAAGCATGTGATTATATTGGAAAATGTAAGAGTTGGTGTAGAATAACTCTACACCATGCAAGATTTGGCTGAAGATTATAGCTACCTAAGATCTAGGAACTTTATGAAAGCACAAGAAAGATTAGATATGAAAAAGTAATTTTATTCTATCAAATGATGCAATCAATATGAACCAAGGTGAGACATAGGATTAAAAAATATTATGACACTTGTGTTTTAATCCTATGTTATTTGACAACTATTCATAACTACTTAGGACACATGTGTTAAAAGTTAAAAGATAAGATAAGATCTAATGACAACTAGATCCATCAAACCCCTATTTACACCAACACCCCCTCGTAAGTGCAATTTAGGGAGTAGTTGATTATTATGCAAAATGACACAAAGATGGGTCCTAGCTACGAGGCCATGTTAGGTACCCATGTACAAATGAAAATGCAATCTCTCACAAATGGAGAAAGGGAGAAAATCCAGTGGGATAAATCTCCTCTCCAAAAAAGACATGAAATACAAAATGCTCTCAATGGTGCATGAGAAGGACACAACCCCATGAGAGGAAAATGACCTCCATAAGAGAGACCATGCAACCCCACCTCAATGTTGAGTCACCTACAATGATGGTAGAAGCTCAACATTGAATTTTGGAGGTGATTCAATAAAGTCAAACGACGTTCCTCCGCTTAGGAAGAAACAAAACCAAGATGGTATGCAGGATGCCTTCCCATTCTTGAAAGGAAGATGTAGGAATAAGGATGATGTGAGATGACTAAAGAATGCTCAATTATCTCTATGTTGATGTCGAAATTTGTAATACTCCAAATAGGCATTCTAGGCCACACTACTGAAAAAGACAATTTATAATTTCCTATAAATGATGGTAGAACACAATCCAAAGACAAGGATACCTCCTTTGAAGACAAAGAAGCCTCCTCCAAATTTTGTCCAAAAGAATTCGAACTCACGTCAAACTACAAAGAATGATCATGTAGAGAATGAACAAGAGGGTCAGAATGTTCCCTCACAAAAATTGAAGAAGGATCATCTCCATCAAAGAGAAGATGAATGCAATCAATGGTGTCTCCCAAATCTGAAATGCAGGACTCATAATATAGAAACCAATAATGTCTATCATGTAATCATCCCAAGTAGCCATCTCTGGAAGATGATGTATGTCCTATTGCATTGAATCACAAGGAGCCAAATCTATGGATTCACAAGCATCCTCAAGTACAATAGTAGATGAAGGAGATGAGATCTCAATGCATATGTCATTCAACTATGCCTGTCATCCCCCATTGCATCCTAAAAACATGATGAAGTAAGATCACTAGATGATTCTGCCAATGCTAGATTACAAGATTCCTCAGCCTCAAGGTGTTGACTCACAGATGAAGAAGATGAACCCTTTAAATCTAGATTAAGAGACCTATAAATTGAAGTCTCAATAAAAGTCTTGGTAGGAGAAGGAGAAGGTTCTATGTCATTAAAAATACCAAACATTTCCCAATGAGTAAGCTCAACAGTTGTTTTATCATCAATAGGTCAAAACTCAACAAGTGGAATAGGACAAACTGCAATAAGATCCTCCAGGAATGGAGGTTCATTCAAGTCTCCATACATCTCCCAAAGTCTAGTCATAATTTCACGAGGGATCTCAATACCATCAATGGCCAATTGTGTGCCAATATCATAACTACAACCAATTACTCGCAAGATATGTTCTATTCAAGTATGTCCCACACAACTCTCTTCCATTTTGATGAAGGTTTATGAACTAGTCCATAGAGATATGGTAAAATATTAAGCCATCTGCAATGTGTTAGGATTCTATCTCACCAAGACTTAAAGTTCCATCAATTTAAATTTATTATAGTAAGTTGTGTTTTTATGCCCATATTAAACTCCCCAATTTTAGTCACACAATAAACCAATAAAGAGACATAAGCTAATGTAAGGAAAAATATTACCCCCCCAAAATTACTCAATCATGAAACCCCCCAAGCAAGATATGATTTGTGGCACTTTATACTATGTGTGATTATATGTGCCACTTGCCAACATTAGCGAAGTGGACTTGATCTTAGTGCTTATAGATTGCCAAATTTGGCCACAAGCTCAAAGTATTTTTTTTACACCACTAGTAGAATTTGGCAAATAAATGACTACATGACTAAAAATTTTAGTCACAACAACTAAAGATGACTAAATTCTACTCATTTTTTGTAACACAACTATAAATGACTAATTTGATCATCATAAGTGACTAATTGATCATAGAGTGAAAATCACAATTAAATAATTAGGCACATAAAAAAATGACTAAATAATTAGTTACACATAAAAATTAGACAATGTGATATTAAAGTGGATAATTAAAAAATATTTCAAATTGAGGGAGTGGATTGTATTATAATATATATAGTATAATAATAATATATTATGTTACAATACAATATATAATGTGATATTATATAATATATAATATAATATTATAATTATAATATTATTACATAATATTATAATTATAATATTATTACATAATATTATAATTATAATATAATATAATATAATATAATATAATATAATATTTATATTATATTATTAATACTATAATATTATATTATAATATATTAAATAATTGTAAATAAGCAAGAGATTTATGAACTAGAAATTATCTATTTTTAGATTCCATTTTGAAATTCTTCTAAGTGGCAAAAAAAAGTTGAAATTATTTCTAGCGACAAATAAAAAGTTGAAATTCTTTTTAGCGGCAAATAAAAAAAGCCCTAATCGCTGCCCTAATTTCATTTTAATAAACATACTTTAAAACCCTTGTCAAAACCTTATTTTCATGCTACAACTCACTGAATTGTAGAACTGAAAGGTGAATACCAATGAGGAAGAGTTTGGAGGAGCCAAAACCAATAGTGGTCAGGAAAGCAAAAAAAAGGAAATAAATGAAGGTAAAGGATCTTTGCCGCAATTTCATTTTAATAAACATACTCTAAAACCCTAGCGTCAAAACCTTATTTTTAGGTTACAACTCGTTGAATCACAGAAGTGAAAGGTGAATACTAGTGAGGAAGAGTTTGGAGGAGTTCAAACCAATAGTAGTAGGGCAAGCAACAAAAACAACCAAAAATTGCTATAATTTCATTTTATTAAACATACTCTAAAACCCTCCACTAACATCTTTCTTTTTCGATGCCATTCACCATACTTTTTTCCTGTCTTACAGTGGGTAGGATAAATCGGTAACATTTCTTTTACCATGAGGCTAATTCGCCTCCACTCCAGGGAAAACTTTAGTGGCGAATCTTCGCCAATTGGCCAATATTTGAAATCAGGAACTCCAAAAATGGCGAATAATACAAGCTAGAAAGGATGCCAACTTGCCAGGTTTTTACAAAAAAATAAAATTGTCTTGATTAATTCGCCAATACATTATGTTTTAAATTACGCGTCATCAGAACGGATTTGCTAGAAGATTATACTATAAATACAAATTTTACTTATATTCACCAGTATTTTTATATTCTTACAATTAATTTTTGGGAAATATCGCCACTAATAATAGTTTACCATTTCATTTTAAGGATATTTTAGCCTTGAATAGGTTTATTATTTATTGCCATTGATTATCTTTTTAATCGAATGGCTGCAAGTGAATTATGTGACTTTATTTGCACGTGCCTTTTAAAAAGGTTGTTGAGGCCCGAAATTTGTTTTGGGCCACACGATTAGATTTGATCATGTGGCCCAAAACAAATTTTGGGACTCAACAACCTTTTTAAAAGGCACGTGTAAATACAGTCACGAAATTCACTAAGTGCATATAAAATTGTTGTATCGGCAAGACATCCCTAAGTGTCCCACTGATGATGCTCACTCACGTCGATATTCACTCACAAAATGAACTTGTAGTTGTCTGATTTAAAAGCTAATCGATGGTAAAATTTCAAGTTTCATTTAGTCTTAATTTTCAAGTGAGAATTTTTAAAAACACTTCATCCGTGTGTGCTCTGCCCCCTTGATCCCCGCAAGGGGCACTACCCCTTGACCCCGTCGGTGGCTACTACCCCCGGGCCCCTACTTGAATATTAAAAAAAACAAAAAAAATATGGGGGAACTGCGCCAACCAACTATGCAAATTTTTAAAGGAGAGATTCGCCATTGTAATTAATCTTTTTACTGATTATTCACTAGGATTTGCCAGTGTGATTATTTTTTTTTACCAATTATTCATTAAGATTCGCTAGGATTTTACAAATTTATGAATAATGTGCATAAGATTCACCAGGGAAAATTAATAATTTTTTCAAATTAAAGGAAAGATTCGCCAGGATTTTACACCTTTGCTGAGGGGGGAGTTTCTTAAAGTTATCCATGCTCCACTCAACATGTTTTGAACAATCCAAAGATTTTTGTACCACATTGGTAGCTTTTCATTTTGATTGTTTTCCCACATTCTCAACACCATCATTACCCGAATGCCTGTTTTCTCCTTTACAACAAGCACATACTTCAAGATCTATTATGTCGAAACCTTATTTTCATGGCTATTGGCATTCATTTCTAAAACCTTATTTTCATGGCTATTGGAATTTATTTTTGAAACCTTATTTTCATGGCTATTGTCATTCATTTCTAATAATGAGACTCTATAGGGTATATATACTAAAAAATGAAAGTATTAATAATTTTTCTTCGATTGTTGTGTATCTTAGGTTTTTTTGAATGATATTCTATGGTGCAATCAATTAATTGAACAACAAATGATTTGGAC
Organism: Sequoiadendron giganteum; assembly: GCA_007115665.2. Taxonomy (NCBI): domain Eukaryota; kingdom Viridiplantae; phylum Streptophyta; class Pinopsida; order Cupressales; family Cupressaceae; genus Sequoiadendron; species Sequoiadendron giganteum. The sequence continues at coordinate 885,401,521 of CM021100.1, forward strand.
CAAAAAAAAATAGTGTTGAAATTCAGTATGGAGAAAAGCCATTGGTTTTATTTGATTTTGCAGGCATGGATTTGATTGAATGTTTAATGGTTTTCCAGGTATGACACAGTTTGATGGTTTTCCAATTATGACAACATTTGAAAACAGTTGTAAATATGGGTTGTGTGATCAACCACCATGAACACAATATAAGTTTGATGAACTTCAATTTAGGCTTCTTGATCACTATGAAAAAGTGATGATCATAGTGTTAAATTGTTAAAAATATGAAATCTTTCTTGAGTTTCAAATCTAATTGAAATATTCAAAAAATAAAGTGTAAATGGAATGCTCTGATACAAACTCACTGTTTAATAGTGCATGAGCTTAGATGGATGGTTTTTTAATTTTCCAATGAGGTTGTAACCATTGAGGTTTTGATTTACCAGTGAGGCTTAATGAAGTAAATTTTCAGAGTGGTTTTTTCTCCCTATACAGGGTTTTCCACTCATAAATATTGTGTTGTGGCTCATCTTGATTTGTGAGCTATTTGTGTTTGATCGATCATATATGTTCAAGCATCTTAATCTTCATTTCATGGTGTTTCTCTCAATATTTGAATATCTATGACACTTGAAGTTCATATGCATAAATTTGTGAGGATTAATTAAGTTAGATTTTATTTGTAACTTGAATCATTGATTCACCCAGATAAATTACTAAACAATGACTAAATAAATGACTACAATGACTAAATAAATGATTATATTGACTTAATAAATGACTACTATGACTAAAATAAATGACTACTATGACTAAATAAATGACTACAATGACTAAATAAATGACTTCAATGATTAAATAAATGACTACCATGACTAAAATAAATGATTGTCATGACTAAAATATGACTACAATGACTAAATAAATGACTATGAATGACTAAATAAATGGATACCATGAATAAATAAATAACTATCATGACTAAATAAATGAAAATCATGACTAAATAAATGATCAATTAATAACAATAAATGAACACATTGTTTCTAAAGTTGTAAACCCCGATTTCTGTGAAAATAATGATTTGTTGCCTTTAGTTCAAAAGTATAATTTGTTCACAGGGGAGGGTTACGTTGGTGGCCTATTCTCGCGTGATCACCTCAAAGATATAGCTAGTTATGAGGAGATTTTCGAAGCCATTCAACTGGGGCTTCAAATTGGTAATGATTATGTATTTTTGTCAGCTCTAAAGAAAAATGAAAACTAGATCTTTGGCTCTCTTTTAGCCGAAATCAAAGAAAAATTCTATACAATCTCCTTTTTGCAGGATTTTGTTCCAAAACCTCCATTTTTTCAGCCTGCATTGAGAATTCCTTGGGTGAAAGTTGAGTCTGTGACTCTTGTGCGAAGAATTGAGCATGTTGAGCCCATAGTTCACTGTGCTTCCACTTCTCTTTTGGGGGCTTTGACTGTTAAGGAGCTAGGGGTTCATGTGCAAATGCTAAAGTCCCTAGACATGGGCCTGGATCACATTTGCCCAAGATGCACTGTTTGGACGTGGTGGTGCAAGACCGGGCGTCATCCTGTGAAGGCTGCATGGCGAAGTAGCCTGAGATTTTGATTGAAAAAGATGGTTTTGTAGTGTTTTGTTTTGGTTGGGTAAATTCCTCCCAAGATTAATTTTTGTGTCCCTAACTATCTTGAGGTGGCACTACTGTATTTAAATTGTAGTTTTGTATTTTCATCCCATTTAAGGGATATTTTTGTATTCGTATGTATGGGCTATAACCAGATGTTTTCTTCATGGTTCTTTCCTTCCGGTATTCCCTTTGAATCAGGTCTTATGTAATTATTCTATCTATTTTAATATATTACTGTGGCATGCCCACATTGCTTAATTTTTTTTTTTAAATGACTAAATTAACGACTAAATATACTACCAAATTGATCAATCAAAACAACCAATAAATGACTAAAAATTGTTTAGTCATGAATTTAGTCATGTTATAAATGACTAGCAATAAACTACTAATGGTCACGCGACCAAACTAATGGTCATGTGACCAATTTTTAGTAGTTTTTTTAGTCATTTGTTTCTATTTTTGTATTAGTGCACAAAAGGAGATTAATTTCTAATTATACCAATAGAAAGTACATGAAAAATTACGCACTTAAAAAAAACTCACCCAAAAATGTAACTGTAGGAGAAATAACATAGCCTCAAAAGTTCTCAAAATGAGAATGACTCAACATCATCTATGAGAATCTGCAATTTTTGGAAAATCTAGGCACCAAAATCAAAATTTTATTGCACTAGTATGAAGAGCATGCAATTCTAACCTAAATAAAAAAAAAATCTTGAAAAACGAAGGTCCTGAGCTTGAGTTATGAGCATCCAAAGTTTTCCCTTCAAAACCAAAATGCAAATGGTGAGGAGGGGTTGGGGTGGTGAGGGGGGGCAGAATTTAAAAAAATTGGCTGATGTCATAAATCCACGATGTTAAATTTGATGACCGTTAGCTAGTAAAAAATAGAATATACTCTTCTTCACTAAAATATATACGTCACCGAAATATTCTTATCCTATTGATGAGGTGATGTGGGTGAAATCTATGGAATGTTGGATTAGAATATGTTATTTTACTCATTGATATATTCTTGACTATCGATGATGGGATTGTGGGGTTCACGAAGTATGTTCACATGTCGTGTGTGTATGTTTGGTGTCGCCATGTGGCAGTTGGCATGTTGCCTAGTCCTTTGTAGGTGCTACAGACTACAGAGCAATATTCATAGGTACTACAATTTTTTTTTTCAAAATATTTAAAAACCAAAAACATTTATCAAATCTATGACCGGTTAATTTTTTTCTGCCGTCCTTCGACTATGATGTCTTTCCCACGATTGTTTTTTGTGATAGAGTTGTATGACCATATGACCAAATTGGCTGAAAATTTCCTTTGATGGCCCCAGACAATGTTGTTTTAATTTGACAAATTGATAGTAGATCTTGGGGTTTTTGGGCCTTCTAAGCGTAATGGCAAGGTTATATTTGACCTAAAATGCTCCAAAATTGTAGCTACCTCTCGGATCTGACAACCAAAATTTAGATTCAAACCCTTATAGATCTGGCCTCATATGTCCAATTTGGACAAAACAAAAGGAAAAATCAACTTTCCTAAACACTCTAAACTGAATGGAGAGCTCAGATTTGCACCAAAAGTCTCTGGTTTGAACTTGGAATACAAAGCCACAAAGAGTAAACCCTTAAATATAGTATTTATTTCAAGTTTTCCTAATTCTCCAAGTCATCATTCGATGCAAGAAAAGAGCATACTCAAATTTTCAATATTTGCAACCTAGATCTCTCAATAAAGACTAACAAGAAGCAACCCCACAAGCTCTGATACCACATAAGAGTTAGTGTAGAATAACTCTACACCATGCAAAATTTGGATGAATATTGTAGCCACCCAAGATCTAGGAACTTCATGAAAGCACAAGAGTATCAAATATGAAATAATAATTCTATTTTATCAAAGGATGCAATCAATATGACAATATGTGATTTACACATGAGACCACCTGGCTATATAGCCAAGGTGAGACACATGATTAAATGGGATTATGATAAGTGTATTAATCATATGTCATGTAACAACTTATCATAACTACCTAGGACATATGTGTTAAAAGTCAAAAGATAAGATAAGATCTAATGACAAATAAAACCTTCTAAAAATATTCCCTCCTAGGACCTAAGTAAACTTAACATGTAAATAGGACCTAGTAATGACTAGATAGATAAAAACCCTATTTACACCAAAAAATTAAATAAATAAATAAAAGAGGATTATCCTTCATACTATTAAAAACCCAAAAATATAACCAAGACTCAAATTAGTTCAAAGTGGAGGAGGGTCTTAGGATTAGCAAATGTAAAATATTTGGGGGTGTTTTCTTCTTTCTCTTTATAATAGTCTAATAAATTTCTTTTTGAGGGATTGATTTGATTCCTCCACAAGAGTATTTTTGTTCTTGGAAACATATTTAGAGTCCTCCAACATTGTGTCTTGACTTAGCCTTAGACCATCTTTCTCATATAAAGGAGAAACAAGCAAATACTCTAATTAAGAAGCTTCCTTATCAAAGACCATCATGTAGTGGAGTTCATGTCTCATCAACCATGTTTGAGGAGTAATCAATTTTAAGATTTATTTGTAGAATAATAAATTGATAATAAGGCTTGAATTTGATCCAACAAGTTAGTTTCAAAACACTCGTAGAGCTCAAGTGTCAAATATTAGTCTAAGGCTTATGAAAACCCTTCTTATAAAATTAGGCAACTTAATGTCCACGATTAAAATATTTTCTCATATAAAGTTTACTTTCTCATAATCTACTTATTATCTTGAAGACCTATCTCCAAAATTTAGGATACTCTCTTCAAGGAGCTCTTTAGAAAGATCCATCTCCATATAAAACCAAGTGTAGGTCATGCAAGGTGTTTTAGCAATCTCTTTAACCCAACACATAATTTTTTTGAAGGAATTTGCAATGGAAATCATTACCAATAGACCACTAATACCACAATCATAAATAAGCTAGCATAAACCATATGAATATTTAAGATAAAAATGTCACTATAGGGTTAAAATAAATGAGACTTGGTGTAAAAACCACTTCTTGATTGATACTATTTATTTTCACAACTAGTTTTAATCAATTCACAACAAGTAATACTTAATTAATAGAAAATTTCATCCAATTTTGATGTGCCAAATTCACAGTTTTTCCAACCACATTTGTGGTGACAAATCTATGCCACCACTCATATTCTTACACTAAAAAGTGATAATATCCCAATGTCAAGGTCATTCTTAGGTCACCTAGACTTTAATCCTCACGGGTTCATTCATTATGACCCTACCTACATATCTCTTTTGGGAATCACATACTTTGTAGTTAATACACCAAAGATATAGATAATTCATTGTCTCCTCTTATATGAGATCTCTAATCTCACTTTTAAGTCACAACTATATTCATTAATTTTTTGCTTGGAAATAATCCAATTATAAGATAATGAGATCAAAAAAATTCTAAAAAAGTTTTGGTTCCATGCCATAATTAGTGTATGAACACAAAAAAAACCACATAGCCCAATCATATCATTTAAACATAAAGTATTCACATAGTGATGACTAAAGGATACATTATACATAGTAGGTACACATGGGGGTTAGCTTAGACATACATCACTTGTTCATAGGGTAACTGACTCATACCCATATCTTAGGTACATATGGTGACTAACTTAGGGACATGCAATATATACAAAGTATGAAAATCCACACTTACACCACACATACACAATACAATAAATGATGCACGCATCACATATAGACAACATGACTAACTCAAGGATCCAATGCATATACACAATGTGAATAGCTTAGGAATATCTCAATTATACATAGTGAACAACTAACAAAAGGGAAGTAGTTCTAGTCTTACTACAAGCATCTTTTCTTTCTCCTAGTTTACTAACACATAAGCTTATAAATACATCCTATACAAAAAAGAAAGGTTGGTGCATCCCATACTACATAATGGTTCCCATTCTTTTTCCCCATCCATTCCCATCCATGACAACAAGAAAGCACTCCATACTACTTAATGTCATCATTGGCAAAGACATACATATAAAAATATGTACAATACTTAAGGACATCTTTGGTAAAAGAAAAAACTAGTGTCACACTTTATAAAAGAAATGTCCAACACAACTTTCTTCAACTTCAGTTACATAAAAGCTCCCTTTATGTTTTGAATCTCAAAATTATGTAAGCTACTGAAATGTAGAACTCTTGATGAAGTTTATACTCGTATTTTAAAAAAAATAAAAATAGTTTGATATATTTTTTTTTGTAAATTTAAGAGCATAATTTAAGTTGTTGATTTTTTTTTTAAAGGTGAGATTGATAGGATGTCAAAAAAAAAGGAGCAAACAATTTTTTTATTTTCTCTAACTTTTTCCCCCAAATAGATAACTTCAATATCTAATGCATGAAAAAATTTTCAATGAATATTTTTTTGTAATAACATTTTAAAGTGAAACTTCACTAGAATGTCATAGTTTTATTGAGATATCAACTTTTATCTAATTTTTTATCATTGAAAAAAATTACACCCTTTTAAAGAGGATTCTTTCCTCTAGTGCACCATATAATTTTCAATTTTTTTAATATGCTTAATTTTTTTAAATTTTTAATCAGCCTCATGTTTAATTATAAAAAACTTGCTTACAATAATTTTTTTAAAAATCTAATAAAATTAATCAAAATATGTATTTTTGGATTCTAGACTTTGAGCTATATAAAAGGATATTTTTATATTTTCATGAAATTAGTCTTGGTTGGAGAAATTTAGAGTTAAAGTTGAAGTTTTTCTAAATTTCCCCCAAAAGAGGGGTTAATTTTTCACATAAGAAGCCACATAGATAGTTTCGATCAAAATGGTTTCACTTGAAACACTTTCAATCAAAACTCTTTCACCCAAAGAATTACATCTATATTGGATTACATTTGAAATTTTTAATGGAAAAAAAATATTTATAGTTTCAAGTGAAAGGGTCTCACTCGAAACTATATGTGCCACATATAGGCCACATGGTTTCGAGTGAAACTATTTCACCTAAAACTATTTAAGGCAAAACAATTTCACTCAAAAGTATTTAGCTGGCTGAAAGTGTGACACAAATTTATGCTTGTACCCTTTTGCATAAGTGTACAATGATTGAATCACACCTACATAGTGAACAATGAACATTAGGAAGTGGATGCAACACTATTACATGCATCTTCTATTACTTGGTTCACTAACAACCACCTTTTAGTGCCTTCCAATTAGTAAAATTAATGCTAGTGCATCCCATACTGCACTATGGGTCCCATCCATCTCCTTGATTCTCTACACTATTAGTGATGATGGGTAGGAATCTCATACTATTTGCAATCATCAATGGGTAATGTGTATGCGTAATAACACACATTACATAATGCCATATTAATAATTTTTACATAACCCATGTAACCTTTCAAGTTAGTGGATCCTGACATCTATCACCCCCATGCCATTAGTGAAATTTGGTCCAACCTAGTAGGGGTAGCTCTTGACACTTATCATCTACATGATAACGGTGATATTTGACTAAGCTCTATTATAACATGGGAAAATCCTAGCATCCATAACCTGTATGCTACTGGTGAGAATCAATTAGAACCGAAGATGTAGTGGTTAGATTTTGACATCTTTCACCTACATGATATTGATAAAGATAAATAGAATACACTTACATCATATAATGGATAGACCTTGGTCTCCTTTACCTTTGTCTTGTAAAATTTAACTAATTCAGAAGATAATTTCCAGATAATAGTTGACATCTATCACCTACACAATATTGGTGAAAAATGAATATTCAAACATGTATCAGGCTCAACTTTATCATGTGGGTTAATCTTATAGCCTAATACACCTAATCAAGATATGACCAAGATTCAAAAATACTGGTCAAGTTGACCTAGTTATATGCCACATAAAGTGATCCATAAAATTATACATAGAGTCCTATACGTCTTGGGTCAAATTTTATAAACATATAAGAATCGTATTGAAACAACATTAACTAGTATTATAAAAAACTAAAAATAAACCATACTATTAATATGTAATCAAAGTCCATTTACTTCATTCAATTTCTAGCCATAAACACATTATTTATAGATAAAAATTAAAATTATTGTAGTAATATTAAATATTATCCTACTTATGAGTATGTAACATTTTGTATATTATCAATCATAAGTCTCATAATACATTTATCCACCAAACATATATAAAAGAAAAATACCTATTCATATTTAGTTAATACTTACTATTAATTATCCATAGTTCGAAAGACATTGATAAGAAGTATATTCTAAGATCAACATAAAATATGGTACATTTTTAGAGAAATTATATCATCCTAGCTAGCTATTCATAGGTCATGGAATCTTAATAAATTAAGTAAACATCACCATTAACTAAAATTTATAATCTTTTGTTAACTTATCCATAGTCATGTCATTGTCAAGTTTATCATACCCTTATTAAGGGAAGAATATACCTCAATAGGTCTAAAGGGTAACATATACCCTCCTATTATTGTTAATGATCCAAAACATAATGCCATAGTATTCCACACATAACATTTTATTATTTTATCTTAGGTAGATTCAAGGAATTCTCACACATTCACATCAAGATTGACCTTGATAACATTGACTTCAATTTTTTTTCCAAGATTGTAATAAATTTTGGAAATCTAAACATTACATTGTAAAGTACTCCCCTCACACATTTTTTCACAACCAAAAATTAAATCTCCTATTAAGGGTACTCCCCCTCAAAATTAAACATGCTCAACAACTATAATTTTTGTATAAATATAAAATGAAAGCAACTCCATTAACTTTTAAAAATTTGACTACAAATTCTACTAAAAAAATAAGGGCTATAAAACATGATTCAAATCAATAAGCAATAACACTCAACTCTCCTCAAAATCTTACTCATTCAACAACTACATTCTTAACAACTACACAAATTAGATGCAAACAATTTAGATTCAATTTTTATTAAAAAATACATTCAAATCTGAAAGTAAAATAAAAAAATTCCTCAAGACCCATTTTTATAGAATCAAGGAGCATTATACAACACTCATTTATATTGAGACAATAGATTCTCAATTATATAACTTCACTACAATTTGGAGCTAAAGTCTTCAAATTGGGTGATCTTCTTGATATAGAAACTTGTTCTCTTCAACATAATTTTTTTAAACCTCTTGTTATAGAAACATAGGCTATTTTATAATATAAATATAAGAATTACAAAGTTTGGAATATTGCAACAACAAAGAACATCAAACTATATCTTGAAAAGCTACATTTTGGAGCCAAATATGCACTGCTAGAGCTATTTTCTTGCATTTTTCTTAGTTTTTCTTCATGAATGAACCAAAATTGTAAAGGAACTCCAATATATTTCCTTTTTTTTGCACAATACCCCTCTTAGTTTTCCAAAAAAAATCTAGTAATTTCTCCCCTCTTTTTGGATCCAAATAGCTAAAAATGCCTCCCCAATAATAGATTCACGTGCCCACTTTGTAACTCCCACTATATTTAATAATTTTAAATATTGAAAATATATTAATAGTAACCAATATTTTTGAATTAAATATTCTCTCCACATTTTTATTAAAATATTCTCTTTATTTGTTGTTGTGTCATAACTAGGTTGTCATATATTCCATTTACTAAAAATAGACGGTAACCGCTTTGGCCTTGTCTTGCAATTTGGTTGCTGATTTAAAAATATTCATGACACAATATTCCATGCCATAAATATATTAAAATAATCCATCTTGAAATGGGGTTCTCACCTCCATGTATTTACTGCAATAGTGACTTTTGATTCCTTGTTAACAGTTAAGTTTATTCAACGACCTTGTAAACACAAAAATAAATAAAACTAACAAAAAGATTCAAATATTTTTAGGTGATGCAAGATTGACCCTACATCCCAAGATGCTCTTGAATCAACATGTAGCTTCACAAGAAACATAATAAACAATGTTATTCAACCATCTCACTTTAAGAATATCATATAATAACTTATACAATGTTTATCCTTCCCATTACTTTTTTTTTCACTTAGTCCTATTCCAAGGTAAGATCACACAAACTATAAGGGTTAGTGAAATAAATAGAGATGATATTAATATAAATGGTACTCTAAAATTTATTTAATATGTAAGGAATTGAGAACAAAATACAATATTGGATCAAAATTTATCATATAGATAAGTCTTAAGACTTTGCATTTAAGTGAGTTTATGATCCATCATGATTTCATATGAGTAGTAGTGTCCTAGTTTTTTAACTTAATCTAGAGCACATATGTGATTTATAAAAATGATAAGTATTTAATACATATACAATATATAAAGGGTTTGCTGTTTGAGGTAATGTATAATCTGACACTACAACCAGCAATCTTTTCTTAGTTATAACATAGCTATTTCATTTATTCAAATAGATACAATATTATTAGTAGTTCACCTCCTCTAATTCACTTGAATAAACCAATAGTTGTGGCCAATAATATTGAATTTAAATCCCACATAAATGAGGGCTCCTTGAGACACCTTGGTGAATGGGCTTAGTGAACTAAAATACATGTATGTGGATCACAAATCTTTGGAAATGCATGTTACAAACCGATTCCAATGGTTTCACCCTTTTCCAATCACTCATTTTTTTTGGTGGGGAGTAGGATTATTTGATGGAAGAGTTTTGAATTGCTTTGAATCCTATATCACCCCCCTCACTACAAATTCAAGGCACTTCTCTCAAGCTGATTTTTTAGATTGGTTGCTTATGTTTTTCTCTTTGTTCTCCTCTAACTATAACTTATTACTTATTTAATTCCTTTTTTACTACATTCTCTTCCATATCCTTCCTAGAATCCTCTCCTCCTTCCTTTTCCAAAATTAATTTATCCCTTATTCTTAGTTGGCTTGCATAGCTTGTTAAAATCTCTCATTTTGGTGTTGATAGGGAGGATGCCAAGATAGGTCATAAAGTATGGAATTTCACTTGTCAATCAAGTTCACTTGAATTTTTTTAAAAGTTTCTTTTTTTAATGATGAAATTTTACTATCCTTTATCCTTTTATGGATGCCCAAACTCTTTTCCAATCAATTTATATAGAGATGGGGTTCCATAACACGCTTTCATCATGGAGATTATTGGTGGGGGATGCAAAAAAATCCTTCCTATCATGTTATAAAACTTTGTGCCCATGATTAAAACATATTTTGAATCTAAAGTTAAATTTATCATAATCCATTTGTTTTCTCGAAGACCTATCTCCAAACTTAAGGAACATCTCTTTAGGGAGTTCTTTAGAAAGATCCATTTCCACAAAAAAACCACACATATATAGTGTAGTTTTTTTTCAATCTCTTTAACAAATAACATAAACTTTCAAAAGTAATTCATAATGTAAATCAAACCAATTGACCACCAATCATAGAGTTGTAAATAAGGTAGTTGAACCTAGATGGGGATAGAAGAAAAACAATCGTTATGGGGATGTTGAGTCCTAGAATCACTACTAACAATCCTAGTCAAATGCTTCAGTGCCAAGAAAATATTATCTTGAAGGTGGATTAATTAGCTCATCAATATATTTTGAATGAGTTTAGGCCAATTATTGAGAGTGGATATTATCTCATTCACTTTGAGCTCAATTAGACCTAGGAGAGTGTTCCTAGAGGTATCCTTAATAGTATTAATCACAATTGAGGATTAAAAAACTTAAAATACTACATGCTATAGTAGTATCTAATGTGTGTTTATTCTCAAAGGTTGTAACTAAATTGAAGACCAATCTACTACAAATAAAACCTCTTTTAAGTTGATATGAAAATTATTGCACAAATCTATGATGAAATAATACAAAATATGGTTTTGTATGTGAAGAGATATTGTGTCTTGCTATAGATTCTACTCTAGATGAATGAATAAATCATGAGCTAACTTAATCTTAAACTATTATTGAAAATATTTTTATCATTGTGAGAGTTTGGTTGACCATAAAGTTTAGGATTGGTACCTAATTTAGTGGGTTATGTAATCATATTTTACCAAGAGAAGCAACAATTTGAGATCATAGCATAGTATGAGCTATGCATATGCACATGCTAAATATATGATATCAAATAATTCAACATACTTGAGAATCCATATCCAAATTATTAAAATCTATATGAGATAAAGAAGAGATAATTATAAATATTTCAATGAATTAAAATACTACAAAATTCTAATCTTTATTAGAATAATCCTGAAAAATGTGGCAAGAGGAAATACTACAATATAATTCCATCATATTTCGTCACATTAAATTTCCCTTGAAGATTTATAAAGGTCATGGAGACATTGGTAATTGATATCATTTATAATACAAAAACCTCATTGTGATTTACAAAATGTGGTTCTTTGGGTAGGTGACTAGAATAGTAGGAGTTGAAACCATAAATGACCTTTAGAAATTATAGCCTTGTAGAACTAGAAAATGACCAACTATTTATCTAAAAAATACACTTGTATATATAACATTTTGTTTGGTCACTTAGTTTCTCATAGGACGTCATAAATGTGGCATGATAGAAAAGTGAAATTCCATGAAGTTTATAGAATGAACTTTTTAGATATTGTGTGAATATAATTGGTAGATGGAACTCAATCATCAAATTCACAAAAAAATCCACCTACTCATCATACACCATTTAAATTGAAAGTATATATGTATCCTCTAGATGGACAATAACCTTTAGGTAGGAAAAATCTAGTTAGACAGTTACAGGGTCAAATTGGGTAATTGATGACATATTAAGAATATTTGGTTAGTGACAAAGGGAAACAAGAGGAAACACAATAATATAATGTAGGGTAGGAGGTACATGGTTATCCTTCAATACCAAAGGTTAGGAGAAGACATTATGATGGATTTTGAAAGTCCATTGAGACTCCATAAAATAAATAATTGAGTCAAGGAAACACTTTTAGACAAATGTAGGATATTATTGCAAAATTTTAGGTAAAAAATGGAACTTAGAATGAGTCTTTGAAATGGTATTGAAGAAATCCACTAGAATTCTACAAGAAAATGATCAAATAGAATGGAGAAATATGGAAGGACAATAAATATGAATGCAGAAAGATGAAAAACAAGAAGTCTAGATGAAATCACATTTATACAAAAGAGAGGAAAATTTAAAGGGGTAGAAGGTAGTAATCAAATGGAGGTTGGGAGGTCAAGATACCAAGAGGTGAAGATAAGATGGAATAATTATATCAAAACTCCGCACAAGGAGTTGGAAATGATGTGAGAAAAATATGTAAACTAGCAAAGGGAAGTGGAGGTAAAATATAGGAAGATCAAAGGTTTGAAAGTGAAATAAGATCATACAAAAAAACGGAATTGAAAGGAATGATCAAGGAACTAGAGGATTGGATATCTAGAGGTTGAGGGAAAATAAAATAAGTCCATTAGAAACCCACAATTTTGTAATGGCGAAATAAGGAAGGGATTAATGATTGCGAGAATTGAGAATAGATAAATACTATAAGTTAGGGGGAATAAGGGAATAATAATTTTGAATAAATATCACAAGTTCACAAAGAATATGAAATTTTACTAAAAACTAGGAACAAGAGAATACATGGATCTGGAAAATGATGAAAAGTTAGGATAAAGAATTTGAACTATAGACATCTGTTGAAAACCTACAAATAGATGGATTTTTTTTTCCAATGAAATTAGTAAAAAAATCAGGTGGGAATAAAATTTAGGACATGAGGTTGAATGACTAAAATAATTTTAACACTCCATTAAAAATTTGCAACTTCACCAAAAATATAGGAAATGATAAAAAAAAATGCCCTAGGATTCAAACTTCTAAGGCATTTTGAAACTTCCAACATTTGATAGAAACATGGGGATGATGAAAAATAACATTTTTTTAATTTGACTAAGGGAATAACCATTTAAATATTTCTCATACCACTTATAAATGATAAGCATAATGAGATTTTATGCATAAAGTGGTTGAGACTTAAATAAATTATTATATTTTTTAGGTTGAGTCCTAATAGAAGCCAAATGAAAGAGAGAAATATTGCATGCAAAAATTATTATTCTTGAGATCCCATGGGTTTGACATCAACACATATTCCTTAGCTTTTGTTAAATCAAACTAAGGATATTAAAACAATCAAAGAAAATAGACCAAGATTGAATGCAAAAAACTTTATTCTTGAGATCCCATGGGTTTGACCTCAAAACATGTTCCCTATCTTTTACAAAATCAAACTAAGTATACCAAATTTGTTGAGAAAAAGGGTAGATGGAAACTTAACCCTCCAAGAGATAATATTAATACCTAGACACCCAATCATGGAGGTCTATTAGTTTCAAAAAAAAATTGAATTTATATATAAATGCATGATCAAGCATATATCCCTTATGCACAACAATATCTAAATTCATAATAATTTTTAAAATGTAAGAGATAACTTTGGTATTGAATTCTAAGCCTATAGTATTCAAGGCACTGAACTCTCAACCCCATGAATATAGGGTGAACATATTCTAGATTGGGTGGAGGGACTATTCGTAGATCAACATTGAGTACTATTGAGTTGAGAAGCCACTAGATACTAGAAATTATTCTCTTAAATCCATTGCTCAAGGAATCACTTGAACAATCCTTATCATTAGCCATATTGGTAACCCTATTGCATATTTTTTTGGTGGAGTTACATTCCTAGCTAGATGAGGAACTCGCCACACTACATTTTTAAGACCCATACTTTGAAGCATTCTCAATCCTATTAAAACCTGTGTATTTGATAATTTGAGATAACATCACTATCCCCCACCACAAGAATTGACACACCATGATTGCTAGTTCAAGAGCATCAATTTTTTTTTTCCCATCATCAATTGCTCTATAGCTAAAGAAAAACTCAAAAACTATTTGAAATGGGCTGAAGGGGAAGAGTCTTAAAGGGATTCACCCTTGTAGAAGATGCATAATGTACATATTTGATTTCGCTCTTCTATATTGCACCATCAAGACCCTTGATTGTCCTATCTACCTCTATAGTCATCTTAATCTCACAAAGAATAACCTCTAGGGAATATATATTTCCAATCCATAGGAATTCATATATGGACAACCTATTCATATTGAGCATATATATGATATAAATATTGATCTATCATGAACCAAGAAATATTATGAATAATTCATAACACCCACCCATTTGGTACTTTGAGACATCTTGGTTTCAAAATTATTTTTAGACAATTAATTAGGGTATGCATAGGTTATTCTTGTGCTTGTTATATTGAGTTTTTATTTATGTTTCAACTTGTTAGAATTTTGAATAATACAAGATACAAGGGGTGGGTGCAAAAATTTTGAGGGCCAAAAAGTGGCCAACTTTTTAAATTTTTTTTTAAAAGTCATAACACGCTCGTGTTATGGCATGGTGTGATTGAGCCTAACGTGAGTGTGTTATGAGTTATAAGTAAAAATAAAAGAAAATTGAATTCATTTTTAGACTATCACATTTCCTCCATTTGTGGCCTTCAAACCCTTCCAAGGCGCACTCACGCTGTGGAGGCCCCAAATTTGGTAATTTCTTCACTAAATCTTTATTATTTCTTTGCCAGAATGTCGCCACATTGAAATGGAGCTCAAATGGGTAAGCCTTTATTATTATTTTTGTGAATTTTTTGTTAAATAGGTATATTTAATATGTTTTTGATGTTTTTTTTTTAGGAGTTGACAATCCACCTGATTCTCCTCCTCAAAATATTTCTCCTCCTCATGAACAACTAAACCAACAAAATCCTGATCAACAACCACAACAATAAACTCCTCCAACAATTCCTCAACATCCTCTTGGAGCTCAACAAAATTTAATGGGGGAAACACGCTTGAAAATTAACTTCAAGCTATGTTAACACATATAGATGCAATTAACAAGAAATTAAGTGGTTGGGCGAATAAGAGGCAGGAGTATAGAGATTTTAATGTAGATAAACTATCCTACAAATAAGTAAAAAATGAAAAAATACGACTTGTGTTCACTATTCACTAACCCACGTACAAATCAACCTTTTCACCTTACAAGCAAGAGGCTTCCTATCCATTGGTGCAACCACCAAGGGATAAAGGAAAAACTTTGGTAGAGGTGGAGCTCCATGCAACAATAATGAGGTCCCCCAATATTTTTTGAGAAAACTCTACTACAAGTTTTTCCTCAAAAAAATCCCTAACTATTTTGATATGCGAGACTTCTAGGGGAGAGGTGGTGGTTTGGCATAGGATGGACTAGGTGCACGTATTGATCCTCAGTGGATAGCAAGATGAACACTCACTAGAATGACTTCTGAGCACGTTACTATCCCTTCCATTGTGAAGGAGAGTGCTTCAAGGTGGATAATCTACAGTCTATTAGTTCTTTGACCCAGAGTATCATTGAGCATGTGAGTCATGTAGTACAACGTGATCCAGGGGAGTAGGGTTCCACCCCATATTTTTTAGGCTTGTGGGTCCACTTGTACATATGACCCCACAAATAGTCAGGAGGTTGGTGTGCAGGCTACGTCTGTAGCTGACCAGTTGGCAATGACAATGCCATGTTGAATGAGGCTTTCAACCTTGATACTTAGGTGAATGTTAGCATGTTTATTGAATTGAATTTATTAAATTTTATTTTTGAAATGGAAGATTAAATAATTTAGTTTAATGATTATAATAAAATTTTAAGTTCATAGTGTTCATACTATTTTCACCGTCCCTCCACCTCCTTATTACTCCACGACATCTACTGTTGAGGTATGTAAAGTTAGTAAACAATTATAAATATTACATGTGAATAGAATTTTTATATGAATGGTATTCTAATATCTAATTTTGGATGTTGAATGGGTTAATTTTGGAGATTTCATGGCAACACCTCCTAGTGGTGGTGGAGTTCAAACCTTCACTTAGGTAATAGAATAAAGAGTTTAAATAATGAATTGTACCTAATAGATTTGTGCAGTTTATATTCATATCATTGATTATATTGCATTGTGCATCTTTCAAAATCAAAGCATTATTTAACATTGCATAACTAATAACTAGATGTTGATAGATGACAATATTTCAATTACAATATAGTTTTTTAGAAAGTCAACATAAGTAGCGATGCAATTAATTCACATAGCATCTAATAACTAGGATTAGTTGCCAATTGCATTTTCTTGGCATGGTATTCCATGAGACCACATTTTATTGAGGCATTTTTAAAAATAGTTCATTTCCTTGTCTATGCTATAGATGCTTGGAAAAAATCTATCAAAGCATAATAGTATGTGGTAGAATAGACAAGGTGGTGAGCTGTTTGAAAAAATGCCTCTAAGAAATGTGGTCTCAAGACATCACCATGAGACCACATTTCTTTGAGGCATTTTTCAAACAGCTCACCGCCTTGTCTATGATACCACATTTCCCATACATTTATACTAAAGCATTTTATCAAATAGTTCACTTCCTTGCTTCTATGGCTAAAATCTTAAAATACGTGCTTTCCAAAAAACTATGGATGATTGGAAAAAATATATCGAAGAATAATAGTAAGCAATAACATAGACAAGGCATTGAACTTTTTTTTTTAAATGCCTCGAAGAAATGTGGTCTCATGGTTATGGAATGCCATTCCATCACCATGAGACCACATTTCTTTTAGGAATTTTTTCTAAAAACTTGTTGCCTTAAGAATAGACAATCCTCTTTAATCAAATCAAATCATTTTAAGGTCTTGGATTTGATCCCCAAATATAATTCCATCCTCCATCTTCATCCTTAGATCCTATTCTTCCAATCCCCAAGTTCCTTTCCAATCCATCATCCTAATTTCCATCCTCATCCAAAATCGATACCAGTCTTTCTTCCAATCAATCCTCCACTGTGTCTAACCATCTAATCTATCCTCCATCCAACTTAATATATTATAATCCAACTTCATCCATTCCAAAAAACCCTAACCATATTGATGATGATGAGGATAGACTTTTTAACCAACCCAAATATAATCCCAATTATGACAATGAGAGAATTGTGGATCACCTTGAATCCATTTTCAATAGATAAAATTCTCTAATTTTCCACCAATACCCCATCCAAATCTCTCCTCAAGTCCCATATATGTCATCCCCATCCATCACTACTAATTTTATCCTCACATACTACTTCCAAAACTATAAGTATGTCATGCTTAGATGTCTCCTTGGCATCGGTGCTAAGCATCCATCCTCCTTACCTTCATCCAATCCTAATCCATCTCTTGCTTATCCTTCCCATTCCTTTGATAACAAAAACCAAGCCTTTATCCAAAATTCCCCTCCAAATACTTTTCAAGGTCCTCATCCTCATCCTCAATTTACCAATCCATGGAAGCTTCCACCTCTTATTCCACTTGTTCATATCCCACATCCTTAAAATCAACATCACCCCACTATTACCAAGCAAAGCCATCCCATGTCTCTCATAATAAATTCCTCCAAGGACTATTTGAAAAGGTGGTTGTTTCCCCATGAAAAAACAAAGTGGTGCAATCTTCTCATATCATGCATCCACCTTCGTCACCCCCACATCAAGATAAACCCTAATACCCTAAATCTTATATGAATCCCTTATCAATTCATCTATCCAAGTTGAATAGTCTATAAAACCTTCCTCCCTCATCACACCATCCATATCAAATGAACTATGTCCATCTCCTAATCCAAAGCATGCTAACATAGATTCCCCTCCATATAAATATCAAGGAAACCATTCTCCTCCATCATATGATCCCCTTCCATTTCATGATCCCATTTTCAATCAAGAACAACATATTCCTTCTATCTCATCTAATGATATATTTCCATCTCTAGATAAAGATATCCCTTCATCCCCCTCTCACAATACCCTCTCCCCCACTTTATCTAATGACATCCTTTTGTGCCCAGATCAAAGTACCTCATCCACTCCATTGTATGATCTCTCTCAAAATGTGGTCTCAGAGTACACCTTCCACCCCATCTAATGATCCTC
This sequence comes from Sequoiadendron giganteum, assembly GCA_007115665.2. NCBI lineage: Eukaryota > Viridiplantae > Streptophyta > Pinopsida > Cupressales > Cupressaceae > Sequoiadendron > Sequoiadendron giganteum. The sequence goes on from CM021100.1 coordinate 885,420,278, forward strand.
TTCCCCTCATGATAAAAACACCCCTCCCTCTTCATGTCATGATCCCCCTCCATCTCATAACCAAGGTCACACTATACCATCCACCCCATCCTAGAAAAATAGCATAGAGAAGGCAATTAGTTGTTTGAAAAAAATGCCTCAAAGAAATAGGGTCTCATGGCGATGGAAAGCCATAACAAAAAAAATTGTCATGGAATTCCATCACCATGATACCACATTTCTTTGAGGAATTTTTTCGAACAACTCATTACCTTCTCTATGCTACCACATTTTTCATACATGTCTACCAAAGCATTTTATCAAATAGTTCATTGTCTTGGTGCTATGGATAAAATCCTAAAACATGTGCTTTTGAACAAGCTATGGATAGAGAAAATAGAAAGCATAATAGTAAGAAATATATAGTTCAATAAGTATTCAAAATTTTGTTGATTATCTCATACATTATAAGCCATGACCTGCATTACTATTCTAGTTTTTATGATTGAATAATTTGTTATTTTATTTTTAGATGATGAAAGTAGAAACACCTCACGATGTTGATAGGGAAATGGAGCGTGGTGTATCTTCCACAATAGACAACTCGATGGATCTCATAGGGGTATGAGGTAGATTAGTAAATTTCAAATTACATTCATTGTTATAGTTGTTAATTTTGTTTAAATAAAATGACTATTGGTTCATAGTTTAATTTCTATTTGGATGGTTTCTATAGGACTTTGGCATGCCAAACCCTAAGCATTTGAATCTTTCACTTGAGGAGAGAGATCGTTTGGTGATGGTAAGTGATTATTTTGTTAAATATATCATTTTTATAATGTAATTTCTATATATTAATGTCTTTACTTGTTATTGTAACAGGTGAAGCTTGATCTAGAACTAAATAGGAGGAGCATCCCTCTAATTCAAAGGAAATGAATGTCATACGCATCACCATCCACCCGAACAACAAAGGCCACCTGTATGTTTCCTCCACTTGGAGGGAAATGAATTTTGATTGGGGTCCTTTGTTGTATGCTTATATGGCATTTTCAGACATATTTTGTATTGCATATACTTGACATTGTATGCCTATATGGAATTCGTGTAATCCTCTATGGCTATTATATATATATATAGTATACTTATATCGACATATATTGATGTATGCCTACATGGATATTTGGTTAATACAAATAATTTTTTATTGATGATGTCCATATTTGCATTATAAATCCATGCTTCAATAGATATTTGTAGATGGTTTACTTCAAATATTTAAAATCCAAGTGTTTTCCACGCACTCTTCTTTTCTATAATTATAAATATATAATAAAGTTTGAACATTATTCTCCTATAAGATTATTGAACATTAAATCAATCATATGAATATATTAATTCTTCATGCTTCATGTGCTTTGTAGAGGAAATTCATGTGTATGCTTGATGCTTGATGCTTCATTCTTCATTCTACCATTCTTCATGCTTCATGATTTATATCATCGAGGAAGGCATCTACCATTCCATGTGTATGCTTCATGCTTCATGTATTATGTAGATAAAGAAAACATCATAAAACTATTGACAAAAGAAAATGGAAAGTAACTACTAAGTCTCACAAATAAAAAATCAAGGCATGCAAGTCTTATTAAAGATCATAAGGGCATTGGATTATTGGAGAATAAGAGACCATGAATCAACATCCCCAACAACAAACTTCATAGATATTCATCCTATTTCTAAACATGAATTCAAACCCAATAATTAGAAGAATGCAACTTTAAAAGTTAAAACTGCATTCTTACAATAGTCAATAAACAACTTCAAGAGATGTGCATGACAAAAAAAAACCAATTGAAAGTTCAAGAATTTCCTTTTCCCCAAGCATATCTGAAAAGCTGCAAATAAATCAATTTAGGTTCTCACAAATAGTGATGATATGAATTTGATTATGACTTTTCAAAGGCAAAAAGTCATGACCCTTTGAATAGGAAAGAGTACAAACATTTTATAATGAAGTGTGGTGACCATGCCTAGTGTAGATGTGCCCACCTAGACGTGTTGGTGCTAATTGTTTGGCCCCACAAAGAACAAAACAAAAAGTATCCTACCTTGCAACTTTACACTACATGTAACTGACTCATTTTCCATCAATTGAAATTTGTTCACCATGAGAAAATGAATTGGAGCTATAAAAAACTAAGAGATTTTTTTGTAGAGGGGCCCTATGTGATCTTGTAGCCTCATACAAAATGTTTCCAAGTGCCACAGTTTCTGAGTAATTGCTCATCGAAGTTTGTTGCCCTTTTCGACTTTGGTCTCTTAAGGGACTTCGTTGGTAGAATGTGGCTTAGATTATTTCAAAGTGTTTGGGTGCAAAAGAGGACCTTTCCTAGCATAAACCCACCCATACAAACGTTTTGGAACAATTGGTTTGGTTGTATGATGGAAAAAACAAAATTAAAACCACTTTCCAACTTTAAACTACGTGCAATTGGGCCATTTTCCATCAAATAAAATATGTTCACCACGGGGAAATAACTTAGAGCTATTAAAACCCAATAGAGGTTATTGTAGAGGGTCCCTACATGATCTCGTAACCTCAAATAGAGTTTTTCCATGTTCCACATTTTTTGAGTAAGCGCTCGTCGAAATTTGCTGACCTTTTGCACTTTGGTCTCTTTAGAGACTTCGTCGGTAGAATATGGCTCAGACTATTTCAACATGTTTGGGTACAAAAGAGGACCTTTCCTAGCGTAAAACCACCCATATAGATGTGTTAGAATAGTCGATTCAATCGTATGATGAACACAATGAAAGTTACACCACTTTCCAACTTTACACTACATGCAACTGACCTGTTTTCCATCAATTGAAATCTGTTCACCATGAGAAAATGACTTGGAGCTATCAAAACTGAGAGATTTTATTATAAAGGGGACCTATGTGATCCCATAGCCTTATATGTAATGTTTCCAAGTGCTACAGTTTTTGAGTAATTGCTCATCAAAGGTTTCTACCCTTTTGCACTTTGGTCTCTTAACAGACTTCATCGGTAGAATGTGGCTCAACTTTTTTTCAATGTGTTTGGGTACAAAAGAGGACATTTACTAGCATAAAACCACCCAAATGGATGTGTTGGGACATTTAGTTTGGTCGTATGATGAACATAATGAAAGTTACACCACTTTCCAACTTGTCATTACATGCAACTGACCCATTTTCCATCAGCTAAAATTTGTTCACCATAGTAAAATGACTTGGAGCTATCAAAAATTGAGAGAGGTAAATGTAGAGGGGCCCTAGTGATATCATAGCCCCTTACAAAATGTTTCCAAGTTCCACAGTTTTTGAGTAATCGCTCATCGAAGTTTGTTACCCTTTTGCACTTTTGTCTCTTGAGAGACTTTGTCGGTAGAATGTGGCTTAGAATGTTTTAGCATGTTTGGGTGTGAAAGAGGACCTTTCCTAGCATAAAACCACCCATATGGATGTGTTGGAATAGCTGTTCTAGTTGTATGACAAACAAAACAAAAGTTACACCACTTTCCAACTTTACACTACATGCAACTGACCTATTTTCCATCAACTAAAATTTGTTCACCACGGGAAAAAAAATTGGAGCTATCAAAAAATGAGAGAGATAATTGTAGAGGGGCCCTACATTATCCCATAGCCTTAGACAAAAATTTTCCAAGTGCCTCGGTTTTGAGTAATCGCTTGTGGAAGTTTGTTACCCTTTTGCACTTTAGTCTCTTAAGAAACTTCATCGGTAGAATGTGGCTCAAATTATTTCAGCATGTTTGGGTGAAAAAGAGGACCTTTAATAGCATAAAACCACCCATATATATGTGGGAATAGTCAGTTTGATTGTATGCCAAACAAAACAGAAGTTACACCACTTTCCAACTTGTCACTACATGAAACTGACCCATTTTCCATCAATTTAATTATGTTCACTACGGGAAAATGAATAAGAGCTATCAAAAATCAAGAGAGGTTATTGTAGAGGGGCCCTACATGATCTTGTAGCCTCAAACTAAATTTTTCCAAGTGCCACACTTTCTAAGTAATCGCTCATCAAAGTTTTCTTCCCTTTTGCACTTTGGTCTCTTAAGAGACTTCACCGATAGAATGTGCCTCAAACCTTTTCGGTGTGTTTGGGTGCAAAATAGGACCTTTACTAGCATAAAAGCACCCATACAGACATGTTGGAACAATCAGTTTGGTTGTATGATGAAGTAAAAAAAAGTTACACCACTTTCCAACTTTACACTACATGCAATTGACTTATTTTCCATCAGCTAAAATATGTTCACCATGGGTAGACAACTTGGAGCTATCAAAAACCAAGAGAGATTATTTTAGAGGGACCTCACATGATCTCATAGCCTTAGATGAAATTTTTCCAAGTACCACAGTTTCTAAGTAATTTCTTGTCAAAGTTTTCCACCCTTTTGCACTTTGGTCTCTTAAGAGACTTCGTTGGTAGAATGTGGCTTAGACTATTTCAGGGTGTTTGGGTGTGAAAGAGGATCTTTCATAGCATAAACCCACCCATACAAATGTGTTGGAATAGTCAGTTCAGTCATATGAGGAATAGAGAAGAATCTACACACACACCTTCCTCAAATTCTTGAGAGCAAGAAGAATCTCTTCATTGAATATATTATATATCTCATTCAATTTGGTCTGCTTCTTTTTCAAGTGTTTTTGGAGAAAAATAACCTCCTTTTCATTGACGATAAAATCTTCTTCTTGTCTTTTAATTCCTTTTCTAAGTGGTTAATTTTAGTCTTCAATTATTTTGTTTCAATTTCAACACTTTCAACTATTACCTTTGCATCTATAACTATTGCTATCATGTTTGGAAGTGTCTTATGATTATAGAATGCAAATGTTTCTTTTAACAAGTTCTTTACAAAACTTCTCTACCTTTATAGATAATACTTTCAAGTTTCCACCGCACTGATACTCCTTTTTCTCACTTACATTTTATATTTCTTCTTCCTTATCATCTATTTCCAGTTGTATTTTCTCCACGGAAGTCTTAAGTTCAAGAATCTTTGACTTCATTTTTTCACTTTTCAATCTGACCATAAAGATTAGAATGATTGCAAGATATGCCTAAAATGGAAAATGTATGGAAAATGTGGTAACATGGACAAGGCAATGAGTTGTTTGAAAAAATGTCTCAAAGAAATGTGGTCTCATGGTGATGTCCATCACCATGAGACCATATTTCTTTGAGGCATTTTTTCAAACAACTCAATACCTTGTCTATGCTTTTCAATGATAACTTTAAGAAACCCCCCTAAAAAAAAGATATAAAATCTTGGGGAATCTTCCATTTTTTGGAAAAAAATATTAATTCCTATTGGCAAATATATCTTTCTTTTTTTTGTAAAAAAATATTAATTTTATTGGCGATTTTTTTACATCACTAGAATTTTGCAGAAAATATTGGCGAATCTTGGAAAAAAATAGGAAAATTCATTAATTACGATGGTGAATCCTTCCAATCTAAAAAATAATTCTTATGTAAAAGTAGGGGCCCAAGGGTGGAAATTATTGATGGGTTTAATGGGAAAACTACAATATTTACTTGCCACCATTTATCTTTTTCAGGCCTCATAAGCATTACAGATTGTGGGTACATTTTACCTCGTAGAATAAAATGAGGGACATTAGATTATATTGTAAATAAATTGAAAACTAAATATTGGAAATATGGCCCTAAATAAACTAATAATAATGATACATTGTTGGTAAATTAATATAGATTTCTACTCTAACATAAAATTTAGGCGAATCTGATCTAATCATGAATCAAATATTGTGGCGAATTTTTGAGTTCAAAATTATAATAAAATAAATACTTTGATGATTTAAATAAGACTAACATAAAATTTTGTAAAGATGTGGCGAATCAAGTCGTGTTACAACTCAAACTATTTGCCAATTTTTTATTTCGAAATCTCAACTATTAGCCAATTGGTGAATATTAGCCAGTAAAATAAAATATTAATGCCTTTGCTTATTATTATGCTTTGATAGATTTTTTCCATGCATCCATAGTTTCTTTGACCCCATGCATGGAAAAAAATGCATTGGAGGGTCTCCTTATTTGGTAGTGAGGATTTTTTTCAAACAACTCATGTACATCACCAAGGGACCCCATTTCTTTGAGGCATTTTTTCAAACAACTCATGTGCATCACCAAGAGACCCTCATTTCTTTGAGGCATTTTTTCAAACAACTCACCAAGAGACCCCATTTCTTTGAGGCATTTTTTCTTACAATTCTCACTACCTTGTCAACGCATCCACATTGACAAGGTATTGATCCACTACCTTTTCATTGCTACCACATTGAAAATGTAGTGAGCTTTTCAATGTACTAGCATAGACAAGGTAGTGTTGAAAAAATACCTCACATAAATGGGGTCTCCTGGTGAGCTATTTGAAAAAATGCCTCAATTTTTTTCAAACAACTCACTGTCTTGTCATTTCTACCATATTGACAATGTAGCAAGCTTGTCAATGTGTTACATAGACAAGGTAGTGATTTGTTTGAAAAAATGCCTCAAAGAAATGGGGTCTTCTGGTGAGATGTTTGAAAAAATGCCTCAAAGAAATGGGGTCTCTTGGTGATGTAGACAAGGTAGTGAGCTATTTGAAAAAATGCCTCAAAGAAATGGGGAATGCCTCACCAAGAGATCCCATTTCTTTGAGGGATTTTTTCAAACAACTCACTACCTTGTCTACATCACCAAGAGACCCCATTTCTTTGAGAGATTTTTTCAAACATCTCACTACCTTGTCTATGCTACTACATTGACAAGCTCAGCTAGTGAGCTCACTACCTTGCCAGTGTGGTAGCATAGACAAGGTAGGAACTTACTTGAAAAAATGTCTCAAAGAAATGGGGTTTCCTTAAATCACTAGGAGACCCCATTTCTTTGAGGCATTTTTTCAAACAACTCACTACCATGTCTATGCTACCGGATTGACAATGTAGTGAGCTTGTCAATGCTCACTACCTTGTCTATGCTACCACATTGACAATGTAGTGATCTTGTCAATGATCACTACCTTGTCTATGATACCACATTGAACCAAAACATATAATCTACCCAATATTCATATGTAAACTTGGAACCAAAACATATGTAAACTTGAAATATAGAAATGAAAGGTCTAACTATAAACTTATCTTGATGTGCATACTTAGAAATTTTAATACAAATTAATATTCATACTCAAAAATTAATAAGAATCAATGTGCATACTTAAAAATTAATCCAACGAATCACTAGAGTCTTCTCTACTCTTTAATGTGTCAAATATTACCTCATGGTCAGACTCACACACCTTCCATAAGGTCTTGTTCAAAGGTCTACCCCCATATTTGATCAAATGAACATTGGATGCCACAACAAGGTTTGAGTAGTGAAGAATATTCTGATGCATGCCAAATAATTAAAACAAACAAACATTAACACTCTTATGTGGGTACCTTCTAAGCCATGTTCCAGTAACAACCACCGAGCCTATAGGGTATTCAATGTTTTCCCCATCTGTAACTGGGGCCTCCAATTTCTTTTTGGCCTCAACACAATGACACAAGTAATAATATGTTCCCTCTTCCTTGTCTTCATTTTCAATAACTTCATAAACATGCCCTACATTGATATGTGCAACAAATTATATGAAATTAGTCAACATTACAAAAACACTACAAAGTAAGATAACCATAGGAATTTCAAAAACTATGTAAGTAGATATATTACCTAGTTGAACTAGATTTGATATGTGGTGAAAGTCAACTGATGATTCTATCTATGTTAGTTCCAATCAGGGAAAACTTTAAGAAACCCCCCCCCCCCCCCTCGGCTAAGGTGTAAACTCCTGGTGAATCTTGTATTATTCCCGATAAAAATATTAATTTTATTGGCGATTTTTTTCGTTTTTTGGGGAAAAAAAATCCCAATTGGTGAATATTTTACAATTGCTAGAAGTCTGTGGAAAATCGTGGTGAAATGCAATTTCTTTAAATGAATAAAATATTTTTCATTGGTGATTAAAACCTTTTTTCAAACCAAATTTTTTTTTCTATTGGTGAATTAACCCTGTTTTCAAAACAAAACAAAAAAATGTTGGCGAATAAAACCTTTTTTCAAAGAAAAAAAAATATTTTCATTGGCGAGTTAAACATAATCTCAAACTAATAAAAAATTTCAGTGGCAAAATAAACAGATATGGCAATAAAAATTAGTGTGGTTGGCGAAAATATCAAATTCCGAGACATATTTTATGTACATTCAAATTCCTTCATGAAGAGTCTGGAATGCGAACAACTATCAACATATTTATTATTTCTGAAGCCAGATGTCAATGCAAATTAGTACAATCTATGACCCTTCGATGATTTTTTGATGGACGACTCTAGTTGCATTCCGGAAGTAAATCTCTGAAGCACTAGACTTGCAAATTGAAACCCCTGGAATAGCACTAGAACCGTTAGATGCGGCCGTGTGTGGTGAGATCAAGGCTCATCACTCATCACTCATTCTGTCTTTTCAATGCCTTGATGTTTTACATTTCATTTAATTGAAATTCTCAATCTTTTTGAAGAGATTTTGGTTGTCGTACTGCTAGTGTTGGCAGTGGCGGCGATTAATGCCATATGTGATATGAACATCTGAAGAAATTTCTTGGACAACTCATAGCTTTAATGAAATAATTTTTTTAATGATTTCATATCATTTGAGTGGCACTGGTGATTTTGATAGCTTGTCAGGTTGAGTTACAGTTTGCGTGTAGCCAAACGTCAATCAATTTAAATATTTTAATTGTACACGAATCACAATTATCATTATACCCAGGCTAGTAGCGACACTGGTGTCTGGTGGCCCATAAATAGGGATAGTGAATAGTGGATAGTGTCACAAGGGTTCTCATTTTCTAGGGTTAATAAGGATTCACGAAGAAGATGATGTGGTATTATTGGGGATACTATAAATTCTCTTGCCTACAATTATGTCATTACCGAGTAATCAGTAAAAGACGAATTTCCTTCAAGTTCAGAATGGGTGGAATTGGAAAGAAGTTGATTTGGTTAACCTGACTTTTCAGACAGGTTTTGAACCAGGATGAAGAAATCTGATGGAGGTAAGTTCTATACCGGTGCATGAAAGCTGTGTGCAAAAGATGGGAGCAATTTTTCTACTCCTCTTGTATCCTCACAACTCCCTTTTCCCCAACATGGTTGGCCTAGCAAGTTCCATGCATTTATTTTTAGAGACACATTTGTATTACATATTTTGCATGACTTTGGTTCTCAAAGGGGATAAGTACATTTTGTATCTTCACAGCTTCCATTTCCCCATAATGATTAGAACCCCCTTTCCCCCAACATGGTTGGAATTGGGAAAATCCCTTTCATTTAAACTTAATTTTCAATGCCAAATTTGTATTATGTTGTCACAAGAAGAAGCTTGGAATTATGTGTTTATTTTTAAAGTTACATTTGTATTAAGTTTTCACCAGCAGAATCTTGGAAATTGGAATCAATTTGTAATCCATTGTAACAAGCAACAACTTGGAGTAAATTATTAAATTTTTTCTATGTAAAGTGACACACTGACATATGTTATTTATACAAAATGAGAGATTTTCTGCTCTACAACTACTCGTCTTTAAAAAGATTTGTAATAATGTGACATTGAAATTCAGTTGCAATAAAATAAATGGTTGTGTTGTGCTATTCTTCGTTATTCATTTACACTTACAGTAAAGAGTTATTTTCTGAGTTCATAACTTCAATGTCTATTTATATTAAATATATTCAAATCAGTTTTTTTCCTTTAAGAAATTAATATACTTTATGCAATATGCACTTGATAATTCATGGCTAGTTGGTATGAGTTTTCCATAGTCCATGTAGTTAGATGCTTAGCTTTTGGATTCAACTGTGTGTATTTTTGTGTCAAAAATACACACAATTGAATCCAAAATCTAAGCATCTAGATTCATGGTTATATCGGGCCATTGGGGGAATGAAATCATTTGTTCCATCGATGTTTATGTGTTACAATGATGTGCTTACTTTTGTTGACTCTATCGGTATATTGAGGAGAGCACCTTATGAGTCAGCCCGATAGAATATTGTTACACTGATACTAGGTTGTGAGCTATTTTCTTCGGGCCATCAGCGAGGCTGTGATGGGGGTTCCATCGATGAAGCATTGTTAGGCTGATGGTATTGAATTTTGTTAGGAATGGGGGAAGGACTATGAGTACTGGATTTTAAATGCATAGAGTGATAGGCTTGTGAACTTAAACCTCCATAATCGCCCTATAACCGTTAGATTTAGAAAGATCAATGGTTAAAAATTTGCAACTTTAATGTTCCAATTTCAAAAAAAAGAAAATCATTTAAAGCACTTTATACTGCTAAGTGCCAATTGTCAAGTGATTTTTTTGAACTTTTAAGTGAGAGGGTCAGCACATGGGGAGATTTTTTTAAGTCCTTTGCATTGTTAAGTTATCGGCCCCTTGGCCTTTATGCTAATCCTAGCGCACAAAAGTTTAAAACAACTTTAAAACACATGTGTCAATGTGTCATGTTTTTTTTTAAGTTAATATAATAAATTAGTCAAGTTTCAACTGTTGGATGATCATTTGATGTATGGTTCTATTTGCATTCTGGAATGAAATGCACAGAGCGATAGGCTTGCAAACTTAAACCTTCAGAACCACCCTATAACCATTAGATGTGAGTGCAAATTAATATAATCTATGACTGTTCGATGAATTTTTGATGGACAACTATAGCTGCATTCTAGAAGTAAATATCTAAAGCACTAGACTTGCGAATTGAAACCTCTGGAATAACACTAGAACTGTTAGATGTGACCATGTGGTGAGATCAAGGCTCATCGCTCATCGCTCATTCTATCTTTTCAATGCCTCGATGTTGTACATGAATCATGATTATCATTATACAACTTTAAAACATGTGTCAATGTGTCATGTTTACTTTTTTAGGTTAATATAATAAATTAGTCAAGTTTCAACCGTTGGATGATCATTTGATGTATGGTTGTATTTTCATTCTGGAATGAAATGCACAAAGCAATAGGCTTGCGAACTTAAACCTCCAGAATCACCCTATAACCATTAGATGTTAGTGCAAATTAATATAATCTATGACCATTCGATGAATTTTTGATGGACGACTGTAGTTGCATTCCATAAGTAAATCTCTGAAGCACTAGACTTGTGAATTGAAACCTCTAGAATAACACTAGAACTGTTAGATGCGACCATGTGGTGAGATCAAGGCTCATCGCTCATCACTCATTCTATATTTTCAATGCCTTGATGTTGTAAACGAATCGTGATTATCATTAATAATTATACAAATTTAAAACAACTTTAAAACACATGTGTCAATGTGTCATGTTTATTTTTTTAAGTTAATATCATAAATTAGTCAAGTTTCAACCGTTGGATGATCATTTGATGTATGGTTGTATTAGCATCCTAGAATGAAATGCAAAGAGTGATATTCTTGCAAAATTAAACCTCTTGAATCACCCTATAACCATTAGATTTAGAAAGATCAATGGTTAAAAATTTGCAACTTTAATGTTCTAGTTTAAAAAAAAAATCATTTAAAGCACTTTGTACTGCTAAGTATCAACTGTCAAGTGATTTTTTTTTAACTTTTAAGTGAGAGGGTCAACACACGAGGATATTTTTTTAAGTCCTTTCACCTTTGCAATGTTAAGTTACCAACCCCTTAGCCTTGATACCAATCCTAGTGCACAAAATTTTAAAACAAATTTAAAACACATGTGTCATGTTTATTTTTTAAGTTAATATCATAAATTAGTCAAGTTTCAACCGTTGGATGAACATTTGATGTATGGTTGTAGTTGCATTTTGGAATGAAATGCACAAAGTGATAGGCTTGCAAACTTAAACCTCTAAAATCACCCTATAACCATTAAATTTAGAAATATCAACGGTTTAGAATTTGCAACATGTAGACTTAAGACGTTTGATTCACTTTAATGTTCCAATTTCGAGAAAAAATCACTTTATACTGCTAAGTGTAAAGTGAGGATCATCACACGGGGAAATTTCAGTCTTCACTCTTCATATTGCTCATTGCAGTGCACTTCCCTATTTTGGATTCCACGGTTGCACATCCAACAAATCCATTCCAGTTTCCACAACTGTCAGCATTAATCTCTTCAAGAGTTAGGACTCAGATCTGGGTAAGTGAAAATTTCCTGCGGCTACGTTTCATCGTTTGGCATTTCTTAAAATCTTATTTCGTCAAACTTTGAAGTTTGGGTTTAGAGACTTAAGAATTAAGAAAAAATAAGGAGGACTAATAGGTATTAGGGAATTCAAATTCAAAACTTCACATTGTATAAGCATGTCTACCACCAATACCACTAGAGCAATGTCTGATAAAAAAATACATTATGCAAAATTGCTTTAAACCCTAGGTTTCACTGATGGGTACCATGATATTTATGATCCTGAAATCTATGGTAGGCATACCTCAAAACTTAGATTTTCATCTTGGAATAAGTTTTCAAAGCAAACACAAGTTAATATTATCATTGCATTGTGGGTAATTGGATTAGGGTGCATGATGTTATGTGAAGTTTTCCCTTGCCCGGAATTTATCATGGTCTGTACCAAAAATTATGATGATAAGAAAAGGGCAATTGTTAATAAAGATAGCCAAGTATAATTTGTATCCATTAATGCAAAAGAACTTGGAAAAGTGTTGGGGTTTACAACCGAAGAATTTGGAAATGGCCACATTGACCTAGAAAAGCTTGCTAGTGATTATGAAGCAGTGGAAGAAAGGCAGAAAAATAATTTCTTAAATAAAATAGTTCAGGATAGAAACAAATTGAAAGGTGATCATAAACCTCCTTATAATTTGGATATTTTTAAACCATGGGTTCATGATACTATTTCCATGCTAGCATTTTTCCTCAGTCTGGATAGCAATTTGGAAGTGGGTGCAAGCCTCCTTGAAATGGTATTTAATATACATTATGGTGTTGAACATGTCAAATATAATTATATTCAGCACATTGTAGAATCCATGCATAAATAATTTTTAATGATTAAAAAAGGTTCCACTAAGACATTTAGGTTCACAACCTACTTGTGCTATCTTTTTCTATTCAAATTTAGAGGAAAGTTTCAAACCAACAAGCTTCAAATTAAGCCCTATAGTAATGCAGAGGAAAAGAAAATGGCTCCAGTATATGAATGGACCACTGAGATAAGGATGCATGATTCTTGAAGGAACTACAGTCATTTTGTAGAATTTTTTTTGGCTCCATTGCATCAAGAAATTGCAAATACTCCAACACCTAGATTGCCTATGTCATGTAGCAATTGCATGCAACTAGGAAAATAAATACAATTGGCTGATTGGTACTTAATGGAAGAAAATAGCGTGCTAAGATTTTATGGATCAAGACTACAACCATAAAAACTTCCAATACATGTGACATAAAGGGTTTTTGCATTGGAATATGTAAGGTAGGTGCAGAGTGCTCATGAACTACACTTTCTTAGTCAACAAAAGAAGACCTTATTTCCTTCTTTACCTTTTTCATGTGGAGGGTTCACATTCGAGAGAAAATAATTTAGTGTGGCACATAATCTTTTGAATTTTTTTGACTTTGATGCTATTTATCACTGGCAGTATGATCCATGTGACATAATTAAATCAATGATTTTGGCCAATAGGAATGTTGCAAGTAGAATTCAACTTCAAAGTAAACCCTTGCTTGAAGACTTGAGAAACAAGGATTCTTGGGATGAGGTCAAAATAGCAATGGAGAAAAGTGTTATTGAGAATGGTATTTATTTTGAACAATTGTCAACATAAATTATGGCATTGCATCGAAAGAAAATCAGGACATACAACAATAATTATGAAAAAAGTGATAAAACATCTAGTAGAGTAAAAATTCTAGGTTCTCTAGAGAAGGAAGTTATAGATAAAAATTGGTCACGATAAAAAATTACTGCCTTTTGGTCTATGAGGAAGGACCCAGATGATCCAAGAGCTCTTGCAGAGTATGGAGCTAACGAAGAAGATAAAGAGTTTAGAAAATTGTGGAATATAGAGCATCTTGATGAACATGGAAAAAAATAAAGTGATGATGAATCTAATGATGATAGTGAAGAAGTAGAACAAAGCCATGCCAATTACAAACCTGGTTTAAGTGAGGCCACAAAAGAAGCATATGCTTGATCATATACTTCAGGAGCAGCCATACTTGAAAAAATTGGTTATGAAGGTGGTCCTTTGGAGTCCAAAGGACAAGGCCCTTCGACGGTAACAAATGTTGAGCATAGAAAACCAATTGATAAATCTGGCCTTAGGCTTGGAGGTGAAAAAGTATACCAAGGTCATACAAGTGAAACTCAATTTGTAAGAGCTTCTAATCCTCATCCTCATGGTTAGATACAATCATAACTAGGACATGCCCTTGGTGGAAAACTTAGTGCAACTGGGAGTTCCATTGGTGGTGATGGTATGGGTAGTAGTACTAGTAGTGGTCAACATGTGCTACAACAACAAATTACACACAAGAGGGAAACAATACAAGATACCACATAAACAGCAGGTGATCAAGGCAATCAAAAGAGGGAAAGTATTTTGACAGGTCCAAGTCACACTATCAGTGGATCCACCTCAAAGGAGTTATTTCTAAGCCCTCCCCCAATTCTAGTTAGTGTGGTTGCAACATCATTAGCAATTGCAAGTACTCCTATTCCTTTGTCATTCAAGCATTCCATTGTTCCTACCTCCCCAGGTTATTGTATTACCCATATTTGACACAAATAAAGAAATCATGGAGTACACAATTGTTGTTCCCATAGTTCAAAACAAACCAACAAATCAGATGGATTGATCTGAATACCAGGTAACCAATTTTCAATTGGATTTTTTTGGCCTAAAAAATACTAACAAATTAATGTATCAAAGAAGAACAATGAATTGGTGTACACATCATTGCTAAAGAAAGATAGATAGAAGAAAAGGTTTCAAACCCAAATAGAAAAGTTAAAGGAAAACCTAGCAAGTGAGAAAGAAAAGAGGAAGCAACAGATAACAAGAGCAATGAATCAGAAAAATAAAAAATAAAATTTGCCTCTACATCAACAAGCAAAGAGGATAAACCAAATGAGAGAGAAGTGAATGACCTGAAGCGAAGGCTAGATGAGAGCAACAAGAAATATGATGAGGAAAAATCCACTTCAAAAAAATTAAGACTAAGCATTGCGAATGGAAATGCACAGTCGGAACAAAAATTGGAGAAACAAATAAAAACAAATGAAAGATTGGAGACAGAGTTGATGGAAGCAAAAGAAGAAATTAAGTCTTCTCAAAATAAGTTATCTGCATTTTGTAGAGATACAGTGAGGCATATGAAACAAAAGATCTGGGATGAAATAATGCAGAGGTTTGATCATTTTTGTGACATGTTTCAATTGATTGATGCTATCAGACATCATTATAAGAAGCTCATAAAATATTTAGTGGACAACAAAAATGTGCTGGAATTAGAGAAATCTGCAAATCAAGTTCTACAAAAAATCTACAAAGCTAGTGACAATGATTTTAAATCGAAAGGGATTACTAATCGGATTGAAACCTCAATTAAGTTGTCATCTATCATTGAAAAGTGTTCGAGAATGCATGGAATGAAGGAATATTTACATTTGGTTGCAGACAAGATGAAGGTGGTGGATGAAAAGGTAAGGAACTTCACAGAGCTTGGTTTTCCAGAGGATTTTGACACAAATGACCAATTCATTAAAAAAGGATGGTTTCATAAAGAAGATGGAAGGTGCAAGGAAGATTGAGTTGGACCAATTTCCTTAGAAACCAGATGTGAACTATTTGGTTTCCATCAAAACACTAATAATCTTGAATGCAAAATTGACTGAAGAATTCAAGATAGGTTCCACTTCCAATTACAATCATGAAATGTTAACAAAAATTCAAGTCAAACAACACAGTTAGAACAAATGGCAATTCCACCACCCGAAGAGTGGAAGTTGCTAGAAAAGGTGATACAATGACTTGATTTTTAATTTTCAATCTTTGATAATATGAGTTTCCAAGTTCCAACTCAGCTCTGTGTAGACTTTTCTTTGGGCATTGACAAGATTTTCCATTGCCAATGCCAATATGTAATCCTTCATGTGAAAATCAATTAAAAATCTCAAATTCAAACTTCAGTAATGTGATGATGCTCAATTATCTGTATTATTTATTTTATCATTTGAACTATAAGGTGATGAACTATTAGCTTATTATATTTAATACTTGGTAGAGCTTCCAAGTTATGGATGTTGAATTGTTAGCTCATTATATTTACTTCTTTGTAGAGCTTCTAAGTTATGGATGTTGAATTGTTAGCTTTTGTTATGTTGGGACTAAAAATCTTGATCAGTATCCACCAACTTACACCTCACCCACATCCCACATGCTGCAAAAATACACTACATTTGATTTTATGATTAGCACAAACTACAGAGATTTGTGTGACAAGATCCATTTTGTGGTCCACATTACTACTTGATCAATGATCATGTCCATAAATAAATCTAAAACCCCATGGTCACAACCCCTATTTATGAAGAATTCAAATTCAATGTACTGACAAATTAAATTTACTTCCACACACTCAATTTGAATAACATAAACAACCACTTTGGAGACAACCAAATAAGTTAATAACATATAAGCATATGAATCCACATCAGTTGAACACTCAAAAGCAAATAAGTAATTATGTGTAACCTTCTCCATTGTATTGATCTTCAAAGTTCAAATGATATGCATGGGTGAATTGGTGCAATCTATTATCTGTCTTCTTACTATTTTCTACTCTAAAGTCTAATTAAAAATGATGTGATGATCTCCTATTCGGGTCTTGATCTCTCTTATATATGAACGACAACAAGCTACAAACCCCTTACAAAAATTCATGATGTTTGAGAACTAAACATAACTCAAATTATAAATAAAACAATGTCGCAGGTGAATGCATTGATCCATTAATCTCCAAGAAGAAGCCCATGACCACCTAAGATCTATTCAAAGATTCTACTCCATGATAGGGCACTCATCATGCTCTCGCCTGGCGTTCTTACTTTGAATTTGATGGTTGTCTCGTTGAATTTGATTCTGACACATCTACAATTTGGCTAATAAACATATTGACTACAAATGGGTGTACTCTTGTTCAACATAGGTGTCCACGTTAGAGATCGCCTGTTTCATATCATATTCCATAGACATTATTTTTTCAATTTTCTTATGAGTGTTTTGTAAAACCATATCCTCGTCATTTATTTCTTGCAACATAGTAGGTAGAAGCCCAACAAGCTCTTCCTTCTAATCATCATATTCTCATGGATTTTCAATGCCATTAGAAGTGTTGGGAGTGGGACTCAATCAAAGCAGTTGAAATCTTCCCTAAGCCTATTATGATATCCATTATATGATTCTACCAGCTTGTTATATGTCAGCAATATTTGTCCTTTCATGACATTCTTATCTACGAGCTCCTTTTTTTTCTCCATCATTCTAGGTTGCAATCATTCATTTCTCCACCAATGCAATGTGTGTCTCTTTGAATAATTTCCAATATTCATTAGCACACTTCATCATTTTGTTGAATATTTATTTTATCATTTTAGATACAGTGTTATATTTGATGGTTTTCACTTCTTTCTCCAATTCTTTGCATTTCCCCTGAGATTTCAGATGGCAATTCTTCCAATAGGCTGCATCAACCAATGCATCAAGCACTCTCTTATATTTTTCAAGCCATGGGGAGTAAAAATATGATGTGGAGGAGGAAGATGTTCTTTCTCTTTGATTTTCTAGCTCCTTCTTCAGTTTGTCATTTTCCTTAATTAGTTTTTCGATCTGTGATTTGGTAAAATTTTCCACATTTATGTTCAATTCTGTTGTCTCCATAAGGTTGGTATCCACTACTCATTAAACCAAGAGATGACCAAACACTTGGTTTGGATTACTAATTATAGTAGCTATTTTATCATGGGGATACAGTGACCAAATAAGCAAGGTGGCTTCATCTAGGTTGTACCCATATCTTGAATGCATTTTGTCACTTGCTTCTTCTGTTAAGTTCATTGTCTTATTCCCTCTTTTTCGAAGCTATCAAATACAATTGAAGAGTTAATATCCCACCCTGGAAGGAGAAAAACTCTAGCTTCTTGAAGCAATTCCCTTCCTCTTTCAGGAGTGATGGAATTCATTTCCTTTTCTACCTCCCTTTTCAATTCCTCTAGAGCAGTTGCCTCCTGTTCAGGAGTGATATCCTGTATCTGTTGTCTCATTTTTCTGCCTTTATACTCATAAACAAATGATTTAAATTTAGAAGATTTAACAAAATCACAATCATAAATAAATTGTTGTCCAACCTTGACCCTCACATCATTAGATAGTTCATTTGATGCCTCAAATATTACAATATTCTGCTCTTGAGGGGGCTCGTACTATGCAATCACGGGAGCACTGATTTGTTTGACTTGCTCACCCTCTTCATCACCCTTCTCTTCTTCACTTATATCAGTATCTATAGAAAAAACACACCTTAGGAGTAGGTTGTGAAGGTATGTAATCCAAGGGATCTATGTCTTTAGCTTGTACTTCTAAATAGGTTGCATGAGGTGCATCAAAAAAAATTGGGGGAACATCCTTTACCAGTTCATTGACATGAGCGATGAGTTGCTCAATTCTTGTTAAAGGATCTTGTATCTCACCAAATTCCTTTGAATAAGATGGGAATTTTTTTCTCTTCCATTCCCCTACAAGAATAATCTTGTTATAGGTGGCCATTCTTTCCTTGGTGGAAGCCTCATCATGGTTTCTTATGACATCTTCGATTGAGAACAAATGTTCATACCCTGATAGCCCCTGCAATAATCTCGCCTTGTGAATAAACCCTTATGCATCAAATTGTTTCCTTACATCACCTAGTGGTAGGTTGTATTGTGATAATTTACCATAAATTTCTTCATTTACTTCATTGGCAACCACTGTAAAGTCTCCAAAACATAAGGTGTTGGGCATAATTGGTTGTTTGCTATGTCCTTTGAGGTGTTTGGAATCAGATTTTTCCAAATGCCTCAATTTCTAAATAATAAATTCGGTTAGGAACTACTCATGGCATCAAGTGTGGAGCCCCTTCCAATCCGTAAACCCTTATCACTGTACAATCAAGGAAAACATACCAATCTCCCCAGCTATGATTCACTTTATTTCTTCGGTCATTTTTCTTTGGTCTTAGAAATCTTTGTACTTCTAGGGATAGGTTATAATTGCACGGATATCCCAACAACTTCATCAATGTTTTACAAAAAATTCTTCAAAATAAAGGTAATGAGACCTACCAAATCGATTGTCCCACAATGAAGTCCACAATTGTATAGGTTTAAAATCTCTATTTTCATCTATATCTTTTATCCTTAATTCTTCACTCTAGACCCCTCTGACTTGTCCCTCATACAAAAGAAAATACATAAGCAAAAAATAGTGTTCAAAATTAATATTATCACTATTATTTTTTATCTTTTCAAGCCCTCGATGTAGGGCGTTGGCCAAGTAGCTAGAATAATCAAATGGCCTAGCATCCTTACTTTGTATCTCTATAGCTAATACCATTGGGGAAATCGACATGAGAGGCGAAACCTCTACTCCCAAAACCTGACCTGGTAAATAATAGGTGTATTGGAAATACTCTTTGAACAAATCTTCATGGAAAGGAGGGTTTTCACTGCTAGAGAACCTCCTGAGTTGGCCTCCTTCATCCTTGGGCCTATGCAAAGGTAATTTCCATATCTTATAGCTGGTATCCATGTGGTGATACTCTGTCAAGAGATCTTTGAGCGTGAATGATAAATTCAGTGAACACTCTAATTGAAATACATTAGAAATGAGATCCCTAGAAATAACAAGAATGTCACCCATGCTATGTGACTGAATAGTTATTTTCTCGGGGTCATATCTGATAGCAAGAGATTTAATTAGTTATGCATTCAAAAACACATTGGGAACCACAAGTCTTTATAGGTTCAACCTCCACGGATTGCAGACTGGTTGAAACCTAAATTATTTTCTATAATGGTACATGGAGAGGTCATACTCTCGTTGTGGTGTCCAAATATCCCCTAAGCCCTTATGTTTTTCCCATAGTTGATCCATGGAAGGATTCATTTGAGCACTCCTCTTGGGTCTCGGCCTCGACCCAGGGCATTGATCTATCAGGTCTTTATTTAGGAGTCTCTTAGGCTTTTTAATGTCCAGTTGATCCAAAGTCTTAGTCTTTTCGGTTTTCTATTTTTTACCTTTGGGTTTGTCTGTACTCTCTTCCATTATTTAAAACTTAAGATTTTGATGAAAATAACTTCTCAACTAGGTCTGAAGTACTTATGTAAGTCTTTCCAAGTTGCCTCCATAGTCCACCGGTCTTTGCTGCGTCAGAACTCCAAGTTTTTTCCTTTTTGCTTCTGCCTTAAGAGAAATCTTCCAATATTTTGTAACAACTATGCGATCAACTTGTGATATAATTCACTTCAATTCTAGTTCATAAATGCACCATCTGTGGATTGTCTTTTAGTCTTGTCATTGAAGAAGAAAATTTATTTCAAATATTTCAAAGTCAACGATGCCTTGGGATGTCACATCAGTCTTTCACTGATAGCCACCCTCTCCACCGATGGATACCTATCCTTCATTCTATCAGTGGGATGCCAGATAATGGTTCCCCGATACACCATAGTTCCCCCGATATACTTTATGCATTCGATAATTCATGCCCATGGTTAATTTTGGTGAAAACTTTACTCTATCGGTATATCGGGAGAGCACCTTAGGATTCAACCCGATAGATTATTGTTACAACAATATTAGGTTGTGAGCTATTTTCATCAGGCCATCGGCGAGACTTTGATGGGGGTTCCGTCGATGAAGCATTGTTAGGCTGATGGTATTGAATTTTGTTAGGAATGGGGGAAGG
This sequence comes from Sequoiadendron giganteum, assembly GCA_007115665.2. Classification (NCBI taxonomy): domain Eukaryota; kingdom Viridiplantae; phylum Streptophyta; class Pinopsida; order Cupressales; family Cupressaceae; genus Sequoiadendron; species Sequoiadendron giganteum. The sequence goes on from CM021100.1 coordinate 885,441,375, forward strand.
ACTACGTCACTATGGAATTTCAATTTTTTTTATGGATGCAATGTGAATGTAGGCTATAATATATTAATATGGATCTTATCACACAAATTTGTACAATTTGCATTGTTCATAAAATCAAAGTGGTATATTTTTGTGATTATTGATAAAATTTGATAATTCATGCCCATGGTTATAATTCATGGTTACTTTTGTTGACAAATTGACTCTATCGATTTATCCGGAGAGCACCTTAGGAGTCAGCCCGATAGAGTATTGTTACACTGATACTAGGTTGTGAGCTATTTTCATTGGGCCATCGACGAGACTATGATGGGGGTTCCACTGATGAAGCCTTGCTAGACTGATGGTATTGAATTTTGTTAAGAATGGGGGAAGGACTATGTCACTACGAAATTTCAAATTTTTTTATGGATGCAATGTAGGATATAATATGGATCTTGTCACACAAATTTCTACAATTTGCATTGTTCATAATTTATGAATCATAAAATCAAAGTGTCATTTATTTTTGTGATTATTGATATGTGGAAGATAAGTGGGGTGGACTCTGTGGAGGCTAGTTTCTTTGTAAATAAAAATTAAATTTCCTTTTAAGAGATCAAATTTAAATTTTAATATCACAATTTCATGGATGATGGAATACTATATAATTTATAAAATATCATCAACTATAGTTTGACTTTGAAATATGATTCATGAAGTGCAATATAATATAAAATATTATGGAGTGCAATATAAAATAAAATATCTTGAAGTGCAATGATTCATAATTTATTTGAATACAATATAAAAAATCATCAACTACAGTTTGGAATATGATTCATGTAGTGCTTGAGTGCAATATAAAATAAGATATCATGAAGTGCAATGATTCACAATTTCAACATTCATTGAATACAATATAAAATATCATCAACTACAGTTTGGACTTTGGAACAATGGAAACCGATTCATGAAGTGCAGTAAAAATATCTAAAACCTGCTAATTCTCTTCCATTTCTCAAATGGAGTCAAAGTCCTCAAACCGATGCTCATCTTGAGATAAAGCAAAAGAGTCATCTTAATTATGAGTCTTCTCTTCACTTTCTTCAGCCTATGTCTCAAATTCAACATTCATTGTGTGATTTGTGTCAATTTCAATATCATTGTCATTTGTCCTAGACCCACTACCATTGCCATTGCCACTACAACCAGTAATGGTGACACTTGGAATTGGAGAGCCTGTGTTGCACAACCCGATCCCTCTTCTTTCACATGTGAACCTCCAGATTGTGAGTGCCCTTTCAAAAGGAATTTTTTGACATTATATTCAGTTCCTTTCATCCTTAAGAAATTTTCCAAATTCTTGTCTAGTTTGTTTCTTAACTTTGATTTCAAAAACCCCAATGTATTGAAAACTCTCTCATCCTCCACCAAACCCAATATCATTGTTTGACATAAATCAACAAGTTTGAGATATTTTGACATCGAACCACACAATATTTCACTCTGACCTAAGCTTGTTCAAACATTTTTTATTGATCTCGGTTCAAAGGCCTTCTCCTTGCCCATGGATTTATACTGGTCCCTCATAGCTATTGCAAAAATCCCACATTGATTTCTAAGCTTATTTTCATTTAAAATTCCTTCTATTGTCTGCTCATTGTATGTTACCTCTTTCAAAAATTGTTCGATCAAGATTTTTACTTGATCATGAAAATATTTTGGGTTATCTCGATTTACCCAAAATTGAGGATACACAATACCCATGGCTTCAAGTATTTCATGTCGAGGGAATATTTCACGAATCTATGAGGAAAGAGATTTTGCAATTTCCTTCAAATTATCACTAGCAGATTTAACAATGTTGTTAAAATATTCCTTGTTAATAGGTACTTCTCTTCTAGAGTGCCTGGCTATCTTACAATGGTACATTGGTATCTCATATCCACGTACACAGATACATAAGTTCCCACGTGCATTAAACTATAAATAATTATCAAGAGTATTCAAATTAGTAATTTTCTGCCACATCAAATAATTTGTGCCTTCTTGTGTTAGATCTAGATATAGATGATCGAGGGCCAAGCATGTAAGTTTATGTATATTGGCATATTCATAAATATACATATTTCTATCTTGGGATTTCTTTACAAGATTGTCCATCTCATCCAGCATGGGGATAAGACTAGCTAAAGTCAAGAGTGTCTCTATATCGCTTAACCTATGTAAGAGGTCAGGAGCTTTGTCTACTGTGTTGCGATGCTCGTACATCACTCCAATCAAGGATTGATATTCTGAAATAACTCATTGCGGTGCTCCATGTAGGGAGATCCATTTGGTATCAACATCCTTGAGAAGATTATTTCCAGGTATTATTCCCTCAAAAAAATGTTGAAATTCAAGGAAATGTTTGGGACTTCAGCAAAAGTATGTGTGGATCTCGTGAACTAGATTTTCAAAATTTGATATTGTAGGAAACTTGCTTACAATTTTGAATGCTAAATTCATTCTGTGGGACATGCATTGAATGCCAAGCATGTATGGTGCACAAGTAGTTTTTAACTTTGTGCAAAGGCCGCTCCTTTGACCTTGCATCACTGCAGCTCCATCAACTCCTACACACACCAACTTTTTAGAAATTGTCAACTCATCCATACTTGCAATTTCATTCAAAGATTTCTTGACTAGTTCAAATAGATTTTGCGATGCTAAAATGTCCTTCATTTTATGAACACAAAGAAGATGAGCTTGGCGAACATTTTGTTCTATAGTATACAAATGCATACAAACCCAAGAAGTATTGTCTACTGTAGTAACTTCATCTAAAGATAATGGAATGAAATTTGACTCTTTTACTTTCTCCTTTAAATCTTTCTTTTCCACTGCAGTAAGATAGTTTGCCCATTCCCATCCAACGTTTACTAACCAATGTGAGAAGGAAAAGTGGGGAAAACTCAAATAAGATAATAAATCAAAATATTTTGGGTAGTCTATCATAGGATCCCCCCTGAACAAAATATGAAAAACAACACTCATCTAAACAGTTTTTCAGAGATTTTCTGCAACAATGGATTTTCCAAAATGATCCTCATGTGTACCTTCACATTTTTTAATCTTCAACATTCTATGGTTATGCTCTCCATAATCTATGGCATACTTAACATGAAGACATTCTTCCTTTAATTTCCATCGTACGACTGATTGTTCTTTTTTGTCTATGATTTTTTTTTCATAAACTTTACTGATATGCTTTTCTATAGTGTCAAGCTTTAGCTGCATCATCTTGTCTCTTACACATTTCCAACTAAAAATCTTACATTTGACCTCTATTTTCGTTTCAATATCATTTTTGTTTGATACCCCCACTGGTTCAAGGAATGGGTACTTCGACAACCAACCAACTTGAAAATTCCTTGTCATTTCCCACTTGCACTCCAATTTTGATTTTCCTTTTCTTTTCTTGCTACCAACATCATCCTCATCCAAGTCAATTATCTCATTCTGGCTAACCAGGGTATCCCTTGGAACATCTTCTGTGGTATTGCCATCCTCATTTGATACATTTTGATTTAACTTAATGAAAATCTCACCTTGACCTTCCTGTGGTGGTGAGGTATTGTCAATGCCATCTTCAATAATATTTGGTGGCAGAGTTGATGATGTAGCTCCACCTTGATATGATGGATTAGAATCTTTTCCAATTCCAAAGTAAGACTGTATGGTACCTCCACATTTTGGGCGTTTTGATGGCCTCCCAGTCTCTTCATTACCCTTAGGAGTCTTACCCTTGCTGCTCGACATATTGATATCTCACTTCCAATAAAAGTTAGAAAAAATGTCTTCTTGTTTAAGAAGGACAAACCGACAAAGAATATAGATCCCATTCCCTACTCAAAATCATGTTTAAGACTGAAGCAAGATTGGAAAATAGATAAAGAAATCTTATTATTATAACTAATAACTAATAATAGTATGAAAAAATGATCAATCACCTTTGATTCTATGTTTTCGGGTTTCGTTGACTTCAGAATTGAGAAGTAGAACCTCAAAACCGAACAAAATGTGTAAAAACAAATAACAGTTTCAATTTTATTTATATCAATCCATATTTGGCGAATTCCATGGGATTTTTAAATGGTATGTTAAAATTTTTGTGAATCCCGTGTGCTTATACAAGGATACCTTGTAATTTTTGAGGCAAAATGTGTCCTCGAATGTAATTATTTTTAAATATTATTGGTGAAATAGGTCCTCATAAGCAACTATTTATAAATTTTAACTGGTAAAATGGGTCTTCATATAATTTTGTTTTAATAGTATTGGAGAATATGTTTGTGTTTATGACATTCTCCAAGATTTCAGGCGAAAATATTAATCGGTCCATTGGAAACACGTGGTCTGTTATGGAAAATTTATTTCCTAAACATGCCTTGTAAAAAAAATCCGTTGGCGAATGGACATGCATTGGACCGATAGTTCATGAAATCCAGGTGTGTTAGATACAGTAAATTCACCAATTTCAATTTGCCCAATTCCTAGAATTCATCAATTGGCGAAGATTCGCCACTAAATTATTCCCTGGTTCCAATGTCATCGGGGGTCGATACATGTGAATTGGGCTAAGATAGCTTAACCACCATTGGTCAACCCATTCCTTTGACTCGCACTCATTCTAGGCTTGAATTGTACATGAACAAAAGCATGCCATCTTCCACACATGGATACTTCATGAACCTAAATTTGAGCTAAGGAAAGAGTGTAGCTCACTTGATCTTGTCAGTGTACAATAATCCTCATATGGTGCAATGTTAGTATCATCTATTAACCAAAAAAATCTATGAACTAAAGACTTACCTTCATTACCTGGACCCATTATTAGATGTACATCACTATGAGACCCCATTTCCGTGAGGCATTTTTTCAAAAACTCACTACTACCTCATTGAAAAGGTAGTGAGCTCACTACCTTATAATGGGGACCTTGGAATGGGGTATCAAATTTATCAAAAAATGAAAGGGGGGATTTTCATGAGTGTTATGATTTCAATTGCCTTAGTAAACACATGCAAAATATGGATGCATAGACAAGGCACATGAACTATTTGAAAAAATGCCTCAATGAGATATGTCCTCGTGGACTATAATGATTGCAGGATATGCACAAAATGGAAAATGTATGGAAAATTTGGTAGCATAGACAAGGGAATGAGTTGTTTGAAAAAATGCCTCAAAGAAATGTTGTCTCATGGTGATGTCCATCACCATGAGACCACATTTCTTTGAGGAATTTTTTCAAGCAACTCATTGCCTTGTCTAACATGTTTGATAAAATGCTTTGGTAGACATGTATGGAAAATGTGGTAGCATAGATAAGGTAGTGAGATGTTTGAAAAAATGCCTCAAATAAATGTGGTCTCATGGTGATGGAATGTCATTCCATCACCATGAGACCACATTTTTTAAGGTATTTTTTCAAACAACTCATTTCCTTGTCTAACATGTTTGATAAAATGCTTTGGTAGACATGTATAGACAAGGCACATGATCTATTTGACAAAATGCCTCAATCAGATGTCCTCGTGGACTACAATGATTCCAGGATATGCACAAAATAGATTTGTTGAAAAGGCTTTAGAAAAATTCAAGCAAATGTAATAGTTGTAAAACCGAATTCCAAAGCATTTTCCAACATCCCCCATGCCTATACGAAAATGGAAGCTTTGGAAAGGGGTATGCACATCAATAAAATAATAATGAGAAAAGATGTATTATATTACATAGTTATAACTACTCTCGTAAATGTGTGTACAAAATGTGGAAGCATACACAAGGTAGGTCAATTTTTTAACAAAATTCCTCAAAGCGATGTGGTTTAAAATGTAATTGGCAAGTGTAAAGAATTGTGTAGTTTAATATGTGTCAAGAGGGGCTAAGGGTATAATGAGAAATAAACAATTTGATGAACATAGAATATGCATAGTAAAAAAATCAAAGCATTGTATTAAGCATGTATGATAAGGGATGATAGAGAAACATAATGAAATTTAGGAAAATGTAAAGAAAATGTGTAAAGACTTGACATACGTAAAACATGAAGATTCGAATGGAGGAACTACCCAATTATGTAGAATTTTTTCTTCTTGAATCAAACTCTGTAATGTCCCCATTTTATCCATTCGCTCTTCGATGACTGATAGCCTATTTCCAAAAGCCCGTAGGCTTGTTAGAGGTGAAATTAGGGTTTCCTATCTTATTGGGGTTCTGAGAAATTTTTGACGGTTTACATGTATGCATTTGTGATGCATGTCTAGTGGAGTTTTCTGGGTTTTTGGAGAGCTTTAGAATGGTGTAACATGCATCTCCATGTGACAATCTTTTCCAGAACTTGCTATTTTTAGCCAGCACATTGGAGTTTTGAGTTTTGGATTGTGGATTCTTTTTGGGTTTTTAGAGAGATTCAAAGTGGTATGACATGCAAAGGCATTGGGAAATTTTTTCAGAATTTACTATTTTTAGTAAGCTCTATTTTTGGCAGTGCCATCTTGGGTAGTAGCATCAACAATCAACTCACTTTCCATTTTGGGCAGTGCAGTTTGGAGCATAATTTGCTTTTAGCATTTTGGGGCCCATTTTGGTGAAATGATTTATTTTAAGTCATTAATGTTTTAAAATTCATTTTAGGCCCCATGGCCTAGATTAATGACTTAATTTTGTTTTAAAAGGGGGGCCATTAAGGGAGGACGCCTCATGAAGGAAATAAACAAATTAAACATTTAAATGTGTAATATTTCCCTTAGGAAACTTGGATGCCAAAATGAAGAGGAGAAAAAAGGTGAATTAAATGTTTTTAAAATTAAATTATTGCAAAAGTAAAATGGGTGTCCCTTTTGGAGGAAGATGGAAAGCCAACAGTCATCTTCAATTCTATAAAAGAAGGATTTTTCTCTCTCATTGGGGATCTTTGGAAAACTATATCGAAATGTTATTGATTTGATTTTAATACCTAGCTAAGGGGAAGCTTAGCTTTTCTACTCCATTCTTCATACCCGAAACAATGGCTCCCTAGATGGTGGATTGAGAGTGTGCTTCATTCAGAAGTACATATTGAGTTCATTGTGGAGATTTTGGTGAAGATTTCATGTTTTATGGTTTTCTAGTTTATCATTTATTTTAGGATAAATTCATGAACAACTTTCATGGTGATTTATTTTTGGTTGTGGGTATTTGACTAAACATTTTCTATGCTTGTGGGGACCCTTTGGGTGAAGTTTCAGATTTTATACTTGAGTCTCCAATTTTTAAGAGAGGTCACCCTCTTCCTAGGGTCGTACCATCTCCATGGATGCATTGGGATTTGAGCTCTTTCATTTGTGGTTGTTCTATATTGCTTAATTCATGTTATCTGGTCGCATTTCCTTTAGGAGGCATTGTGTTTTAGTTTTGGGGAGTTTTGTGGGAGTTTGTGAGATAATTAAGCAAATTGGTGATTGTAATATTTTTTGGTATGTACTTTGGCTCACTGGAAATTTATATTAGACTTAGCACTTTCCAAGTTATGCTATATTTCATGGGTTTTTATGCTTCTAGTTTCATGTGCACTCAATTTGGAGGTGATTGGAGCATTTTGGATGAAGATAGGAGAAAATTGGTGAAAGTATTCTTGTTGATCTAAATATTTAATTTGTTGGTTCAGCTAATCAGGCTTGGTTATTCCCTTTAATGCTACATGTCTTTAGCAATTCTCTTCATGCTAGTAATTGGAGATGTATTGTGAACTTTGAAGTAAGTTTGGAACAAATTCCCTTGAGAAATCATTGCAATAAACACTTTTAATTTGCAGACTAATTATATTGTAAGGCTAAGAATTAGTAGTACTATTCCAATCAATCATTTTTTGCATTTACTTTGTGATTTTAATTCACACATTGTAACCCTTGGATGGTTTATCGCTGGTGTGGAGAATAAACATTTGTATCTTTCTTTCTCACCCACTGTTAAGTGGAGAGTTCCTACAATTGAGTGGATGCCCGCCACAACGGATGAATTAGTTTTGAATTGTAATGTTTCCCCCCCACACTGATTAAGTGGTAGTTTGGAAATCTCTCATGGCTGGTTCACTGCCTCTTTTTGCATTTAGTTGTATTTACTTTCAGTTCTAATTCAGTTTTCTTCGCCATATGTCTCACCTCACCCACATCGAGTCTTCTATGCACATTCTTGGAATTGAGTGCATTCAATTTGATTGTTCTTTGAAAGATAACGCTAAAAAATTGGTGTATTACTAGTTTGTGTTGTGACAATTCAAAGGAAAAATTGGTTGGCACATTTCAAACTCCTCAATAATTTGAGTTTTTGACAAGCTTGCTTTCTTTTCAATGTTCAATTGTATATCACTCAAATAGAATTACTAACAACAATACAAATAACCAATTTATAATGTTAAATTCATCCAATTCAATCACAATAAATATTGCAACACTATAAAAATTGAGACTTGAATTGATATATATCAAATTCAATGTGAAAACTCTATTATTTCCTCCTTCCTAAGTTGGAAAACCATAAAAAGGTGGTAGAATGTGAAAAATTTGCATGTGCACTTCCAAACAACATCAAAAAGCTTTTTTTTGGAGAACGTGCACATAACCAAAAGAATAACAAAACATGTGGGCCTAGATCATGGTTGTACTGAATTTTTTACCATTTTTAGAGCAAGCCAAAATGTGCTCGCATTATAATGTGAGCCTATTTTGTCTTGCTATACAAAATGGATATATATCAACTTCTACAAAATGCACTCATGTTATGAAAATGCTGATTTTCTAAAGGTTTACTCTCTCTCCTTAGCCATCCATCCCTCCTTAGCCATCTAGGTCTCTCACTTAAGCTTAAACTCTATCCCTAAGATCTCAACCCTACAAACTATGCCTTAAAACCTAATCCCTCAATCTTATACCCTTAAACCCTAAACCCTAATCTCTCTCTTTCTCTCACTTCCTCTCTCTCTCCCACTCCCTCTCTCTTGCACTCTCTCTCTCTCTCTCTCTCACTCCCTCTATCGCGCGCCCTCCCTCCCTCCCTCCCTCTCTCCCTCCCTCCTTATCCATCTAGGTCTCTCACTTAACCCTAAACCCTCAACCCTAGAAACTATGCCTTAAACCCCAAACCCTCAACCCTATACACTTAAACCCTCAATACCTCAATCCTTAAAACCTATAACCTAATATCTCTCTCTCACTCCCTCCATCTCTCTCCCACTCCCTCTCTCTCCCACTCCCTATATTTGGAACTTCCTCTCTCTCCCTATCTCTCAAGTCTCTCCTTCCCACCCCCTCTCTCTCTCAGGTCTCTCCCTTTGGCACCCTACCTAAATAAATCTCTCTCCCTCTCCCTCTCTTAGGTCTCATTATCTCTCTCACTCCCTCTATCTCTCCCACTCCCTCTCTCTCTCTCACTCCCTTTATTTCTCCCCACTCCCTCTCTCTCCCACTCCCTCTCTCTCTCTCTCCCTATCTCTCAAGTCTCTCCCTCCCCCTCCCTCTCTCTCTCACACATCTCTCCCTCTAGCACCCTACCTAGGTAACTCTCTCTCTCTCTCTCCCCTTAGCCATCCATCCCTCCTTATCCATCTAGTTCTCTCACTTAACCCTAAACCCTATCCATAAACCTTCAACCCTAGACACTATTCCTTAAACTACAATCCCTCAACCCTATACCCTTAAACCCTTAATCCTGCAACCCTTAAACCATAAACCCTAAACCCTCTTTCTTAGATCTCTCCCTCCCACACCCTCTCCCTCTTTCAGGTCTCTCTCTCTTTGATCCCATCTCTCCCTCTCTTAGGTCTCTCTCTCATTCTCTCTATCTCTCTCCCATCCCTCCATCTCCCACTCCATCTCTCTACCACTCCCTCTCTCACCCTATCTCAAGTCTCTCCCTAAGTCACCCTACCTACATAACTAGATAACTCTCTCTCTCTCTCTCTCTCTCTCTCTCAGGTCTCTCCCTCCCACCCCCTCTTCCAATCTCATGTCTCATTCTCTCTCACTCCATCTATCTCTCTCCCACTCCCTCCCTCTCTCTCTCACTCCCTCTCTCACTCCCACTCCCTATCTCTCCCACTATGTCTCTCTCAATCCCTCTCACTCCCTATCTCTCAGGTCTCTCCCTCCCACCACCCTCTCTCTTAGCTCTCTCCCTCTAGCACTCTACCTAGATAAATCTCTTTCTCTCTATCCCTCCCACCCTACCTAGATAATTCCATCTCACTCCAACCCCCCCCTCTCTCTCTCTCTCTCCCTCTCTCTCCCACTCCCTCTCTCTCAGGTCTCTCCCTAAGGCACCCTCCCTACATAACTAGATAAATCTCTCTCTCTCTCTCTCTAGTCTCTCCCTCCCACCTCCTCTCCCTCTCTTAGGTATCTCTCTCTCTCACTCCCTCTATTTCTCTCCCACTCTCACTCTCTTTCTGTCTCACACTCCCTCTATCTCTCTCCCACTCCCTCTCTCTCACTCCCTCGTGTTATGCCTTGCATAACCACCCCATCTTAACTTTGGTCAAAATGGGTCCCTCTTGTTTCTTATCCTTGGTGTTTTAGTTTGGGACTTAGGAGTTGTTCTTTTTTCCTAAGTCTTTTGTTCTGGCGGAACCAGAATTGGAACATAACCTAAATTTGGAACTTGAATAGGTTCCATGTCTTGAGCTTGTCTTGACTTCGCTTCCGTTTTGTTTCCTTTTGCTTCTTTTTTTTCCCGTTTCTTCATTTGGGACAAGCTTGGTCTTGGTCCCGATTCCTTTTTTTTCGTTGTTTGTTTGTCTTGTTCTTTGTCTTTGGCGGAACAAGAATCGAAATTGGAACCAAAGTTGGAACTTTGACAAATTCCCAGTTTTGTTTGTGTTCTGATCCCGCCCCCACCTTTGTGTTTTTCTTGTTTATTTTGTCTGGACTCGGTTCCTTTGGTTCTGATCCCTTTCCTTTTTTTTCCCTTCTCGTTCTTCATTCTTGGAGTTTATTTTTCTTTGACAGGATCAGGACCAGAACCAAACCAAGAACTTGTCAAAATTTCCTTGGCTGGTTTTGATCCTAGTCCCACCCCCGCTCTTATATTTTTTTCTCCACTTTACTTCAGTTACGTAGTAGTTTGTGTCCTTGTTCCCACCATGATTCCGCATCCGACCAACCATATTAATGGCATTAATTGCAAACCCTCCACACATGGGAAATTGAATTCATAACCTTAATTAAGTTCAATTTTCTCACTATTATTGTTGTTTAAACTATAATAATGAACCAAAGCCGAAGTAGAGAAGTAGGATCACGATTTAGTCAAGAAGCAAGAATTTGCGTGTAGATTGGATCAAGTTTCAACTTGTTGGGTAGCGTTTTGAGTTAGGTGGGATTTTCTCCCACTTTGTTTGTTTGTCTTTTTTTCATTTCTTTTGTTCATGTCTTGTGTTCTTCGTGTGTTCACGAGAGGTTTCTCGTGAATCTTCGCTCGTTTTCGTGGTGTTTGTCATTTTTTTTCCTTTTTGGTTTTCTTTCCTTTTTTGTTTCATTTTTTTCTTTTTCCCTGTTTTTTTGTTCGTTGTTGTTTCTTTTGTGTTTGGTGGTTTTCAATTTTTTTGTCATGCCCTAGTTTTTAGGGTTTCATTTTCAACAGGATTTGGGGGTTTTTGGGGTCTCAAATTTGTTGAGTGGTTTTCTCTGTGTCATTTGCATATTCATTCAATGATATCCATGTCAGGTTTAATGCCCTTAAAATTCCTGAGTCAGTCAGTTATAAGAACTAGGGTTTTTACGTGTTATTTCTATTTTTGTGCCCTAGTTGGTGGTCTTCCCTCAGTCACATGATGTATTAATATACCTTGTTATTTTAAGCCCCCTCATGTTTCCATAGGACCTCATTTTATAATACTGTGAGTGTTTGATCAAATTATGCTATGCTTAATGATAACGGGCGAAAGCGGATCCGGGGAATGGGTTCAACCCATAAATGTCCTTTCAGTGATTCAATTCGATCCCGAGCTCGCTCCCAATAAGATTTTTACTATCAAACATCCTTTACTTCGGCAGAAGCAGAACCAAAATGGAGGTGGATTTTGGAGCTTAGTGATGTTCTGGGTTTGGTTTTGTTTCGGTCCCGATCCCCATATCCATTCCAACTTTGGTCTCGATCTCAAAATTCAGTTTGATCCTAATCCCAATTTTGATGGTGGTCTCGACCTCAATCCTGCCATACTAAAAAACATAATTCTAATACTGATTCCTTCCTTGGTCCCACTTCCGGTGAGTGGTAAATTTCATTAAGTGCTAAAGGCTACCTTGTGAAAGATGGGATATTATAAAGGGTAAGTCCTCTAAAACTAATTTTCATACTTTCTATGGATCTAATCCTGGCTTATCCTATAGGAATAAGAAATGTCAGGAGCATCCGCTGAAGTCTCACAAATGGAAGGCTCAACTGCAGACATTTCAAGGCAGGTGAAGCCAAAGAACATAACAGTAGAACATCTACCTTATACTTTAAGAGATAAACATCAGAATAAGGTTCAAGATGGTCAAATATCACATATATGAACTTAGGCTCCTTCAATTGTGAGGATTTGACTCTATAAAACTTTGAAGAGGAAGTAACTAGGAGGATAGAAAGTATAGTCCAAGTTGGGCTAGCGCATTTCACACTCTTCCCTTTGTCAATTCAATGCCCAAAGCTTATTTTGGTTACAATAGGGGCTTATAATTCAGTGTCAAGGCAGTGCATGGACCAACAATGGAATGTATTAATTGATTTGTCTCTAAAAATGATGAGGTTCATTTTTAATGCACCTACTCCAATGAACCCTAGACAACTGACTGAAGTGGAGGCATTACAAATATTCAACAAGAACAAATAATTCAACAGATCCCATGTAAACAAGAAATGGTTAAGGATTGAGAAGAAGTCTTTAGTTAAGATGCCTGAACAACCTAAAAGAGGTGACTTCAAGAAGGAGGTGGTTGATTTGATTCTAATGATTTCTAGGGTATTTGGTAAAAGGGACTCTGCATGCTTCAAAGAATGGATGTTCCATATATAGAAGCTATATTTGATGGCAAGCAACAATTTGATTGGTGCGTGATCCTATCTGATAATTTACACAATCAAATGTTGAATGTAAGGGAAACAAAGACCTTCTTTATGACTTCTTGTGCCATATATGTTGCTGAAGGATGGGCATATTTCTTGGGTTGAATAGAGAGGGGGTGTTGGGAGAGGCTCCAGGACAACAAAAGGTTTGGAACCATTATGATCAATTAACTTTTCAAACATCAGAGTTACATAATAGGAGGGTTAATGATGCATTCCTCTATGTTATCATCAACCGGTTAATAGGGGATACTGGATTCAGGTTAAGTAGAGATGTCATGGCCTTCATATCTCAATGGGGGACATTGGTATATCCAATATCCTAAGTTTTCATATTTCAGGCTAGCGAGATTTGATGGTCATCCCCATCTACTCCCAAGGTGTTGCAGTGATAAAATAGTCCTTATGGAGTTTACATATCAAGCCTTAGGATTCAATACAAAAATTTCCATCCAACATAAGCTTGGATGTCATAAGTTCCCTATGAAGTTGGAAAAATATTGTTGTCTTCACAATATAGCTGCAAAGGCAATATGTGAAGAGTTGATCTATCTAAAGTTGGGATTGTATACATCTTGAAATTTTTTTAACCCAGAGATCAAGATGAATGCTATAAATCCTATTCTTTTTTATAAGCATTATAATTTATTAGAGGGCTTTTGGATTGACTTAGAGGATGATTATGATGTTAGGAGGAGGAATTATGAAATACTGACTATTCCTCAAATGATTGAGTATGGTGTAAAAGAAGATATCCCTGACACACTATCAAATGATGGTGTAACTCTAGATCCAGGATATGAAGCAGAGAGGATTGGTACCAAAGACCTGGCCCCCATCAATTGGGATGAAGATGAATCCATTGACATTAAGTAGATCTCCAGGACAATAATGGATAGGAGTATTCAATGGGTGGTGCTAAGAATTAAGGAGCCACATGCTTAAGTTGCAAAGAAATGGAAGGTAGGAAGAAATAAAGGTTATCAAAGGAATAAGAGGAGAGCACCTCATAAGGAGCAATTAGAATGTCTTCCTCCTATCTCTAGGGGAGATACTGTTCCAGAAATACCTCCTTAGGATGTCCAAGAAACACAAGGCATGGAGACCATGACAATTGGATAAGGCTCCTCTTCTTAACCTTCCTTTACTCAAGAGCCAAGCAGAGAAGTACCCACAGGTAGCCTCCATGAGCAAGCAAAAACTATGAAGGGGAAGGAGATTGAAATCCATGAAGGAGAAGCTGAAAAATTGGCCAAGGAGAAAGCAAAGAAGGAGAAACAGTAAGAGGTTGACTCTCAACCCAAGGAAACACTTTGGAAACCTCTCTCTCCTGCCAAATCTTCTTCCACTGAGATGATAACTCCCCCTATTGCCTCGACTTGGCTAAAACTTAATTTAGAGAAGAAGCAGATAGTGCAACCACAACCCCTTAATTGGGATGATTTCAAAAAGGAAATAGAAAAGGAGAGGCCAAAGAAGAGAGCTAGGTTTCTTCATTCTATGAGGCTAAAAAATGTTGGGGAAATTGTTTCTGAATGTGCCTTTCCCATGGTTGACAAGGATAAACAGGATATACAATTAAGTGATTATTAATTGGGCACTATCAATCTAGGAAGGCCCACAAGAAACCAATAGATGAAGTTAATTGATATTGTAGCTTCTTCTACCAAGTCAAGAATGATCTAGGACAAGAAAAATAAAGATGAGCTTAAGTCAAAAGTGGATGAATTACATAAGTTTCTGAAGGATCTATCTTCTCCTATCTCATTAGAGTTTTCTACTCCTGAAACACCCAATCTGCTGAGAAAGAAAAATGTTGATAACTTGATTGAAATGAGGAATAAGGTAGGGATGATGGATATATGGGTTAATAGATTGAACCAAGAAGTGGAGGAGTTGCTTGTGGAAAGTTGAAAACCTCGTGAAGGAGCATTGGAATTGATTAATGGCATGGTCCCACATGTTGAAACTCTTGGGAAACAAGAGAAAGAGTATTCAGAGCATGCAAGAAGGTTGAAAGACATCAATAAGTTACCCAAGCAAAACTTGTTAGAACAATCCATTCTCGAAGAAGACAATGTTGATTTTTTTGAGAAGACTATTAGCATCATTAGGTTTAGGTCTTCATTCATCTATACACACAAAAATGAGGTGCAACAGGCTGGGAAATATCTTAATGAATAGGCTGAGGAATTAGGAGTAAGTATTTCCATACTTGTTAATGAAGACATCCCTATAAAAGATGACCTCATCCTTGATAAACTTCAGGAAAAATGGAGTACCATATTTGAAGAGGTTATGAAAAAGGGGGATGATGGCAATGATCTCTTGATGGATAGGCTAATGGATGTTAAGGAAGAGGTCAAGGCTGCCAAAAGGGAACTCATTAAACTAGGAGATATGAAAGAGTTTGTCTCTGTTGAGTTAACAAGAATAAATTTTAAAGATAGTTGGGTAGATGGGCCGGAAATAAATATGCTTCAACAAGTGATCACCAATTATGATGAGTACATGCTGGAGAAGAAAACATAAGAATAAGGCACCCATATATCTATTCCTTGGCTAGATCAACATCAAGAGGGCATAGTTTACTAGGAATTTAGATTTCCTATTGTGTAGGGAGGTGACATGGAATCAAATGAAGATCTCCACAGTTCCACATTTCTCCCTTTGAATAAATTTTTTGATAAAGTCTTCAATCAACAACAAAAGATCAAAAATGGATACTCATCTTACTTTGCTTCAGTTCCATCCATAATTTGTGGATCTAGATTTTGATGAGAGGAATTAGTGTTGAATAGGTTTATATATAGAATTTCTCTCCACTTTGTAAAGGTTAGCTCATTGAAGCAAGATTAGCCACCTAAAGGAGATCTAGAATAGTTTACAATTTTTAAGTTGTTAAAATTTTATGCAAGATACTTGGATACATTTTGTTTACACATTTTAAATACAAGTTATGTTATTTATGAAATATTTTTCAATGATAATTTTGATGAACCATAGCCATTCGTATGCTAGTGAATGCTGTGCATAAGTGTTTCTTACTTGATGCAAATCAGTAGAAGATTATGAAACTAAAGCTATTTCATTAAATTATCTGTAAATGGGATTCTTTTATGTTTGTTGATCTATGAATTAATGATGAGCTAGTGATTTGTTATTTTTTGATTTTGAAGTTTAGTACTGATGAATGATTGTACATCCTGAATTAGCACTATGAATGAATATAATGGTGCAGAATAGTTTGTGGATTGTATCATTTTATAGTTTCTTAATTACTTGAAAGGCTCATTGTGAAATTTATATGTCTAAATTAAAAGGAGTTTACATTTATGATTTTTTGTTTTATGCTTTGATCTATCTTTTTCTATTTATTTTACACCCCCAAATGTTAGATTAGTTCATATCATGTAGTTTGTGTCTTTTTACCAATAGGCCCCTTGAATATTATGATTGCATGGACTACTAAACAAAACAAAATAGTTGAGAACCAACTACAAAGACCTTGGAAGATAGGTGGTTTTAGATCAATTATCTTTTTCAGGAGAAATAAAGTAGAAATATTATTTTTAATGTTGATGTGCTATTTTGACCATCAACAGAACTAGCACTAGAAGGAGGGCTTGAAGGAACAAACTGGAGCATATTGGGTCATTTTCACCTAAAAGGTTTGAAAGAATTCTTAGATCTTCTGCAAACCCAGATCCATTTGTCAAACTTTGAACACCCACTAGGCCTAGAACTCATAGGGATTTAACCCCACCACCCACTCCACCTGGATTTCAACCAATATTACCACTGGCATAGCCACCTCCATCACCACCCATGGTATTATTTTCCAATAACCCTTCACCATTGGGAACTATTCCTAGTGGTATCCATGAGATGCCTAATAATCCTAAAAAAAATTATCCTAGGTACTCCCATGGGGAATCTAGGAGTGCTGAAGAGCACATACAGGCATTCAAAGATGCTTGTACATAGGTTTAGATAGCCAATCATGATGTTGCATGTACATTGTTTCCATATTCCCTGGGGATATGGCATATAATTGGTATCTGAACCTACCCACTGGATCTATTTTGAGTTGGGAAAACATAGAGGATGCCTTTATCAACCAATTTCGGGTTTATGTAGATCCAATTATCTTGTATCATCAATTTTTCATAATCAAGAAGGAACCACATGAGCCACTCCCCCTCTTCAATACTCATTTTGAAAGAATGTACCGACGATTACAAGATCCTTACTTGGTAGCCAAAAAAATTGCTATCCAAGCTTACCTTAAGGCCATAGATTCCTTGATTGGCCTATTTTTGTAGAGAACCTACCATGTAGTTGACATTGATTCTTTGTCCAAAGTTTACCACTTAGCCATTAAGCTACAACAATAGATTAGTTCACAAGATGGAATTTTAGGAGGGGTTTTTCCTCCTATAGGATATCCTCAAATGCCCAACCCACCCTGTTGTTTAATAAATTCATGGGGATGTCACATTCTTCATATGGGCTCCTATCTAAGCTAGAGTCCCCATCACAACAATTCTTTTTAATAGCCAGGCCCTTGACCCTTCGCCGCAAGCTCAACACTCGCATAATTTTGCTAGAGGATCTAATCTTCCAACTCCCTTACCTGTCGTGAATTCGGCAGAAAGTGAACGCACTACCCAACTGACCTCTAAGGTAGAAAATTTGAAGAAAACCCTATCACAGGTGGCAAACGAAATGGCCCAATTAAGTTGAACCCTTCCCAAAGGCCAAAACCAAAACCAGGGTTACCAAAATCAGGGAGGGTTTTTAAATTAGAATCATTATTCAAATCAAAATTCCAACTAGAACCAAAGGAATTACCAGTGCCAAAACTCCCCTAATCAGAACTACCAAAATTAGAATAGGGGATACAATCAAAGGTCAAATAACAATAGACAGTGGAATACAAGATTGAATAATGGTGGGTGTCTCATAACTATCAGGCCAATGAGAACAAGCCTCACACTATAAATGTTGTAGATCTAAACCTAATGAAAAATTGGTGTAGGTTGCATGATACGACCTCACATTCTAAAGTTAACTACCCAGAGATGGAGAAGGTCATCAAAATAACACAATATGATTCTTACCCACCAAAAGGGAATCCTAACCCAAGTGGTGGGTTAGTGGATACAACCATGACTTTTGAAACCATTGATGAATAGTACTGATTTCCCATGCAGGGAGAAAATGAACCAGAAGAGGATACTTATGATGCTCAGGCCTTCCAGACTAAGGGAGGCCATTTCCTGAGAAATCCGAATAAAGGCTCATTCACCACACCTGATCCTCTAAATAACATAGTTCCACCCAATCAGAATGCAGATAACAACCCACCTCCACCCAAAGGTTCACCTAGATTCCAAAATAAAGGTAATGCATCCTTTGTTCCTAAATATCAGATGAAAAATGATATGGAATTTGATTTTGTTTCAGAGATGCAGAAGCAAAGGAACTCATTGTCATTCCTTGACATCTTGAAGTGATGCCCTACCTAATGCGACATCGTGTTGAGAGCTTTGGAAGAAGCAGATCGATCGAAAGTGAAAAGAAAGGTGACTCCAACCAATGAGATGAACACAACCCTATACAAAGAAAAGGTAGGAACTCCACCATTCTTGGTAAGTCTAGGGATCTTCAAAAAGAATCTACACAATTTCCTCTTGGATGCTAGAGCCTCAGGTAATGTCATGCACTTTTCCATTTGTAAAAAATTGGGGTTAAGTCTAGTCCAAACTCATAAGAAGGTAATACAACTAGACAAAACTAAGGTTAACGTAGTAAGGGAATTAAAAAATATTCATGTATAGGTTGGGTCAGACCCAAGGATCCAAAATTACATTGATATCCAAGTAGATGATATTCTTGAGACATACAACATGCTTCTAAGCCGAGATCTAATGAAGAGTATTGGGGTTACTTATCCCTAGACTTTTTAGATATGTGGCTGCCATGGAAGGGAGTAGTGACACAAATTAGGATTGAAAGTGAGCCTCGTCTCAAACATATGATTACTGAATACGACTGTCCTAATGAGGTAGCCTATTTTGAAATAGAGATAGGAGTGTATAAGGGAGAGGAATGGATGAAATTTTTAATATTCAACCCTGATGCCCTACAACCTTTAGAACACAAGGACCCAATGAACATTGTTAACCAACATGTTTTGATTAGAAGGTTACAACATGATAGGTTGGTTATGGTAGAAGAAGTTGATCTATGGAGCATGTTACTCCCAAATTGGTGTAGAGCCCACTATGAAGGCCATTCTGAGTGAACATGCCAACCTTGTATGGATATTCTTTATTATGTTTATGAGTCAAAAGAGACTTGTGAACCTCAACCAATAACACCTTTTAACCAATTCTCATTCCAAGCTAAGGATGCAACTATCCTGACATGAACTAATATCACCCAAGGGGAAGACTCTTCCCTAGTTGAACAGGCTCAAGTTTTATGCTTTGAATTTTAGAAAAAAATTGAGCAATCTCAAGAATTGTATGTTACACCTACCCCTAATAATCTTCTGATGCCTAAGGGGCTGCTTGAAAAGATACAGGATTCTGAAACCATCCAAAAAGAGGTACAAGAACTAGTTTCTACACTAGTTTTAAATATGAATGGACTTGCTAATAAACATCATAAACAACAGTCTCCAAATCTAGATAGCCTAAACCAGTCTGAGTTGCCACCTACTCCTTGTAAACAACCACCTGTAACATCCAAAAAGAAAGAAATCCCAGCTCCAAATCAGTTGTGGATTGTTAAATTCAATGGTTCTAAGTCCAAAACATGGAGTGAAGTGGGAATTGAACTAACCAACCTGAAAGGGAAGACATACTTTGCATCTTACAGGTTACAGTTCAACTATCCAAAAAATGTAGTAGAGTATGAAGAACCCACTAGAGGTCTGATGTTTGCACATCAGAAGAAGGTGACAAGCATCACGATTATGGGAGATTCAAAAGTGATTGTCAAATAGGTCCATAGTCAATACACCTGTCACAATAAGAGATTGAATGCATATTGGAATTGAATATGGAATTTAATAGAAGAATTTGATGCTTTTGGTATCAAGTTGATCCATAGAGAGAGAAAAAATATTTCAGATGCTCTCACTATTGCTGCAGGCACTTTGGAACCTATGCAAGATTTAAAGCTCAAGAGATTCTCAGTAGAACTAGTCTCGATCCTAGCTATCCTTGATAACGTCAAAAATTTTCAGGTCTTTGATGATGACCAACATATACTTTCCTTTATGGAAAACTTAGATGTCTTTGAGGGACAAATAATTGATGAATCAGATAGAGACCAAGAAGATTGGGACCCAAAAATATGTGATGCAGAAGGGATCATGAACCTTAAAATGAAAAACATTCCTAAGGGAATGGTAGCATTGGAGAGGATATTTGACTCAGATCCTCATGCTCATGAGAAGCTGCACACAATCATTAATGGAGGGAAATATGAATCAATTAACTTGGTGGATTCAAGCCCAGAAAAGAATGTATTCATTGGCAAGGATTGCCTGAAACATATCCTTGACAAAATCATAAAATCATTGAAGGCAGATATTGCAGCGATTGCTTGGGGTTACAAGGATTTGAAAACCTTAAACACCTCAGTAATAACTCACACTATTCCCTTGAAGTCTGATACGAAGCCTTTCCATCAAAAGCAGTGCCTAGTTAATGCCCTGATTGAACCATTAATTCAGAAAGAGGTGCAAAAGCTTCTCTTAGTCAAAATAATATTCCCAACAAGGAATTCTACTTGGGTTGCCAATTTGGTCCCTGTACAAAAGAAGAGTGGTGAGATCAGGTTATGTGTTGACTTCTTGAACCTCAACAAAGCATCAAAGAAGGATAACTACCCATTGCATTCTCTTGATGAGGTACTATAGATTATCAATGACTCTCAAATGATGTTGTTCCTTGATGGTTACTCTGGGTATAACCAAGTCCTGGTTAATTACGAGGATAGGATGAAAAAAACCTTCACTACGAAGTGGGGGACATTTGCCTATCGAAGGTTTCCATTTGGCCTCATCAACGTTGCAGCTACTTTTTAGCGTGCAATGGATGTGGCGTTCAAAGACTTGGTTGGTAATTGTATAATCATATACATGGATGATTTACCTACATTTTCTAAAGATAGGGAAAACTGTGTTGTGGATTTATCAAAAGTTCTTAAGAAGTGTGTAAGTTATGGTGTATCTTTAAATCTGAAGAAGTGTGTGTTTGGGGTTTTTGAAGGGAAATTGCTAGGCCACATAATCTAAAAAAGGGGAATTTTAATTGACCCAGATAGAATTGAATCCATTCTAAAATTGACTATGCTAGGTAGTAAAAAGGAGATGAGGTCCGTTTTCAAGAAAATAAATTTTGTGCGGAAATTCATAACTGGATTTGTAGAGATTGTTAAGCCTCTCAAAAAAATGATGAATAAAGAAGCTAAGCTTGAGTGGAATAATGAGGCTAAATATATCTTTCATAGATCAAATAATCTATATCAAAGGCACCAGTTTTGACCAACCCTGATTATCTAAAGCCTTTTTATATTTACTCTTTTGCATCTAATCATTCTTGTGTTGCTATTCTGACACAAAGAAAAGGTGAAGGAGATGAAAGACCCATTGGCTTTATGAGTTCCCCATTCAAGAATGTTGAAGTTAGATATCCACCTTTGGAAAAGAAGGATTTTGCACTAGTATGAGCGGTCAAGAAATTTTGTCACTATATTCTCTGCAGTCAGATTACTACAATAGTTCCAGACCCTACTATGAAGTCACTTCTTATGCAAATAAAACTAGGAGAGAGACGAGGAATTTGGATGGCCATCCTATAGGAATATGATCTTGAAATTCATCCAATGAAGCTGGTTTGAGGAAAAGGCTTGTCCAAAGCAATGGCAGACACATGATGCTAAGATTACTTGTCAACAGTACACAATATAGTCATTTATAGGTGATCCTTGGTATTCAGATTTGATCTTTTTATTGTTGAATAACAAATGTTCAGATGAGATGAACACCACTCAAAGGAGAGCACTAAGTCTAAAGAGCTCTCATTACATGCTCAAAGGAGGAGATCTATACTGAAAAAACTTTGAAGGTGTTTATTTACGCTGCCTTGATCAGCAGCAAGCAAAACATGTCATTACAAAATTTTATGGTAGACACGATACTAGACATGGGTCTATTGATTCCATGGCACACCAAATCCTGAGATCAGGTTATTGTTGGCCCCATGTCTTCTGAGATGCACACCAACATGTGAGGACATGTCATACATGTCAAAATTTTGTGTCCAGGGAACATAATCCAGTTATGCCCCTACAATCGGTATATGAGGTAAAACCATTTGCCCAATGGGCATTAGATTTTTTAGGGGTAATTAACCCAAATTCATATGTAAGTCATAAATTCATTTTTATATCAATTGACTATTGTACTTGTTGGACTGAAGCCCAACCTTGTAAAAACAACAAAACTAAGGTGGTCATCAAATTTCTCAATGAATGCATCGTTACCAGGTTTGGAGTACCGTTTGCCTTGGTATGTGATAATGGTCCTACTTTTTCTTCCGTAGAATTTATTCAATGGGCATATGAACATAAGATTGTTTTGAAATATTATTCTAATTATTACCCACGGGGGAATGGAGTAGCAGAGTCTACTAACAAATTTTTTTTGGAAGTGATTAAGAAGTTGTTAGACAGTAATCCTAGGGATTGGCACACACAACTGAAATATGCCCTATGGGCAGATATAACCCATATTAAAGTTGCCTTAGGGAACTCCCCATTTAAGTTGGTATATGGCGAAGACCCAATCTTTCCTATGCACTTACAAATACGAATTTTCAGGTTCATGCAAGAATTTTACTCGAACGATGATAGGATAGAGGTCAGGCTTAATAACCTACTGAGTTTGGAGGAACAAAGAGATGTTTCTTTACATCAGTTTTCTAAGCATCAATTCATTGTCAAACGTTGGTTTGACAAGAGAGCAAAAATTAAAGCCTTTAGAATATCATACTTGGTACTATTGTGGGATAAGGCTAAGGAAAGGAAAGGTGATCACCAAAAATTTGACCGACTTTGGTTAGGTCTGTATCAGATTGTTGAGATTCTTGGTGAGAATGTTTTTTGTTTAAGTACTTTAACGGGAGAACCTGTTCCATTGCTTGTCAAGTATGTAATTAATTGTTTTTCTCTTTTCTAAAGCACTATTTTGGCCCATGAAGGGTCTAACGATCAATTTTTTTGTAAGTATGTAATTAATTGTTTTTCACTTTTGGTTTGTTTGTTTGTTGTTTTCTTTCTTTCTTTTGTTTGTTTCTAGGGTTTTCATTTTTGTAAAATTCAAGTGATGGGTGAAGTTATTCGAAGCATAATGAAGGTAATAGGATGAATTTGGTTGAGTTGTTTTCAGGTATGTATGTTGAAGTTTTTTGTTTCCTAACTTGTGACTTGTGTTCCTTTTGTACAATGGTCTGATAAGGTTAAACATGAACAATTGTATTGTAAGAGATATCATCAACCACGATTGAATCTGTCACAAAATAGATAAAAAAATTTGTTCTACATAGAAGCTCATTTGTCTCTAGATGGTTGTATTTTAGATTTGGGTGAAAAATATGAACCTTGACACTGTCATGAAATCCAATGTAGTTCTCAACCAAAATTTTAGGTTTTTATACTTGAGTATTGAGAAAAGCTTACAAAATGAGAAAGAAAATAGAATCATTGAATGATGATAAACTCAATACAAGAAGGGTATTCAATTATCTCTACCAAGGCTATGGACGCTCGACTGGTAGTAGATAAATGCTTTGAGAGAACTAGAGGTATCTTCATCGGGGCTATAGACACCTAACTGGCAATGGAGCAATGCCCAGGGTATCATTGCACGATAGTTAAGAGGATTCAACTCACGTAACTTGGGTCTTGAATATAGTTGTTTGGGAATGGAGGGAGTTTTTTTTCCAAAAACAGATGCACCATACATGCACACACTTAGATTCAAAGTTATTAATGTTGATTTACATATGAGATTCTAGCTCAACCTTGTTTTCTATGACTAATCACACTTGAGTGTAAAATGTTCATGAACCAGAGGTTCTGGGTGACTGAATTCTTTAGTGTCTTAAAAATGTGTAAACCGATTTTCCAATCGAGTCACCATTTTTTATGCCTTGCATAACCACCCCATCTTAACTTTGGTCAAAATGGGTCCCCCTTGTATCTTGTCCTTAGTGTTTTCATTTGGGACTTAAGATTTGTTCTTTTTTCCTAAGTCTTTTATCTTTTCTTTTGTTCTTGCGGAACCAGAACTAGAATAGAACCTGAAATTTGGAACTTGAATAAGTTCCATGTCCCAAGCTTGTCTTGACTCTGCTTTCATTTTGTTTCCTTTTGCTTTTTTTTTCTCGTTGCTTCGTTTGGGACAAGCTCGGTCTTGGTCCCGATTCCTTTGTTTTTCGTTGTTTGTTTATCTTGTTCATTGTCTTTGGTGAAACTAGAATTAGAATCATAACCGAACTTGGAACTTTGATAGATTCTTGGTTTTGTTCCTGTTCTGATCCCACCTCTTCCTTTGATTTTTACTTGTTTTCTTTATTTGGACTCAATTCCTTTGGTTTCAATCCCTTTCCTTTTTTTTCCCTTCTTGTTCTTTGTTCTTGGCATTTCTTTGTCTTTGTCGGGATCAGGACCGAAACCAAAACGATAAATTTTCAAAATTTCCCTAGCCGATTCCAATCTCGATCCTGCCCCCGCTCTTCTATTTTTTTCTCCACTTTACTTCAGTTACACAGTAGTTTGTGTGCTTGTTCCTGTTGTGATTCTGCATTTGACCAACCATATTAATGACATCAATTGTAGACCCTCCACACGCATGAAATTGAATTCATAACCTTAATTAAGGTTAATTTTCTCACTATTATTGTTGTTTAAACTGTAATAGTGAACTAGAGCCAAGGTAGAGAAGGAGGATCATGATTTATTGAAGAAGCAAGCATTTGTGCGGAGATTGGATCAAGTTTCAACCTGTTGGGTAACATTTTGAGGTAGGTGGGATTTTCTCCCACTTTGTTTGTTTGCCATTTTTTTGTTTCTTTTATTCACGTCTTGTGTTCTTTGTGTGTTTGCGAGAGGTTGCTCGTGAATCTTCGCTCATTTTCATGGTGTTTGTCATTGTTTTTCCTTTTTGGTTTTCTTTCCTTATCTTTTTCCTATTTGTCTTTTTCCCTATTTTTTTTTCTGTTGTTGTTGCTTTCGTGTTTGGTAGTTTGCATTTTTTTGTTGTTCCCTAGTTTTTAAGGTTTCATTTTCAATAGGTTTTGGGGGTTTCAAATCTATTGAGTGGTTTGGTTTGTGTCATTTATGTATTGATTCAATGATCTCCATGTTGGGTTTGAAGCCCTTAAAATTCTTGAGCCGATCATTTATAAGAACTAGGTTTTTTATGTGTTATTTCTATTTTTCATGCCCTAGTTGGTGATCTTCCCTTGGTCACATGATGGATTAATATACCTTGTTATTTTAAGCCCCATCGGCTAACCATAGGACCTTGTTTTAGAATATTGTGAGTGTTTGATCAAATTATTCTATGCTTAATGATAACAGGCAGAAGTGGATCTGAGGAATGGGTTCAACCCATAAATGTCCTTTCGACAGTTCAATCTGATCCCGAGCCCGCTCCTGGTAAGCTTTTAACTATCAAACATCCTTTACTCTAGCAGAAGTGGAACTGAAATGGAGGCGGGGTTTGAAACTTAGTGATGTTTTGAGTCTGGTTTTCATTCTGGTCTCGATACCGATATCCATTCCAACTTTGGTCCCTATCCCAACATTCCGTCTAATCTTGGTCCTAGTTCTAATGGTATTCTTGATCCCGATCCTGCTATACTAAAAGAGAACTTTCTGATACTGATTCCTTCCTTGGTCTCGCTTCTGATGAGTGGTAAATTTCACTAAGTGCAAAAGGCTACCTTGTGAAAGATGGGATAGTATAAAGGGTAAGTCATCTAATACTGATTTTCAAACTTTATATGGATCTAGTCCTAGGTTATCATGTAGGAATAAGCAATGTTAGGAGCATCCACTGAAGTCTCACAAATGGAATGCTCGGCTACAAAAATTTCAAGTTAGGTGAAGCCAAAGAAGATAAAGTTATAATGGCTACCTTATACTTTAAGATATAAAAATCAGAATACCCCTCCCACAATAAGAAAATTAGATTCAAGATGGTCAAATATCACATATACCAACTTGGGATCCTTCAATTGTGAGGAGTTGACTCTAGAAACCTTTGAAGAGGAAGTAACTAGGAGGACAAAAAGAATAGTCCAAGATGGGTTAGCACATGTCACACTCTTCCCTTTGTCAATTCAATTCCTAGAGCTCATTTTGGCTGCAACTGGCACTTATAATTCAGTGCCAAGGCAGTACATGGACCAACAAGGGAATGCCATAATTGATATGTCCCCAAAAATCATGAGGTTCATGTTTAATGCACCTACTCCAAGGAACCCCATACAATTGACTGAAGTTGAGGCATTACAAATATTCAACAAGAATAAATAATTCAACATATCCCATGTAAACAAGAAATGGTTAAGGACTGAGAAGAAGTCTTTAGTTAATATGCCTAAACAACCTAAGAGAGGTGACTTCAAGAAGGAGGTGGATGATTTGATTCTAATGATTTCTAGGGTATTTGGTAGTAGGGACTCTGCATGCTTCAAAGAATGGATGTTCCCATATATAGAAGCTATATTTGATGGTAGGCAATAGTTTGATTGGTGCATGATCCTATCTAACAATTTACACAATCAAATGTTGAATGTGAGGGAAAAAAGACCTTCTTTATGGTTTCTTCTTTCATATATGTTGTTGCAAGGATGGGCATCTTTCCTGGGTTGAATAGAGTGGGGGTGTTGGGAGAGGCTCCAAAACAACAAAAAGGTTTGGAACTATTATGATCAATTAACTTTTCAAACATCAGAGTTACATCATAGGAGGGTTAATGATGCATTACATTATGTTATCATCAACCGGTTAACAAGTGATGTTGGATTTATGTTAAGGAAATATTACATGACCTTCATATCTCAATAGGGACATCGGTATATCCAATATCCTAAGTTTTCATATTTCAAGTTGACAAGATTTGATGGTCATCCCCATCTACTCCCAAGGTGTTGCAGTGATAGAATAGTCCTTATGGAGTTTATATATCAGGCCTTAGGATTCAATACAAAAATTTCCATCAAACATAAGCCTAGATGTCATCAGTTCCCTATGAAGTTGGGGGAATATTGTTGTCTTCACAATATAGCTGCAAACACAATATGTGAAGAGTTGAGCTATCTGAAGTTGGGATTGTATACATCTCAAAAAAAATTTGACCCAAAGAGCAAGATGAATGCTATAAATCTTATTCTTTTTTATAATCATTATAATTTATTAGAGGACTTTTGGATTGACTTGCAAGATGATTATAACATTAGGAGGAAGAATTATGAAAGATTGACTATTCCTCAAATGATTGAGTATGGTGTAAAAGAAGATATCCCTAAAATACTATTAGATGATGGTGTAACTCTAGATCTAGGATATGAAGTAGAGAGGATTGGTACCAAAGACCTAGGCCCCATCAATTGGGATGAAGATGGATCCATTTACATTAAGGAGATCTCTAGGATAGTAAGGGATAGGATTATTCAATGGATGATGTTGAGAATCAAGGAGCCACAGGCTCAAGTTTCAAAGAAAAGGAAGGCAGGAACAACTAAAGGTTATCAGAGGACTAAGAGGAGAGCACCTCCTAAGGAGAAATTAGAATGTCTTCCTCCTATCTCTGGGGAAGATACCATTCCAAAAATACCTACTTAGGAAGTCCAGGAAACACAAGGCATGGAGACCACAACAATTGGAGAAGGCTCATCTTCTCAACCTTCCTTTACTCAAGAGCCAAGCAAAGAAGTACCTGTAGGTAGCCTCCATGAGCAAGAAAAAACTATGAAGGGGAAGGAGAAGGCGATTGAAATCCATGATGTAGACATTGACTCAGAGGCCACTCAATCAGATAAGGAGCCTCTTGTGATTTTTCCCACTAGAGATATTGAAGCTCTTGAAGCCAAGTTTAAAGTAGTAGAAGAGGCTCGAAGGAAGAAAGTAGAGGAAGAATTAGAGTTAAAAAGAATAGAAGAAGAGGAACAAGCCAAAATTGATCAAGAGGCAGCCAAGGCATGGGAAAGGGTAGAAGAATTAGAGAAACAAAGAGATCAATTGCTGGAGGAGAAGAGAAAGGAAGAAGAACAACTAGCCAAAGTTGAACAAGAAAGGAAGACAAAAGCTGAAGATGACAAATTGGCCAAGGAGAAAGCGGAGAAGGAGAAACAACAAGAGATTGATTCTCAACCCAAGGCAACACTTTGGAAACCTCTCTCTCCTACCAAATCTTCCTCCACTCAGATGATAACTCCTCCTGTTGCCCCAACTTGGCTAAAGCTTAATTTAGAGAAGAAGCAAATAGTGCAACCACATCCCCTTAATTGGGATGATGTCAAAAAGGAAATAGAAAAGGAGAGGTTGAAGAAGAGAGCTAGGGTTCTTCATTCTACGAGGCTAATAGATTTTGGGGAAATTGTTGTTGAATGTGTCATTCCCATGGTTGACAAGGATAAACATGATATGCAATTAAGTGATTATCAATTGGGCAATGTCAATCTAGGAAGGCCCATAAGAAACCAACAAATGAACTTAATTGATATTGTAGCTTCTTCTACCAAGTCAAGAATGATCTAGAACAAGAAAAAGAAAGATGAGCTTAAGTCACAAGTGGATGAATTACATAAGTTTATGAAGGATCTCTCTTCTCCTATCTCTTCACAGTTTGATTCTCCTTAGACACCTATTCTGCTGAGAAAGAAAGATGTTAATAACGTAATTGAAATGAGGAATAAGGTAGGGATGATGGATAGATAGATTAATAGATTGATCCATGAAGTGGAGGAGTTGCTTGCGGAAAGTTGCAAAGATCATGAAGGAGCATTAAAATTGATTAATGAAATGCTCACACATGCTGAAACTCTTGGGAAACAAGAGGAAGAGTATTCAGAGAATGCAAGAAGATTGAAAGATATCAATAAGTTACCAAAACAAACCTTGTCAGAACAATCCATTCTAGAAGAAGACAGTGTTGATTTTTTTGAGAAGACTATTAGCATCATCAGGTTCAAGTCTTCATTCATCTATACGCACAAAAATGAGGTGCAACAGGCTGGGAAAGATCTTAATGAACAGGCTAAGGAATTAGGAGCAAGTATTGCCATACTTGTTAATGAAGACATCCCTATAAAAGATGGTCTCATGCTTGATAAACTCAAGGAAAAATGGAGTAGCAGATTTGAAGAGGTGATGCAAAAGGAGGATGATGGTGATGATATCTTGATGGATGGGCTAATGGATGTTAAGGAAGAGGTCAAGGTTTCCAGAAGGGAACTCATTTAACTAGGAGTTATGAAATATTTTTCCTTTGTTGAGTTAACAAGAATAAATTTTGAAGATAGCGGGGTAGATGGGCTAGATACAGATATGCTTCAATAAGTGATCACAAGTTATGATGAGTACATGCTATAGCAAAAAACACAAGACTAAGGCACCCATACATCTGTTCCTTGGCCAAATTAGCATCAAGAGGACACAATTTACTGGGCATGTCTATTTCCTATTTTGTAGGGAGGTGACATGGAATCAACTGAAGATCTCCACAATTCCACATTTCTCCCTTTGAAAGCAGGTTTTGACAAAGAGTCTTAAATCGACAACAAAAGATAAAAAAATGGATACTCATCTTACTTTGCTTCAGTTCCCTCCATAATTTGTGGATCTAGATTTTGATGAGAGGAATTAGTGTTGAATAGGTTTATATATAGAATTTCTCTCCACTTTGTAAAGGTTAGATCATTGAAGCAAGATTAGCCACCTAAAGGAGATCTAGAATAGTCTACAATTTTTAAGAAGCTATTACAATTTTATGCAAGATACTTGGATACATTTTGTTTACAAATTTTCAATACAAGTTATGTTATTTCTAGAATATTTTTCAATGATAATGTTGATGAACCATAGCCATTCATATTCCATTGAATGTTGTACATAAATGTTTCTTACTTGATGCAAATCAGTAGAAGATTCTGAATTTAAATTTATTTCATTAAATTATCTGTAAATGGGATTTTTTTATGTTTGTTGATGTATGACTTACTGATGAGCTAGTGATGTGTTACTGTTTGATTTTGAAGTTTAGTACTAATGAATGATTGTACGTCTTGAATTAGCACTATGAATGAATATAATGGTGCATAATAGTTTGTGGATTGTATAATTTTATAGTTTCTTAACTACTTGAAAGGCTCATTGTGAAATTTATATGTCTGAATTGAAAGGAGTTCACATTTATGATTTTTTGTTCTATGCTTTGATCTATCTTTTTCTATTTATTTTACACTCCCAAACATTAGGTTAGTTCATATCATGTAGTTTGCGTGATCATGAGGATTCATAGGGTATAGGTTAGAGCATATGATTTAGTTATTATTTTAATATTTGTTAGTTTTTATCCTATGTAAAAAGTGAAAGTCAAATATTAGTTTCCTAGTTGTTAGGAAGTTAGCGTAAATTAGAAAATTGTTGGGAAGTTAGCATAAGTTAGTAATTATTTTTCTGTCATTTCTACTTGATGTGAAGATTTGGATGATATTCCAAATATTTAATTATGGCATACATAATGCCTATTTAATAATGTATTTTCTTCATTCCGGGGATAGATTTTGGAATTACAAGTTTGCAGCTTTCAATGTTGCAAGAATAATGTCAATATTTGAATTTGTTATTTGATTGAAGAGATTGTTGTCTCATTAGTAGAATTGAATCTTTGTTTGTTGCTTCTTATTTTCTTGTGATTCCATATCAGTTGGTATGAGAGCATTCTCAGATCATTGGGAATGAAATCATCCAAATTTATTTTCTGAAAAAAAAAAACAGTCAAGAAGCTCTCTCCAACAGATAATTTTTGAAGATTTTGCACTCATTTGAAGAAGATTAGTCATTCAAAAGCACTTTTCTTTTAAATTTTTTGTGTATCTGCTTGAAAAACCCATGTTGTTGTTTCATTAATATAATTTTACATGAGTAATATTTTTTTCAATGGTTTGTGGATCTAGAAGCCCCTCTCTACGAGCTTTCTGGAATATTTTACAATTTTGAATTTCGTTATGTTTCAAAAAAGTTATGGCATTTTTAAAATTGCTGTTGTAGCTGCAAAATCCATACACACAGGTGGTTTTGGATCCAAAAATGTGGTATTTGGATAAAAAATGTGGTTTTCTTGATTTTGGCTTAGTTTTGGCTTCAAAAATATGGAATTTAAATTCCTTATTTCATAAAAATTCATTCTGTTAAGTCCTCCCAAATATTTTTCAAAGTTTTTATCTTAACTTTGTCTGAGAGAGTATTAATTCCATATACTACAAATCGTGAGACATTTGATCTTGAAAATTTGCCATATTGTGTCTAGTGGAGTCTCAAATATCCTTATAAATTGGTTGTATTCCAACACTCATAGAGCTTTCAATTTAATTATTTTCATCCAAGTCTGGTAGAGTGTTGGTACATAGTGTTTGTCCATTTTATTGTTGGGAGGCATAAAATATTCCATTGGCTCTAACTTGCAACAACATGGCTACTAATTTGGCTGAGCGAGTTGTAGAAATTGCAGGTATAATAACCATATTGACTGATAAAGTCAATGATATTGCAATTCAACAGCTTCTTGGTCTTGAAAGTCATAGACCTCAAGCCAAATGTGAAGTAAAGATTTATGATGGATCTCAAGTTCCTGATGTGCTCCACACATGGATTCTTGACATGTAGACATAGTTTTCATACAACGAGGTTTTTGATGATGACAAGGTTCCTTTTGCAAAGTTGAAGCTCTCTGGTGTTGCTAAAGTTTTGGTCATTGAGCAACAATATGCTCAAAATCCTATCACCCCATGGAATCAACTTGTCACAACCTTAAAGGATACATTCTATCCTTCCAACTATGAGTAATATTTGCACATCTAGTGGATTCGTTTGCGACAAGGGAGGCAGATGTTAGTGCAAGATTATATCTACCAATTCAATCGACTCAGGATACTACTTCGTGTGCCAGATCTAGGTGTTGCTCTAATCCTGAAATTCAAGAGTGGTTTACAAGAACATTTATTTAGGGAGTTGAAATATACTACCTTAGAAACACTTGATGTTGCATTCAACCAATCACAATTGGCAGAGGAAAAGTTTGTTGCTCAATCCCGTGCATCTTGATCTTCATTTTCTATAGGTCCTCCAAAAGCTTCAAGTTCTTGTCCACTGCAAAAAAAATCTAAAGAGAAAAATTCTTCTCCTTCTTCTTTTTCTCCTTCTTCTGATATTAAGAAATCTAAATTTTGTACTTATTGTAAAAAGAAGGGACATGAAAAGTCTGAATGTTTTAAGTTGAGGAAGAAGAATTTGATTGTATAGTCTCATGATGAGGAAAAGAAAAATGTTCCCATCGAGACTTTTAGTGATGATAAGACATATAATGAACTCAAAGTTAGACTCAATAAGGTCACCTTAATGAACCATCATTCTACTTTAGGGGAGCGTGACAATTTGTTTGTCACTCATGCTCACTTAACACATAATTTTTATGTGGATTGTATCATCGATAATGGCTCGCAGAAAAATTTGATTGCTAAGTCCATTGTTGACAAAATTCATTTGCCGATGGATCCCCATCCTCATCCATATTCACTTGGATGGAAGGATAATGATTCATCGTCTCAGATCACACACACATGCACTATGTCTTTTGCATTTGGTCCCAAATTCATTGATAAGGTCACTTGTGATGTGACCACCATGGATTGTTGTGGTTTGTTTCTCGGGAAACCCTATCAATATGATAGGAAAGCTCATTATGATGCCTTTAAAAATACATATACACTACAACAAGATAATAAGGAATACTTAATAAAATGTACTAAGATCACCACAAATCTATTACTCAGTTGCAGGAAGGCACACAAAGAAATCAATCAAGCACAAGAGCTTGCACTCATTTTCATAAGGCCACAATTTGATAATTCTAAGGAAAAATTTATTATGTCAAAGCCACATACTTCTCTTGAAAAATTGTTGCAAGAATATTCACATGTGTTTGAGGAACCTAAGACACTTCCCCCAGAACAAGCAATCAATCACTCTATTGATATTGTTCTTGTTGCTTCTCTTCCTAATGCCCCATTGTATGAACAATCAATTCTTCAAAGTGATGAGATAAAAAGGAAAATTCAAGATCTATTGTCTAAAGGTTTTATTAAACCAAGTACATCCCCTTGTGCTTCACCAATCTTGCTTGTGCTTAAGAAGGATGGAACTTGGCATTTTTGTATTGATTTTCGGGCATTAAATAAGATCACCATCAAAAATCAATATCCACTTCCATGCATTGATGACCTCTTGGATAAAATTCAAGGTGCCAAATTCTTCTCCAAGATTGATTTGAAAAGTGGGTATCATCAGGTTAGAGTTCAAGCAGAGGACACATGGAAGACTGCTTTTCAAGACCAAAATGGGTCATTTTGAGTGGCTTGTGATGCCATTTGGTCTCACTAATGCTCCTTCCACTTTCATGAGATTGATGCATGAGGTATTTCGTGATTGTTTGGATAAATTTTTTATCATCTACTTAGATGATATTCTTATATTTTCTCACACTTGGAAAGTTCATCTTCAGCATTTGGAACATGCTCTTCATACACTTTAGCATAATAGTTTGTATGCCAACTTTTCTAAGTGTTCTTTTGGTCAGATATCCATCTCCTATCTTGGATTTGTCATTGATGCACATGGAATTCATGTTGATCCTGCAAAAGTGGAAGTTCTTCTCAAGTGGCCTACTCCTTCAAATCTCACTGAATTGAGGAGTTTTCTTGGTCTTGCCAACTTCTACCGCAAGTTCATCTTACATTACTTAGACATTTCTGCACCTGTGTACCAATTGACAAAGACCAATGTTGTGTTCAAGTGGACAACAATCCATTCTCATGATTTCAACACATTGAAAGAGAAATTATGTTCAACGCCTGTTCTTGTTCTTCCAGATCTCTCACTGCCTTTTGAGATTGAGGCAGATGCTTCACAATATGCACTTGGTGTTGTTCTAAAGAAAAATGGTCATCCTATGGCCTATCATTCAGAATTTTTTTCTACTACTAAAAGGAACTACTCAACATATGACAAATAATTATATGCATTGGTCCAAGCTATCAAGTATTGGAGACATTATCTTTTGGGGAAAGAAACAGTTTTTCACACTGATCACATGCCTCTTCAGTTTCTCTAGTCTCAAAACAAAATTGAAGAAGCCAAGCATATGAAGTGGGCTTCATATCTACAATAGTT
Organism: Sequoiadendron giganteum; assembly: GCA_007115665.2. Taxonomy (NCBI): domain Eukaryota; kingdom Viridiplantae; phylum Streptophyta; class Pinopsida; order Cupressales; family Cupressaceae; genus Sequoiadendron; species Sequoiadendron giganteum. The sequence goes on from CM021100.1 coordinate 885,476,025, forward strand.
TCACTTGGTCATCAAGTATAAGAAGGGGAGCACAAACAATGTTGCATATTGTTTAAGTCGGCCTCCTACCTCACATGTTTTAATTTTTGTGACAACTTCTCATTTGGGATTTCAGACTTGGTCTTCTCAATATGGTCAGGATCCTGATTTTGGAACCACATACATAAGTCTCCAGAATTCTTCAACTTCAAATTTGACACCTTTTCAAGATTTCCACATCAAGGATGGGTTTCTCTACAAGTTGGATAAAATTTGTGTCCCTCGGGATCATCGAACTTCGCTTCTCAAGGAGGCACATTCTACTCTTTATGGTGGTCATTTTGGAAAACAAAAAACACTTCATCATTTGCAGCGGTTCTTCTATTGGCCCCATATGCAATGAGATGTTCTAAATTTTCTCCAGAGATGTGCAGTTTGTCGCCACTCCAAGCCAACCAACAGAAAAAATGGGCTTAATTATTCCTTTGCCTATTCCTTCATGTCCTTGGGAGAGCATTTCCATGGATTTAGTTAGTGGCTTCCCTTTGACTGCTCACCACCATGATTGTGTTTTTGTGGTTGTTGATCGATTCAACAAGATGGCTAAGTTCATCCCATGTCACAAGGCAAGTTTTGCACATGACTTAGCCCAACTCTTCGTTGACTTTGTTTGGAGATCTTTTGGTTTACCAACTAGCATTGTTTTTTATCGTGACTCATATTTTGTGGGCCATTTCTGGCGATCTCTGTGGAGAATTTTAGCAGTTTCCCTTAACTTATCCAGTGCTTTTCATCCTCGGTCAAATGGTTAGACTAAAGTTGTGAACCGAACTCTTATACAAATTTTGAGGATTTATCACCACAGTTCTCTTGCCAAGTGGGATTTGAGCCTAACCCAAATAGAGCATGCATATAACTAGGTAGTTCACTCTTCTATAGGTCACTCACCTTTTGAGGTATGTCTTGGTTTTCAGACTTTGGCTCCTTATGAGTTGCCCTTATCTTTGCCTTCTCCATCCACTATGCATATTCAAAAAGAGCAAGATAAGGCCCAAGCCTTCATTCAACATTTGCAGAATCTTCAATCCAAAGTAGTTCAGATTCTTCAAAAGACTCAAGAAAAGCAAAAGCAACTCATGGATCATCATCGTGTCCCTCATACTTTGCAGGTTGGGGATAAAGTTTGGTTATACTTGGAAAAACGTCATTTTCAAGAGAAAACACACAGTAAGGTCAAGCCACTTCGCTATGGGCCTTACACCATTCTTCAACAAGTATCTAATAATTCTTTTCTACTTGATCTTCCAACACAGTTGGGAATCCATGATGTTGCCAATGTTGATCTTCTCAAACACTACCATGAGTCAACATTAGAAACTGAGCCTCATGTCATCCATCCTGCAAATGTTGTTCCTGATTTTCAGCTTCCACTTGATTTTGACAAATTTTTTGATACAAAGACCCGTCATACACGACATGGTTCCACCACTTCATACCTTGTTGCAAAGCAAGGTCAACTTCCACATCAGGCCTGTTGGATCTCTTGTCACCAGCTCTCTTAGTATTTTCCTTCTCTCCTAAAAGCATTGGAGTCCAATGCTGTTATTGTTGGGAGGAATGATGAGGATCCATAGGGTATAGGTTAGAGCATAGGATTTAATTATTATTTTAAATTTTTTTAGTTTTTATCCTATGTAAAAAGTGGAAGTCAAATATTAGTTTCCTAGTTGTTAGGAAGTTAGCATAAATTAGAAAATTGTTGGGAAGTTAGCATAAGTTAGTAATTATTTTGTTGTCATTTCCACTTCACATGAAGATTTGGATGATATTCCAAATCTTTAATTTTGGCATACATAATGCCTATTTAATAATGTATTTTACTCATTCGGGGGATAGATTTTGGAATTACAAGTTTGCAGCTTTCAATGTTGCAGAGAATAATGTCAATATTTGAATTTGTTCTCTGATTGCAGAGATTGTTGTCTCATTAGTATAATTGAATCTTTGTTTGTTGCTTCTTATTTTCTTGTGATTCCATATCATTGTGTCCTTTTACCAATAGGCCCCTTGAATATTATGGTTGCATGGACTACTAAATGAAATAGCATAGTTGAGAACCAACTACAGAGACCTTGGAAGATAGGTGGTTTTAGATCAGTTATTTTTTTCAGGAGAAATAGAGTAGAAATATTATGTTTAATATTTTTGTGCTATTTTTACCATCAACACCTCTCTCTACCACTCCCTCTCTCTCCCTATCTCTTAGGTCTCTCCCTCCCACCTCCTCTCTCTCAGGTCTCTCCCTCTAGCACCCTACTTAGGTAACTCTCTCTCTCCCCCCCATCTCTCTCTCTATCCCTTCCACCCTACCTAGATAAGTCCCTCTCACTCAAGTCTCTCCCTCCCAAACCCTCTCTTTCTTAGGGCATACATACATACAAGTGTGCATACATACATACATGTCATACAAGCATAGATACATGCATATATACATACAAATATATATGCACGGATGGAATAGACTAGCATTTAACACAAAGCAAGACATAATGTGAGTGCATTTTAATGTGCTTGTGTTATGTCTTGCTTAGGCAACTCTTGAGCACAAGCAAAAAAAATATGTCAAAACCATGAAATAACGCGAGCTTGTTATAACGCGCTCATGCTATTTCTTGATTTTGGAATCCCCAAGCCTTAGGCTTGGTATTTGATTTGGATTACCAACCCAAAGGCTTGGAGTGCCTTCCCAATGTCCAAAGACGTGTTATTTCATATTCTACAAGATTTCACATAATCATGTCTATGCTAACCATCAAGTTTGCACCTGTTTCAAGGTTAAATGAATCGAATACCTGGGTATTGTTAGGTTCTCTCTTAGCTATTTAACGATGTAACTTACATCATATTTTTACAATGTTAAGCATTTCATCTTTAATTTATTTTGTTTGTCCTTTTTTTGGCAAAAACCATCGTTTGGTATTTTTACGTTATAAATTAATTGTTCATTGAAATTTCAAATAAATTACATTTTTAGAAACTAGACTCCATTCTACACATATTAAAAAATAAAATTCAATTAGTTTTCAAAAATTTTAGGGGTAGCACAACCAAAATTATGTTTTTTCAGGATGTGTCCACTTTGAAAATTAGTTAAAAAGTAAATATTCATTAAAAAAATATTTAAACTATAGGCATAAACTACACACTATTAGCTAATTTCTCACTGAAGTGATTTTAAAAATACCCAAAAAAGTTAACCTTTTGAGGGAGCCACAAAAGTCGCTATGTTATGTTTTTTTGACAAAAACAACACCAATTTTTGTGGCTCCCTCTTTTGAACCCCTTAATCTCTACCATTTTCAAAAAAACATTAGTATTTTAGAAAATAGACTCGGAGCACTATGATCCTTGTTTTTGTTGCATCTAAGTTTTTTAGTGTAACTATCCTCAATTTCACATCCAAAGTTAGTATTTCCTGATTTCAGAAAAAAAAGAAAAAAAGTGGTCACTTAAGACTCCTTTCTGGTACCCCATATTTTTGCAATTACCTCAAGATCAAATAGAAAATGAGAAAACCTTCCATGCACAAGAGTTGAAAACAATAATTTTCTATTTCCTCAACAATAAAGAAGTTCAGAATGAAAATTTCTTGAAACTCGAGAAATATAAGACAATGAAGGAGAGTGATTATAAGAGAAAACCCTAAAATATAAAGGGATTAGATCATGAAAAGTTTCATCATCCTATGTGATGAGACAAAAATAACTAATAATAGCTCACTCTAGTTAATATAAAATCACTCATAAGTTTAGCTTAAGTGCATAAATCAAAATTAGCTTAATAATTAATTAATTATTATCTAGTGCATGATTACTCTAACACCCCCACTTAAGCAAAAACTTAGGGAGTAGCTAAAAAACCTTTAAAAAAATCCATAAAAAGTAAAGTACATGAATGGGTCCTGGCAAGCAAGGCTTGATGAGGTACCCATTTACAAACAATCTAATCTCTCAAAATTAGAGAAAAGGAGAAAACCTCGTGGGAAAAACTCCTCTCCAAAAAAGAGAAAGGAAAATAAAGGACTAAGAGGCCTCTAAAACAATGTCCCAAAAATAATAGGAGCATGGAGAACATCGTTGAAGCATGAAGAAGCTATAGATAAATGTTGAATATGACCACTATAGTGTTGAAATTAATAACCTCCTTTGAAATAGATGATCAAGATCAAGAAGACAAGAATATGCATGAGTTCCCCCAATGATACTTCTCAAATAAAATGGAAAAAAAGGAAAAAATCTAGAAATTGAAGATGCAAATGGCACATTAATCCACACAAGTGACTTGAAAAAACTACTCAACCATTCAAGATGCAAGTTGAAAATATAGGTACCAATAGTCTAAAGAACTGATCAAGTTAAAATATGCCTCCTCCAAAAATAGGAATCCAAAAGTTTCCATATGGTAAATGCTTCATCTCACCAGAAGTCATGGGTAACCAACCGCTACATCTTCCTAGTACATAGGAACAAGAAATAGATACATAGATCGCTCCAAAAATGAAATCAATGAAGAATTAACACCAACAGTAGAACACCCCCCCATAATGAAAAAAGGGAGAGCCAAGATAATTCCATTGAAACTATGTGTCACCAAGAAGTGCATGTAGGAGAATAAATAATATTTGAATGTGCACATGAAAGTACATACAATTGAAAAAAGGGTGTGCAAACAAGTCACATACACATGAGACAAGAATCACTGAGATTCGATGTTGTCATGGAAGGAACACTCACTTGAAAAAAGTGTGATGTCAAAACAAAAGGCCTATACAACCTCCCCATAGAACTTTATAACATAGTGTGAGTACAAAAGGTACAACAAGATGTGTTAGATCCCCAAAAGTAAGTACAATAGTGGCACTTTATCTTAGTGCATCTACAAGAGATAAATTGCATGCAAACTATGCTCAAAAGACCCAAATAGGATAGAAATCTAGAAATACATGTATAAAAGCCTAAAACAAGTCATCCTACACAAACACAAAGTTTCCAAGAGCTAAAATGTTCAAGTAATTCAGCAAAATGTGAAAAATAAAACCAAATAAAATTTACTTGGAAAAAAATCCAGAAAAAAATGCATGGATGACAATGAAAAGTTTTGAAAGACCTTTCAAACACCACTGGAATCATGAAAAATGAAGTTCGTCAAAATTTGTTAGCTCATGAGTGAAAACAATACATATAACTTTGAAAGGTTGTAGAATGCACGAGAATAAAAAATGGTGATGAGATCTACACCATTGGAAAGTTCACCAAACCAATTTTTTGATGATATCTTATTTTCCCAATTTCAATATCATACACCCAAGTTATGACCAAAATAAAAAATCTATTCTTAAGGTACAAAGGGGCCTTGGAGAGGGGCCTTAGGGCATCCATACTAATGATGTCAGGATGACATCATGTTGACATCAAGAAGATGTCATATTGACATCACTAAAATATTCTACAAATATTTTGTTTGTGAGTAGAAAAAATATGACCTCTTGCAAAGTAATCAAAATGCTAGAATATGCCCAAAGATTCCTTCCCTCGAAAAAACATTCACTACTTCTAGAAATCGTATTGTCTGCCATGAATGGTTTGGCTACATTGGAAATTTTTTAAGACGGTATGAATAGACGCTAACCTTTGATTTGAAAAACAGGCAGTTTGGAAGGCTGTTGGCGAGTGGTTAGCCATGTGGGCCAGCATTATAAATAGAACTAGTGCTATGTTTAGCACTCTATACTTTTTTTTTCAATTTTCAATTTTGATTATTTTTTAAAAACCCACCCTATAGTACAACATCTAGGGGCCATATGACCTAGATAAAACAAATTTTCCTCCAAAGCTCCCGAACACTTAAATAGGAAAAATCTATAGTCAAAATTTGTCTATTTGGCCTCCTGAATGCAATGGTGAGGTCTTTTTGCACCAAAATGCACCAAAAAATTGTCCAAATCTAAAATTCATAAAGATACAAAGATTCCAAATTTTAAGCCATTATAACCCTAGTTGAATAAAACCCTCAAAAATCAAGAAGGGGTTTATTGAATCCACACTTTAATACCATCTTAGAATTGTGAATAACACAAGATACAAGATCAAACAAAAAATGAGAGCACCTTCCATACATAAGAGCTGAAAATAAGAATTTTTTATTTCCTCAACAAGAAAGAAGTTACGAAATGAAAAGCTTGCTTGAACCTCAAGAGAGATAATATAATGAAGGAGAGTTCTTATAAGAGAAAACCCTAAATGATAAATGGATTAGATCATGATAAGTGTCATCATCCTATGTGATGAAATATAAAGATCTAATAATAACTCACTCTAATTAACAAAAAAACACTCCTAAGTTTAGCTTAAGTGCATGAAGTGAAATTAGCTTAATAATTAATAAAACATTAATTAATTAATAGCTAATGCATGATTAATCTAATATAACTTCACTATTTTTATTGATAGTCTTGGTTGTGATTGTTGTTCTTACGTTGTATGGTGTATTTGGACTGCTTGCATGTTGTGAGATGGTATTCATCAACATGCCAACTATTGGCACTTTGCTTGCATTATGATACATGTATGATAGTGTGCCAAGTTCCTTGTGGGGAGTTGATGTATTTCATTATGTTTTTTATTCCTTAAGATGCTTATGTTATACTTCCTATAATAGAATCATAGATGTGGTGATTCAATGATCTTAATATTGGGAATTTTAATTGATTATCATGATTTTATGATTATACAATATAAGTGATGTTAAACCCCATTGGATAATTTTTATGCACTTTAGTTATTATATATTGAGTAGGTACACTTGAGATATGTATTGATGTAGGTATAGGGTTATTTCTCCACTTAATTTTTAGGGTTTGAGTTATTCCCCAACACTGGTTATATCAAAGATGTCACTTTGGGCTAATGTGTATGGTAACCCCTATTACACTCAGTTTGAGTGTGAGATGAGCTCTATATTTTCCCTTATAGTTTTGGATCCGAATCAGTGGAAATTATAGACTCTATATGTTATGGAAAACTAGTAAATGTTTAATTTATAATGTGGATGTTTATTTCCCATATTAATGCCATTATATTAAATATTTAATCTTGTGTATGAATAGTGTCTATTGGTGTAAATAGGTATCTTACCTATCTAGTCCACTTATAAGTCATATTCACATGTTAAGTATTCTCAAGTTCTAATAATATTTCTAGAAGTCTTAGGTGTCATGTGATCTTATCTTATCATGTCATTTAATACTTATTTTCTAGGTCATTTAATATTTGGTGAGTTAGTTGTCTCATGACATAGGATTAAGACAATTGTCATGATCCTATCTAATCCTATGTCTCCCCTTGACTATATAGCCAAGAGGTTATAATTTGTAAATTATTCTATTCAATTCATTACATAATAATATTTAGCATTGCACATTGATCACACTTGATCTAATATTATCTTTATTTTCTCTCTTGTAGAAGGTTATTTTGGTTTTGTAAGTGATCCTAGAGGCTTGAGTCCTTTAGTGAATCTAAAATGGTAATAGAACTTTAAATCTATAAATCCCCTTCTCATATATGAGGATGATTTGTGCTTGATTTATTGAAAGGTTGCAAATCTTGGTGGATCTTGAAAAGTTGAGTATGCTTTTCTCTTGCATCATATGATGACTTGGACAATCAGAAAAAATTGATAAAAATACTATATTTAGGGTTTTCTCTTTGTGGATTTATATTATAGGTTCATTTTGGAGCATGTTGGTGCAAATCTAAGCTCACTATTGAGTTTATAATGTCCAATAAAGTCAAATCTAGATTTTGTTTCACTCAATTTGGTCACAATATGATATAGTTGCAAACTAGGGTTTGAAGCTTAGCTATGGTGAACAAATTTTTATTGGAGCACTTAAAACCCAAATGGGTTCTTCCATTACACTTAGATGACCCTAAAAATCCTATTTTCATATAAAATTTATCCATTTTAGGTGGATTTGATTTTTGGCAAATTTTATTTTTCTAAGAGGGTCGTCACTACAAGCTAAATTCAAACCTTTTTTTTTTGAAAAAAATCATAACTTTTGATCTAAAATTTAGAATTTTGAAAACAAAAAATTGTTGGAAATCTAGTTCTATGTAATTTCTAGTGGTGCAAGTTTCATTATCAACTATAGCTTCTCAAGAAATCTATTTATGTTTGAATTCAAATCTCCCATTTGGACTTCTGAGCTCATAATATTTTTTCCATTTATCTATTTTTTGTGATTCTTGTGATTTTGGAAAGGTACTGAGGACTTCTACAATTCTATCCAAGTATTTTTTGTAGATTTAGCCCTAGGTATCTTTTATTCATATTTGTACATATTTGCATTTTGGTTAATAACTTGGACATACTAACACATCAAGAAGTTTTGTCCTTTTGTAAAGGCTTCATTTTTAGTCTAGATCATATTGGGAAAGTGTAATTTTAGTTTGAGGATCTCATTATGAGATATTGTTGTATTTTTCCATCTTTGGTCGATCTTGACATTGTAAAATCTAGAAAACAATTTTGGCATTATAATCACGCTACATATAAAGTTCCAAATCATATTTTTTGGGGGATTCTTGATTGAGTGATTTGGTAGGGTCTCTTGGTGCTTTATTTTGATTTTTTTTGTTAGTTCTCTTCTTTTCCATGGATTATTGTAAGCTTCATTTTCTAACATCATACAACTATTAAACTTGACATCAACATGCCTAGAGTACTCTAATGAATCAAGGTCAGTCTCTATATATTGAGATTAAGGTGTAACTAAACCTAAAGATGATAACAAGATAAAATGTATGATTGAAAAAACTAAAGCTATTGGATGTCTTTGTAGCTTAATATCTTAAGATCTATTGTTTCAAATTGAATCATGTAAGAATTCTCATGAAGCTTGGAACAAATTGCAAACATTATATGGTACTACAAATGAAGTAAAAGGCTATCAAAATGATAGTGAATCGATGAGCTTTGATCCTAAGAAGTTTGACAACATCTAGGATTACATCACTAAGGTAAATGATCTAAGAGAGAAATGCAACACATGTGAAATTGATTAAAAAAAAATGCATTTAGTTGGTCTATAATGTATTGGAAAAACTTGGTCTTGATTATGCAACTTTTGTTTTTAGCTTTTATAATCATAGGTTGACTATAGGGCCTACTTATACTACACCTTCATTTAAAACTTTTTTTGATATGTTAATACATGAGAAACAAAAGCTTCTTTCTATGGGTCTAACATTATCATTTAAATCTCAAGAATTATTAGTTAGTCAGGTGAAAGAGTCAAAACATTATGATAAGTTTCATAGAAGAAATCAAATAATAATCCACATTAAGATCAAGCATAAAATATATCCCCTTCCAAAAATAAATTATATAAGGATAAACCCACTTTCTCATATTGCAAGAATATTGTACATGAACATTTTGGTTATAAGAAGGATATTGATGAATTGAAACATCTTAAAATAATCATATTGATCTAACTTCAAATTTTTTTGAGTCAAATTCTTCTTCAAAAAATTATAATAAGAACAAAGGTCATGCTAATGTAGTTACTACATCAAGTAAAAATGAAAATCTCTTTGTGCTTCTACATGTCTTGGAGTAGGGAGATGACTTTTAGATTCAGGAGCATCTCACCATATGGCATCTTCACAATCTATATTATCTTTTTTGAGCCTTGTGATATATGACCTATTTGGATGGGAAAAATAAATATAAAAATGTAATTAGGAAGGGATATGTTGATATTGGGGAGAACACTTTCAATGATGTTTTGTGTGTACCTCATTTTTCAAACAATCTTCTTTCCATCTATCAAATTACCCATAGGAAGGATTGTGAATTTCGCTCATGATTCAAGTATCATTATAGCCTTGGAGAGTAAAGAGATTATTGATATTGGAATAGTTGATCATGTATCTTAGCTATACACCTTTACAAATTTTTATTTTTATGATGTATTTGATCCTTTGACTTTTGATCACACTTCTAGTGTGAACCATGATTTTGAGGAGACTTTTGGATACTTGAACTTGGGTGTTCTCACATATGATCCCATTATTGATCCTTGCATTCCATCTCCTCCATCTATTGTTACATTTGATGATGCATGTGTAATCATAGTTTTGGCCTCTTATGATTCAATGCAACAGGATATACATCATCTTCCAAATATGGCTACATGGGATGCATACTTGATAAAAATTGCAAGTTTGTTTGTTGAGTCCCGCATTTCAGATTTTTGAAAACACCATTGATTACATGCATATCTTCTCTTTGATGGAGATGATTCTTGTTTAGTTTTTTGCGAGGGAAAAATTTGACCCTCTTGTTTATTCTCTACATGATCATTTTTCACAGTTTTATGTGTGTGGACACTTTTGGATAAAATTTTGAGGAGGCTTCTTTATCTTCAAAGGATACATATTTGGCTTTGTCTTGTGTTCTACATTCACCTCTACAAAATTTTGGATTGTCACATTCTTCGATGTGGCCTGGAATGCCTATTTAGAGTGTGTCATGTTTCAACATCAATATGGAAACACTTGAGCATAGTTAAGAGACATGAAACATCATCCTTCTTCCTACATCTTCCTTTTAGGAATGGGAAGACATCCTACATACCATCTTGGTTTTTTTTCTTCCTAAGGGGAGGAATTTTGTTCAAAGAGATTGAATCATCTTTAGCATTCAATTTCGAGAATCTACCATCATTGCAAGAGACTCAACATTGAGGGTGGGTTGCATGGTATCTCTTCTTATCTCTTATGGGGGGTATTTTTCCTTGTATGGGGTTTTGTTCTTCTCATTATTTAGTGAGAGAAATTTGTTTTCATCTCTCTTTCGGGGAGGAGTTTTGTCCCACTAGGTTTTCTCATTTTTTCTGTTTATGGGAGATTATATTTGTACATGGACCGTACCTATCATGACCTAGTAGACATGATCCATATTTGCATCATTTTCATAATAATCTACTCCCTAAGTTGCACTTAGGGGGTTCTAGTGTAAATAGGCATGTTACATATCTAGTTCACTTATAAGTCCTATTTACATGTTAAGTTTACATAGATATTAGAAATATTTCTAGAAGTCTTAAGTGTCATGTAGTGCCTCTCATGTTACTAATGCTTTGATACTGCTTTGGTGTGTGTGTTTGTTTTGGTTTGATTTTTGGTTATGTTTTGATGCATACTTGATACTTTGTTAGACATCTTTCCCACCATGTGTTTGGCATGGTAGACAGTTATGTTTATTTGCTTATGATAGTTGGAATTATGTGTGTGATACTTTGTTATGATGATGTTACTAAGTGAGTTATATGGATGATGTGATATTTTGATTTTGATTACTGTATTTGATTTGGGTGAAGGAGACAGGGTGAGATCGCTCATCTGTGAGCACCCTGCCTCACTGCAACTCTCCTTCACAATTTGTTTGACCATGAGTTATATGCATATGTATATGTTGTTAGACATTTTGTGTTATGCAGGAATGCAGGTACCGAGTGCCGACTCCACCCGCATTTTTCAATTTGAGCGCACTCTACATACCCAATGGTTTAATGTGGTTAGGGAGTTGGTAAGAAATTACCCCCGTCTGTGTCAGTGGTTGGTCCAATGGTTGTTCATGTCTTATCTGTACTTCATTTGTGGGGGGTATGGTTTTAATTTAAGTCATTTCTTTCATGAGTTTTATAATGTTGCAAAAGTTAGGTTTATGACTTTGACTAGTGTATTATTATTTTAATTTAAATGTTATCCTATGATGTGAAGTATTACTTAAATAAATGTGCAATGTTGTTAATAACATCAATACTTTTGGAAAATACTTGTGTACATTAGCATTTTTATTATTATTGTGAAATGTGAGTTACCATTTAATTTAAATCAATAAATAAATAGATAAATTGTTTATGAATTATTTAAAATAAAGATATGAAAATTATTATTATGATTGAATTTATTATCAAATGGTAAATTAAAAATATATTTTTAAATTTAATATGACTAAGTTGAAATGTTGTTTTATTTTAATGTTATTTAATTTTTAATTTTCAAAAGTCAATTTTATTTAAAAGGAAATTAAATATTAAAATATTAAAATGGTACATAATTGGTGTTAGTTAATTAAGGAAGATGCTTCTTCCAAAATAAGAAATTAGAAAATAATTTTTTGACAAGTGGCAGTTGCATGGGAAATCTGTCAAGAAATTCATGGCAATTTTTGGCTTTTGCCTTTTTGAAAAGTTATATTCTAAATAGTGCTTTTTCAAAAAAAGAAAAAGGAGGAAAAAGAAAAAAAAATGTTTTTTTTGTCTGCAACTCAAAATGGTGAAATTTTTTTGAGGATTAAATCCTTTGTGTCGTTTTTCGTCAAATTTTTTGAGGATATTAGATTTTGGTTTTTGTTGGGAATTGTTTTTGAATCTAGGTTGTTGGGGTTTTGAATCTCTAGATTGTGGAAGTTTGCAGCTGACTAGAATTGCTCAATGAGGCATTTCATCCTCAAACCGAATTTAGTGAAGGACTCTGGGTAATTTCAATTCCATAAATTGATCTATGTAAATTTTAGTTTTAAAATAGAAAAGAATTTCAGTTTGAAAGAGAAAATATGCTTACTGTGAAAGTTTGGGAAATCCTATTCTCTGTAATTAGATTTATCTTCATGTAGATTCCTCCTTCCTCTCTGTATTTTTATTCTAGATTCTAATTGTGAATAATCGAAATTTTGTTCCCTCTTTAATTCTCTTTTCGTCTCAGAATCCTCTCTTTCCCTGTATTTCCCCAATTTGTCCTATGATTACTCTGATGTTTTCAAATATATATATATCGGTTGATTTTAGTGTGACATAAAAATTAAATGACTGGCAAAATTTCTCTGTGACCTGTTTATTTGTTGTTGGGCCTATATTTTTTTGGTGCGTCATTGTATTTCTTTTGTGTGTGGGTGGGGAGTTTATCCCCCACCGCTCCCCCATTCATGGAGGGAGCATTGTCGATGGCAGCGCCCTCCACGAATGTGTGGAGGGAGCGTTGCCAAAGGTAGCGCTACCCCCATCCTTGGGGTGGGTTAGGCAGTTGTGTAAACAGTTCAGCGCCCCCCATAAGCCATCTGCGGCTCTTAAAAAACTTATGTGTGTTTTAAAAAAAAAATTTGTGTTTCGGATTATATATATATATATATATATTAATAAATGTTTTTATTTTAAGTTTGGCAATTTTTTTAAAATTATAATGTTTAGAATTTTTAATATATATATATGTGTGTGTGTGTGTGTGTGTGTGTGTGTGTGTGTGTGTGTATGTATATATATATGCATATATGTATGTGTATATACTCTATGGAATTGGAATATTCAGCAGATTACTATGTTTTATTTGCACCAATATTTATAAGAATTAATATTTACTTATTTTGATATATATACATATATGTATATATGTATGCATATAGTATATACACATGAAATGAGTATATTTAATTGAAAGGTAGAAATAATTTTTATTCTAGAAATTTTTTAAATATGATGAGGAAAATGCTATTGTTTAAATTCTGATTGAAAATGTCTTTTTAATTAATTTGTATTTGGAAACATAAATAGTTGAAGTTGAAAAATAATTTGTTTGATTATATTCTGGATTTATTAATCATTTAATTAAATCTATTTGTTTTTTAGAAATGATTTTAAAAAAAGTAGATTTATTTAATATTAGAAAAATCAGAATGTAGATTAGTCTGTTGGGACTAGAATTAAAATCAATTTTTAGAATAATCTTTGTGGGGAAAAGATTTTTAAACCAAAAAATATATATATAGTTAAAGAATCGAAATAAATGTGATTTATAATTGGTTTTAATAAATTAAGTTAATGTCTTTAATTTTTAAAAGTTTATTTTTTTATGTCTAAATAATCATGGAATTGTCATTGCCATTCTTTAATTAGATTGTTTGTCAGTTTGTAAACTTAAAAATTTAATAAATGGATTATTTAAAAATAGGAAGATATTTAATAAATCGATTATTGTCTTTGGTCAAATAGAAATATTAGTGAATTTCCTTATAAATTGATTTTAATAGATGAAAATGTTTATTTGATATGAGACTTGTGTGATTTATAATTAAAATTCCTTATAGTTGATGATGTTGTGTTACTTAGTTGAATGTGATATTTTATTTTGTTCTTGTTTGGAATTAGTGTTATCTCCAGAGGTTAGGGAAGTGTGAATGTATTTCTATGGTTGCATCTTTTTGGTTTATGTTGATACCATGTGGGAAATTGTGGGTGGTACCTTGTTGTGAGTTAAGGTCCTTTTGGTTGTGCATTGAGGTACCCATTGCTTGGTTTTTATTTTAGGGCAACCATAAGGGAGAGTGGCTCTTCTTAGGGCTAGTGTACAAGTGGTCACCCTTGAAAGAGTTTCCCTAATTAAGTGAAAACCTATTAATTTACCTAGTGGGTTGGGTTAGTTATCACATAACAAGATAAAAATTCACACCTCACCCCTTTCATTAGTGCTCCCAAAGGCTAAGGACAGGTGGGAAGACCTGGTCAGTAAGGTCACTACCTTGTCTTCACGAAAGGTAAGTGACTCCGCATGAGTCACCTTATGGGGCGACACCTTGAAACAGGATGTTTGGTTAACCATAGATGGAGGTGGCTCCTAGATTATAGGTAGTCTGGTGAATCCATGTAAGGCCATGTGATGACACTCTCCCATTGTGCCCCTTTGTTTTCCCTTGTTCTTGTTGCCTCTGGAGTTGTTTTAGTTATTGTTGATGTTAATGTTGTTCTGTGGGCTTGAGTCTTGGGATGTGAGTCCATTATACTTTATTTTTTGGTCGAGGGTTCTTTCTTATCGACTCCTTGCACGGGGGGTGTTCCTTTGGGTTCACAAGGTCAGGTGGAAACGTGCAATATGCACCCAGTGGGTCCCCAAGAGGTAATCGTGGCATAGATGCAGTTGCAGTGATCTTAAAGCTCGCACGGAGAAGATTTTATTTTTGTATTATGGTGTACCCTTTCCAATGTTATAAGGGAAGTGGCCTTGTAATGTAACTTTGGTTTTATGTTGTGTTGTATAAATATATTCCACATTTGTAATTGTAAACTCTAAAGATGAATATATCAATTTGTGAATTATGTTTATGATTATATATCTTATTCTTGATGAATGAATGTTATACTTATATTATGTTTTATTCATGTTTCTTTCTTCCACTTTAGTTGGAATTATTTATCATTTTAGTTGTTGGGTTCGTTTAAGTAACACACCATGTACCCCATAGGAATAGGTTAATGCTTTATGTTATAATTATGTTGTATAATTGTTTAATGTTGTTATATGCAATTGTTGTTTTCAAAATTTTTTTTTTGTTAATGTTGTAGTTTTCCTATGGGGTTTGCATGGCGAGGCGTTACATGTCATGTGATCTTATCTTATCATGTCATCTACTACTTGTTTCCTACCTGTCATTTAATATTTGATGAGTTAGTTGTCTCGTGACATAAATTTAAGACACTTGTTGTGATCCTATCTAATCCTATGTCTCACCTTGGCTATATAACCAAGGGGTTCTCATTTGTAAATTATTTCATTCAATTCAATACCATTGCAATATTATGCATTGCATATTGATCACATTTGATCTAATATTACCTTGCATCCATTATTGCAAATTTATTCCTTTTCATTTCTTTTGTAGAAGGTTATTTTTGGTTTTGCAGATGATCCTAGAGGCTTTAGTCCTTGAGTGACTCTAATAGTTCCTAGTGGATTAGGAATCAAAAAATTCGAAAATACAAGAAAAGGAGAAATTCTTTTCAAAATACATTAAAATTAATATTTACTTTTTACAATTGATTAAAGTTGTTATTCAAAAAAAATTCTTTAGCTTCAAAATAATATTTATGTGTTATAAGTTCAATTTGAATTATTTAAATATAAAAAAATTAATTAATTGTATGATTTTATTGCCTTTGAGAAATCATGGTTTATAGATTTTTTATTTAATGAAATTTTTTATTTTTTGAAAATGAACTTTAAAGAAATGATAATAAAAAAAAACATAAATAAATAAATAAATAAAATAAAAAGTGAAAGTGAAAGTGAAAATAGAAAAAAAGAAAAGAGAGAAAATAAAAAGTTTGAGTTTCCATTCTTCTTTAATTTTGGAAATTGCCTCTCCCTCGAAACCCTCTAATTATTTTGGATGTAGATTGAAAGTTTGAGTTTCCATTCTTTTATTGAATTTCTTGGACTTGGGATTGGAATTCAAGAATGAGGATTGAAGGTGTGTTTGTTGAGAAGTTGAATTTGTTTTCAATTTTTTGAGAAAATGGTCAATTTTAGAAACTCCAACAAGAAGTAATTTTCAATTTTTTTATTATTTTTGAGTTTATTTAGATTTGTAATTTCATGCTTATCTTTAAAGAAGCATAAGGATACCATTTTATTTCTAATTCATTTATTTGAAAATTGATTTATTTTTAATTTGTGTCTTTATTATGGTAAAATTCTCCAAAATATTTGAAACATGATTTTATGTTAAAAATGTGGTGTTCTACATATTTGGAATCAAAGTGTATTCTTATAATTTTAAAATATTATTTTTGAAATTTGAAGCATTCTACAATGGATATTTTGAGAAGTTTTGGTATTCATATGAAAATAATTTTAGAAAAATCAAAATTGTGAATGATTTGGGTGAATTTTAATGTGGGGAAAGAAGTATCCTTATTTATATTTGACTTAAAATCTTTTGAGACTATTTTTTTAAAAAAAATTTACACCAAAATTATGCATTGAAATCCATACCACATCTAAATAGTGATTTGGAATGATGAGCCTAGGACTCAAGGTATAGGGATAGAAAGGAGTGGCTCTAGATGCTGTACCAGGTACAAAAGTGACTTCAAGGCTATGAAAAATATATAGTTATTAAAAAAATGAAAAATAAAGAAACATGGGGCAATAAAAGAAACCTGGGGTAATCAAAGAAACCAATATATTTGGTGGTTCTATACTTGGGCACTTGTATAGGCTTGATATGATTAGTCAAGGGTATACCATATCTGAGTAGGACCTAGTGGATGTCATTGGGATACTCTCAAGTTGCATAGTAAAATGTATACATATTTAGGCTCATAGAGCCATCCCTTTGTATTCTTTCAATGACACTCCTTATGTTTCTCTATGATTCTCATCCTTAACTCCATTGAATTGCATTAATAGTATTCTTCCTTCCAAAAATAGTGTGCTTGTGTTGACACACAACTTGAACAATGGGATTTCTTGAATGATCAAAGCCATATCATTAACAGTTTATATAACTAAGGACATAAACACAATTGTCTAGCTACTACCATAATGACTATTCTCCACCAATTCATTGTAAAAAAAATGTAGAAGCTTGCTAAGATTGAATGAAAATCTATGAAATGTAGAATTCAATCGACACACTATATGTAATTTTATTGTAATTAGATAAGGTGCCATCCTAATGATTTTTCCAATAATACATTTTTAGGTATCAACTTGATGTCTTTATCCTTTCTTAGAGGCCTCAAGACACAAAAGCATGCAAATTATTCATTGTCCATTTTGCATAGAACCATGTTGTGCTAAATGGGAACCCATAAGAAATTACAAACACCCATGCCAACCACCAATAATGAGCCCATTGGATATGCTCTTTGAGAAAGCCTCAAATTTTTAATTGAAATAACCTAGTCCAAGAAAGGATAAGAATTAAATTGTTTGAGCTAAATGCATGTGTTTCATGTAAATATATTCAATAATTTGTTCGATGTAAGATTTTTAATGATAGAATTTGTTAGCAATGTCCATGCCTTTTTTTATCAATAAGAAAATAAAGCTTGTCACTTAGACAAACTAAAGCATGCCTGTGTCTTTTATAACCCACAATAATTGTATTCAATGAAATAATGTTTCATTCATTTATGTGTTTAAACACTATACAAACAACAAAATAAATTCTTTGATTTTGTGGGAATTTTCATAGTTGTATTCCTATGTTATTTATGCCAAAAGATGAATTATTCCATCTATACAATTAATGAATCTTTCTTGCATGTCTAGTGATGTAATTTAGCTATCATAAGAAACGTGTATCTACATGTTTTATCCATGTTCATATATTAGGCTTGATTATTCAAAAAGCATCATCAAACTCTAACATGATCGACAGTCACTAAAATTAAAGATAATATCTCTTAACTATGAACTAAGATAAAAATATGGTCATTGACTACCACAATTTTGAGATTTAAGTGCAAGATCTCATGATTAATACAATAAAAAGACCAACAAATATTCATTAAAATATGATAAAATCAAGTATGTTGGACACCCCTAAAAGACCCTAGACACAATACTGTGACAAGAGGAAACTCATGCAAGTAAGACATCAATTTCATATAATGGGTGCTCTCATGCTTTCATTGAATCTTTAATTACTAAAATGACTTATGAATTGTATGAATAGTAATTTTCCTTCCAAGAACAATATATTTATGTTGACACACAACTTAGACAATGATATTTCTTTAATAATCACAACCATATCATTAATGGTTTAGATGACTAAGGACATGAACTCAGTTATCACCACCATGATTGTAGCTACTACCATAATGACTATTCTCCACCAACCCATTGTAAAAAAATTGCAAAAGCTTGCTAAAATTGAATGAAAATCTCTAAAATATAGAATGCCAATCCACACACTATAATTAATGTTATTGTAATTAGGTAAGGTGTCATTATCAACTTGATTTGATGTCTTTATGCCAAGACACAAAAGCATGCAAATTATTCATCGTCCATAAGCTTATTTTGTGATTGACCAAGTTCTTCACCATTCTTCGTCCATAGGTTTATTTATTTGAATTAAAAAACTATCAGTTTTTACGCAATGGTTATGGCTTCCCAATCAATCTGTTTTTATGCTAAAAAATTGAAGATAACGACCAAGTAGAGGAAAAGGACATGGTAGCTATTGTTTGAAATGGAATGATGCGTAGTTAGTATAATTTTGTTCTATATAGATTATAGAGAAGATGTAGTTTTCCATACAGGTGTGACTCTTTAATTTTCATTCAACTGATTGAAAAGGAAGCATTTCGTCTATTGATTTTGGATAGACATTTGATCTATTAAAGAGAGCACATATTTTAATGTAGTAGAAAAAGAATAGAATCATTTGGTTATATAATATGGTTCTTATAAGATCAATAATATTGATTAATATAATCAAAAATTGTTTTGAGATATAATAAATTTTTTAAAATATATTTATGTATTTGTTTTGAAGTGGTAACAGTTTTTCTAATTGGTTTTCTTCTAACATCAATTAAATAAAGGATATTTCAGCAAGAGAGCGAGGTTGTGAGATGTATTTTTATAAGTACGTGAAGATCTAATTAGATAACACATTACCAAATTGTATATTGAGATGAGGTAAGGAAAAACTATTGTAGGTGGAACATCTCTTGCATGGTGCTTGTGTATATTCAAACCTCTTGATCTTGTCATTCTCATTCTCTTATTGGAATGAATTGTGCTGAAATAATGTCACATAACTTACCTAAGAAGGTGAATGCATTACAAGCTTTCTTCAAATGAATCTACACTTTTTACAAACCTTTGATAAAATATTATTGTTAACTTAGTCCAAACATGATGATACAAGAAATTTAGGAAAATAAGTAAATAAATTGAATTTACACATAGTAAATGATTAGCATAGCCTTGTTGGCTCCCATACCATGTTAAAAATTAGGATCTTAGGATACTAATCATTATATAAAAATATAAAATAAAGAAAATGAGAAACATACAAGCATAAATTTTATACATTACACATGATATACATGGAGAAAACCCTTTGAGATGAAAAAAAAAAAAAAAAAACTCCATAAAATATCATTTTATTAAAACACTTACAAAATAGTCTATGAAATAAATAGATTGAACCTCGAAACACTCCTCTACATACTTCCACATGGCCAATAATACCTTCTATGTATAGTGATATAATTCACTATAAATCTCCAAATCCTTCACCTCTCAAATGAGAAGGAATCTCCTTAAATATAGAAGAAAGGGTGGTATAATACCTTAAGGGGTATTAGTCGCACCTATTCAACAACCTCCATTCATAAATAATTAACAATCTAATTATTAGACTATAATTATTTCAAATGGGACATGCTTAATAAGCATATTATATATAAGGCTTTATAACCTTATATTAGCACAATATATAAATGTTATAAGGATATGACCCCTAATTACATTATGTTCTAAGGCACAAAATATAATTGGAGATGGAAGTATATGTTATATTAGGAAAATTATTTCTATGTCCATATTGTAAGAAGGGGAAAAAAAGGCATCCTAGCTCACAAGCTCGATCTATAAAGAGAAAAAGAGAGAGGGGGCGCATATTAAGTATAGTAGATTGAATTAGTGTTTTCACTTTAGGTGTTCTATGTAACTTATTTTCACTTCATTTATTTTTCTTTGTTTTGATATTGTCTTCAGTTTTCTTTGATTTTATTTAAACTTCATCTCTTAGGCCTACATGAATTTTATTTTCATGTATGTCAACCATATGGTTTTAGTCTAAGCCTCTATCTATGAGTATGGACATCGTGATTTTATTTTATTTGTATTTGTAATTTTTGAACCCCATACTCTAACCCATGAAACTAGGAAGATGCAAGGGCTCATCATCAAAGATTTGACTACATAGTTATAGCAATATGTTTATTTGGATGTGACCGTTGTATATTTGGTTATAAACTCCACCTATAAATGAAGGGAAATTTGGGTTCATCTTAGAATGAGAATTTGAGATCAATAGGTGCCTTCGATAACATTTATTTCTTCAGAAAGCCTCAAAAACACGTACTACTATGCCATTAAGTGAAATCAGACATAGTTCATTTCCCACCACTAATCCTTAGAGGAAAGTTCATGCAATTTAAGATCTTTCAAGATCAACCAGTTCCAACATGTATTAAACAAATTCTATAAATTTAGAATGATTAAACATGTAAGATAGAAAAAAAGACATGAACATACAGATTTACATGGGGAAAACCCTTTTGGGTATAAAACCCCACACTCCAAAAGCATAGATCCATTGTATTATTCAACAACAAAGTAAATAGTTACAATACAATGCCGGCTCTAAGAATTTACATGGATATTTACATCTTATTCCATCTGGAGAAAATCCAGCAACATAACCCCTCTAAATCCAATCTCCTCTCACAACAATCCAATGCACTATGACATTACTTACATACTTCATAGGTGTTACAGAAAACTGACATTCCAACTTCCATATCGAATTGAACAATTATCATCTCTTCTACAAAGTTCTATTGGAATAACAAAGAGACATGAAACCATGTCTCTTTGAATTCTCACTATCACCCTGATACATCTATCGATCCATTAGAGTGTCGAAGAGACACTGTAGCAACTCTTTCTGATATGGTGAAGTCTCCTCGATAAAGTCTCATTAGAATTTCGAAGGGCCTCCCATTGTTGTCTTGTCGATAATGGCATGTCTCTCTGATACTAGCACACCAACTTCATGAACATCCTATCAGAATTTCGAAGGGATGTTGTAGCAACTCCTTCCGATACGAGGTCTTTCCGATATACTTGGCAACTTTGACTAGGTGGTCTCTAATGCCTACATGTCACCCCTTTCATCATCGTACAACTAACATCACCAGTGTGACTTGACACATCGAACAACCACTCATCGTCACATGTCCTTCTGACGTCATCCTTCATGGTCATTCGATCCCACCTTATCAGCATGTCGAAGAGACAAATCATTTCATCCCGCTAACATGTGCATGTCTCTTCGATGAAATGAGTATCAAGCTTTTGAGGAGACTCACATTATTGCCCTACTGACATATGCATCTCCCTCTAATAAGAAAATTTTTCAACCATTCACTACTCATCCTTCCATTCATCGAAATGTCGAAGGGACTACAAAATAGCTCCATGGGTGATCCCACAATAGTGGTTTACACTTTTTGGGACATCCTGATTTTTGCTGAAATCACATATTTTTAGAAAATATAATTATTTAAGCCTTGAAAAGTTCAATTTAAAGGATTTCAATTGAAGAGGGTTTGTTCAAACCACCTTAAATCAAACCCCCTTGGATATAACCCCGCTACTTTTAAATGATACCTATAATGGAGTCTCCTTTACACCTATCAAAATGCTAATAAAAAACCACTTTTGATTTACCTTTTGGGGGATCAAATGAATTCATTTAAAATTTATTTTTTGTAATTCTATAGTCCTTATTATAAGCTTCCCAAAAAGTATTATTTTAAATATATGTAATTTGATTATTATATTTATTTTTTATTTCTTGTGAATTTAGGTTTTTTATAAAAATCAAGCTCTCTATTCTACACATGTGGAAAAATAGTAGATTACGAAAAAAAATTCTAAAAAATATGTTTGTGCTAGGTATTGATGTCCTTGATCCAGCAAAAAAAAATGATTTTCAATACATACAAAAACAATTATGTTGTATACGGTCTGCCTATGTCTAAATTATAACTGGTTTGACTTCAAAACTTAATTAAGAAAAAAATATCCAATAAAACACTACGAAAGAAAATGAAAGTGCTAGATATCATAGTTACAAATCTAAATTCAAAAAAAATAGAATTCTATCCTTCATAGAAAAAGTTATGTTGTATATTGTGAACACCACTCTTTAAAAATGGTGTTTACTTTTAAAAACTAGTTTTCAAAGGAGATGGAAAAATAAATGCAATCTAATTCCAAATATATATATATATATATATATATATATAGAATCTAGAGACAAAATTTCACAAATCACTAGTTTGCATCATCTTGAAATTCCTCATGGTTTAGCAGTTATAGCTTCCCAAAAGTGGAGATTTTGTTAAAAAAATCACTTCAATGTATAGTTTGGCCAAAAATTGTAAACCAGTATTGTGGGATCACCTCCCTCCAAAATTGACATGTCCCCCTAATGTCCTTTCTTGTAGTCCATTGAAAAGTTGAAGGACTCATCATTATGTCCCACCAAAATTCACCTGTCAACCTGATGAACCTTCGGTTGATACAAACTCTTGTTTAGACTTTTGTGGTACTATGGTGTAGAAGTCTGTGACTCAACTAAGTGTTTTCCTAATTTCAAACAACATTAACCAATAAGTTTGAGACACCATTTTCTCAACATTATCCCACTTGACTAAGAACTTACCTACTCCTAATCAATGCTCGAATTCATTGTATCCCCCTAGATACTTGCAACAACATCCAAGATGTCCACCATCTCGGGTAGCAGTTTCAACCATCCTCCATTAAAGGAAAGGAATGAGCCATGGTGTATATGCATTATTCTAAAGAACACAAGCATCGGATCCAACTGATAGCAAAGGATACAAAATACTGCCACCACTCCACTGTGATCACAAGCTATATAGAAGCATCAACCACATCAACTTCAAATATTCAACCTGAACATAATTGTGAAGAAATCCTCCATAAAACAAGATAAAACATTAGTTATAACAACAACTAGGAAACTGATTGCTCTCATCCAACTGATCAACCCACACTACTAAAAATAACACCCACAACAAGTGCTAATCCATCCAATCACAAATACCTCAAAGGTATCCTCAACAAACTCATGCCACCTACATAGCGAATCGATCAACTACAAATACAAGCTCCATGTTCCAACTAGTCGAAGAAGACCAAACACATCTAGGAACTCTCATTGCATGGGTCATGTTGAATCTAAAAATATCAAAGGCATATCAAGTCTACCGATCATAGCACATAGAAAGTGTAGCCATGTAGTACCAAGGACCATCCATAATTATCTACAAATCTTGCAACCAGCTACTACAAGAAACATCTCTCTCAACAATCTTCCACAACTCTCCCATGTTCTCCATATCCGACAAAGAAAGAGATACAAGAACCTCCATGTCATCACCCAAATGACAACACATGACCACAAACTAGTGATCACCATAGCTCCACATATAAATCTCACAACTAAAGTCATATGAATCCGAACATATAGGAAGAAGAAATAGACTAAAGAGAAAAATCTACAAGTCATAAGCATGTAGCATGCCCTTCTACATACACATCTAAAAGACAGCAGTGTCAAGTAATATCTCCTTCACAACCTCAATACAAAATTCATAACAACATCCAACCATGTTCAACCTAAAGAGATCAAACATAACATGTGCATCATGTATCTACACAGATGAAAGCTTCTCAAAGAAGATCAAACTAATCCATTTCCCATCTTAGGAAATCAGCCCACTACCATCCCCTATGATCATCATAAATGAAAATGAAATCCCAAGGAGATATCCATGCTATCCATCTCTCACAATGAATCCTCCAGAACCATCTATTACTAGCTCATGATCCATGTCTATGAAAGAAAGCATAAAGTACCTAAGAGAAACAATGGGAATTTCCTCTCAAGTGATAAGTTTCCAAGTAGACCAAGAGTGGGGAATGAGAATGCTCCTCCAATATATACAATCCATCATGAATCCTCCAAGAGAAATCTCCTCATAGGTCTCTATTGAACTCATGTCCAGCCAAGGTGTAGGTTCCTCAGACTTTCTATTGAAATCTTATCAATAGTAACAATCTCAAAAACACTTCCCTCATCTCAAGAGAAATATAGCATCACCTCATTCTCCATGTATCCATGATCACCTGCAAACAATCATCTCATGCTAAACTCCAAATGCATCACTGCACTATCATGAAGTTCTCAAGCATATGACCAATGCACCCAAAACATAGAGAATCACCAAACCATTGTCAAAGCACCAATCATTTGAATTAGGAACTTATCATGACAGCATGATCTTACCATCCCCCTTAGGAGATCACATGCTCCAATTGAACACAACATAGTCTCAAGAGTAATGTAGCATGTCAAAAATCTAATGCGTAAACAAGAGTATACCATGACATAAAACAAACAAATTCTAAACAAACATTACCTCTCAAACACCACCAAGTTGTGTATCCAAGTTGTGCATCACCTCATTATCCATGTATCCATGATCACCTACAAACAATCATCTCATGCTAAACTCCAAATGCATCACTGCACTATCATGAAGTTCTCAAGCATATGACCAATGCACCCAAAACATAGAGAATCACCAAACCATTGTCAAAGCACCAATCATTTGAATTAGGAACTTATCATGACAGCATGAACTTACCATCCCCCTTAGGAGATCACATGCTCCAAGTGAACACAACATAGTCTCAAGAGTAATGTAGCATGTCAAAAATCTAATGCATAAACAAGAGTATACCATGACATAAAACAAACAAATTCTAAACAAACATAACCTATCAAGCACCACCAAGTTGTGTATCCAAGTTGTGCATCACCTCATTCTCCATGTATCCATGATCACCTGCAAACAATCATCTCATGCTAAACTCCAAATGCATCACTGCACTATCATGAAGTTCTCAAGCATATGACCAATGCACCCAAAACATAGAGAATCACCAAACCATTGTCAAAGCACCAATCATTTGAATTAGGAACTTATCATGACATCATGATCTTACCATCCCCCTTAGGAGATCACATGCTCCAAGTAAACACAACATAGTCTCAAGAGCAATGTAGCATGTCAAAAATCCAATGCGTAAACAAGAGTATACCATGACATAAAACAAACATCACCTGTCAAGCACCACCAAAACCACAACCCAAATACCACAAGATTCCTCCATGGCTCTGAGATTTTTCACATTTTCAATATCATGAAGATGAACCATCTCCAAATAGTGTCCATGCAAATACGAAAGAACCCTTTTACAGTGACAAGATCTAAGAGCTCCTCCTAGTAACATCCACAATACTAAAGAAGATCATCCATCACTAAGTGATGAAACCATAGTCATTGCTAAAGCTCCCACTGAATTGTGCCAACTGAGATCTCCAAGCATCATGACCAAAAATCTGCTAATCTAAAAATCCTCCAACTCCACATATCAACATTTTCATCTGACAACAATACCAAGTGGCACCAAGATCTCCAAACCAAAAAAAAATACCATCACTGTCAAAAAATTACACCAAGTTGTGTATCCAAGCTATTCTTGACATCGTAATACACATGCTATAGGTCCCCAACACTGACTATCCAGATACTCTTGTATCATACATCCTCTAATCTCAAAGCAACTACACCAATGCACAAGTGACCATAGACAAGGCCAGCTAACAATTCTACATCAACGTAGAATCAAACCTCATGGATATAGATAGTCCACTTCTGAGTTGTCCCACAACAAACATGTAGGTAAGGACAACCCACAACATTGCACAACTCGTAGATCCAATAAATATAATATGAAAACCCATTATTTCACTAGTAACTACAAAAAGGAGATCTCAAAGAGAATATTCATGTAGAAAACATGACTCAAGCATCAAATCATACACAAATCCGATTCGCCAAACAAGTCCACAACCCAAGCACCATAGTCTAGGAACCCACCAAGCATCACCGTAGAAATGTTGAGTGATCAATCATGTACCAAAACTCCCATGTAGAGAAAGAATCTCACTTCCTCACACCATGCATGAAGCATGCATGTGAAACTATAACTATCTCATCTAGTAACACCCCAAAAGCTAGGGTCTAGAAAATAGCTTAACCATAGCTCCATAAAACCACAAGTTTTTCTTGACTATGCAAAACCTGTAAAACCATTGTGTTTGAAAAACACCCATGTACATCTTCACCCACTTCACATCTGGAAGACTCAAAAGTCTGATAACAAAGAACACCATAATGGTTAAACCAGAATAATGGATTATCACAAATGAGCATAACCATATATTTTTTAAAAACAATCTATAAAACCCTCAGATCCAAAGAACATGAATCCAAGACATGCAAGTACAAAGCATCCAGAAAAGGAAAAAGGTAGTTCAGAGACTTTGAGCCTGTTTTAGGCCAAATCCTTAACCACCAACATGCACATGCATCTAAGGGAGATAAGATATTGCAAAAGCTTCCAAATCATCCAATGATCAACTCCATAGCCTACATGCAATTGGGGTAGCGAAAATAATGCCTTCCAATACCAAGAAAAAGCACCTAGCATAAGACATTACTCCATAGCTGAAAAACAACCCAAGCTTCTTTGTATCATTAGGGAGCCTCTCACACAAACACCCAATATGAAAGCTTTGCTGCAACACAACCACAATGAAAAAATTCCACCCCATGCATCAAGGTTATTCTATTGTCATCTACGAGCTTCATATCACATCATTTCAATATGACCAACTCTATTTTCTCTCTCTTCACCATCCTTCAAGTTGTGTGTTGTCTCCTGAAACTAAAACAAAAAGGAAAACAACTTCCACTCACAAAGGATCAATCTTTAGTTGATTCGTTCAAAAAAATTCAAGATTTCCAAACTAAGAAATCATCACAAAAGGAATACCCAGAACTAGAAACACCAGGAATAAGAAAATCCCAAAAGAAAGTTCTAATACCATTTGAAGGGAAATTCAAGTTCATCTCAGAATGAGCATTTGAGATTAGTGGGTGCCTTCAGTAACATTCATTTCTTCGGAAAGCCTAAAAAACACGTAATACTATGCCATAAAGTGGAATTAGACATAGTTTATTTCCCACCATTAATCCTTAAAGGAAATTTCATGCAATTTAAGATATTTCAAAATCAACCAGTTTTAACAACATACATTAAAAGGATTCTAAAAACAAAATTGTTCAACATGTAAGATGGAACAAAAGACATGAACACAAATATTTACATGGGGAAAACCCATTTAGGTAAAAAACCCCACACTCCAAAAGCATAGATCCATTGTATTATTCAACAACAAAGTAAACAGTTACAATACAATGTCAGCTCTAAGCCTTTACACGTAGATTTACATCTTGTTCCATCCAGACAAAATTTGACAACATAACCCCTCTGAATCCAATCTCCTCTCACAACAATCCAATGCACTATGACATTACATACATACTTCACACGCATTACAAAAAACTAACATTCCAAATTCCATATCGAACCGAACAGTTATCGTCTCTTCTACAAAGTTCTATCAGAATATCAAAGAGACATGAAACCATGTCTCTCTGAATTCTCACTATCACCCGATGCGTCTATCGTTCCATTAGAGTGTCGAAGAGATATTGTAGCAACTCCTTATGATATGGTGAAGTCTCCCTGATGAAGTCTCATCAAAATGTTTAAGGGACCCCCATTGTTGTCTAGTTGATAACGACATGTCTCTCTGATACCAGCACACCAAATTTGTGAACATCCTATCAGAATGTTGAAGGAATGCTTTAGCAACTCCTTCTGATATGAGAAGGTCTCACCAATTTACCTAACAAATTTGATCGGGTGGTCCCTACTACCTATGTTTCACCCCTGTCATCATTGTACAACTAACATCACTAGTGTGACCCAACACATCGACCAACCACTCGTTGCCACATGTCATGTTGATGTCATCCTTCATGTTCATTGGGTCCCACCTCATCGGCATATCGAAGAGACAAATCAATTCATCCCACTGACATGTGTCTATCTCTTTGATGACATTATTATCAGGATGTTGAGGAGACTCACATTACTGTCTTGTCAACATATGCATCTCCCTTTGATAAGAAACCTTCGCAACCATTCACCACTCGTCTCGTCATTCATCGAAATGTCGAAGGGACTGCAAAAGAACTCCCTCTGAAATTTACCTATCCCTCTGATGTCTCTTCTTATAGTCTATAAAAAAGTCGAAGGGACTCATCATTATGTCCCTTGAAATTCACCCATCAACTCAATGAACCTTTGGCCAATACAAACTCTTGTTCAGACTTCCGCAGTACTGTGGTATAGAAGATTGTGACTCGACTAAGTGTTTTCCTGATTTTAGAGAGCCTTAACCAATAAGTTTGAGATACCATTTTTTTCAATAATAAATACAATCATTAGAATGTATAATGGAGCTTAATATTATACAAGGAAATAAGGGGAAGGTGATCTACCTATAAGGTTTTAGGGGTCACTAATGAGACTAGAAATTAGGAATATTTAGAAGATAAAGAACTAGCATGGACTTATGATGGAAATGAGACATATAATAGGATAGTAAATATGCATATATAAAATAAGTTACTATTGTAATGGTTAAATGATATTTAGAGGTTTTAAAACCAAAGGTTGGTATGATTAGAACAATAAATTATTATGGCAATAGATATAGGTCACAACATAGTGGTAGTACATAATAAGATATTATAGGGAGATATGTAAAAAGGGAGGGAGTTAGGTGTACATGATAATATAGTGTTTGATAGAGTACCCTACTATTCTTAGTGAAAATTTGAAGGATAATAGTATGCAAGTCTATAGTGACATGATATATTTATTCTAATAATATATCAAAGATTATAAATAGTCATTGAGAAAATAGGAACAAATGATTGAAATCAAATAGTAATAGAAATGGCATAAGTAATAGCAGGGTACACATATCATCACTTTTTACACAATAAGAGTGAAATAAAGGATTTTTAGAAGTAACACATGTAGCTTTGGTAAATAATGTCGAAAGATGAGGAACATTGAAAATTTTCTTGAAGTGAGGTTTGAAAATGGGTAGAATAGTTTTTATTGTAGTACATGTAAGGGTAGTTATAGAAGTATCATAAGTATCAAATGGATAATGGTAATTAGTAGGACTAGGACAATATTATTAGATGTTTCATAATATAATAATAAATCATACATTATGCCAAGGTAATTAAACCTTCAATATCATTAGTAATAGTAGAGAAAAGAGATGCATTATTAGAAAAAATATGTATAGAAAAAATATTAATAAGTTATTGAATATTGATCCTTAAAGTATTATATTGGTTAGTTAAATGGCCTAAAATACGAAGGTATGAAAAATAGATAAGGATTGAACAATTTCATTTTGGGGTTTTTCAAAATACTAGATGTGGAATAGTGATTGATTTTTTATCCAACAAAAAAGGGTAAGAAATTTTTAGGAGGAGAAAAAAGGGGTGTATATTTATTTCTATTGGTTTTCTATAAATATAAGTTATGAATCACCTAGAGAAGGTCAACATGTATAATCAATAAATTAAGTTGAAGATAAGTTCCACCAATCCATTTAAGTATTTAGTAAACTTCAATTGGCCCCATAAAAAGAAGTGTGATTGGTAAAATGTAGTTTCTCTTAGGTACAAGGTAAGAGGATTTTAGGAAATATAAGTTGGAGTGCCAAATTAGGAGGATTGAATTCCATATGAAAAAGGAAAATAAGTGAGAAGTTTACTATTTATAGGGAATTGTTAAAAAAGTTGAAAATTATAAACAAACTAGGCATGGATGAGATAATTGAGTTAGGAATTTTGGGTGATGAGGATTCTAGTTATATTGATAAGAGTGTCAAGGTAATTATCTTTCGGCCAAAGCTGCTCATTGATTATAGAATAATGCTACTCAAATTCTAGAAAGATATATGTAATCACATTGTGGTTTTCAAGGGAATTGTTATAGCTGTCACCTCCTAAGATCTATTGCTTGAATAGAAATTGGGCACTTTGCAAAATATCAAGGGAAATTGGAATAAAAATTTGGAAAGGCTGATGAGTGAAGCAGATGATGATGAAGAAACACTCATGGATAGGTTAATGGCCATTATATTTGATACATGAGAGGCTATGAAAGATATTGCTCAACTCAGATACACAACAATAGTAGTTGTTTCCACGTTCGAAAAGTTAAAATTTAGAATTGATTGGGTGGATGGGACCAATGAGGAAATTCTGGGGTAGGTGTTCAATAATTTTGAGGAGTATATAAAATAGAAAAAAAGGTTGAAATTTTGAAAAAAGGGACTATGCCATTTTCACTAGAATATAGTCAAAGGGATCAATTTTCGGGGTAGGTTCCTATTTTATAGGAGGGTGCAACAATTAATTGAGGTCCACATCGGTGTATTTAGAGAAAAGGCACCACTTTCCCTTGCTATCATTATTGCATGCCATTCAGCTCCAATCCAATTTAGTCATGCCTATTTTTTTGGATCTACATGTTGGGCGCCTTACTTTTTGGGTTTCATCTTTGTATTTTTGGAGGGAGATTTTCTTTGTAAGATGGCTATATATTGTATGATTTTCCTCATTGTAAAGGTGGGAAAATTGAATTGTGTTTTGTAGCCTACTACTAAGAACTTTTTTTTATTTTCTACATTTAGTAATTTTATGAGTTATTTAGTTTAGGAAGTGAGTTTAAAGACTAAGGTTTTCCGTACACTAGTGAAGATTGTTGGAGCTTGTAATTGTTTCTTATGCATTCTCATCGATAATAGAAGAAATCAGACTTAAAGCCATCTTTGATCGTCATTGGAAAATGGTATTTTTCTTTATTTGTGTTGATTTATAATTTATTTTGGCAATAGAAAAAAATGATGATGATGATGATATGATGTATCTATGTTATTGGATTAAATTGGATGACATTGAATATCGCATTATGGATGAATTTAATTGTGTAGGTGTTAAAATTTATTACATTCGATAGTTTATCTTTTAAGAATAAATTTCCCTTGATATATTATTGTAAGAGAAGTGGACCAACCACTATAAGGCCCCAGGTCATGAAAGGCCAAGAGCGGAAAGGCTGCCCTAACTTGCCTCAGTTTAAATGATGGTTAGGATAGAAGGGATGAGAATGATGAGGATCATGTATCCTTCGATCACTATGCAAACTCGAGGGTTGGAAAGAGACTAGATGAGTCACTTTTCAAAGTCAACTCTACATCTCAGGTAGTTCTCTATCGGAGGATAGAAGCGTGATTTTGGGATGACAGTGCGATGCACTAGCATCTCATGAGTGCACTGGAGTTTGTATGGCCATAAAACCAGAGATATGAGGTTGGAATCCCGAAAAAGGACTAACAGTCTAGTTTAGCAGTTACAAGAAGTAAAGAACAAGACTAAGAAAAGCGAAAGGTAAATATTGATATGATGAAAGAAGTATATTACTGCAAGGGTGACAAAGATAATTTCATAGAATAATCCTCTCGCCGGCTTCCTTTGAGATCTCTCCACCTACACACAAAAAAGAGGGAAAGTGTTGGCGTTGTTTAGGGGCCTGCCTCAGTCAAACCCCTATTTTGGTGTTCCCACCTCCACGGATATCCAAGATTGCAACAATAGAAATAGAGATAAAGAAAGAATACAAGCTACATAAACAAAAGACACTACAATACAATACATGATTACTCAACCAAAGATGATATAGGAGATGAGAGGACCTTACAACCTCCTTCCAAAGCACTCAAGGCTTGTGGAGGAGTGAATGAGAGGAATTCAAGTCTTTGTTGCAATGGTGTTTGTCTTGCACTCGCACTATCGAAGTGATGGAGTGGTAGATTGTTGCAATGGAGTGAAAAGTGTTGCTTCAAAGATTGACAGTGGATTATCAAAGCATGGAGAGAGTGTGCTAACTTGTTCAAAACTTTAGAATAGAATAATGGACTAAGAATATGAAGGAGAAGATGACAAACAACCATATTCAGGTTGTCCAGCCGAAGAGGGGCATTACACTTTGACTTCCAATCGAAAGTGTAATGTATTTGCGGTCTCCAATCGTAGGAATCTATCAAGGACGTAAGCACATTGTGTGGATGTTTGTGAACGACACAGGAATCCCCAATAGAAATTCCTCCATCGACACACAAACAGGGTGCCAAGTGTGATGCAAGTAGTGAGCTTAAGTGGAATTAAACCTCCGCTTTTGGTTTTCTAAAGTGTAAAGAGGTGAAAGGGGGATTTGTGTTAGGGGTGCAAATTCAAGCTCATACATTTTTCCCCCACTTTAGTGAGCACGAGTACAGATGAGTGCTTTGGTAAATTAGAGTAGTAAGAAAGTAACAGAGTAAGAGATGTATGCTTGAACTGACGAGGAAGCAAAGCACGGTCTGGAAAACCCGAAAGTGAAGGAGAGGACTTCATAGTTCCACAAAACCACAAATCCAGAGTACAAAAGTGCCTTGCATGCTCACAATCCTGAAGGGGGGTATCCTTCAAGAACTCTCACATGAATGAAACCAGGAAAAGCTCCTTACAACCTTGCAGACTTGTAAGGAAGGTATCCCCCAAGAACTCTCACATGAGGGAGACCAAGAAAAAGGGGACTCCACAAAGTCAAAGATGGTGACATGTTTACCCACAAATAGAACACATCAGGAAGCGGCCATGTAGGCTAGTGAACAAACAATCACGCAGACCATTGCTAAATTGTAAGACTTTCAAAGGGGTCCCTCAAGAACCCTTCAAAAGGAAGGAGGGTCCACTCAAGAGACACACTATTTTTAAATTAAAGTATAGTTAGGCTACCCCCAAGCTCGACATAAGGATGTGAAGTAGGTCTAGTTAGGCTGCCCTTAAACTAGATGCAAAGAAGTGAAACCGGCCTATTCGGGCTTCCCCCGAGGTAGACGACATAGGACTTTGTTGAAAACTTTCGAAGGGTTCCCTCGGGAACCCAACGTGAAAAGGAGGGGTTCACTCAAGGGACACACTGTTCAAAGCTAATGTCTTCCTTCTCGAATCGATTCATCACCAAGGAATCCTTTTGAAATATGTTCACTTCATCAAGTAATTTGAAAGGAAGGATATGCGCCCACACGAGGGGAAGACTCAGGCCATTCCCGCTTTGGAGGAGGGTTTCCAAGTCCTTTCTTTACGAATCCATGATGAAGGAAACATGTTACGTTAGGATTTCAAGGCGAGAATACAATTCTAATAAACAAGTGTGTGAAGGATCTTTGAGAAAACATTTGTCTAGCAACGAATGCATTTTCTAAAGATCATGTAATGTAGAAGTGGCATTGTCACACATGAAAGGGAAAACTTAGGCAAAGAAGAGAGAAAGATCAAGGGAAAACAAAAGAAAAGAGGACACATACAAAGGACACAGGGGGTCTAGTTTTGTAGGGTCAAATTTTTCTTTATTTATATATATATATTAGGTAACTATAGTAAGAGGTGAAATATCATCAATCCCCAACCAGATCAGGAAGAATGCACGAAAGAAAAAGTAAAATAAAAAAATGGGTCAACATGGAAGGAGGCCTAAATTATCCCGATGCTTTGCATCATCCCCAATTTATCGAAAGTCAATCTCAAACATGGAAGAATGAAGATACACATAGAGGAAGGTTTACAACATAAACATCACGCATGTATCCAAGCACCAACAGGGGTGATGAGGGTCATCCAAGCACATGTAGTACGATCATGGGGGAACACATCACAACACACACACACATCTAATCTAAAGATCAAGAGTGTCTCCCCCTAACATTGTTCAACCAAGAGGTCATCAACTTTCCACTCTAGATCATCGTAGAGGGAAGGATGGTGACCCTACAATGGTGTAATGTTAAGGGGAGGAACTTTCGATCCTCCCACAACAAGGGCCAAGGCAGAGGGACCTATGAGGTCTTCGTCGCTCAACTCTTGTGGGTTCAAGGTCAATGACCTTGCAAATATTGCTAACAAGGTCAAAAATTCATCCACCAAGTTAAACATGCACTTAACAGGAGTGCCATGTTTCACCTCGGTGGATGAAGGATTTTGCACCCGAGGTTCACCGCTAGGCTGATTGAGAGACTTGGGATCGGTGAAAAACTTGGGAGAGGTCGGGACTGGTTCCATTACTCTGACAGAACAAGTCAAATTCAGGCCACCTTTCAGAGGAGGTGGGCTCTTCTTACATCCCCTATTACTAGAGGGGCCACACTCTACCTTTTTCTTCATCGAAGGAGGTGAACTCCCCACATACGAAACAAGGAGGGTTGAGGGAGAAGAGGAAAGAACCGCAATGGAAACAACCAAAGTGTTCACCATGTCCTTGGGCTTTGGGAAAGGCAAGACATCTGAGATGGAATTCAACAAAGGTGACTTTGCCAAAGGAGTGATGAACATCTACACCTTTCCAGGTGCATGTGCGCTCATAGCAGGAGTCAGGAGAGATTTAGAGATGGAAGGAGGGGAAGAGGATGATGCAGCAGGAGGTGCATCCTTCTCCTCCTCCTTCTTCTATAAGGAGGATTTATTGGCTAGGAGGGCCTTTCATCGATGCTTGCACTCATGCACAAGGCGGTTTCTATGGCTCTTCAAAATGGAAGACGAAATCGATGAAGGGACAAAAGTATTTTGCTCAGCCATGGGAGTGTCTTCCACAACTGCTTCCAGTGGAAAGACAAACTCCTGAATGGGAGAAGAAGGGGCAGGTTCAAAAATGGTGGGAGGAGTTGACTCTACCACTGTAGAGGTGGATCCTTTCCTATTCGGGGGAATAGGAAGAGGTCAAGTGGAAAAATATCTTTGTGAGCCTTACTTTCTGTCATACAAATAGTACTAGGGTCCTAGGAACCCATTAGGGAGATCCGATATCCTGACCTTCAGCTTTCGCCAAGGAGGCATCATTAGAATTAGTGGGTAGAACCCAAGCTTGTTCATCTAGTAATCTTCCCAAGAGAGAGGAGTGGATGAGTCAGCTTGAGAGGGAGTGAGCTTCTCCTTTCCCTTTCGAGAAGAGGAGGCAATTGGCGGCTCGGTTATAGGAAGGGTCAACTTCGATTATCCTTTTCCTCTAGCCTTGTACTTCACATAGTTCTTGTGAAGTAGGTTTGGTCTTTGTGGGAGTGAGTGGATAGGAGTGGGCCAAAATTCATCCAACGAGTATCCTCCACAAGATACCATAGGTTGATATCCAGTGTCATGCACTACGTGCATGACACCTTCATGGGAAAACTTAAGGCACTTATGAATCACGAAGGCGATCCCATTCATGGAAGCTAGCCAAGGTATACCCAGCTTCACTCTAAATAGGTCTGACTCAGGAATAATGTCAAAGACCACTTCTACATTCTTGGGTCCAACAAGGACAAACAACATTATCGATCCGTAAAGTTTTATAGAAATTCCATAATGCGTACGGATGATAAATTTTGGTTTTTCATATTCCTCCCTTTGTAGGGAGTTTAGGAGTAATGTCTCCTTTGTGATGACATTCAATCTACTTGCGGGGTCGATTAAGACCCCCATCACAATGTTACCGTTGAGGCGACCAGGAAAATAAAGCGGAGAAGGCTTACCATTTTTTGGCACGTCTTGTGAAGTAAATATTACATCCGGTGAACCAGTTGCAAGGTGGGGAGAGGGAGTAACAATAACCATGTTAACATACGCCTCGAGATGAGAAATAGAATCAACAAGATCGATAATCATGTTAGCATAATGTGATAGAAATGGGTCCGTGTATATTTTCAATTCACTATTAATTTTCACCATTGATTTGTTCATATTTTGCTTACCTCCATCAAGATGGATACTACCGTCCTCGATGTGATCATGTATCTCATGACACAGGCGCATGCAGTGTTTGGTGTTGTGTTTGTTAACTCGATGGTATTGACAATATGTGTTTTCTTCATACCTGCTGGGGTATGGTTCTCTAACTGGTTTAGGAGGTGGCAGGGTAAGGATCTTATCCTTCACCAACTTCTGCAAGATGGAAGAATAAGACTTTGATAGCTTCATAAACTTTCAGTCACGTCTGAGGTCGTTGTTATCCATAATGGATACTACACTTGCAACAGTTTTACCTCTTCTTGAGATTGATACGATAGATCTTCCTTTGAAATGGGAAAACGAGGGAGGACCCTTGATTTGAACCACCATTTTCTGGTACTCTCGTAAAGCCACACACAAGTGTGTAAAAGAAGGATACTTCATGAGGGAAATTTTTTTTTGCCAAGGCCTTTGTAAGTTCCCTATGAAGACCTTTTGTACATCAGAATTGGGTAACATATACAAAATTTGTGAGAAAAGTGCTTGGTACTGTGCTATAAAGTCTATAATATTTTCATTTTCTGCTTGTTTGCATCTAACAAGGTATGAGAAGGTCATCTTTGGTCCAATATTGGCTTGGAATTGTTGCAGGAACTGATTCACAAGTTGATCGAATGTGAGATGGAATTATCGAGCAAAGAATAATACCAATCCAGTGTTGTATCTTTGAGAGATTAGGGAAATAGTTTGGCCATCAACGCATCGTGATGGAAATTTTTTGTGCATAAGGCATTAAAGGTGGACACATGTGTCTATGGGTCCCCTTTACCACCGTATTTCTTGAATTTGGGAATCTCCATCCCTTGCAAGAAAGGAGTGTTTAGAATTACAATCGACAATGGGATGTTTCAGAGGAAGGGTTCGAAGATAGGTTGGGTCGAGGCTTGGGAAAGGTTTGCTAGCTATTTCTGCATCTTCCCCATATTCTGAAGA
This sequence comes from Sequoiadendron giganteum, assembly GCA_007115665.2. Taxonomy (NCBI): domain Eukaryota; kingdom Viridiplantae; phylum Streptophyta; class Pinopsida; order Cupressales; family Cupressaceae; genus Sequoiadendron; species Sequoiadendron giganteum. The sequence continues at coordinate 885,513,565 of CM021100.1, forward strand.
AGGGTATTCAAAATAGGGTCGTTAGAAGACATCGGACCACCAAAACCACCGCTAGAGCCACCACCATGACCACTGCCAGAGTCGCCACCGATGTCGTTGCCACCAACATGGCTTCCACTGGAGCCACCTCCACCAATGCCACCCCCACTTTTGAAGTTTCCACCACTAAAGCCTCCACCTATCATTCTGCCAAATCCTCCACCATCGGAGGTGATAGAAGGGGTGAAGTGGAAACCCAAAGGGTTCCTGTTTACTTTGACAGTCTCAAAATTTTTGGAAGTAGCAGTTATATTGACCGAAGGGACTGTGTCAGCCATATACATGGATGTAGGAGGCATCGACATCTCTAGTTGCCTCTCACGTTCTTCGAAGAGGCCACCTCGTATCATACAACCATGGCTCAAGGGGCACATGCTTTGGCCAGACCAGCGATACTAGCTAAGAGCTCTACACTTGTCTGGTCTTTTTCCACCATGTATTTTATTTCACCAATCACCTTAGCATCCCTATCCATCTTCGAGTTTCCTTCTAGGTGATTTTCCAATGCGCCTAACCCTTTACCGAGGCTAACGGTGTACTCGGAAGGGATATAGATGACCTCATGCTTGTCTATGAATGAAGAGGTTGGCGATGCAGGAAGAGTAGGGATGCAATCAATTTCATCAAGAAATCTAGATTCGCCTCGCGATCCATGCTCTTGTGTGGATAGACCATCCGTATAACCGGAGAAAAGGTTGTTAGTGAAGCTAGAGGATACCTTCATCTTGTCCATCGAAAGGTGTCACAGAATTCTTCTAGCAATATGCCTAGAGGTCATAGACTAGTCATGAAGCTCATAAACTTTCACAACACAACAAGGTACAATGACCAAGAGGTATACGAGAAAAAGTTCAAGATGTCGACAAATGGATAGACGTTGGTTCATGTCGGGTTCACCAAAAATGTAAGAGAGGGGAACCAACCACTACAAGGCCCCAGGTCATGAAAGGCCAAGAGAAGAAAGGATTCCCTAACTTACCTCAATTTAAAGGATGGTTAGTATAGAAGGGAAGAGAATGATAAGGATCATGTATCCTTTGATCACTCTGTAAACCCGAGGGTTGGAAAGAGACTAGATGAGTCACTTTTTAGAGTCAAATATATGCCTCAGGTAGCTCTCTATCGGAGGACAAAAGCACGATTATGGATGACAGCGCACCGTGCTAGTGTCCGTATAGCCAGAAAACTAGAGAGATGAGATTGGAATCCTGAAAAAGGACTAACAGTCTAGTTTAGCAGTTTTGGAAAGTAAAGAACAAGACTAGGAAAAGTGAAAGGTAAATACTGATATGATGAAAGAAGTTTGTTACCACAAGGGTGACGAAGATAATTTCATAGAATAATCCTCTCGCTAGCTTGATTTGAGATCTCTCCACCTGCACACAAAAAAGAGGGAAAGTGTTGAGGTTGTTTAGGGGCCTGCCTCAGTCAGACCTCCATTTTGGTGTTCCCACATCCACAGACGACCAAGATTGCAATGATAGAAATAGAGATAAAGAAATAATACAAGCTACATAAACAAAAGACACTACAATACAGTATGTGCTAACTCAACCAAAGACAATAGAGGAGATGAAAGGATCTTACCACCTTCGTCCAAAGCACTCAAGACTTGTGGAGGAGTGAATAAGAGGAACTCAAGCCTCTGTTGCAATGGTGTTTGTCCTACACTCGCACTATCAGAGTGATGGAGTGGTAGATTGCTGCAATGGAGTGAAAAGTGTTGCTACAAAGCTTGAAAGTGGATGCTCAAAGCATATAGAGAGTTTGCTAACTTGTTGAAAACTTGAGAATAGAAGAATGGAGTGAGAATATGAAGGAGAAAACGGCCATATTCGGGTTGGCCGACCGAAGAGGGGCGTTAAACTTTGATTTCCAATCAAAAGTGTAATATCTTTGTAGTCTCAAGCCATAGTAATCTGCCAGGGACGTAAGTGCACCACGTGGATGTCTGTGTGCCACACAGGCATCCCTGATAGAAACACCTCCATCGAAACACAAACAGGGTGCCAAGTGTGATGCAAGCAGCAGGCTTAAGTGGAATTAAACCTCCACTTTTTGTTTTCTAAAGTGTAAAGGGGTGAAAGGGTTATTTGTGTTAGGGGTGAAAATTCATGCTCATACAATTATATGTCCAAAATTTTGGAATGAATACTCATTTATATGTGTTCTTTATCTAAGCTCTGAAATATCTTTTGATATTTATTTACAAGTTTGGTAGTTATTTATATTCAAAAATTGGAAAAAGAATCCATTTTTTTGTCCTTAAACCAGCATGTCCCTTGAATATCACAATTGTATTGACCACTAAGCAAAACAATAGTGTTGTGATCTGACACCCAAGACCTTGGGAAGTGTTTTATTTAACAATCATTTGCTTCTTTCAGGAGAGGTAAGTTAATTACAACTTTCCTGTAGGTTGTTGTGTCAATTTGGCCATCAATAGGTCTTAAGTGGCCACTTTGTTTTTCTGGAATAAGGAAATATTGATGTTGGATGAGAAATTGAGGATAGTTACACTCAAAATTTTAAGATGCAACAAAAGAAAGGGTTGTAGTGCTCCAAGTCTACTTTCTAGACTACTATTTTTTTTTTAAATGGTAGAGATTAAGGGGTTCAAAAAAGGGATCCACAAAAATTGGTGTTGTTTTTGTCAAAAAAACATAACATAGTGTATTTTGTGGCTCTCTCAAAAGGTTAACTTTTTTTTGGTATTTTTAAAATCACTTCAGTGAGAAACTAGCTAACAAGATGTAGTTTATGCCTGATTTTTTTGATAGTTTTTAATGGATATTTGATTTTTTACTAATTTTCAAAGTGGACACTTCCTGAAAAATAAAATTTTGGCCATGCTACCCCTATAATTTTTGAAAACTAATCAAAAATCATTTTTTTTTAATGTGTAGAATGGAGTAATTTTTTAAAATGCAATTAATTTGAAATTTCAATGAATGATTAAAAAATAAAGTAAAAAATACCAAACGCTAGTTTTTGACAAAAAAAAAACACACAAACAAAAGAAATTAAAGATGAAATCCTTTACATTATCAAAAAATGAAAAAAATTACATTATTAAATAGCTAAGAGAGAGCCTAACATTACCTGGGTGTTTGATTTACTCGACCTTGAAACATGTGCAAACCTGACGGTTAACACAAACAAAATTATGTGAAATCATGTAGAATATGAAAAAACACATCTTTGGATGTTGTGAAGGCAGTCCAAGCCTTTGGGATGGAAATCCAAAGAAAATCCAAGCCTAAAGCTTGGGAATTCCCAAAGCAAGACATATTGCGAGCACGTTATAACGTGTTTGCATTATATCACAGTTTTGACATAATGTGAATTTCATTTTGTTTGATTTTTCCCAAGCATGACATAATGTGAGCACTTTATAATGTGCTCATGTTATAATGCGCTCATGTTATGTCTTGCTTGATGTGTGCAAGTTTGTTAAATGTATGCTCGTTGTATGCATATTTGTATATATGTATGTATGTATGTATGGCTATATGTATGCTTGTATCTATGAATGTATGCTTGTATGTATGTATGTATGAATATATGCTTATATGTATGTATGTATGTATGTATGTATGTATGTATATTTGTATGTATAGTTGTATGTATGTATGTAAAGGTTTTGGGTTTAGGGTATATAAGGGTGAGGGTATAGGTTATAGGGATGAGGTTTGAGGTTTGAAGGATTAGGGCTTAAGTAATAGGTTGAGGGTATAGGGTATAGGTTTGAGGGTTTACAGTTGAGGGATAATATTTAACTTGTTGAATGTATAAGATTAAGTGTGTAAGGTATAGGGATTAAGTTTTAGTGTTTATGGTATGGAGTGAGGGTATAAGGCATAGGGTAAAGAGTTAAGAGTGTATGGTTTAGGGTTGAACAATATTTAGTGTTTAAGGTATAAGGTTGAGGTTATAGGGTATAGGGATGAGGGTTGAGGGTTTATAGAGCTTAGGGATAATGTTCAAGGTTGAATGTCTAAGGTATATGGTTGAGGGTTTAAGGTTGAGGGTATAAGGCATAGGGATGAGGGTTGAGGGTTTAAGACATAAGTATAGGGTTGAGGGTATAGGGTATAGGGTAGAGGTTTGAGGATTAAGGGATAATGTTCAGGGTTGAGTGTCCAAGGTTAAGTATATAGGGTAGAGGTACATTAGGGTTTAAAATATTAGGTTGACAGATTAGGTCTTAAGTATAGAGTTGAGGGTTGAAGTTGTAGGGTGTTGGGTTTAGGGTTTAAGGGTTAAAGTTTGAGGTATTAGAGTTGAGGGTTTAAGGGTTGAGAGTTTAGGTTTTAGGGTTGATGGTTTAAGGGATAAGAGTTTAAGGGTTGAGGTTTTAAGGGTTGATGGTTGAGAGCTTAAGGGTTGACGAACTAGTGGTTGAGGGTTTAGGGTTGAGGGATTGGGGTTTGAAGGTTGAGGGATTAGGGTTTAAGGGTTGAGAGTTGAGGGATTAGGGTTTAAGGTATAGTGTTAAGGGTTGAGGGTTGAGGGATAGGGTTTAGGGCTAGTTTAAGGGTTGAGGCTTTAGGGATAGGCTTTAGGGTTAAGTGATTAGGGTTTAAGGGTCAAGGGTTTAGGGTTTAAGGGTTGAGGGTTTAATGGATTAGGTTTAAGGGTTGAGGTTTTAAGGGTTGAGGGTTAAGAGATTAGGGTTTATGGTATAGGGTCGATGTATTAGGATTTAGGGTTTAATGTATAGGGTAGAGGGGTGAGGGTTGAGTGATTAACATTGAGGATATAATGTATAGGGTAGAGGGTTTAAAGTTGAGGGTTGAGGTTTGAGGTTTAAGGTTTGAGGTTTGAGGGTTGAGGGTTTAAGGGTTGAGGGTTGAGGGATTAGGGGTTGAGGGTTTAAGGATTTAGGGTTGAGTGTTGAGGGATTACGATTTAAGGGTTGAGGGTTGAGGGATTAGGGGTTGAGGGTTTAAGGATTTAGGGTTGAGTGTTGAGGGATTATGATTTAAGTGTTGATGGTTGAGGGATTAGGGTTTAAGTTTTGGTGGTTGAGGGATTAGGGTTTAAGGTATAGTGTTGAGGGTTGAGGGTTTATGTTTTAAGGTTTAAGGGTTGAGGTTTGAGGCTTTAGGGATAGGATTAAGGTATTAGGGTTTAAGGTTTGAGGGTTTTAGGTTTTAGGCTTTAAGGTTCAAAGGTTTAGGGTTTAAGAGTTGAGGGTTTAAGGGTTGAGGGTTAAGAGATTAGGGTTTAGGGTATAGGGTTGATGCATTAGGGTTTAGGCTTTAGTGTATAAGGTAGACAGGTGAGGGTTGAGGGTTGAGGGCTTAAGGGTTGAGGATTGAGGGATTAGGGTCAAGGGTTGGGGGTTTAGTGTTTAACATATAGGGTTGAGGGATTATGGTTGAGGGTATAATGTATAAGGTAGAGGGTTTATAGTTTTCAATGGTTGTGGATAGAGGGTAGAGGGTAGAGGGTTCAGGGTTCAGGGTTCAGGGTTCAGGGTTTGGGGATATGGATTAGGGTTAAGGTTTGAGGGATTAGGGTTTAAGGGTTGAGGGTTGATGGATTAGAGTTTAAGTTATAGGGTTGAAGGTTGAAGTTTGACGGTTGAAGGTTTATGGATTAAGGGTTGAGGGTTGATGATTTAAGGTTTGAGGGTTTAAGGGATTAGTGTTTAAGGTTTTAGGGTTTAAGAGTTGACTATTGATGGTTTAGAGTTTAAGGTAAAGGGTTGAGGGATTAGGGTTAGTGGTATAATGTATAGGGTAGAGGGTTTATAGTTGAGGGTTGAGGGTTGAGGGTTAAGGTTATAGGGTTTAAGGGTTTAGGGTTTAAGGATTTAAAGGTTGAGGGTTTAAGGGATTAGTGTTTAAGGGTTTAGGTTTTAAGGTTTGAGGGTTGAGGGTTTAATGTATAGGGTAAAGGGTAGAGGGTTGAGGGTTGAGGGTTGAGGGTTGAGGGTTGAGGGATTAGGGTTTAAGGTACAGGGTCAAGGAATTAGGGTTGAGGGTTTAATGTATATGGTATAGGGTTGAGGGTATAGGGTTTAAGGGTTGAGGGTATAGGGTTTAAGGGTTGAGGGATTAGGGATGGAGGGATTAAGGGTTGAGGGTTTAAGGTTTTATGGTTGAGGGCCAAGGATTTAATTGTTGAGGGATTAAGGTTGAGGGTTAAGGTTTGAGGGTTTAGGGTTTAAGGGTTGATGGTTTAATGGATTGGTGTTTAATGGCTGAGGGTTTAAGGGTCGAGGGATTAGTGTTTAAGGGTCAAGGGTTGAGGGATTAGGGTTTAAGCTATATTTTCAAGGGTTGAAGGTTTAGGGTTTAAGGTTTAAGGGTTGATAGTTGAGGCTTTAGGGATAGGGTTTAAGGTTTAAGCATTGAGGGTTTAAGGGTCAAGGGTTTAGGTTTTAAGGGTTGAGGGTTTAAGGGTTGATGGATTAGGGTTTTAGGTTTTAGGTTTGAGGGATTAGGTTTTAAGGTATACTGCCAAGGATTGAGGGTTTAAGATTTAAGTGTTGATGGTTTAGGGTTAAGGGATTAAGGTTTAAGGGTTAAGGGTTTAAGGGTCAAGGGTTTGGGATTGAGGGTTTAAAGGTTGAGGGTTGAGGGTTTAGGGATAGGGATTAGGGTTGAGGGTTTATGGTCGAGGGTTGAGGGTTGAGGGTTTAGTGTATAGGGTTGACGGATTATGATTGAGGATTTAGAGTTGAGGGTTGAGGGTTGAGGGATTAAGGGTTTAAGGGTTGAGGTTATAGGGTTAAAATTTTAAGGGTTGAGGTTTTAGAATTTAAATTTTAAGGGTAGAGGGTTGAGGTTGTAGGGTATAGGTTATAGTGTCAAGTTATAGGGTATAGTGTTTAGGATTAAAGATATAGGGTTGAGTGTATAGGGAATTATGGTGAAACTTTGTATCACACAAAATGAGACATACATAGTAATTAGAAGATGTCATAATTGGTCCAAGAAAGGTCTAATTAATGTACCTCAACCCAACCCCCTATTGACACATGATAAGAGTTAGAAAACCTTTACAAAATTAACTTTTTAAAAATGCGAGTGCACTTTGGAAAAGTTGAAATATGGCCATTTAAAGAGCAAGAAAAAACACACCTGCATTATTGTTAGAGTAATAGGTTAATTAATTAATTAATTAAATCATGTTGATTAATTAATTACTCACCTTTAGGGTTTTGATCTCCTTTCGTAAGGATTGATCTTATTGTAATTATTCAATTCTTGTTTATGCATTTTTTGCTTCATGGCTTGCAGAGCACCATTGTTGTGTTTTCGTTATCTCTTCTATGTGGTAGGTTATTTTCTTGCAGGTGTTCACTGAGTTCTATGAGGTTGTATTTCTCAACTTCAACATGGTATCGAAGCATCAGATATTTCGCTTCTTGTTTGATTTTTTGAGGGATCTTACTTGAAAGTGATTTTTCAAAGCATATTGAGTCAATTTGCACCTCACCATTATGTCCAAAAGGTTCAAAATAGTCAAGATTGACCTTTGTTTTGTCAATTTTGGTAATACGGAGCCTGATCTACAAGGGTTTGAAGTTTTTTGAGGGGTTCTTGATTTAGAGCATACCTACAATTTTGGAGAGTTTTGAGCCCAAAAAGACCTCACCATCATGTTCAGAGCACTCAAAAGGACCAAAATCGACTATCAAATCATCAAAATCGGACATAGTGACTTTGAGAGGCAATTATTTTTCATTTATGGGTCGTACGACCTGGTACAACACACAATTCGAGATTTAAAAAAAAAATAGTGGTAATGGTCGCCACCATCAATTAACCACTAATGGTTAACTACTAGTGGTTAATGCTAGTAGTTAATGCTAGCGGCTAGCCTAACTGCCAGGCTTAACCCCCAAACCCTTTTGGATCAGTTTTGGTATTTTGGCCATAACTTTTGCATACAAAATCGTATTTTCAAAAACAAAATATTGTTGGAAAGTTGTTTTTGAGCCCGATCCAGTGGTGTAGGTTTTATTTCCTTATTTTATGCATTTATTTCTAGTCAAAGTTAGACCCTATTTTTGCACTTTTGGGGGCATAAATTTTGCATATGAACTCCATTCTTCACAAACGAAAAGCCATCAGAAAGGTGTTTGAACGCTCTTTCCAGATCTGCAACTTATTTCATCAAAAAATTTACCAGGTACACAGAATCGTATGAAGTGAATTTTTCTTTTTCATGCTTTCCAACTTTCAAATTTGTACTGGGTTTTGGTTTTTTGTGTTGTGGGGGCTAATTTTTTTTCTTTTTTTTTGTTTATGCACATCAAAAACTAGAAAACTCTTCCATTAAAACACATTTCAAAACTCAAACATCATGATGGACACCTCTTCAGTTGAATGTCTTTCCCCACACAATTATCACACTTGGAAAACACAAATGTCTAGATCTCTCATGTCAAAGGGGTTATGGTCCTATTTGGATGAGAATCAACCTCCTTTGACACATCCATTTGAGGTTCTACAAAACAAAAACAAAATGGATGAGGCTATGGGTTTGCTATCTTTACATGTTTCAAATAGTCTTCTTTTTCACTTGGAGGGTTGCAAAACTCCTAGGGCTATTTGGACTAAGTTTCATGATCTTTTTGGCACCATTAATCAGTTCAGGGCACTTCAAATTTAGGCAAAATTGACCACCTTGGTAACTAATTCTTTCCATCTATTGGGGATTTCTTGATGAAATTAAAATCACTTAGACCATTTTTACAAGATTGTGGTAAGAACAAAACAAACACCGAGTGTATATACTTGATTCTATCTAAGCTTTGAGGTTCATTTTAGATATTATCTTCTACATTTTATTCCACCATGGATGCTTTGGGTCCACAATTTACCATGCCTACCATTGAGGTATTCTACGATCAGTTGACACGTGAGTAATCCAAGCTAACATAGTTGGATGCTCTTCTAGGGTCAAATAATCAAGCATTGGTAGATCAGACATCTCAAGGGAAGCATAAGAACAAATAGAGGCCAAAGACATATCCAACAGGCAGTGAGAGTTCCTCCAAGCCACCACCTAAGTCTAATTCCAAACCACCATCCAACCGTAAGCAGGGTAAATCTTCTAAGTTTGGCAAGTCTTCCTCCAAGACTAAGAAGAAATCAGGTGATCCTTGTAGTTTTTGTGGCAAGGAAGGTCATCCAGTTTCTAGGTGTTTGAAGCAATTAGAGGCTTTAGAGGAGGCCATGAAGCAGCATGATATCACCTCACCTCAGTCACCTTCCCCACACATAGAGAAAGGTCATTCTCTTTCTACATGAGAATTACCTTTAGAATCTACTTGGATTCTAGATTCTGGTGCTTCTCACCATATGGCACACACTTAGGAGACTATCACTGCACTTCCTCATACTTCACAAATTGTAGTTGGTGACTCTACATAGCTTATAGTTATGGATTCAGATTTTGTTTCATTGGATGGTGGTTTTCTTCAAGATGTACTTGTTGTTCTTGACATTTCGACAAACCTCCTTTCCATTTATCATATTTTTCATTTAGGCTCTAGTAAAACAGATGATTTATCACCACATAATGTGGTTATTTGAGACCTACATGATCATGATTTGGTTGTGGCTACTAGGAATGTTGATTCTACATCTTTCTTATACATATTTGATGGATTTGAGAATATAGATGGTTTAGGCTCATCTCTTATAGCACATGCAAATACAGTGAGTAGGCTTTGGCATGAGCATTTTGGCCATGTCAATTATAGATATCTACAATAGATGAGTACACAGGAACTTGTAATTGGGATCCCACATATTTCATGTATTGATGGTGTTTGTTGAGGTTGTGTACTTGGAAAACATCACCGGGATTCTTTTCCTATAGATAGAGCCACACGTGTTAAGGCACCCTTGGAGTTGGTCCATAGTGACCTCATGTCCTTTCCAAATTCTTCATTTTCAAGGGCCAAATATGTGCTCACATTTATTGATGACTTCTCCAGATGTACATGGGTGTACTTTCTTAAGTACAAGTTTGATGTCTTTGATTCATTTAGGATCTTTAAGACATTTATGGAGAAGCAATCTGGTCTTTCTATCAAGAGGATACACATAGATAATGGGGGGAGTTTGTTAATCAGGATTTTAGGGAATTTTGCACTGAGCATGGTTTGCAACATTAGTTTATAGCACCTTACACCCCTCATCAAAATGGTGTTGTTTAGAGAAAGAACAAGACTTTACGGGGGATGAACAATTGTATGATACAACCACAGTCCATGGATTATTCATTTTGGGCTAAGGCAATCAATTGTGCCACTTATATTCAGAATCAAATGCCTCACAAGGCATTACAACACATGACTCTTGAGGAGGCTTGGAACCATGTCAAGCCCGATGTTTCTAGATTTTGATTTTTCTGTAGTGAGGCTTGGGAATTTATTCCTAATTCTTAGTGGAAAGCCATGGAGAGGAAAAATCGACCACTCATATTTGTTGGCTATTGTGAGGATGTTAAGGCATACAAGTTATTTGATCTTGATTCTAGAGAGGTCTTGTTTCGGCGAGATGTCCAGTTTGATGAGTGCTTTCCTCTAATGGATTCTTCATCACCACCTTCTCCTTCACTACCTACTCCTCCCTCTTCATCTCTTGAGGATTGTTTATCTCTTGAGGATGATGTAGATGATGATCCACCATCCCCGCCACCACCAAATACACAACATTTTCCTAAGTGGGCCCGCTCTACTATAGAGGTAGTTGGATCTTTGGCAGGCGATCCTTCAAATTCTTGTCATACATGTGTACAAATCAAATGCTATTCTTTTGAGTCATGCCATTTCAAATGATCCTGAGAGGTTTTTAGAGGTGATAGATCACCTTGAGTGGGATAGGGCTATGGAAGGACTATTCTTCTTTGATGAAGAATAATACTTGGGATCTTTGTCATCTTCCTAAGGGAATAAAGCTAGTTTGGTGCAAGTGGGTGTAGCATACCAAGTTTATTGCATATGGTTTGATAGATAAGTGAAAATCACGTCTTGTTGCGAAGAGGTTTTCTCAAGTTGAGGGTATTGATTACTCAGAGACCTTTTCTCTTGTTGCCAAGATGAATTCTATTCACTTTGTACTATCACTAGTAGCTTCATAGGGATGGAATATTTTTCAAATGGATGTGAAGAGTGCCTTCTTGCATGGGGACCTACATGAGGATATCTATATGGATCAGCCTCAAGGATTTATGTAGGACACTTATTTGGTTTGTAGACTTCAGGGTTCATTGTATGGTCTCAAACAAGCCCCTCAAGCTTGGTATGAGAAGATGGACTCTTTTTTATTTCCTCTCACTTCACACACTGTCATTTTGATCCCACAGTGTACATTTAGCGTAAGGAGGGTGATCTTTTGATCCTAGTGTTATATGTTGATGATCTCACTCTTATAGTTAGCTCATCCTCTATGATTCAAAGTGTTCAAAGAGCTTTGATGGAGCAGTTTGAGATGACAGATCTCGATCTTCTACACTATTTTCTTGGTCTACAGGTTATTCAGTCTTCAGATGGGATTTCCATATATCAATCAAAGTATGCTCTTGATATGCTCTAGATATTTGGTATGCTTGATTGCAATCCTATCCCCACACCATTTCAGTCAGGTGTTTTTATGTCTTCCACTTGCCCTACTCCTTCAGTAGACTACATTATACAAGCAATTGGTTGGTAGTTTATTGTACCTGATGCATTTGTGTCCTGATCTTTCCTTTATGGTTGGTCTTGTCTCTAGGTTCTCACATGATCCACATGAGAGCCATTAGCAAGCTGCCAAGCATATCTTGAGGTACATTTAGGGCACCACATAGTAAGGAATTCCCTACACATTAGGGGCTCCTCACATTATTCACTTCACTAACTCGGATTGGGCTGGTCATGTCGATGATCGAAAGTCTACTTTTGGCTTTTTTTTCTACCTTGGTTCTGGTCCTATTACATGGTCTTACAAGAAGCAATCTTCTATTGCATTATTATCTACAAAGGCTAAGTACCAAGTAGCGGTGTTACCTAGTCAAGAGATTTTATGGCTTCGAGAGTTGATGACAGAGTTTGGGTTTCCTCCTGATAGTCCCATAGTTCTTTGGTGTGACAATTAGAGTGTTATACACATTTCCTGCAATCCAGTGGAGTGTTAGCAGATGAAGCATGTTGAGATCTTCATGCACTTCATCAGGAATCTGATTCATGATGGTTCACTAATCTTGGAGTACATTCCTACAGAGGAGAAATTTTTTGACATCTTCACAAAACCTTTGGCATCATCGTGTTATCTTCAGTTGTGATCTATGCTCAAAGTGAAGGAAGTTTTCCTTGGGGGGTCTTTGTGAGGCCTTCCTTCCTTCATGTTTTTTTAGCATGCTTTTATCTCTTTTGGGAGAGGAGTTTTTTCCCACTAGGTTTTCTCCTTTTCTTTGCTTTACAAAGATTTGGTTGTATTTGGGTACCTCATTAGGCCTTGTTGTTGGGACCCATCTTTGCTTTCATGCATTTGTCCTTAGTTTTTTAGCTTCTCCCTAAGTTCATCTTAAGGAGGGGTGTTAGAGTAATAGGTTAATTAATTAATTAATTTTATCATGTTGATTAATTAATTAAGTCACCTTTACTTTATTTTTCACTTAAGCTAAACTTAGGCCCATTAATAATTAATTAATTATTAATTATTAATTACTCACCTTTAGGGTTTTGATCTCCTTTCATAAGGATTGATCTTATTGTAATTATTCATTTTTTGTTTCACAACTTGCAGAGCACCATTGTTGTGTTTTCGTTATCTCTTCTATGTGATAGGTTATTTTCTTGTAGGTGTTCACTGGGTTCTGTGAGGTTGTATTTCTCAACTTCAACAATTATAACACAAGCGCGTTATAAAGCGTGTGTTTTGTATTGCTTTAAAAATGGTAAAAAAGGTAGGACACCCATGATATAGGCCCACATGCTCTGTTATTCTCCTGCTTGTGTGGTGATCTGACAAAAAATGTTTTTCATGCTATTGGGGAAAGCACATGCAATTTTTACACATTCCACCACCTTTTTCTAGTTTTCCAATTTAGGAAGGAGGAAATAACATATTTTTTACATCACATTTGATTATATGAACTCAAATTTTCATTTTTTTAGTGTTGCAATGTTAATTATGATTGAATTGTTATAATTTAACATTATACATTGGATAGTTCTATAGTGTTTAGTAATTCTATTAGAGTTATATAGAATTGAACATTGAAAAGGAAGCAAGTTCATGAAAAGATAAAATTATTGAGGAGTTTGATGCAAGAAGAAAAAAAGACTACACATAATTGGGTAGTTTCTCTAATCAAATCTTTGATTTTAAGGTATGTCAAGTATTTATACATGTTATTTACACTTTACTTCATTCTCTTATGTTTCTTTATCACTTCAAGTATCATACATGCTTAAAACAATGCTTTGATTTTGTTATGCTCCATTTGCAATTTTTCCATGCTTCTTGTGAAATCATGCCACACTTCAATTTTGTCAAACTTATGGGGTTCACTTCAACTTCAAAATGAAACTAATCTCTAGAAACTTTTCGTCAAACCCTTTAAAACTAGGAAACAACTTCAACTTCACCCTTGAAACTAGAAAAAATCATTTATAGATGACAAATAATCCAAATGAAAATGTTGGTTAAGGTCTGATATGAAATGTGCATCCAACTTAACACCCTTTTATATGAAATTACAAGTCTGATCTAGGTAGTTAATGCTCACAAGCATCAAATAAAAATGTTGATAGGATTGGAAATGAGTGAATAAATCCTTAAATTCCAAAAAATATTAAAAAGTGAAGCCCTAGGGTATTGAAATTACATTAATCTCATTATGTGTTGCTTAAAAGGGTTGAATTTATTCATTAGGGTAGTTTAATAATGATAATATATTGAATAGTTTTGCCAAAACTACTCCTAGAATAATTCCCACATCACAACATCACTTTTGATTCTAGCACACTATCTTGATTGTCCCACCTTAGTGCAACTTGATTAATGAGATGGTATATAACTAGCCAATAATTCTTAGCATTATTCACATTGTAAATCTCAAATCACCATCACTTCCTACCTATTCAATATTTAGCCTTAGTTTCAAAAATACTCCCATTAAAATTGGTGGTTATATTTTCTAAAGGTTTTTGGATATTTGAAGCATTCTATATTGTCCAAATATTCTTCAACTCTAGGTTGAGAATTATGAGTCCATTCTTAAAAAATCATCATTTTCATTTCCCCTATTATATATCCATCCCTATATTATATTTCTCTTAAATCTTGCAAAATGTCAAGTATCTCCTCCATAATAATTCTCTACAATTCCTCTTTTGTCTAGTCTTGTTCTCCATTTTTTAAAGCATAAGTCCTCCTTTATTCCTCAAATATGTTAGATATTGTCCATCCTCTCCTTTCTTTTGTCACCATAATAAAAATTATGATAGGATTGGAAATAACTGAACAAATCCTCAAATTCCAACAAATATTAAAAATGAAGCCCTAGGGTATTGAAATTGCATGTATCTGAATTAAAGACCAATTTATCACCTTCAAAATGTCTTTATTTAGATTTTCTACTTGTTGGAGAAACTTAAATTGACTAATACACACGCTTTCAAACCTACAATATTCAAGTTTTGTTTGGAAACAACGAATGTATAGCTGCCATATGCTGTAGGAATCTCATAGTTTCCTTAATTCAAGTTTTGTTTTATAGTCAATGTTATTATTCTAAAAAATTTCAGATTTGGGTAAGTTATTTATTTATTTCTTTTTCATGCTACATATAAAATTATTTGTGATGTTGAGGAAACGATCAAGGATTAAATCAACACAGGAAGAGCAAGAAGCTAAGAATGCAAAGAAAGTAGAACATATGAGGAAACTTCGTGAGAAGAGGAAATTGGACACAATAGAAGAATACATGTTAATTGAAGAGGAATATGAACCATCAATGAGAGATATGGTATTGGCGACACATATAGAATGAATGCAAAACCTTTTTGCAATGAGAGATTTGAATCCCATAGTTGGAGACACGTCCTCTACCGCAATTCAAGATGCAGGGACACCATCCACCACATCTCAAATTGAAATTACATCATCACTCACATGTGAAGAAGGAGGTATGCCATCTTTTCCATCTCAAGTTCAAGGTATGTCATCTATTCCATCTCTGATTGAAGGTATACCATCTATCCCATCTCATTTAAATATTGATGAAATTCATAATGTTGAGGAAAATTTACTTTTGAGAACACCTCCTAGAATTTTGCATAGAAAGCCCAAGTATTTGATTGGAATTGATGAGAATATTTTGTAGCTGATGGAAGATAAGATTCCAAAATGAACTTGTAGAAGATATTGTCATAAGATTTGGAGAGTGTTCTTTGAAAAATTAAATGAGATAGAAAGATGTCAATTTTTTTTTAAATGATGCGAAGTATAAAGTATAGGTTCATCATGAAGATTCTTGGGTTGAGAAAATCAGAGGCTTCAAGTGAAAAATCTATTGTGAAGAATCTAATGAGTGCATATGAGAGTGTGGGTAATACCTCATGTATAAAAGATAGTAATGTCAAATGACATGTCATTACATCAATAATAGTAAGTAATCAAATGAAGAAAAATTGTCTCATTAGAGAGAAAATCGAGAATTGAGAATAAATAGAAAAAAATTATCGAGAGCTATTGGAAGGTGCCAAAGAATTGAGGACATCGATGACAATGAATTATGGGCATTCTCGAGGAGACTACCATGAAAAGATAAACCAATTGTTGAAGCATTGAGATCACTAATTGAATAATTTTGGAAGAATAACAAGGGTCTCTTTGAATCAAGGGGATGTGGTAAGAAGGAGAATTGGTAGTTGAAATCATGAGCCACATCCAAATCATTTTTGGATATGAATCAAACACAAGTTTTTGTTAAATTTCTAGAGATGTATCCTCAAGTTAAAAAAATTCAAAGATATTTTGAAATACTAAAGCATTTCTATGGCATCCTTCATGATAGACCTACTTACATACCCTGCATCCACGTGAGATCAAATTCCAATGTAGTTCTCACAATTTTAGCCTCTCAAAATACCTACACAATATTCATATACACAAACCAAGATATCTCATCCAATCCTCAAAACCAAACGAAAGGTTGAAAGATCAAGTTTCCTCCACTACAAAACCTACCAACCACACTTTCACAAATGAAATCAACAAATGTTGTAATTTTGACTACTTTTGTTTCCAAGATGGACAATATCATTTTTTGGACATTAACAAGTTCATAACCATTTTTAATGAAATATACTAATTAATGTTGTACTTCTATCCAAAAGAAAAGTCCATGAAAGTAATATATCTGTTGTGTGGTCTCACAACACGCCCCAAGAATGCAAGGCTTGGAGGCTCAAGTTGAAAAATCATTACCTCCTAAATTTGTTGCCTGGTTAATTACCTCATGAGGTAAGAATAGGGGGGGTTGGAGATCCTAAAATGATTTTCATCGAAGTACAAGGTTACTAGGAATCCGGGTAGTCGGGTTGTCAAAAAATTTGGACTCGAATGTATAACTGGGATGATTTTGTTGAGAAATTTGTGTAGGATGCTACAACCATGAGTTAAAATTCTACAGGAATGAAAAGGTCGAAAAGGTAGTGGCGGGGTTTTACGATTCATTTCGAGAAAACACATAACTAATGTCAGTCAGGTTTTAAAGGAAGTCGGGTAATCGGGTGTCAAGTACCCGGATACTCAGGTAAATGATGCATCTATGCAAATGTTTTAACATTCCACTCAAATTTTCTTGGGTGCATCAAGTATCTGAAAACCCTCTTTAAGTCAGCGACTTCATGAAAATGTTAAAGCATGTTATTTCTAGATTGGCATTTTGGAGGAACTAATGTTAAGGAGTGTTTTATTTTAATGATGGTTTCAAAAAGGGAATTGACACATGGAATTTTATGTGCAAGAGGAATAGGTTGTTGGACAAGGTTTGGGTATGGACAGTCAAGAAAATTATAGCTACGAGAAATTCAAACAACATTGTCAAGGCTAAGATTTGTATTTCAGTAACCCATATGTAGGAGAAGCATATGGTGAAGGAGTGTGGGTAATCGGGGAACCAGGGATTTGGGTTTTTCCTAAGGGATGTGTGACGCTGAGTTTTGAAGTGTTACATTGACATGCATATTCCCTAAAGTAGTATCTTGGAGGCAAGATCACAAGTCTAATAGATCAAAATTTCTATATCCACCTGATCACTCTGAATATCTAGCGAGTTCCTACATTTTGTTTGAAGGTTCAACTAATGAAATGTTCAATCCAGTTTGATATCTTGATTGTGTCTTAGGACCTGAGTCCATTTTTTTTTGTTTGCTAAAGTCAAAGTATATTTTGAATTATTCTAGAAGATTCTTGTGCCAATTGTCATATGCCACGTGCTACTCTATGATTTGTTCCTTTAATTCTCTTGCATGTGCTCTATTGGAACTCTTTGGCTGCTTTGTTCTTATAAAAGGCTGAGAGTTGTTCTTTCTTAGTTAAATTCAGAACTTGTGGAATTACAAAAACTTAAAATTGGAACTCTTGCTAGTTTTATTTCTTTTTCCTATTTTTTGTACCATTCCAACATAAAAAATTGTATGCTCCATTTGAATTTTATTAATATTAAAGCCAATTTGAAGCTATTTCCTTATATGAAATCTTACGTAACTGATTGTTCCTATCAAAAAGCCTATGTGTTGCACCAAATTTGGGTGCACATTGACACTATTCAGTGGCAAATGATCTCATGTTTCTTTTAAATTCTTGCATCATTCTATACCTAGCTGTGAAGAAATTTGGTGAAGTATAGAGTGGTTTGCTTTGATTTAGTTTATTTCATGGTGTATGTGTAGATAATAATTGGGAGAACCTTAAACTTTATAATCTTTAATACTTTATTTCAAAGTAGATGTTAAATATTTTCAGAAAATGTTTTTAAAATGATAAATTCATAGAGTATTCCTGCAAATCTTTAGTATTCATGAATTTATAGAGCAATTTATGTTAAATTTTTTGATTCTTTACAAATAATTCAAACTCATGAAATATTTCATGCAAATATTTTATTTTCATGAAGTTGTGAAGTGATACATGTTTAATTTGATTGAACCTTTGTTATGATCCTTTGGACACTATTAAGCCCAAGAAACCATAGACCCCTTGTGATTTACAACTAATCTACACAACGAACCCTAAATGAACCTAGTGCATCAAAAAATATCTTTCCTAAGCCTTGGGATCAACTAAGATTTCTTTTAGATTTAGGTATTCCCAATGGATATTTCAAGAAAGGTAGGTTTCCATGTTCTTTGAGTGAGAATTTATCTTCCTATTGGTGTGCATGTGCAACACTCGTGTCAATAGAATTGGTGCTAGAAGGAGGGTCAACTCTTTGTCCCTTTTTTTAGAAGGTGTTAGTGTCTTGGTCGTAAGGTTGAAGTTATGATAGGGAGTTAGAGGTTTGAGTAAGCCTAGTATGGAGAGTGAAAGGGAGATTGAAGTCCTCTAGAAAATCCTTAACAAAAAGCTCTCACCTTTAAATTTGTTCACTTTTGGCAGGCTACAAAATGCATAATTCACACCATGGTTGATCATAGCGAAATTGACTATAAAGCTTTCTTGATTAGGGTAAGCTTGGATTTTCATAAGTTAATCCTAATAACCGAGGATTCTTTAAGTGTGAAAAGAAGGGAGAAGTTACCAAAAGATTTGTTTAGATTTTGGAAGAACTTGTAGTTCCTCTAAAAGTGGAGACCTTATCGATTTAAAAGACAGATTAGGTAGATTTTCTAAATTTGAGAATTATGTGGAAACTCTGAAGGTCTTGAAAGAAAGGAAGTAGAGTCATCAGGGCTTGGAAACATCACACCTAAAGAATGAATTTGAAACAAGTAAATTGCCACACTTTGCACAAATGGACAACTATAGAGAGAAGGAGCTAGTGAGACAAGCAAATGATGATGTTATTTTTCAATGAATTGCAAATTCATAGTTCAAAAGGGAAATAACATTTGATTTAATGTGAATGGCAGAGTATCAGACTTCTACTTTCTCTTTCTTTGATAATCATGTAAATCATGTTGAGATCTTGGCTGACAAGTTACATATTGATGCTAGGGTTGGATCTAAGGTAGGAAACAAGCGTATCTATGAAGGAAGAGGTGACCTTGTAATGAACATACGTATTCCAAGAACAAAGAAAAGGATGATTGAACTTCGTAAGCAAAGGGTAGGCAAAGTTATGAATTCAAAGAAATAGAAAAGGTGTGTGCAGTCAATCATTGTTCAAGTCATTGCAATACATATTAGTGAAATAGTGGGTAAGTACACTTTCGAATCCTCGTTCATTAAGTGCAAAAAAATTGGAACAATGCTTAATTATAGTAGGCTATTTAAGGAATATTTGAGAGAATTTAAAAAACCTGCTAAATTTTGAACTAAAAGTGTCATAGAGTTAGTAATTTAGGGTAAAATTAGCACTATTCTATGGGGTGAGATGCATATTTTCTATGGTTATTGTGATCCCTTAAATTTTATCCCTATTATAGTGATGCAAAACAAACTAATAATGCAATGAAAGAATAACACAAAGAGTACACCTCAAGATTAGCCTAAGGAATGATAAGCAAGGAAACAAGATGAAATAGGACAATAACTGATTATACCTTTGTGTTGTAAATTCCTTGTTTGGCCCTTGATATTGTGTGCTTTGTATGCTCCTTTGATAGAAAATGAGATAAAATATGCAAGATGAATGATGGTGTAGTAATGGTGAATTCAAATGCTACGCAAGAAATGCTCAAATGACAAATTGGCAAGAGTTTGGTAACACAAGCATGATTCCCAAAATAAGAGAAAAAAGGGGGTATTTATAGAGCAATTTTAATTCTCTAGAGAATTCAATGGTTGAGATTAAACCAACAAGGTCAAGATGGAGGGCTATGGTGAGTTGAGGACTCGCAACCCCTCACATCTTGACATGTGGAATGTGAGATGGTCTAGGATGAGATGATGTGTAAGTGAGGTGGAAGGAAGGTACATGATGTGTATGAAGGAAAATTTTGGGAAAGGGATGATGTGACCTCTCAATGATCACATAGGGAAGAGGAGAATATTGGGTGAATAAAAGTGAATTAAAACTTTACATGATTGAAATAATCTAGTGGATAAGACAAGGTTCCCAAAAAGGTGGGAACTTGTCACATGTGAGTGATGTGACAAGTCAAATATTTTAGAAGACTTTGGCACATGTGATGTGACAAGTCAAAGGTTCTAGAACTTGCATGGGGAAAAGAAGATTCTTTAAAGGAATAAAAGTGAATTAAAAATTCACATGGGGAAGAGAGGAGCCTTGGATGAATAAAAAATAATTAAAAATTCCTTGGGGGATGGGGAGAGTTGACCAAGCTACTGATTAGGATTAACTAATCAGTAATTAGAAGATAATTAGCGGTTAATAAGGATTAGAAGCCAACTTGCAAAATTTGGAGGATGTGACACATCATAATCAAGGATTAGGCATGTGCACATCCATAATGAAGAGATTAAGAGGTTGATTAAGATTAAGTGAAGGATGTGACATGTGAAGAATTAAATAAATGTCATATTTATTTAATTCATTTGATGAAAGGGGAATTAAAGGGGTACGGTATTTAATTATTTAACTAGATACCTTAGGGATTAGAGGAACTTTAGAGGTATTAATTAAATAATAGTGTTATTACTTAATTAATGCAGATAAGGGGATATTTAGATGAAAAAGGGGCAAATTTGGACAAATGAAGTGTCCAAATTTAGGTGTCTACATTTTGCCCCTCTTTGAGATGGTGTTACGAAGTAACATCATTTCAAAGAATATTAAAACATAGAACCCAAAAGAAGATGGTTAGCTTGGAAAAGATGCCCCAGTCATTCAAAGGAGTTACTTAGGAAGGAAAAAGAAATTATGAAGATTAGGGATTGAGGATGCCCCCTCGAGAGGACATGCTAGTTCAAGAGAACACGGGTGTGCTCTCAAAATGGATGAGATGATGAAAGGGGATATGAGGAAGATGATGCAAAGTGATGGATAAGGGAGGATGACAAGTGATATGAGATGATGAGAATCACAAATGGATTTTAGGACAAGAGGTGATGTTGCCCCAATCAAGCTACAAGCCAAAATGGGTTGATGATGGATGGAGTGTTATCGTTGAGGGAATGATATGTCCCAAGACAAGACAAAAGGATAGGGAAGGATACATTTCAATGAGAGTGTTGCTGATGAGGGAAGGAGATATCTCGAAACAACACAAGGATAGGGAAGGATACATCCCACTAAAGATGATGATGATGATGATTGGGTCAAGGCTTGTAGCAAGGCTAGGAACAAGACCAAAGATGTGATTAGATGATTTGTGCTAGAGGGAATGGATTAGGATTGGATGGAGATGTGAGATGGTTAAAAGGAATGATGATGGAGGTAAAGATGCAATGCAATGGAAGATGCAATTTTCCATTTTCGGAGCACTGATTTTTACTATAGCATAAGACACTAGATACCATGATATGTGGAACCAAGGCAGAATAGTGTCTAATGCATACACAAACACAACAAACAAGAAGGCTATCCCAACACCCCAAAGTCGTGATGACTTTGGTCGGGCCAGGTATTGGGATAACCACAAGCACAGAAGGATGCCCAACGTAATGCAAGACCACAGGGATCTTGGTGGGTACTACGTGGGACAACAAAGAAGACAACAAACAAAAGGAAAATCAAGATATGCCCCTATGTCAACTAGTCAAAACATACCATAATATGAGAGATCATGGCAGCCTTGACAAGTAATGATAGGCAACTCAAATGATAAACAAATGATCAAAAGAATCAAAAGATCACAAGCAAATTTCAAACGTCCTTCGCCACAGGATCAAAAGGGATGGATGGGGTTGATGCGGTCTATTAGGAAGGATACATCCTGTTGAGACCAAAGATGGAGGATATACGGGTTGATCGACATGACGCGGGATACTAGAAACTGATTGGATCTTGTGATACAAATGACCTTTGTTGGGAAGCACCAACTAGGATAGGGGCAGACTTGACAACACATCAAGAAAACAGGATGACAAGACACAAGACAACAAAACCCTAAATACCTAAGGGATCCAAGACTGACACACCCTAAATATCTAGGGGCTTGAGGGTTGATCAAATATCAGCCTTACCTATGTGAAAGCACATAGCCCTCATAATTCAAGAAAAGACCATGGTAAAATCAGAAAGAGGATGATGAAGACAAAGGATGGAGGACAATAATTAGATGGACAAATGCCCAGGGGGCAGATCAAATGATCAACCTTGCCTATGTCAAAGCATAGGGGCAACATATTTTGACACAAGGCCAAAGACAGACGATGGAAGAGGAAAAGACAAGAAAAAAGATAGAACCCTAGGGGTGGATCAAATGATCGACCTTGCCTATGTGAAAGTGCAGGGGAAACGTAGTTCGACACAAGACCAATGAAAAACAATGAATAGGGATGATGAGATGACCATGATAAATGGATAAAAGGATGGATCTGATATGATGATCCAGGATAGGCCATGCAAATGGGATGGTTGATATGTGTAAGATATGTATGATGTGCTGCTTAGGGATGGGATAGGTAGTCAGATCATTATAATATGAATGGGGAAGGTGAGACGATGGATAGATGAGCAATGAAGATATGAGAAAGATGTGGGGAATAGATAGGAATGATGAGAGGGAGGTAGCAGGGAATTGGATTGCATAGGGGTAGCCTATAGCTAGATACCAATGACAAGGGATTATGAGATAGGATAGAAGTAAATGGATGGATGGATAAAGATGGGGAGATAGAAAGATGTGAGGATAGGTGGATAGAGGGATAAGGAATTGGAAGGATGGAATGGATTAGTGGATGGATAAATGGATGGGAAGATAAGGATGAAAAGATGGAAAAGGACTAGTGGGTGAGAGTATAGGAAGATAATGATTTGGTAGATGGAAGGGATGAATAGATGGATAAGTGGATAGGGAGGTAAGGATGGGCAGGATGGGGAGATGGAGAGGATTACCTGGAGGAATGGATGGATGATGTCTCCAAGGACCCAATCGAAAATAAGGAGATTCCCCCACTCTAGATGTGTCATGCATGATGACACAATATGGATAGCAGGATGGGTGGATAAGGGAGTGAGATGGGAAATGGAAGATAGATAGAGGTGGATAGGATGCATGGACAATGGAAGATAGAGAGAGGTGGATAAGGAATATGATAGTGTATGGATGAGGGGATTATATGCCAAGAGGTGCCCAAAGCAAGTATATAGGTTTTCCCCTATCTTTATCAAGATTGCAAGGAAGATGGAGGTACTGGGATAAATGGGATAGGATGGATAAGATGCAGAAGATAGGCAGATGTAGGAAATGGAGGAAAGGAATGTGTAAGTGGATGTTGCCCCCAATTGTGGAAGGAGACTAGATGGGGGATTTACGCATGATGCATGTTTGCCAGGTTTTCATCATGGTACTTATCCAAGGTGCTTGTTTGTCAATTTTTCACCATTGGACAAATGATTTTCTCTTTACTATTTTAATTTTTTTCTCTTTTTTTTCTTTTTCTCTTTTTTAATTTTTTTTGTCTTTTTTCTAACTTTTTGGACTAGGATGTGGATGAAGATGGATAAAAATAGGGATATGGATATGCAGATTTAGAGGATAGTTGATAAGGAGATGGATAAAGGACTCAAGCATCAAGTTCCATACGAAGTAATAAGAGCCCATGTTTGAAGCAACTATTCGGATGTTGGTACAACCTTATTAGCAGGGATGGATTATGCAAGAGGATGGATTAAAGGGGATTGATGGGGTAGATATTTGGGATAATGGATGGGATTTTGGAAAGTGTATGGGTGGAATGATGGAGTGGATGTGTGATAGGGGAAGGTGTTTAGGACCAACATTGGCACATGTGGTGGATGTGAAATGAGAGGAGAGTTGATGGATGGAGAATGTGGTGAGATTGGAGATGTTGGGATAGTGAATTTTGGGACATAAGGACCCAAAACAAATTTAGGAGATGGAGGATGTGAATTATGAGCTTTGGGAATAGCAACTTTAGATGTCATCATGGATTTTTCATTTGAAGGCATTGTCTCTTTTTTCTTCGGGATCCACATGGTGTTGATTTTTACTTTGGTGGGCCTTTGTGGTTGTTTGGATTGATGTGGATTTTGGATTCAATTTTTATTTTTGTCAACATGTCTTGTGGAGGGAACATGAGGAGTTGTAGATTCATGTGGACATTTGGATTTATATATTTTTACTTTGGCATCCAAAGTGCTTTTAGTAGCAATGGGATGGATATGGGGAGATGGATGATGTGGAGAGGATGTGGATGGAGTGATAGAAGTAGGCATTTGACGAGGAAGTGTGGATGGAGGATGCTGATAGCATGCATGGAGGGGTGCCTTTGTTTATCCTAATTAGGAGTTATGATGGTAGCATTTTTATGTTGTGTACAAGGGATAGGGGGTGGATGAATGAAAGGATGAATAGGATAAGATGGAGGGGGTGATTTCGGGATATAAGGACCCAAAATGGACTGTGTATATGGAAGATGTGTGGGGTTTGATGGAGGGATATAAGAACCCATAGTAGATGGAGGATGAGAAATGAAGGATGGAGGGACATAAGGACCCAAAATGGATTTAGAAGATGAGGGAGGAAGATGGACAGTTTTTTTGAGGTAATATGATGGAGGAGGAGGGATGGCGACAAAGGATTTGGTAGAACGATGGAAAGTACCTCTTGTGCCTTTAGAAGAGGATCATTTAGGATGTATGGAGGTTGTACCAACATATTTGGAGGGTGATTTTTGGGAGATATATCCAAGACCATGTGTGTCTGGATATACTTTGACTTGGATGGGCTCTAAAGTACCTTACTCATAAAGGCCTAAACCTTTTCCTTGATAGTTCATGTTTTGTAGCATGTGATTTATGTTAGGATGCTTATTCTTTTGGAAGCATAAGGCGAGTCCGTTATTAGGTAAAGGAGGATGGGTGTTGCATATACTTTATTTTTCTTCCACAAGAAGACCACCATGGATGCATGTAATATTAGTGAGGTGATAAAAAAGTGGTGTTGGGATGGCAGGCAACGATGGATGATTGTGTGATGGAGATGAGGGGAGAGCAACATCCTGATTGGGAGGAGGAGGTGATAAGGGATTGAGAGACGAATTAGGGAGTATAATAGGATCTAGATTTATGGCAGTGGATGATAAGGGCTCATGAGATGGAGTGATTGGATCGTGAATGAAAAGGGGATCATGGAATGGAGTGGATGAGATAGTGTGATCTTGAGATGGGTTAGATGGGAGGATAGGATCATGACTTGGTTGAGGATATTGATCATGAGATGAAATGAACAGAATACTATGTTCTTGAGATGTAGTAGATGGGATGGAAGGATCTTGATTTGGAGGAGGGGATATACTTGTATGATTTGGATCAAGCTCTTGGCATGACTCATCTTGTGTGGGATGTATGATGATGGAAGAGTGTTGGAGGGACTCCTCAATTGGGGGAGATAGGAGGATGTAGGATTCATGAAGGTCATGGGATTGAAGTTTGTGAATATTAGGACTAGGAGGAGGAGATTGGATGTCTTCAATGGATTGGGTGTATCTAGTAGTAGAAGATGGGGATTTAATGGATTCAATGGGTTTGATCAGCTCAATCGTTTGGATGTTGTCAGGAATGGTGATGGGAGGGATAGATGTAGGATGGAGGAGGGTCTTGTTGATGGTTAAAATGACACAAACAACATTAAAACAAAATATTTCTACTCTATTTCTCCTGAAAAAGAAAGACAACATGTAGTAGCCTAACTCCCAAGGTCCTGGTAGTTGGTCCTCAACTGTCTGGTGTCACTCAATTGGTTCATGCAATTGTAATGTTCAAGGGGCCTGTACTGGTAACAAAAGATTCAAGCTATGACTCTTTTTATCAAAATAATTCCTATAAATCAATGGGTTTTAAATAAAAGAAAAAGATAGAATAAAGGGGTAAACCAATAAGTATGAATCAAATTTATCTAGTTTCTGGACATATATCTTTAATAATGAATGTTTCTTCCAATCAGATCAAGAAAATCATAATATGACACAATCTATAGCATAATCTATACCATTGTATACATTTTAGGTGCTTAATTAACTTTGCATACTCTTCACAAATATTCCAAGGGTTTCAAAACAACACACATTCATTCATCATCAAGATTATAGATCAACAAAATTTTTAATAACTTCAACTCAATGACAATCTAACAAGATAATCTTTAAATCTAGTTTCTTATAATGAATTTCATCACATAAGAAACTATCATGCTTCAGCACAATCACTGGCATTCAGAGGGATTATAACTTATTAACCTTATCGAACAAAACAACTCAATGCAAACTCCATATTGCGTTAACCTGTAAATTCTATTAACTGTAAAAGATCAAGTACAATGTATCTCTGCAAAAACTCTACAAAATTCTATCTCCTAGCATTAGGTAAGCCAATCTAGTTCTCAATTAGCTAACCTTTACAATATGATACCCATCAGGTATTTATAGATATACAAAAGTTCGAACCCTACGTCTAGTTTAGGCATTCCACCTTTTTAGGAACTAAACTTTCTTGGAAACTTAGATCGATTTGATCTTGAGTCTTTACATTAAAACTTTCAGTTTGATCTAAAAATAGAAGATAGAATAGAAGAGAAATTTATGCGCTCAAAAATCTATTAGTGTTGTATGCATGCAACATGCAAGGAAGGAGAACATTATGCATGCAATATTTTTATGCATGTGAAGCTGGATCCACAATGAACTCATCATAACTGGTGAAGACTTGTTGTAAAGCATCCATATCTAGCCCATCAATCCAATCATCTTCAAATTTGATCCAATCCAACTCAACTGTAGCAAACTCTTTCATACTTTTCACCTTTATCAATTCTCTCCTTGCAGCGTTTATCTCTTCTTTGACTTCTACAAGTCGATCTATTACCAAGTCTCCTCCATCATCCCTCTCCTACATGAGTCCTTGAAATCTTTCATTCCATTTCTCTTTAACCTGACTCAAAGGCATGCCATTTTTTGTCATTACATTCACATCTACAATTATGGCCATGACCGCTTCCAACTCTTCCAACTACTCAGTCAAATTATTAACTGCTTCCTGAATCTCATCCTTGTGTTTGCTCAAAAAGTCAGTTCTAAACTTGAGTATGCGAGAAGTCTTCTCTACAAAGTCTTTTTTATCATCTTCAAGTATAGATTGTTCTAGAAGAGTAGTTAGAGGCAATGCATTTACCTTTTCTAACTTTTCACTATACTCTTTATACTCTTCTTCTTGTTTTTATGATGCCTCAATGTATTGATGCATCTCTTTTATTACTCCTTCTGCCTCCTTGTAGGCTTCAAATCCTTTTGCTAAAACCTCACATACCTCGCGGTTCATTTTGTCTATCCATTTGTCTACCATCTGTGCCTTACCTCTAACTTGCACCAAATCATCTACCTCCTTTTTGCTTAACAAAACTGGAGTCTCAATGGCTGCAACTTGTTGTGACCTTGGAGAGGAGACACTCTTCAAGAATGAATGTAACTGATCCAATTGAGCTTTAAGCTCATCTTTCTTTTGTTTGTCCTTCATCATTCTTGATTTAGTTGTTGAAGCCACTACATCAATTAGATTCATTTGTTGATTCCTAGTGGGTCTTCCCAAATTAACCATACTCAATTGATAGTTTGTTAGCTACATATCCCCTACCTTCTTTTCTGTCATAGGCATGGCACATTCAACAAATATCTCCCCTTTATCCATGAGTCTAGTAGAATGTAAGATTTTAGCCTTCTTCTTAGGCCTTTCCTACTCTATCCCCTTCATCATGTCCTCCCAATTAAGAGGTTGAGGAGGTGCTCTGGCTCTCTTCTGCAGGTCTAACTTCAACCATATAGGATCACTGGGAACAGTCATCATCATGGAAGAGGAAGCAACAATTATAGAGGGTGGCTGAATTACCTCAAGTTGAGAGTCAACCTTTGCTTTCTCTTGTTGCTCCTGCAGCACATGCATCTGCACCAACTTCTTAGCCTCTTCTCTATCCTTTTGTTCTTTTCTCTTCCTTCCTTCCTCTTCTTCTCTTTCTTGAACTTCCTTTTCTAATCTTTCTTTTTCCAAAACCTTTTGTTTCTCTTTTTCTATCCCCTCTATTTCTAAGGCCTTAAGCTTCTCTGCTTTTTCCCTTTCTTCTTCAGCTTGTTGTTTCTTTATTAGCTCTTCAACATCTCTTTTCTTTCTCAGAGCTTTAGCTTCTTCTTCGTTCTGTCGAGCATCCTCTGCAAGTTTCAGTTTAGCAACCAGGATTTCCTTTTCCCTCCAATTTCTTGCTTTCTCCTCCTCAAGATCATGGATCTTTTGTATCAATTCTAACTTGTCATTTTTTGCTTTGACCTTAAGCTCGTGCTCTTGTTGCCTCATTTGCTTCTCTACTTCATCAGTTGTTGTCCTTGTTTCAATTTTTTTTGCCTTTAATTGCTACTGGTGAAGTAGAGCATCAGCTTGCACCTTAGCATCCATTTCCTTTTGCTTCTCCGATGCAGCCCTTGCATCAAAATATCTTGTAGCATCTTCAAATAGTTTCCATTGCTCTTCTTGTGTCAGAATCTTCTCAATAGTGTGCTCTAGAGGCATATTTTCTTGCAAATCCTTCTCTGATAGAGTTTCATCTGAGTCTGTCTCAACTTCCAAAATTTCTTCATCTACTTCTTTTCCCTTAGCAGTTTCAGCCATGCCATAAAGTGCTCCCTCCTTAACTTCTTTACTCCTTTTCCTTGTAAGTGGAGCTTGAGCGGATGATTCACCTAATATAGGTGTTGAAACAATAGATCCTCCAATGGGAACATCTCCTTGTGTTTCTTCTTCATCATCTACCACCTCAAGTTCTATTTCTTCAATGTTCGACGAAAAAAATTCCAATGGCTCTTTGGGAGATGTCTTCCTTTTAATCCTCTTGTACCCTTTACCCTTCTTAGGAGCTGGTTCTTGAGGAGTCTGGGTTCTTAGTACCAACCATTGCATGCTCCTATCCAATACTTGCCTTCCTATCTTCTTGATATCAATAGTCTCCTCAGCATCCCAATCAATCGGATCCAGATTCTTGGTGCCGATGTTCAAAGCTTCATATGATGGATTCAATACAATTCCATCATCCACCAAAGTGTCAGGAATGCTTTCTTTAATACCTAGCTTTTCCATGAGTGCGACTGATAATCTTTCATAGTTATTCTTTCTCAAATCATATTCATCCTGCCGATCACTCCAAAAGTCCTCTAACAAATTAAAATGTCTAGTGAACACTCAAGGTAATAAGGCATACATTTTCTTCCTTGGATCAAAATACTTACGAGCTATATACAATCCCAGTTTCAATTGTATCAACTCATTGAAAACTACCTTTGCTCCCTTCAAGTGTTGACAACTATATTCCCCCAACTTCATGGGAAATTTATGACATCCAGTCTTGTGCTTAATCCCGAACTGAGCATTAACTCCAATGGCTTGATATACAAATTCCATTAACACCACCCTGTTACTGCAGCATCTTGGAAGTAAATGTGGATGGCCTTCAAAACCAAATAACCTAAAGTATGTAAATTTGGGGTATTGGATGTACCAACTTCCCCATTCAGCAATAAAAGCCATAGCTTCCAAACTCAACCTATATCCTGCATCTCCAACTGATTGATGACCACATATAAAAATGCATCATTGACTCTTCTGAAATGAGTCTCAGCAACTTGAAGAGATAACTAATCATAATGCTCCCATAACTTCTTTTGCCCATCCAAGGCTCCTATTATACCTACTCTATTTAATCCTAGGAAAATCCCCAATCTTGCTGCAGCATAAACCACATAAGAAGTCATGAAGAAAGATTTAGTTTGTCTGACCCTTGTGAGCTGATCATGTATGGCATCAGAAACAATCATTAACTAATCAAACTGGTAATCAACCTGAAAGATTACTTGAATGAAATGAAACATGCATTCCTTCAAGTGGAAGGTATCCCTCTTCCCAAACACTCTGGACAACATTAATATTAAGTCAGATACCTCCTTCTTGAAATTTGCCCTCTTTGGCTGGTATACAAGCTTGCTTAAAGATTTCTTCTCTGTGTTTAACCATTTTTTGTTTAAGTGAGACTTATTGGAGTCTTTATGCTTGCTATATTTCTCCAATGCCTCTGCTTCAGTTAGCTGCACCAAGTTCTTGGGATCAGGAACATTAAATATACTTTGGAACATTTGCGGAGTAAGATCTATAATCACATTATTTTGTGAATCCATGCATAGTCTTGTAGCAAGATTGTAAGTACTGGCTACTGTCAATATCAACTCCAGACACTGAACTGATAAAGGAAACACAGTGATATGTGCAAGACCGGAGTCAACAATCCTTTGTGTTCTCCCTGTCAAGTTTTCTCGTTCTGCAAAGGTCTCTTCATGTAATTCTTCAAAGCTGTACTGGCCCAAATTGGTATCCATGATATCTGATCGGTCCGATTCCACCTTGCTCACTTTCACCACCAGATTCCTATGATCATACCTCAATGTATAAGGCAGTTGTTCTGGTTTCATCTTCTTTATTTTTGGTGCTGTCTTTGATGTTCCAGCCGGTTGATTGCTTCGAGCAGCTTCTCCTGACATTCCTGACATCTTTCAATTTTCCTGCAAGCAAACCTCTAATTAGATCTTTAGATATGATCATAAAACATGCTTTTAAAACATACCTGTTACACATACATCTGAGTCAGAACCAGACAGAAGCTCAAAACAATCTCTTTTACAACACTACCAGACTTGGAGCAAAAACTAATAAAGATACTTCACCTAATAACAAACGGGCTCGGGGTCGGAACCGGGATAGAGGTCGGAACCGGGATCGGAACAAAACAAAAGGATTTGTATTTCTTCCGATTTTCCAATTTTCATATCCGGCTTCAACTCTGCCTCCGTCTAGGTTATCATTACTTTTTCAAAGAAGACTTTTATTACATTCGGAGCCCGAAATGGGATAGAAATGGAATCGATAACTTTCACAAAGAAAAATTCTTAAGTTCATAATCTATTCTGATCCTGCCTCCACCTATGTTAATCATGACGTCATCAAATACTTTATTCATTTTCAACACAACTTCATGATTAAAACCTAGGCTGCTATAAAATGGAAAAGGAGCTTTAAAACTCTACACTCATATGACCGTGGGAAACAATTGCATTTTAGGGCCATTATTTAAATCTTATTTAACTGTGATCATCAAGCGATACGAAACCCTAATCTAACGAACCCGATAAAAAAAACTAGGGCACGGGTTTAAACCTTGCCATTCTACACATACGACGAAACCCTAATTAAACAATAAATCTAATCTACCCTAACTCACTGTAAAATCTCTAATCTACCTCACTGTAGATTTCTAATTTTTAACAAACGCCATTAAAAACCCTTAATCTAATCTAATCTAATCTAATCTACTGCAAACTAAAAACAAACACGACACAATCACGATTAAGACATGAAAGCGACTACACCTAAAAATAGAAAGAAACGACACGAACGTACAAGAAAACAAAGATTTAAAGCAAGAGAAACAAGACCAAACAAGAACCTGCTCATTCAATCATATCAATAATCATAAATTTGCCTTAAAACAAAATGATTGAACACACGAGCAAATATAAAGCAGAACACAACAATCACGACCATAAATCAACAAAGAACAACAAAGATAAGAAACCTACCTCAAACACAAACAAACCTGAGCTAACTTTCTAAATTGATTCGCACACAATATCCCTTCTCTATCTTGATCAATTTGCTCAAACAAACTCTACTACTGCTCTTTCGTGCTCTTAGATTTTTAACAATAACAATAATGATCGGCTTAACCCTTAATAAAGGTAAATATGTGAATTTCTACCTACATCGGCAACCACCATTAATGCATTAAAGTGCAGTAAAGGCAAAGTTGGAACTGTAAGAGAATGAACACTCATCTGCAGTGCAACTTCAGTCAAAAAGTCAACAAAAAAAAGTGGCGGGGGCGGAACTAAAATGGAAATGGAATCTCAAATTTATAAAATTTCCAAACCCCATCCCCATTCCGGTTCCGGGTCCGATAACTAAAAACAAACCAAAAGTAAATACAAAAAGTAAAGTAAAAGACCGACCTAATAAAACAAAACACAAAGACCGAGACTAAGCAAAAATAAAAATAGCGAAGGCGGGATCGAAATAAATTGTGATTTTGCAAATTTTGATAATAACCATCCTAATACCCACTCCGGCTCTACTTCCGCTAAAGACCAAAACAAAGACAAAGAAAAGATTGTCGGGATAGAACCAAAAGTAAGCCTCAAAAGAACTTTCAGAACCCGATTCAGTTCCGGTTCCGATTCCGACAGACTCAAAAAACAAAATAAAAGATAAAGAACACAAAAAGGGGGACCCATTTTGACCAAGGCAAAAGATGGGGTGGTTATGTAGGGCATAACAGGTCTCATCACTAGTGATAGTACATGATAGAGTGGGAGGGAATCATGTCTCTTTTGTCATGAGTCCTTGGGTGACATTTGGAAGGGATGTAGGATTAGGTAGAGTGATGGGAATGGATGGAGGATCAAGGATGGATGGAGGATTAGGGATTGGTGGATTAGGATTATATGTGGGGATGGGATTGGATGGAGGACTAGGAGGAGATGGAGGATTAGGATTAGGAATTGGTGGATTAGGGTTAGATGAGGGGATGGGAATGGATGGAGGACTAGGAGGAGATGGAGGATTAGGGTTAGGGATTGGAGGATTAGATGAGTGGATGGGTGGATGAGGATTAGATGTAGAACTGGGAAGAGATGGAGGATTATGATTAGATGAGTGGATGGGACTAGATAGAGGACTAGGTGGGTTTTGTTTAGATGGAGGGTTAAGATATAATGCAGTGAAAGGGGGAGTGATGTAAGAGGATAGAGATGTTGGATTAGATTGGGAAGATTGGGATGGTGAGTTATAGTAGGAAGATGTGGATGAAGGATTAGAATGGGGAGATGTGGAATTAATGTAAGGGTATTGGGATGGGGGATTGTGATAGAAAGGTGTGGGTGTTGGATTAGAACATGAAGATTGAGGTGGTGGAATACCATAGGAAGACATGTATGGTGAGTTGGAATAGAAGGATAGGGATGATGGATTAGGATAAGGGGATTGAGATGGTGGATTAAGATAAGAGGGGTATTGGGATGGGGGATTGTGATAGGAATGTGTGTGTTGGATTAGGATGCGAAGATTGGGATGGGGGATTGTGATAGGAATGTGTGATCGTTGGATTAGGATGGGAAGATTGGGATGGGTGATTAAAGTAGAGATATTGGGATTGTTGATGATGATGAGGATAAGAGGATGCGGATGTTGGATAGGATAGGGGACATGATGAATATGTAGATGGTGAGGATGTCGGATATCCCTTGTCAAGGGTATAATAAGGAATATTAGTAGATGCAGATGAAGGAATGGTGGGATAGTTCGAAGGAGTATTTGGATTTTGGGAGGCGGTTGGAGAGAGCTTGCTAGCAATGATAGCGTCAAGGGGATCTATATAACAATCTTCGTGATCAACAAGATTTTCATTATCATCATCAACATAGTTAGGATTCCCCTTGACTACTATTATTGGTCGTGCGAGAGGGGGATAAGGATTCATGATGGATAAAAAATGGATATGGATTGAGAAGATGGAGGGGCCTAGATGATGCAATGATAATTAGGGTGGATTCGAAGAAGATGTAGGTAGACTAAAGCTCAAGTTGGTATATTGGATTAAAGCTCAGATTCAGATGATGGGATGAGGGAAGGACACTTAAAATAGGTAGATAGATACTCAGAATGGGTGAATGGATACTTGAAGCAGGAGAAAGACAATCGGAATGGGAAAACCGATTGTCAGAATGGGTGAACAACTAGTCGGAAAGAGGGAATGATTGCTCAGAACAAGCAAATGGATACTCGAAATGGTCAGATGAATGGTTGGATTGGGTTAACAGGTACTCTGGAAAAGGGAACAACACTCGGAATGGGAAAATTGGTTGTCAAAATGGATGAACTACTAGTTGGAAAGAGGGAATGATTGCTCAAAACGAGCAAATGGATACTCAGAATGGTCAAACGAATGGTTGGCTTGGGTAAATGGGTCCCCTGAAAAAGGGAACAACACTTAGAATGAGAAAATAGGTTGCCAAAATGGGTGAACAATTTCCCAAAACGGATGAATAGCTTCTCAAATCAGGATCGTGTTAAAGCTCAGATTAGGATTAGATTAAAGCTCAAAGTAGGATGATGAGATAAATGCTCAGATTAGGATGATGAGATAAAGGCTCAAATTAGGATGATGACATAAAGGCTTAGATTGGGATCGGATCAGAGGATATGATAGGATTGATTCAAAACCAAGTTTAGGGTTTTAACTAGAGGACACAAGGTGTTGATAATCATATTTTTGCCAGATTTGGTAATTTTCAAAAATTATCAGATTTATCCATTTTAGGAAATGTCATAGGCGTACCCTTGAGAGTCCAATTTTTTCCAAAAAAATACCCAATACTAAGATAGGATGAATTTCCAACTAACATTCAAAATCTCAGACATGCATTTTGAGTTATATTGAGGGTCAAGATGAAATTTTAAGGCCCCAAAAATGTGTCGAAATAAGGTCCAATGGACTTATATTCAATTGGGAATCCACATGCTACCTCATAATGCAACCACCCATAAAATTTCAGCCAAAACCCACTTCCGAGTCAAAATTTATGGCCTTCGGAAGTTTCTACATAGAAATCAAAACCCTCAAAACGAAGTCTAGATGATTGGGATGGATGATTTGATGATAGATATGGACTCAAATTCGGTTGATGGGGTCAAAGCTCCTATTATAATATGATGGGATTGAATTCGTCGATCAAATTTGAAGGCTAGATCTGTTGTTTACCAACTTTTTGGTGTGGAGGGGAAAACTCGCCCTTCCAGAGTGAATTTTCCCTCATAGAGTGGCAAATTTTTCCTTCTGTGGGGCGGATTTTCCCTCATAAAGGGGCAGATTTGCCCTTCAGTGGGGCAGATTTTCCCTCACAGAAGGGTGGATTTGCCCCTTCTGGAGAGCAAGTCTGCCCCACTAGAGGGCAGGTCCACCCCACTGGAGGGCAGGTCTACCCCACTGTAGGGTAGGTTCGGGCTATTGGAACGAAGAGACGGATGATTGGAATGGGGTGCTTAGATGATCGGATTGGGGAAATAGATGAATGGAGTGGATGAATAAGCACTCAGAATTGGTAAACAATTGATTGGAATGGATAAATGACTCTTAGGTTGTAGATATGAAAGCTTGAAATGAGTAAACGATTGATAAAAATGGATGAACAAATGTTGGGATGAGGAGATGTATGCTTGGAATGGATGAACGATTACTTGTAATGAGTAAATGAAGGATTGAGGGCGATGAAAGGTTATTCAGAATGTATGGCATTTTACTCGCAACAAAGAAACGATGGCTTGAAATAGAATGTATGCAATTTTTCCTTTTGGTGAAAAATGGGGAGAAATATATGGCTGGATTAAGTGAACAGGTGATCAAAATGAGGGGATGATTGCCTTGACTAAGGGGATGATCACTCAATATGATGACAAGATGTTCAAAATAGGGGGACGATTGCTCGAAATGTGAAAAACAAGAAAACGGGTGCTTGGAATGGTTAAATGGAGGCTTGGAATGGTTAAATGGAGGCTTGGAATGGTTAAACAGATGCTTAGAAGGGTTAAATGGATGTTTGAAATGGTTATTCGATTGAACAGAGGCTTGAAATGGTCAAATGGGGCACAATTATCTGTTCAAGAGGGCGTATTCACCCCTCTGTAGTCAAAACAGTGAATCAGGAGGACAAATCCGCCCCTCTGCAGTCAAAACAATGAATCAGGAGGGCAAATCTGCCCCTCTACAGTGAAAACAATGAACCAGGAGGGAAAATCTGCCCCTCTGTGGAAAACAGGGACTTGGTTTGGGTGAAAACGACTATGGCAAGGAATTTGAAGTGACAATAATTGGGTTGACTTATCAAAATTTCACTGGTTTCTCACAAAAAGACACATTAAGCAAGCATGATCCTATGATTAATGTTAAGGGTATAGCCAAAAGGTCTCAATCTAGGATACACAAGATTTTTAGGGAGTCCTCGATATACTCTTGGTATGTGAGACCCAGACCATGAACACCAACCCGTCACAAGCATGAGTCGAGAATCCTAGTGAGATACTGAAGGGCTCATACCAACTCTTCACGTCTAGCTAGGTATCACCCTAGCTTTGACACTTCACCAGACATGACGTGATTGAATTGGGGTACAACTTTGGCTCTCCGCATGGTTGGGATCGTCCCTTGGGGTGATGAAATCCCCAAGTAGGTCCCTCTAAAAAAGAAGAAGGCACTAATCATTTTCAACTACTCCCCAGGTTCACACGAAGTGCAAAGGGAAGGTGAAAACAAACTAATTCCCCCTTTGGGTAACACAAAACAGGAACACCACACAGTAAATATTACTTCCCCCTAATTAAACTATCTGCCTAGATAAAAACAAGGAAAGACTTTAAAATCTAAATAAATGGATGGCCCTTCAAAGAGATGTTAGTTGTTTTATCCTTTGTCCTTTGTGAATAACAATAATATGTCACGTTGAATACCAGACCTATTTGGGTCTGATTGGCAAACCTTCCTCTCCAGTTCTGGGAGGAATCTTGCTTCAAAGCCATTAGCAATACCATTGGTTGTTTCTTGATGGTGGATTCTACAACTCGGGAGTTTGGGCACACCATGGTCACTCAGATGCTTGTTGATCTAGATATCTCTAAACCTCTCCATGGGGATGTTGTTTTGCTAGTGGAGGACAGACCTTGGAAGCAACTCTTATACTATGAGGGTCTCCCCTTTCGGTGTAGGAGATATTTTTTGGTGGGTCACTTGGCCTCTGCTTGCCCTCATGCTCATCGCAAGGGCATAGTGACTTGGTGGATTGATGCTCTCCTTGATCACCTCACGGTGGGTTCTTCTTCGGAGGTTTCTTCTGGGTTGGTTGACCCTCAAGTTGTTGCTCTCCCGGAACTCTCTTCTTTAGTTCCACCTTTGGACCATTTTGCTGACACTGTTGCACCAGACCCTTCTGCTGACATTGTTGGGCCTATCCCTACACCTATTTTTGATGCTCTGTCTGACCCTGTCTGCCCTTTGTTGGGTGCCTCTTCTATGCCGCTTGTTGATCTGTTCTCAGTTGCCTTGTTGTCGAATCTGATTGGTGGTCTTGTGGTGGTTGAGGTCGGGTTACTCCTCTCACCATTCTCCTCGTTTCCTATTTTCAAGCCTCCATAGTCGGTTGTTCTTTGAAAGAAGAAATATGTGTCCGCTTCTTGATCTCGGGCTCGTGGAGCCTTCTCTAAACCATCTATTTCTGGGGTCGCTTAATCTCTTTATTTTCCACAGTTGTTTCTAGTTGTTCCTATAGTTCAATCTTTGTTTTGGATTAAGTTTCTCTTTGGCCCCTTGGGCTCTTTATGAAGGGTACGACACCCTGAAAATGTTGCTTATCTTTTCAAAAACAATAATATGCTGCCAAGTATTATCAAGAAATCCAACTTCACCCATAAACAAACAAGGTTGGGGGGTTAGAACTCCAAAACAACAAAAAACTAAGCTAAAATGCCTATTTTTACCTTACAAAATGTTTTGTTAAGGGAAAATCCACCCCTCTGCAGTGAAAAATGTTGGAACAACAAGGAAGGTCTACCCCTCTGCAGTAAAAAGTGTCTGAAATAGAGAACTAGTAGGGCAGGTTTGCCCCTTTGTAGAAAAGCTGTTAGAAAAAGTTGAAACAATAGGGCAAGTCCGCCCCTCTGTAGTAAAATATCAGAAAAAGTTGAAACAACAGGGCAAGTCTTCCCCTCTACAGTAAAATGTCAAAAAAAAATTAAAACAATAGGGCAGGTCTGCTCCTTTGCAATAAAATGTCAGAAAAAGTTGAAACAGCAGGGCAGGTCCGCCTCTCCGCAGTAAAAATGTCGAAAAAATTTGAAACAATAGGGCAGGTCCACCCCTTCGCAGTAAAAATGTTAGAAAAAGTTGAAACAGCAGGGCAGGTCCACCCCTCTCCAGTAAAAATATAAAAAAAAGTTGAAATAGCAGGGCAGGTCTGCCCCTTTGCAGTAAAAATGTTAGAGAAAGTTGAAACAACAGGGCAGGTTTGCCCCTCTGCAGTAAAAATGTCAGAAAAAGTTGAAACAGCAGGGCAGGTTTGCCCCTCTGTAGTGAAATGTTAGAAAAAGTTGAAACAACAAGGAAAGTCCACCTCTCTATAGTAAAATGTCAGAAAAAGGTGAAACAATAGGGCAGGTCCACCCCTCAGTCGTAAAAATGTCAAAAAAAGTTGAAACAACAAGGCAGGTCCGCCCCTCTGCAGTAGACTGGAGGGCAAGTCCACCCCTGTAAGGGGAAAATCTGCCCCTCTATGACTTGGACCTACAAACAACTTTAACAACAACACACGTGAAATAAAGAGACCCATTTGTGGGTCCCACTGAGCATGCCAAAAATGTGATCCCTTAAATTTTCTCCTTATTATAATGATGCAAAACAAACTAATAATGCAATGAAAGGAAGAACACAAAGAGTACACCTCAAGATTAGCTTAAGGAATGATAAGCAAGGAAACAAGATGAAATAAGAC
This sequence comes from Sequoiadendron giganteum, assembly GCA_007115665.2. Classification (NCBI taxonomy): domain Eukaryota; kingdom Viridiplantae; phylum Streptophyta; class Pinopsida; order Cupressales; family Cupressaceae; genus Sequoiadendron; species Sequoiadendron giganteum. The sequence goes on from CM021100.1 coordinate 885,552,552, forward strand.
AATAAATGATTATACCTTTGTGCTGAAAATTTCTTGGTTGGCCCTTGATATTGTGTGCTTTGTATGCTCCTTGGATAGCAAATGAGATCAAATATGCAAGATGATATGCAAGATGAATGATGGTGTAGTAATAGTGAATTCAAATGCTACGGTGAAGGCAAGAAATGCTCAAATGAAAAATTGACAAGAGTTTGGTAACACAAGTATGATTCCCAAAATGAAAGAAAAAAGGGGGTATTTATAGAGAAATTTTAATTCTCTAGAGAATTCAACGGTTGAGATTAAACCAACAATGTCAAGATGGAGGGCGATGGTGAGTTGAGGAATCACAAGCCCTCACATCTTGACATGTGGAATGTGAGATGGTCTAGGATGAGATGATGTGTAAGTGAGGTGGAAGGAAGGTACATGATGTGGATGAAGGACAAGTACCATGGGAAAGGGATAATGTGACCTCTCAATGATCACATAGGGAAGAAGAGAATATTGGGTGAATAAAAGTGAATTAAAAATTCACATAATTGGAAGAATCTAGTGGATAAGACAAGGTTCCCAAAAAGGTGGAAAATTGTCACATGTGAGTGATGTGACAAGTCAAAGATTCTAAAAGACTTTGGCACATGTGATGTGACAAGTCAAAGGTTCTAGAACTTGCATGGGGAAAAAAAGATTCCTTAAGAGAATCAAAGTGAATTAAAATTTCACATGGGGAAGAGAGGAGCCTTGGATGAATAAAATATAATTAAAAATTCCTTAGGGGATGGGGATAGTTGACCAAGATACTAATTAGGCTTAACTGATAAATTATTAGAAGATAATTAGTGGTTAATAAGGATTAGAAGCCAACTTACAAAATTTGGAGGATGTGACACATCATAATCAAGTATTGGGAATGTGCACATCCCTAATGAAGAGATTAAAAGGTTGATTAAGATTAAGTGAAGGATGTGACATGTGAAGAATTAAATAAATGTCATATTTATTTAATTCATTTGATAAAAGGGGAATTAAAGGGGTAAGGTATTTAATTATTTAACTAGATACCTTAGGGATTAGAGGAACTTTAGAGGTATTAATTAAATAATAGTGTTATTACTTAATTAATGCGGATAAGGGGATATTTAGACAAAAAATGGGTAAATTTGGACAAATAAAGTGTCCAAATTTAGGTGTCTATAGTTATATCGTAGGAGTGTTAGGTTAGCGTAAAATTTTTGGTAGAGTAATTTTTTTTTTTAGGGTAGATTACTTTGGTGGTTTTTTTTAGGTTAGGTATGGTAAAATTGGAAAGTCTATCCCAATTAAGAGCACATTATGATTGAATCATGTAAACCATTTTGTCACAAAGCAAAAAAGTTAAACACTATTTGAAACAAGTGAATACGAAACAAAAGGAAAATCCATTCTAACAAAAAAGAAAAAAAATCATTATATTATATAGTAATAATCTCACATCTGCATGGAAATACAAAATTCATTAAAATTCAACAATTAATGGTCTTTGGGTTTTTGGAAAGCATAGTTTGGCTTTGTGCAAATGGAAACCTGGTTTTGACCCTACTACTAATCTAAATAAGTCGGCTCCTATTTGGGTTAGGTTGTCGGGGTTGCCTTTGGAGTTTTGGGACGATGCCATCTTCAAAGCTATTGGAGACTCACTGGGCCAATTTGTTACCACGGATACTATCACAAAATCAAAATCAAGGTTAGTCTTTGCGAGATTCTGTGTCAATATTTGTGTTGATAAAATTCTTCCAAATTCTATCAAGTTGTGTTCTAAGTTGGGCAGCTAGTCTCAACCTATGTGTTACGAAAACACTGTGGTATACTGTCAAAAGTGTGCTAAAGCAGGGCATCTTATTTATGACTGCAAATCCACTGTCAATCAGGAGATTAAGGACATTGGGTTAATTCCTACTACTCTGTATGAGAACATTTTGAGACCGTCGTGTGACGCTAGGTTAGTTCCCCCAGGTGTTGACCATTCACCGGTGATTCCTCCTCACCCTCCCTCTCCAGTTGGTCCTCCTCCTGAATTTGCTGATCTTGGTGACGCTTTGGAGTTGGCTGCTAAACCCCTATCCCTGTCTCGGGACTCGGGCTCTTCGGCTGTCGATCTCGTGTTGGTGGGGGTCCCTAGTGGGTTTTTTGTTCCTGGCGCTTCGGCTTGTGACCCTCTAGTTTTGGATGTTGTTTCGGGGACCCGTGGGGCTTTGATTGAAGATGGTGAGATATGGGAGGAAGAGAGCTTCGGTATGATTGAAGATTCTACTGAAAGTTTGGGGAGTTTGAAGCTTGAGAAAGCTGAGGAGGAAGGGATATGGACTACGCCCAAGAAGAAAGGAAGAAAGAAGAAGGCAGATGTAGGAGGTGAATCTAAGCCTAGGCGAGCTTCTTAGAGATCCACTACAACGAGAGAGACAACAAATGAGATTGCTCTGGGAAAACAAAGGACATTGGATGTGTCCTCAAAAAAAGATTAGAAATGAGGGTTATGTCTTGGAACGTTCGTGGACTTAATAGTTCACACAAGTGGCATGCCTTGAAGAACTATATTGTAGAACATAAGATTGATGTCTGCCTTCTTCAAGAAACCAAAATGTTGATGGTGAATTTTGACAAAATAGCTAACTTTTTTTGGCCTAATGCTTCATATGTCTATAGTGATGTCGAGGGAGCTTCAAGGGGTTTGGTTGTGCTTTGGAACCCTTCTTGTCTACAGGGTTCTGAATTATTTCATTGTAAAAATAGTGTTGGGGTCTCGTTCTCTTATTTTGGAGATGTGTGGTCCATAATTAATATTTATGCTCCTAATCAGAGGAACTTGAGGAGTACTTTGTGGGATAACATGGTGACTAGGATCAATTTGAACAAAGGCGGTCGTTGGCTTGTTGCTGGAGATTTTAACTCTCCCTTGTTTTCGTTGGAGAAAAGTGGTGGCCTTCTGGATTACACTAACAACATGTCAGATCTGGCTAATTTTTTGAATTCTTCGGGTTTAGTTGATATTGAGCTTTTGGGCCAGAATTTCACTTGGTCTAACAGACGGGCTGGCGGTGACCTGATTTGAGTCTGGCTTGACCACTTCCTCTGCTCTCTTCATTGGACTAATGTCTTAGATGCCAACCTTATAACCTTGCCCAAGACGGTCTCTGACCATAATCCTCTTCTACTGACCACTAATATCCGTCCTGTTGTGGGCCCCTATCCTTTCCGCTTTGAAATAATGTGGAATGCTCATCCTGATTTCAAAAAGAAAATTGTTGAATGGTGGAATATCCCTGTCCAAGGATCTCCTATGTTTAGGATTTGCTTTAAAATTAAACATATTAAACTGATGGTAAAAGGATGGAACAAAAATGTGTTTGGGGATGTGTTTCAAAAGAAAAAATTGCTTGAAAAAAAGTTGAGGACCTTACAGAAAAACCTGGATGAGGGTGATGACAGTCAGTGGACTCACATCCAAAAATGGGAAGCTAGAATGGAATGGGAACGTGTCCTAAAAAATGAGGAGGTTTTCTGGAAACAAAAATCAAGGGTCTAATGGCTGAAGGAAGGAGATAGGAATACCTCCTTTTTTCATGTTTTTGCCATCAAGCATAGGAAAAGAAACCAAATTTCTAAATTGACTAATGCCAATGGGGAAGTGTTTTCTAATCAAGCTCAAATTGGGATCTATGCAGTGAACTACTTCAAGGAGGATTTTTCAGCTCCGGTTGAAGTGCCCAACCTGGCTTTGGACTGTGCGATTCTTCAACATCTCCTTGCCTCCATCTCTTCGAAAGATAACTTGGGAATCCTCAGGCCTATTTCCATGGAAGAAGTTTGTCTGGCTACCTTTAGCATGGGGGCTTTCAAAGCCCCAGGGGCTGATGGTTTTCCTCCTACTTTTTTTCAGATGTTTTGGGATACTGTGGGTAGGGACCTTGTTCTTGCAGCTAGGGACTTCTTCAAATTTGGTAGGATCTTTAAACAATTAAACCACACTTTCATTGCTCTTATCCCCAAGATCAGTGAACCTCTTTCTATGACTGACTTCTGACCTATTAGTCTTTGTAACACCTTTTATAAGATCCTTTCCAAGATCCCGGTTAACCATATCAAACCTCTCCTGGATAAAATCATTAGTCACACTCAAAAGGGGTTTGTCCCTGGGTGACATATTCTTGATGCCACTTTGACAACCCATGAACTACTCCACTCTATGGATAAATGTAACAATGTGGCGATGGCTCTCAAGCTTGACATTTCCAAAGCTTATGATAAAGTGTTGTGGGACTTTATCCCAAAGGTCTTGGCCAAGTTTGGCTTTAACAGTTTGGTCATCAAACTCATTATGGAATGTGTTAGTACTGTTAAGTTCTCGGTTATGATTAATGGATCCCCCTATGGGTTCTTCTCTACTAGTAGAGGTCTCAGACAAGGAGACCCTTTGTCTCCCTATATTTTCATTATGATTTTTGAGGTACTCAGTAGGAATTTTACAGGTGTGTTGTCTGAGGGCTCCATTTTGGGTGTTAGAGCGGCCTCCTCTCTAAATCTGATTGCTGTGCAGCAATTTGTGGATGACACCTTTCTATTTGGGAAGGCCTCTGTGGTGGAAGCCAGGAAATGGAAAGCGTATTTTAACAACTATGCCTCGTGCTCTGGTCAATGCATCAATTACAATAAAAACAAGATTTATTTTTTCAATTGCATGCCTAATTTGAAAAATAGGGTGACTGTGATTTTGGGATGTGTTGGTGATTCTCTCTTGTCGGTGTACCTTGGGCTCCCCCTCATGGTTAAGGAGGTACCCACAGAGTTTTGGAATTCTATTATGGAAAGGATTCAAAGGAAGTTGGCTGGGTGGAAGGGCTCTTTGCTAAGCCATGCTGGAAAACTCCAATTGCTCACTGTGGCTATCCAAGGTATCCCCACTTATTTTCTATCCATTTTCATAATGCCTAAGTATATTGCTGATAAATTTGAAAGAATTCAAAGGAATTTTCTATTGTCTAGTACTGAGGAAAAAAAGAAACTCGCTTTGGTGAAATGGGATAGGGTCTGCCAGGCTAAAAATTGTGGTGGGCTTGGAATAAGGAAGATGGTCAACTCTAACAGGGCTCTGATGGCCAAGGTTGGTTGGGACCAGTTAAGGAACACTAAGGATAGGTGTAAAATCTTGAATGCCAAATACCTCCAGAATAGGACCTTGATTGATTGTCTTTCGAAACCTCACCCCCAGGGCTCTATTGTTTGGAGGAGCATGTGTTGCATACAAGGCCTGCTAAAGAAAGTAATTAAATGGAAAATGGGAAATGGGATTAAAATCAAGTTCTGGGAAGATAATTGGCCTATTGACTCTACTCTATCTTCCTCTAGCTTTGGGGTGGTGATGGGAGTGGCTCTGAGATTCTTTGGCATACATATCTGTGACTATGTTTTTGGACCCCTAGGAGCTAGGATTTGGAAGGATCTTACCCTTTGTTGCCCCTATTCTCTTGACCTTTGTTGCCTTGCTCGATCCCTTTAGGTAATTCTCTCCAGCATCAGGTTTCCTTCCTATGACAGGGAGAATGAGTTTTTTTGGACTTTTGATAAACAAAGGGATCTCTCTGTGCGGTCTGCTTATATTCTGCTGACCAATGAAACTTCTATTGTGGAACCCTGGAAGAAGGTTTGGAATTGGCATATGATCCCTAGAAATTAATTTTTTCTGGTGGATGGCCTATCATAATAGGATTCTAACCCAGGCAATTTGAGGACTCGGGGTTTTTGTTTTCCCATAGATGTTTCCTTTGCAAGAAAGGGGAGGAATCTATCAATCACCTGTTATTACACTGCCCGTTTGTTGTTGAAGTTTGGGGGCTGGATTTTGAGAAACTTGACATCTCTTGGGTGATGAGTAAGGACCTTTTTTCGCTTATTTTGGGTTCCTATGGCCTATTTTTCCACCCTCTGTCTGGCAAAATTTGGAAGCAGGTCCCCCTTGTTTTAGGTTGGTGTTTATGGAAGGAGAGGAATAACAAGGTTTTTCAGAATATTGAGAGGATCCCCAAGGAGGTTTTTGGCATTGGAGTTAGGCTCATTGAGGAGAATATCTCCCTCTTTAATGGTAAACTCCTGGAGAGGGGGCCAATGGTTTATGAGATAAAAATGGCTAAAGAATGGCACCAAGACTTAAAGGCTAACTCCTTTGAAAATTCGAAACTTTTAGCTAGAAAAAATAATAAATGGGAGCCTTCGGATAGAGGATGGTTTAAATTTATTTTTGATGGGGCTGCTAAGGGCAACCCAGGTAGAGCAAGCATTGGTGGAGTTATTAGAGATTCTATGGGAGCTCTGGTGGCGGGATTTGTTGGAGGTATTGGGTTTCAGTCAACTTTAGTGGTAGAGGCTCGTGCGCTACTGATGGGCATCAAAATTGATGTTTCTCTAGGGATTGCTTATCTCCACATTGACGGAGATTCTAGGTCAGTTACGAACATTGTGAATAAAGATAGTTTTATGGGTTGGAATACTAAGAACATTTTGTTGGATGTCAGCTTCCTTCTATCCAAATTTAGTGATAAAAAGGTGACCCATATCTTCAGAGAAGGCAACCAGGTGGCAGATGCCTTGGCCAATCTTGGCTCGGGCTGGGACTCGGCTAAATGTTGGAGGAAAATGGAAAGGCTTCTGCCAAATATTCAAGCGTTAATCACACAGGAACAGGGCTACCATGGTTTGCAATGAGTTTTAATCTTTGGATGACGGGAGCTGACTGGGGGGGCCATTGGATTTTTTTGGGAATCTGGTGGATGAGCACTATCTTTGAAATGAAGTACAGTTGGAGGTTTCCTGGGGATGATCTATGTGTGTGGAACACGAAAAGGAGGATCCACATGTCTTTCCTTTGGAAATGGTGGATGGGGTTGGTGTCTAAAGTTATGGTAAGGTGGCGGGGATGGAAATTAAATGATGGGTTCAAATTTAAGTGTGGCGGCTTGATGATGGTTAGGTGGAAGGACGTGAATTCATATTTGTGAAGGCGTACTGTGCAATCTATTCCTTTGGGGATTGTTGGATTTCTTGTTTTATCTCCTCCGTGCCTCTGGGGGAGTGAATGTATTCATAATGACGTGACTATTTATGTTGGGAGATGGCTTTCTAGGGGCTTCGGGCTGGTTAGTTTAGCGCGGGATTTTTTTGGCTTGTTTTGGATGCTTACCAATTTTAGTTATCCGACCTTCCCGCTTGGGTTTTTGTGCATCCCCTACTTCTCCGTCAATTCTCGCCTTCTTGGCTATAATCTTAAATTCTTTATTTTATTTTTCAAATCACCTTGTGGTGATTTCCCCCTTCGCGCGTGTGTCCTGTACACGGGTTTAATTATCCTTCATTTTATTTCTTTCCTTAACTATCACTTTGTAATTATCATTCCCGACTGCTGCAATTGACATTTATTGCATTTTGAGTTCTCTGTGCAAGTTGGAAGTATGGGTGGTGAGCGGTCAGGACTGAACCTGACAACTATGAGGAGTTTCAGAATAACCCTTTAGTCTGGCACATTTGCATGCAGGGTGGCATTACTCCGCTTATGGAGTGCTTGGTTGGCCATGATCCTATCCTTTTGGGTCAGTTTGCCAATTTGTGGAAGGACATACAGGTCTCCATTGGTGGTATATCATTTGAGATTAGTGAAGAAGTTATTGCATAGGCTATGGGTTTGTTGTGTTCTGGGAAAAAGTATCCAAAACACACCAAAAAACCTAACCATGAAAGCTTAAAGACCTTCTTCAGAGGTGAGGAGACTCCGATGCGGAATCCAGTGGGGTTTGAGAGGGATGCGCTCCCGAAGCCCTAGGACCACGTGTGTATGGCACTAATGAAGTATGTAACTCTGGAAGGTAGATTTAAAACCTATTTCTTTTACCATTTTCCTCTGTTAAATCACCTTAGACATAAGATGCTTCTCAGTTTCCCATTTTTTCTTTTAATGGACCTTGAAAGCTTTGTCGACAAGTGCAAAGAGTCGGCTAGTCGCAACCCCTATGATCCCCCATCGCTCCCACTCCATTAGGGGCTTATCCTGAGACTGTATCACTTTCATCTTGCCCTTTGTCCGCCCAAAGCCATCACGGCGGTCCGCATTGAGAACATTGAACCCCTTTCAACTGTGCACATTTCCCTGACTAGGTCTAAGATCCCTCCTCAGAAACCTAATTCGGGCAATGTGGGGATTCCTAAAGCCAAAATTACCACCAAAAAACTTAAGGGTCGGTTGGGCAAGGCCCATGCCAGTGTGGCAAAAGGACTCTATGAGCTTAAAGCCACTCAAGCTGACTTGGCCTACAAGGCTACCTTGACAAAAAATAGTAAGGAGAAATGCATTCCGGCCCCGACGACCAAGGACTGTAAGGGCAAGAATGTTGTTAGGAAAGATTCCAGAGGGGATACGGTTGTGGGGAGCACGAAATTGACTAGAGGGGGGAAATTCTAGGAGGAGATTCAGGAGGCTGGCTAAGAACAACAAGAAGAGGCTAATTATTGAAGACTTTGAGGAGGAGCAGTCTGACAACAAAGGTTACAAGGAAGAATAATCTGAACAGGAGGAGGATGACATTGTGGAGGGGCCCCAGTTTACTCTGATGAACAACAAGCTTTCGATTGATGGCTCTGCCTCTCACTCTCCCCATCCCCTGGTGGATGAGCCTGGTGAGGTTCAGGGGACTATGGATGTTGGGGTGGATTTGTGTGATGTAGTTAAAATAATGGATACTCTTGATAAAATATTTCGGGGGTTAACCTGCTTCACCATGAAGTTGGGTCACTTTGTAACAAGCACCCTATCTAATGCTATAAAGGAGGAGTTGGAGGGTAACAACAACCAGGACAACAAAGAATGGGTGGGTGATGAGGCAGTGGACCTCCTGATCAAAAACTAGGACAATGCTAGTTAGATGATCCTTGTGCCTGTCTGTCGGTTGATGCTCTGTGGTTGTTGTGTTGTCCTTGGGTTGTTTCTGTGTTTTGTTTAGTTTTCTTTTGGTTTTCTATTTTGTCTAGTTTCTTTTTTGCCCTAGTGGCTCATTGTGAAGGGTACAATGCCCTGTAAATGTTGCTTAACTTTTCAAAAACAATAAATGGTAAAGGGGAGCTAGTTGCTCATGAGGCACTTGCTAAAATAGGAGACATGGCTTTTGATTAGTCAATTTAGCTCACCTCGTCTCAGAGAAGTACGTAGATCCCAAGTAGGCATTTTCCTTATGCTCATCAAGATCTGGGGTGTGTAGAGCAATAAGGAAATCCAATAGAGGAACCAAAAACCCTTGGTTTATAAATCAAGGGATATCTTAAAAGACTAGAATTCCCACCACAAGCTAGGCAACTGCCAGAGTGGAGTCCAAATTCCCCAAATAGTCCAACTACGCTATCATCATAGCAACAGTATGAACTTTGACTATAGAGAGTCTGAGATCTAAAAGTGAAGTGATGACACATGAAGCTAAGTTGGAATTCACCTTATAATAAGATCATGAATTCATAAAAGCTTCACCTAAAACTAAGCGTAAGGCTGCCTTGGTGGATGGTGTCTTGAGAAAAAACACCTTTCCAAGTCATTGGCTAGTAATTTGTCCCAAGAAGTCGATTTGTCGATGAAATTTGGTAAAGAAAATGGGGGTATCCATTGTGTTAGACGAGAATGAATGCAGAAAAGTGAGTTGAAACTTGGAGATAGAAGTGCAAAATTTGGAGGAAAGTGTTATATTTATAGAAATTTGTGACAAATCTGCAATGTATGGTTGCCTTGAGGTGAAAATCTTAGGTAAACAAGTTGAGGTGGTAAAGGTACAGTTGTTTTAGAATTAAAAGGTTAAATCAAATAAATTCTCACGAAGTGATAAATAGTTGTTCAAGGGTGGCATGTACGAAGATCGAGAACTAGGTGGATTCAAAACTAGAGAATTAAATTGTAGTCTTTTCAGTTCATCTGATCGATCCATATTTGTCATGAGATTTTCTAGATGGGAAATTGAAAAGAAGAGATGGATTGGTGAGTTGTCATGCACGAGGACAGTGAGAGATTTGAGGTGGATTAATGCATGTGTAATCATACGTGTGAATTAAATGAAGTTATGTTGTTGAGCTAAGACTTTACTATGACATAACTAGTGCATTAATTTGAGGGTAGAGCTACCAAATTCAAAGTTTGTCAACAAATTTTTAATTTAGAGGGTTGTCAAGAAATAACAAATTGGATAGGTAGTCAACTAATATTTCTAAATTTAGAAGTAATTAGGAAATTCGATAGCTTTCAACTAAATTTTAACTTATGCCTATTTTTTTATGAAATGATGAATTACAATTATTTGACTTTGGTATAAGGGTGGTAAAATTTTGTTGTGGAGTCTCACATACAAAAAAATTGTTAAGAAAATATTTGGGGATTGATGAAAAGAGAGAAGGACATTTATATTGAGTGAAAAATCAAAAGGTAACCTTTTCTATTACTACAATTCCCAACCTAATAGTAGGCTTCATTTCTCGCAAGTTGAAGCAAAAGAGCTTACAAAGAAATATCAAATAAATATCAAAAGAGAAAATTCAACTCTTTAGGCCATCCAAATATCCCTACCAGAGCTATAGACACCTAGTTGGTAGTAGAGCTATGTTTGGGGAAATTGAAAAGATAACCTTGCCAAGGCTATGGATGCTTGACTGGCAGCAAGGTAATATCCAAATCGACTAAGAAGGATTTCCAAATTATGTAGCTCAATGCAAATGGACTAATCTCTTTAATTGAATCACTCAGATGGCAATTAATCAATGCACACACTAGTACTCTTCAATAATATTTTATGGTCCTTATGTTGGGATTCAAGTAAGGATAAGGAGTTATTTTGGAAAATATGTCTAAGTTTTGATTTACTTTGGGTGGTTGATTCTCAAGTTTCTTTTAAATTTGGTTTTGTTGGTTGCAAGTTGTGTGGCCTCGTATCACAATGGTTGTTGAAGAAAAAACTTTGTAGACATTAAAAAAATTGTCATCAACTTCTTTGTTTAAAAAAAACAAATCTAACGACCAATGCAACACTAGCAAATCATAGAATATTTAATAAATTGACTCATTCATGTAAAATTTAATTAAAAAACATGAAATTATTTAGAGATTTTAGAAAAATCTAAGAGTTAATTTAAATGATAAGCTATTTTTTATATATTTTAAGATATGCACATCCAACGGTTCTCTTTCACAATCTTTGTCTTGGAACTATTATCAAAATATTTCAACAATGTTGATCGCAAATCTCTTACTTTCAACTCTCTTACAAAGTAATCATAGTTTTTGCATGAAAATGAAACTTGTATCTCAAAAGAGTCATCACATGTTTGGCATAGCCTTGGGGACCCTATTTTTTAAGACACAAGGTAAAGGGACCTCTACTGGTGCTTAGCTCTCAATGTAGATGGGCCCCACATCATAGATTTAAGCCTCCTATAATTTTGAGTATATTGACAGTTCTTGTTGGAGTAATCAGGATAATCACTTGATAATTAATTAATCATTAATTAATTATTAAGTCCCTTATATTAATTTAGTTCACTTAAGCTAAACTTAGGAGTGATTTATATTATTAGTTTGAATTAAATATAGGACAAGTTGTCTCGTTGCATGAGATTAGAACACTTGACACTATCTAGTCAAATCCTCATCTAAGGTTTTCTTTTGCATGCTTTTATAAAGCTTGCACATTCATTGTAATAATCCAATTCTGAACCATTCAAGTTAATACATTGCACATATCAATGCTCTTCTAAATTCAATCTTGTCTCTCTTGGTTGCATGGAAAATCAGTTGCTTTGATCTTTCCTTTGTGATAGGATAATTGCTTTTAGGTGATTTTTGGGTGTTGTGGAGTTCAATGATCAACTTCAACATGGTATCAAAACTTCAAATCTGTAGCCTCTTGTCCATATTTTGAGAGATCCTATCTTGAGAAAAATCTTCTGGTTTTTAATCTATTTTTCAAAAAAAAAAAAACTCATCATCAATTTTATTTTTTGATTTTTTTTGCAAAAAAAACACAAAAATGCAAAAAAAGTTTTTAAAATAAATTTCCACCAACTACTCACTAGGCAAGGTTTCTTTTGCCTTTTTTTTTACCTATTTCAGTAAATCGGTCATAACTTGGGCATACAGTGTTGAAATCGGGCAAACAAGATATCCTCGAAAAATTGGTTTCAAGCTCTTTTCGGTGGTGCAGGTCTCATTATCATATTTTTTTGCTAGTTCCTATTATTCTTAGTCAAATTCATATATTCATTTTACGCTTCCAAGCTCATAAAATTTTTCTTGTATTTCCAATTCTTGTGATTCAAGCGGCGTTGGAAAGGCATTTCAGAGCTCTTAAAACATATTGATACACTTTTTTCAAAATCTAACCTAGGTATATTTTATTCAATATTTTTTATTTTCACATCTACTTAATTACTTACATATCTTGGCACTTAAAAAGAATCTATTTATGTGAGATGACATAATTTGATTCACTTTATCAATACTAAGGTTATTAGTCTCCATTTTTTTCATTTGAGTGCGTCTCATGGGTTTTTATGTTCATCCTTTTGTTATCAACTTGGATAAGGATAATTATGAGTCCTAGTGAAATGGCATTCTGCCACATCTCAAGTGACTTGATATTTTTCCTTATCTATATGGATTCATACCTACACCAGACACACTGAATTTTATTAGCATGGGGCACAATCAGATATCATTTTGTAGGGGTTATATGTTCTAGTGTTGATCTTAACACTATGTGTGTTGTATCAAATATTAATTATCCCCACACACTTTAGACACAACTATGGGAGATCTATGTAGACCCTCATATCTCTCCATATCTAGAAGATCATATTGCATATTGTCTCATCCCTCTTGTAGATGCAGATTCCATACCCTTTGATGACGATATTGTAGAGGAGCTTGATTATATCATAGGTCTTCCATGTTTTGATGGTTCATATACTTATCTTCATGTTCCCACCCTACATATTGAGACTTTATCATCATCTTGTGTTGTTCCTAACCAACTTGGCATCGCCACATCTTTGGCCCCTATTGGTTCAGTGCAGCAAGACATTTTATACATATCATCATTATTTGTAGTCCTATATTGCAAATATGGAGGATTACTTTGAGAACATTCATCTCCTCTTTGTTGACAATCACATCAACGTTGTTGGCACACCATATGCATCATCTTTGTAGCTTGTTCTACATCACTCTTCACAATATCTTGGATTGAAATCATTGCCTTATGACATGTGGACATGTGAGCACTTTTTAGAGGTATTTGGATTCCTAAGTCAACCATTCTTTTGGATTGGATTCTCCAATCACCAGTGGATCTATTTCTTCATAAGGGGAGAAATTTTCTTTGCAAGTAGTGGATCATATTTTGTCTTTAGGCATTCATCATTGGCACATGAGCTACTTATTTATGGAGGGATTCATATCCTATTTTTCTCTCTCCTATCAGGGAGACATCTATAGTACTTTTGTAGATGGGCCCTAGATCATATATTTAAGCCTCCTATAATTTCGGGTATATTGACGATTCATGTTGGAGTGATCAGGATAATCACTTGATACTTAATTAATCATTAATTAATTATTAAGTCCCTTATTACTTTAGTTCACTTAAGCTAAACTTAGGGGTGTTTTTTATTATTAGTTTGAATTAAATATAGGACAAGTTGTCTCATTGCATGAGATTAGAACACTTGTCACTATCTAGTCAAATCCTCATCCAAGGTTTGCTTTTGCATGCTTTTATAAAGCTTGCACATTCATTATAATAATTCAATTCAAAACCATTCAAGTTAATACATTGCGCATTTTAGTGCTCTTCGGGATTCAATCTTTTCTCTCTTGGTTGCATAACAAATCAGTTGCTTTGATCTTTCTTTTGTGATAGGATAATTGATTTCAAGTGATTTATGGGTGTTGTGGAGTTCAATCATCAACTTCAACAGTTCCCTACAAATCTTGTGTATCCTAGATTAAGACCTTTGGCTTGTGCTTCATTGTAATGCACTAGCAATAAATTATCCTTATGAAGTTATTCACCATACACTCTCATAAAAAGAATGAAGTTACTCACATTATGAACAATATTTGTTGACCAAAAGAAATTAGTCTTCCCAACATATGGATTAAAAATCATGTTTTAACAAGGCATATCAATGGGCTTATAACCAAGTACACACCCTTTATTGATTAATTTTATAATTGTTAATATGTCTTCTTTGATATGTATTATGGATTTCAAGTGCATATTTGTAGCCTTATACCAAGAATCCAAAAATGCAATCCTTGTCCTTATTTGTGTAGATTAATATCATCTCCCTCATAAGGTTTAGGTGTCCCAACATATCCAAGTAAAGTTTCACATCTAACAACCATCTACATCCATCAACCCCATCCCAAGGCAATTAGGAATAATAGTCATTTACATCCTAAGGCCATACACCCCATCCTACATACTTAATCAAATACCAACATACATATTTGATACTCTCCTTTCTTGGGTCATCTATAAACCTATCTCATTTACATCATAAATCATAAATCAAGGTTTATCCAAAAAACCATCATCCCAAACCACATACCATGGCTCACATCCATCTCCTTTTACATTTCATTCATACACCCAAACACCATTTCCAAATCCAACATTGATTCACATTTGTCCTATCAACATCTTAGGTCTAACACCATCCTTTGCATCCATATAAAATATTATCTTGTCTAAAGTTGCAAGTTTACACCATCATTTAAATCCATTTCATAACATAAAATGGTCCAGCTCCTAGTTTTGCACAATCACTTACGTCCACATCATAACATCATTTTTCCAAACTCTTTGGTTTAGACCATCATTTACATCCATATCAAACATTATCTTTTCTAACTCCAAAATTTACACAATCACCTACGTCCAATTGTTTAATTTACACCATCATTTACATTCATATATTACATTAGTTTAGCTAACTCCTAGACTCGAACTATCATTTACATCCATAGAATAAAATCATCTTATCCAACTCTTTGGATTAGACAAAAAATATTTACATCCATATCCTACATTATCTTTCCCAACACATAGGCTCACACTATCATTTAAATCCATACCATAACATCATATCTCAGCCAACTCTTTGGTTAAGACTATAATTTACATCCATATCATACATTATATTATTAAACTCATATGATTACACCATCATTTACATCCATATCATAACATCATTGTTATCCAAAACTTTGGTTTAAACAACTATTTTTGTCCATATCATATGCATTCATAACAAAGCATCATCTTGTCCAGCTCTTAATATCAACGCCCAAAAGACATCATCATCATAACATCATTTTATCCAAATCTTAGGATTGACACCCTCATACACATCCATATCATAACATCATCTTGTCCATCTTAGGTTTACACCATCACTTATATCCATATAATAACATCATTTTGTCCAAATCTTAGGATCAACTCCCTCATTTACACCTCTATCATAACATCTTATCTAGATCCTAGGCTCTAAACCATCATTTACATCCATACTATAACAACATCTTGTATTTCCAATATAATATCACATTTTTCATATCCACATCTTAGTTCCAATGCCATCACTTACATAATAAAATTTAGGGAAAATGGGGAATGAATTCAAACAATGTGGAATGATAAAATGACCTAGGATTCAAACACACATTTCCCCAATTTCATTAGAAAGAGAGAATATCACAAAGGGATGGGATTGAATTTCAACCTTGAGGGGAATCAACCCTATTTTGGGACCTTGGATCTCTACTTTCATATGACATAAATGACTAATTTTTAATGTTTTGGAATTATTTAAAGTGTGTTAACTAAATGAATTATGTGATCTAACACTTGAAATGCAAAGCTCTATGATAACATAAAAAAAATAAAAAATTTGTAGGTAGATCTAAGAAGGGAAAAATGTTGTGCACTTATCATAAAAATTGGGTTTCAGGGCTTGTAGCAGGACTGGTTCACCCCTAGGTGAATGGGTCCTTGACTAGGGCTCTAAAATCAATTTTTGTAGTTTTCTAATCCCAAATCTAAGCTTTTGATTTCTCTAAGTTTGAATGTCAGAAAGATGAAAATAAAATACATGAGTTTTTGTAGCTTGACAACAATGATGACAACTTATGCAACTTTGCAAAATTGCTCATTTGATTAACTTTCAATTCTTCTTCACCTGTAAATCTGCACATACAAAGAGAGAAAGACAAATGTTTGTTTTGGGTGAATGGGGATTTTCTTTATGTCATGACCATAATTTCACACCTTGGACACAACACAACCATTTTTAAAAAACTATAGGGTGATCCCACAATACTGGTTTACAATTTTTGGCCAAACTGGACATTGAACTTAATTTTTTTAACTAAATCTTCACTTTCAGGCACCTATAGCAGCTAAACCATGAGGAATTTGAAGATGATGCAAACTAGTGATTTGTGAAATTTTATCTATAGATTCTAAATATATTTTTTTTCAAAAAATTTAGAATCAGATAGCACTTCTTTTTCCATCTCCTTCAAAAACTGGTTTTTAAAAGTAAACACCATTTTTAAAGAGTGACATCACTGGCTAACACAACTTTTTTTCTAAAAAAAAGGAAATTCTATTTTTTTCAAATTTAGATTCATAACTACAATATCTAGTGCATGGATTTGGTTTCATAGAATTTCATTGAATGTTTTCTTCTTAATTAAGTTTCAAAGTCAAACCTTTTACAATTTAGACATGATTCACTGGCTAAAGCATAACTTTTTTTGTATACATCGAAATTCAATTTTTTTTTGTTGGATCAAGGACATCAATATCTAGTGCACTAATATTTTTCATTTTTTTTATAATCTACTATTTTTCCACATGTGCAAAACATAGAGCTTGATTTTCAGTGAAAAACTTATGTTTAATCAAACTAAAAAATAAAATACATAATAAAACCAAAACATATTAAAATTATATTCGAGGAATAGCTCGTTCCGAGGACTACCATCATCTAGTTGAGTCTGTGAAGTCTCCTCCATTTTCATCCTCAACCCGAACTTCGAAGGGAATTTTTTTATAGAATTTTGGCACAAGAGAGGGAGAAGGGAGAAAAAGGGGGGGTTTCACTCGAACCCCCTTCGAGCGAATCCCCCTTGGCCTTTCGAACGAATGGGGGTTCACTCGAAGGGGGGTTCGAGCAAACCCCCTTTTTTTCAAAATTTCTCTTTATTTTTTTCAGAAAACATGAAAAATGAGGGAACCATCATTTAATAGGGTTCGCTTGAAGGGGTCTTCGAGCAAACCCTCTTTGGGTTTGTTCAAACCCTAAGTTCGTTTGAACCCCCTAAAACCCAAAATTTTCTTCATGGGGGCGTTTTTGCAATTTTGCTTCCTCAACATAATTGTAAACTAGTTTTGTGGGATCACCCTATAACATGTAAACCATTGACAATTACCAACTATTAACCATGACTAAACATGGTGTGAAAACCTGCATGCATCCAATGAGTCGCTTGTGCAATGTTGTCATGGACACATCACCCGAGGGCAAGGTGGGGGAATCGAGGACAATTCGGGTAGTGTGGAACCATCTCACACACCGTAAATTGGGAGAATTGAGCTTGATATTATAGGTCCTTCATGTAACATTCTTATTTAGTTTTCATTGAACTATTAACGGTGCTAATAGTTATGCATTAAATCATTTAACCACTATTAGGATTACATCCTCTTTTAACTAGTAACTTAATAATGGTAAAATGATACTAAATAGAGACAACCAAGGCATCATTCTTATTATTATTAAGCTAAATATATTAGCAGTGAGGCTACTAGCCATGATTCAAACATCAAACCAAGGTTGGTGTTGCTAAATGAATAACCCTAATAATCATTGACAACGCTAACATTATAGGATGTTTCTCTAGCTGAACTTCTAATGAGGATGGTGATTCTTGTTTATTTGATGCTAATTCACTCATATTTAGTCATCTTTTAATTCAATTCACAAGGTTATCAATGTGTTTCAATTGACATTATTACCAAGGTTGGTATCAATCATTTTCTAGAGGTTGCTATTGTTATCATCATAACTAGTCTTCACTTCATATTACCCTTGACTATTAGTTCTAATATTATTCTTTCATGCTAATATTAGATTTATCGTTGTGATTAGTATGGCTTGTTAGCACTATTATCAAACATTCTAAAACTATTATGAAACTTACAATTCACGCTTATATTAACATTAACTATAACCCCACTTTCTTTTTTAATACTAATGCCCATAATTGATTTTATGTTCAATTCTAGTTACAATATTCATAATAATGTGTGTTATTGTCAACATTATACTTGTGATCAATTTGATCTCATTAATATTAAATTTTCCAAATCATATTCTAGACTAGAAAAGCCCAACTAAAACACCCACCCAACATCATTTCATGTTGTTATCTCATCATATCCTCAAACTTACAAGGAATGGTATATAAGGAAGCACATATATTAGTTGATTAAGCAATTACAATTTAAATTATCTATATAGTCTATATCATTAAATATTAAAGTGATAAATTACATTATAAATATACCATACCACCATATAATGACATAGATCAATTGGGATAATAATAAGGTTGATATTTAATCTTACAAATATTCATATATTATCTCATGTTTATCTCATTATTATAATTATTTTTACTGGTAATATTAATATTACCATTCAATGAATTTTATCTCGTACTTCTTCTGTTGATATATAAGGTAGCATAAGTAATGTTTCTTTAACATTAACTCTATCTAATGTGTAATCCCCATAGTTAATATTGATAAACTACATTTATTATTTATTACACCGAAGCAAGGCGACTTGCAAAAGTTTATCAATGGCTATCTCACGTTTGTATCAATGCAAGACGATTAAACGAATCTCACCATCTTTCGCCATCTTTTCGACTGTCTTTCACCATTTTTTTGCTGCTTTCCTGCCACTATTGATTTTTGCTCCTTTCCTACCACTATTGATTTTTGCTCCTCCAAACTCTTCCTTGCTGATATTGACCTTTCACATCTCCAATTTGTTGAGCTATGACCTAAAAATAAGATTTGGATGAGAGTTTTAAAATATGTTTATTAAAATACAAATTACGATCAAGATCCTAACGAACACATTTAAATTTTAACATTACGACATCCCTTATCCTCTAGTGTATATATATGTATATATACTCTGCTGTTATATTAATGTTTATAACACCTATTCGAGAGGATTTAAATTTAACCCAGCTCACAATGATTTAATTATTAATGATATATTTAATCTGGCGACTTGCTAATTCCACGACATCCATAATGTGATCCAGCTAATACTACGAAGGCATTTATGAAATATGTTTTACATCTGCCCTAACTTATCTTATATTTCGAGTGCAACGAGAAGAAATCTCCAGGATGCCGGCAGCTAGGGTTTTGAGGTAAAACTCACGCCATGGTAGCAGGGTTTTGACCTTTTTATTTTGTGTTTGCTCAGGGGTTTTTACCGCATGCTAATAGGTCTGATGCATGCACAGGGGCTTAGGAACCTGTATCATTCTGTTCTTTTTACTCTTATGGCATTACTGTAAATTTGATTGTGCAGGGACAAGTGCACAAATGCAAGGGTGATGCTCAAACTTGAGGTGAAACATTGCAGTCTAAAATGTTGCGGATCTGTTAACCTCCAATTATTTAATTCATCGAATGCTTATACATAAAATGTTTCCTTTTTGTTTTTTTTCTTTTTATTTATTGGTTCTTATTTGCGACAAGGGTTTGTTCATAGGGATGGTTAAGGGGAGAGGAGTGGCTTCTCTCCTTAAGGGAGGCCACACCCCTTGCAGGGGGTCTCGCCTGTCCTGTAAAAGACTGGGTGAAACCCCATACCGTCACTGGTCACAAAATAATGGATGTTGGCCTTAGTCGCCCCTCTTTTTTGTTTCATTTATATGTATTTTATTTTTAAAAACCTACTCTATTAATTGCAATTTTGCCACTGTGCAGATCCGAAGAACTACTAACCCCAGAGACGATGTGTTAAAGACTTTTAAACTTCTGTCCTAGTTTCTTCCCTTAGTTCCATTCCTTGTGCCTTCGATAGAGGCGGTTTGCAAAACCTAAGCCTTCGCAGGCCTAGCGAAGGCTACCGAAATTCGCTGCACTGTCCCTACGCCAAGGCATTCTTTGTTTTTTTTCTCTTTTAGTTTTATACATACAATATATATTTCTATATATTTCCATATAAATTTAATGGCTACACGATTTTTCTATCATGCATAGGAGGTTTGAATTTCTCAGGGATTTGGACCATTAAAATTATTGTCCAGCAACACCAGGCTACAATAATTCTTACAATCCCTACAATAATAATTCTTACAATTATTAGTTCAACTGTCAATGCAATTAAATCAAAACAAATAAATACGATGAAGTATAATACACATACATGTTCGTCACATTTAATATACATAGAGGCATATCCGTTGCTCTCAATTCAAAGCAATATCAATTCCACTTCTACAACATTAATCCACGATGTCTAAAATCACTTGGATAGTAATTCATATACTTACTTTTAGAGCACAACAATATCACATTGTGAGGCCCAACCCTATCTATGACTATTGTGAATTTTTGTTATAAAGTCTAATTATGTTAAATTAATGAATTTTGTAATACCTTGATCAATATTGTTTGTGTTAGAATCAAACATGCTCCGATACCATGTTAGAATTGGCTATGGATGCCAAGATCTATGGACCAAATGGAAAACACAAAAAAGAGAGAAAATGACGTGACAAGAATAAATTGTATTCAATGTCCATGATATGATGATCAATGTAATGATCGTACAAATGTAGTAGAGACCCCTTGGTTATATAGCCAAGGTGAGAACATAGGAGTGCATAAGATTATGACGAGTGTCGTAATCTTATGACATGGAACAACAATGAAAAACTATCACTCCACCTAAAGTGGAAAGTGATAATGTGATAACCACCATTAATAGTGGATCGCCCACAAAAGGTGGAAACCTAATCACATGATATGTCTATGAAAGGTGGAGGTGATAAAGTAATAAAAAGATAAGTCCACCAAAGGTGGAAATTTTTCAACAATTCCTATGTGGTCTTTAAGTAAACTTAACTAAGGTGTAATTATGATATATGACAAGGTACAACACGTTTAATTGCACCAACTGTTTGAATGTGGATGGGCAAAATGGTTAAATCCTTACTTTATTTACTATTTTAGAACATTATAATTGAGCGTGTGTAATTGGGAGAGTTACATATTCAAGTTTAAAAAGTATAAAATAACATCAATGATTGTGTTCAACTACATACTTACGTTTTAATCTTTTCATGGCTTAGTTAAAGGATGATTGTAATAAATGTGTCTTATTAAAGGTGTTTTTCAAGTTTAAAAAGTATAAAATAACATCAATGGTTGTGTTCAATAAACATACTTATGTTTTAATCTTTTCATGGCTTAGTTAAAGGATGATTGTAATAAATGTGCCTTATTTTAAAGGTGTTTTAACAACTCGTTAGGAAATAATGAGAAGTATACAAATTTAGATTCTTACAAGCATCAAGAGATAAACATATTTAAATTTATATGAACAAAAGAATGAAATGTATTTTAGTAAAAGTGATTCGCTAATGTGTTATGTTTTGTGGAAAGAGGTAATACTTGGGAATGAAGCAAGACCTATAGATCGTTAAAAAGTTCAAAAGGAATAGATTCCTAACATCATCAACGATAAACTGAGACAACTCTAATCCATAGCAAGGGTACTTAAGGTAAGCCAACAAAGTAAGCCATGTGAATTTGTTATTTATTTGCATAATGATATTTGGTAATGAATGATTATTCTAGGATCCAATAAAAGTATAATGGAATAATTAAGGTTAGAATTTCATCATTGTTAAAGATGGATTCAAACTCTTATTTTGCATCTAGGACGATACAGAGTATACATATGGATATATTTCTATTCACTGACTTGTTGAATTGAATCTTATTGAAAATACCTAAGCAGGTGACTCTCATGAACTCTAGACCATGTGCTAAGAAAATGCCTAAGAGATGAGTGCCATTAGGAAGAAGGGAGAACTAAATTCTAACCTTTGCCAATATGTCAGTTGAAGTTTTCGAATGTGACCACATGTAATGAAAAGTGAGTCGATGTGAGGTTAGCATTAGATGGTGAGTGGGTAATGTGGTGTTTATGTGTGATATGTGTTTTATGCCTTTAGTAAATGTAGTCATACCAATTAAGTTGCAAGTGGTGTGTAAAGAGGTAAATTTCGGATGCAAGTTTGGATGTGACTTTATGAGGGTCAAAAATATCATAAATTGATTATTTATTGCATTTTAAAGATCCTAGGTCTAGTACTTATGGGTTGGGGGTTTGTTTTTTGTCATATCTTTGCCCATACCTTAAATGGCCTTGAAAAGAGGTGAGAAATTTTGAGGAGGAAAGGATAGATTTGACCCATATTTCGCATCCCCTTTGGTCTTCCTTCTCATTTATTGGAAGGGACTTGGGAAAAAAAACATGTATGTACACCATGCCTCTTTAATAAAGGAGAGGACTTGGTGGACAACTTGGAGTATGGTGAGATAATTGAGATTGGATGAAATGATGACAAATATCATAATCTCATCCAAAGGTGTGGAGACTTGAATTCTCTAAAAGCTCGTTAGTTTTTTGATAAAAGGGGCTTCTCTTTTTCTTTTAGAGAACTTAGTCATTTTTTGGAGAGTGGGAAGAGTGTATTTTCCTTTTGGGTTGTTTTCATACTTGGGATATGAGAGGAATGCTTGAAAGCTATGGAGAAAAAAAGTGAAAGATTCAAATGGAGGAGGCTACATCTCTACTATGATGTAAAAAGCTAAGTCCTACTTCCTCTAATTGCTTGTAAATGATGAAATAAGTGATATGAAAGTTCTTGAATTAAAATGGTTCTTTGAAAATGGTTGTATTTGTAATTGTTGAATAAGTTATTTGTAACTTCCATACCAAGATCAGTTGGTAATCTTTTAGTGTTTGCTCAAGGGTATGTCTAGAGCCCATGAGGCTTCATGATGCCATTACGGTTGGCTGGAGAGAAAAGTTTATTTCATGGGTATGTAAATTGTTAGTTTCTCAATACTATGTGTAACAAAGAAAACTCATATTCTTGACATATTCATTGTATTTTTATACATTATGTGTAATATTCAAAGTTAATCATCTTGTTTTTATTAAAAAAGGGATAGAGCATGTTATTATTGGCATCTCCAAATACAATTTGTATTACTTTTTTTTTATCGTAAAGACATACATTGGAACAAAAAAAACATTGTGAGTTTCTTGAAGAAATTTATGTGTATATTGTAAATATGGATGTTAATGTTGCAATGCAAAAAATATTTTCATCTTACTATGAAAAAAAGCTGAAATATTATGGAGTTAATATGTATGTGGTTGTAACTTAAATGGTCTATTTTCCTTCAATATTTTAATGATGATTATGGAAACATTCACTTGGTGTAGATACAAAAAAGTAACATTTATGTTTTTATTAAAGTTACAAGAATTCTTAAAATAAATAGATGAATAGATAAGTCTGTCTATTTATTTTTTATATGTGTGTGTGTGCGCGCGTGCGTATAAAAAGGAAAAGAGAGAAAAAATAAATTTGTCTAATCTATCAATTTAGAATTTTAAATATCAAAGAACTGTTGTACATTTATCATGAATAATATGATAAACATATATATGTATATATTAAATACATATGTGAACTATATTTAATATATAGAAATAATTATAAATTATATTTAAACAAGATGAACAAATATTACATTATTTTTAATATACACATAAAATATATATATATATATATATATACATATTTTAAAATAATAATAAAATTCTCGGGGACAATTTCCCCCAAACCATGGTTGTGGGGCACGACCCCCTGTGGATTCGCAACTCCTCTGCAGATGCACCACCTCCACAAGGAGGGCCAACCTTCATGGCCCAAGGGTCTTAAAAAAAACTAAATATTTAAAATATTTAAAATCTATTTTTATTATTATTAATTTTTTGTGTATGCAACAAATAAAAAACGACAGTGTGAAACAAAGATTAGCCTCTATTTTAATATGAAACCTTTAATAAAATAAAAACATAGTATTTTTTAAAAAAATGTAAAACTTTGAATATTATGCACCCAAATAATCTATACAATAGCCATTTTGATCTATACATACAACAACCAACTAATATGGGTATCTGGATTTTTTTTTAAAAGGAACAACTGTATTTAGGCATGCCACGAATTTTGCTTAAACCTATAAGAATAAAAATAAAGAAAGAAAGAAAAAAGAGAGAGTGAGGGTTTTTGATCTCCAAGATAGAAGTGATATTTAAACAAAGAAAATGGATAATAAATGACAGAGAGAATAATTAGCATGGAAGGAAACCTACAACAAAATGAAAGCTTCAAATAAAATTTGCACAAGATCATTCCTCCATTATTCAACCCTCCTCTTCAAACCTGTAACCAAATAAAAGTGGTGAAATGAAAAGAAAGTATTTATCAAACCATCTTTATGGATTAGGGCTTCCTCATGTAACCCTAAGATTCAAAGGTGGATATTTAATCCCATTCAATGGATGAGATTGAATGCTCAACCACTCACTTTTTATTTAAATTAAAATTTTATTTAACTTGGCTTTTTCAATAAATAGGGAAACATGAGTTGTAATTAAATATTTAAGGAAACTTTTTCAACTTGGTATGACGAAAGCTAAAACATAGACAAAACACACCTATATATATAACATTGTAACATAACATCTCATCCCCATCTCATGAGCGGGACAAAACGTACGACAAAAAGACTAACAAACGAATGTTCATGGAGACAGCGACGGACAAACGAATGCTGACGGAGACGGATGGTGGTTCTAAACGTTTTAAAAAAGAGCAGGAAATTTTAAAAGCGAGAGATTTTAAATTTGAAATTGTCTTGTATATCTTGTGGACACATTTCAAAAACTCATTTTTAACGCAAGAAGGAAGGAATATGGCGAATGTCTCAAACCACAATGCCAACCCCTCCATTATCGTCAAAAACATTGTAAGTAGGTGATTTTATGTTAGTTTCTAATTGATATTTGTAGAGATTTATTTGTAGGTTATGTAAAATTTATTTTTGTGTTATGCAACAGAGAAAATGGGACTTTTTCACTTGAGCCATGCGAGATTTGAGCATACTATCATTAAGTTTTATTCAGAAAGAAAAACTGGTGGGCTTCTGAAGAAGTCATTCGATGATTTTATTCATACTAATATTTCAAAATAAGTTTGTGCAGACACAAGTTGGGCATATAGGGAACAACATGAAGGTTGTTTGTTGTGGAAATTTCAGCATGGAAATGTCTCTTGGTTTGTCAAACCATAATGCCAATCACTCTGTCGTCCCCAACTCTGTATTCCTTGAATTTTTTAGGCTAATTTTGAAAGCTAAGAGAAATCAGAACTTTTAAGGTGGTCTTGATCAATTGCTCGAAGATGAAGCAATTTAAATTTGCAGTTAATTCTATCTTGTTGCTTGTAGAACTAATGTTTTGCACGATCTTCTTTTCATTTGCTTGATTATGCACAATATGTTCTGTTCTAAATCACATCTTAGAAAAGGGGCATTTGAATGGCCAAATTTGGTCTCTTAAACATTATCTGGTCGACTCTTATCTAATATTTATATCTACAAAGTTATCAAGGATTCTTATGGTGTGCTAGTTGTGCAACAATTTGCTTTAGGATTTGCATGCCAAAAAATTCAAAATATGAGAAAAGTTGAAGTATTATCATTTGTGGGGATGGTTAAGAATTTTTCTTTCAAGGATTTGATTTGAGAAAATGGTGGAAAGTAGTACCTATGCTCTATTAAAACTTGGTTCAATATTAAAATTTTATTATTGCATTGAAAAGTCATCCTTGATTGGGGTTCCACAATCATGACTTCCCTCAAAAATGTTGCAAAGTGGAATAAGATGCTAGGGAGAAAGTCACAGTTTTGTTCTCCACATTGAAATTGAATCCAAAAATGTTTGTGATTGTGATAGGCACCTAAAAAAACAAAATATAATCTCCTAAGTGGCATTGTTGAGTGATGCAAGCTTTGCTTTGAATTATTTTTATTTTCCATTTCTCAACATTGAGTCTTAAATTTTAATTCCTTGTAGGGCTTGATTTCTTCTCCTGTGTGAACATGTTTTCTAGTTTTATTAATTACATTTTTTGGATTTGGATAACAAAGTTGTAATTGTTTCTTTCTATAGGAAAATGACTACATCAAGCTCATTTGATGCAGCCTCCACCAAGCTTGCTTCTTGCAAATGGATGAATAGAAACATGAATCGCCAATTCTTGTTGCTTAAAATAAGGTTGTGAACTATATAGTTTTTGGTCATTGTAGATTTGATTTAGATATTGTGCCA
Organism: Sequoiadendron giganteum; assembly: GCA_007115665.2. Classification (NCBI taxonomy): domain Eukaryota; kingdom Viridiplantae; phylum Streptophyta; class Pinopsida; order Cupressales; family Cupressaceae; genus Sequoiadendron; species Sequoiadendron giganteum. The sequence continues at coordinate 885,579,168 of CM021100.1, forward strand.
AAAAAATATAGTAAAAGGTTTCTTATTGTGCAATATGGAAACCTTCAATGCTTTAAATTTTTAAAATATAAACTCAAACATCTTTGTAGGATTCTGCTTGTATTTGTTACACTAGTGTCTACAAGTCAACTATTGCAATGACTACATGATTTAGGTTTGTATTTAAGAAAAGGTTATTATATTAGGTGTGTACAATATTTTCTCACAAGTTAGTCTTTTTGTCGGTACATTTTGTTCAACATGTGAGATGGGGGATGGGGTGTTATGTTATAATGTTACATACATAGGTGGAGTGGTTGGGTGGCACTAGTAGAGGCTCTTTAAATATTGTGTTTAGTCTCCAATGTAAACAATCATGTGATTTTCACTTAATATAACATTTAGAGAATTGTATATGTATAATGGATTCCTCACATACATTATTTCACAACATTATTTTTGTTCTTATCTTGCATTAATGCATTTCAAAGACCTGTCATGACTATTTTGTGTACTCTTTAATCAAACAAATCTATTTTTTTACTTCATACATTATCCAAATTAAAGTGAAAATCTATACGTATATGCTAGAGTAACTCTTTGGTACAATAAAATTAACATTTCACTTTATTCATTTGATTGGAACAAAAAATGCTCACATTATTTACAGTGTTGGAAAACTGTCCCTTATCAATTATTTCTATATGAAATTTTTTTGTTTCGTATGCACCAATAATATAATGAAGTCCCTTGTGTTTTCCAACATGCCATTATTTTGCACATGTTTATTTGTCAATCATATGAAAACATTGAAATGCAAATTTTACTCAAACTATTAGTTGTGATACATTTTTAAGGTAACTTTAGTTGCATTATTATTGTTTAAATAACATTTTTTTTATTACATTCATAATGTTATGTAAAATTGTATTGGGTGTTATGAAACCTATAACCCACATACTTTTTTAAAACCGTAAATGCATAACAACCCAATTGGTTAGTCACCCCTTAGCTCAATTGGTTAGTTTTATGTATCCCCAAAATGCAACTCCTCCTCGTCCTCTCCACCATTTAGCTTTGAACATGCAGAATGAAGTAACAGATAATCCACATTGTGTTTTCTAACATATAATTATTTTTTGCATTTATTTTTCAATCATATGAATAAATTAAAACACAATTTTAGTGTCGCTAATAATTGTTATTTGAATTTTGAAGGTGTAGGTTACATAACATTCCTACTAGATCTAAATAATATATTTTTTAATTACATCCAACTGTTTTGTAAAATTGCAGTTTAGAATACATTAGTTGTTATAAAACCTTGCAACCCACATATAGTTTTAGAACCCTAAACACACAACAACCCAATTGGTTAGTCACTTCTAAGATCAAATTTGGCTAGTTTTATGTACCCCCCACCTACAAATCCTCTCCTTGCTCTCCACCACTTAGCTTTGAATGTCAAAATGAAAGAAGTCAAAACCCACTATGTTTTCCAACCTGTAAATATTTTGACCATTTTTTTCTCAATCATATGAAGAAATTGAAATACAATATTTCTTCTAACTAAGACATAAATTTTGAAGGTGCCTTATGTTATGTTACCAATATTGTTGTCATACGGTAAAAATGGAATTTCACATTCTTCATCTAATTGGAACAAAAAAATGCTCACATTATTTACAGTTTTGGAAAACACATTGTCCCTTGTCAGTTATTCCCATATGAAAAGTATTAGTTTCGTACGTACCAACGATGTAAAGAAGTCCACCTTAAAATTTTAGAACTATTTGGTACAGTAAAAATCACATTTCACTTTTTCATCTGATTGGAACAAAAAATGCTCACATTATTTGCAGTGTTGGCAAACACACTGTCCCTTGTCAGTTATTTCCTTATGATTTTTTTTTTGTTTCATACGCACCAACAATTTTTGTTTCGTACGCACCAACAATTTTTGCTTCATACATTGTCCCTCCCTTGCTCATTTCCCATTCATAAATGTAATCATCCAATATCGTTTCTAGTTCTTTGGGTTCTTTTATGAGAGGAGTGATGGGGCTAAAATTTGACAATTAATGTTTAAGGTCACATTAGAGAGATTGAGAAAGAGGTTGTAGTAGTGGCACATTTCCTAATGGCTAAAGCCTTAGTGACTTTATTAGTAGAATCACGACACCCCTGACAAATTCAAAAAATAATATTGTTAACCTTGTTTTGACACATACATCTAGCTTCAACTATATGTCATGGTTTCCACTAGAGGCTTCATTAATGTTCATTTTAGTTCACAAAGATCCAAGGAAGCATAATATTGTTCATATGTTTTAAGTTTAATTTTTTTAGGATTTTGGATGGTTGTGAAATTTGATAAAGGGGGAAATATGGCTTAAGGAGAACTCCATGTTGAATATCAAGTATAAATTCAAGTATTGGGGGAGTTCAAGAATAAAGGAATTTTTACTAGCTTGTGGAGATGGTTTACATAAGGATCATAGCGCAAAGGCTTAATATTTTGATGTGGTCCCTTAGATCAAGGTTCTTTTGAATATGAAACCAAATTTGTCACCAACATAAAAACATGTGAGGTTTATGGTGAATTTTGTGTCACTCTCTATATTTCTATTATTAGAATGTACTTGAATCTATTGAACCTATTGGCACATGCAATTTATGTTCTATAATTTTTTATTTTCCTTATCAAGTTTTTGTTCATGAGCTTCTAACTCCATTGTGGATGGTCATGCATGGTAGGATGTGTCAATAAATTTCTTAGGTTGGAACCTAATACATGTCTAGAAAGAATTATGCCATTTAGAATTATGAATAACTAAAATAAAGTAATTTTGTATGTAGGGGATGTTATCATCCTAAGTGTGTGGTTGCACAACATATTATAGATGAAATATATGTACAAGAATGTATTTTACCTCTTCCATTTGGTTCCTTATCTACAAATGAAAACCTATAAACTAATTTCTTTATGTATTTAACATGGTTCACAATTTCTACCAATAGTAAAAAACTCATGAATCATACTCATCAATAATGGATGTTGGTAAGTCAAAATGGACCCAAACATAAGTGAAGAAAAGATGCAATTATTGTAATGAAAACATTTTTATATTTAGAGAGTACAAATGTAATCAAAGTCACCTTTAAAATTTAAATTTTTTGCTTAGCTAAAAATTGTGTTTTAATTTCCTCATATGATGAAAAAAAATGTAGAGTATAATTGTAGGTTGAAAAAACATAGTGGGTTCTGAGTGATATGACTGTGCTTGTTCTAAGCTCAAGGGTGGATATCTCAAGGAGTTTTAGGTGAGGGATACATAAAACTAATCAAATTGACCTAAGGGGTGACTAACCAATTGGGTTGTTACTTGTAGAGGGTTTTACAACAATACGTGGGTTGCAAGTTTCATAACACAGTGTTTTCCAACTTGTACTTTTATAAACTAATAAGAATGTAATGAAAAACCTTTTGTTATTTACAAAGTAGGAATGCAATGAAATTCACCTTGAAAATTTATAACAAGTCTTAGAGTAAACATTGTGTTTAAATTTCTTCATATGTTTGAAAAATAAATAACTTTTCACAAGGAAATAACTGATAGGGGATAGGGGACAATATGTTTTCCAACATTGCAAATAATGTGAGCATTTTTTTGTTCCAATCAAATGAAGAAAGTGAAATTCCATTTTTATTGTACCAAATAGTTGTTCTAAAATTTTAAGGTGGACTTCATTACATTGTTGGTGTGTACGAATCAAAAACTTTTCATAAGGAAATATCTGACAAGGGATAATGTGTTTTCCAACATTGCAATAATGTGAGCATTTTTCATAAGGAAATAATTGATAGGGGACAATGTGTTTTCCAACATTGGAAATAATGTGAGCATTTTTCATAAGGAAATAATTGACAATGACAGTGTGTTTTCCAATGTTGTAAATAATGTGAGCATTTTTTTGTTCCAATCAAATGAAGAAAGTGAAATGGCATTTTTACTATACCAAATAGTTCTAAAATTCTAAGGTGGACTTCATTACATTGTTGGTGTGTATGAATAAAAAAAAATCATAAGGAAATATTTTACAAGGGATAATGTGTTTTCCAACACTACAATAATGTGAGCATTTTTCATAAGGAAATAATTGATAGGGGATAGTGTGTTTTCCAACACTGGAAATAATGTGAGCATTTTTCATTAGTAAATAATTGACAAGGGATAGTGTGTTTTCCAAAATTGCAAATAATGTGAGCATTTTTTTGTTCCAATCAAATGAAGAAAGTGAAATGCCATTTTTACTATACCAAATAGTTCTAAAATTCTAAGGTGGGCTTCATTACATTGTTGGTGTGTATGAATAAAAAAAAAAATCATAAGGAAATATTTGACAAGGGACAATGTGTTTTCCAACACTACAATAATGTGAGCATTTTTCATAAGGAAATAATTGACAGGGGAAAGTGTGTTTTCCAACACTGAAAATAATGTGAGCATTTTTCATAAGTAAATAATTGACAAGGGACAATGTGTTTTCCAAAACTTGCAAATAATGTGAGCATTTTTTTGTTCCAATCAAATGAAGAAAGTGAAATGCCATTTTAACTGTACCAAATAGTTGTTATAAAATTTTAAGGCGAACTTCATAACATTGTTGGTGGGTACAAATAAAAAAAAAATCATAAGGAAATATCTGACAAGGGACAATGTGTTTTCCAACATTGGAATAATGTGAGCATTTTTCATAAGGAAATAATTGACAAGGGACAATGTGTTTTCCAACATTAGAAATAATGTGAGCATTTTTCATAAGGAAATCATTGACAAGGAACAACATGTTTTCCAACACTACAAATAATGTGAGCATTTTTTGTTCCAATCAAATGAAGAAAGTGAAATGCCATTTTTACTGTACCAAATAGTTCTAAAATTTTAAGGTGGACTTCATTATAAAATTTTAAGGTGGACTTCATTACATTGTTGGTGTGTACAAATAAATAAAAAATCATAATGAAATATCTGACAAGGGACAATGTGTTTTCCAACACTACAATAATGTGAACATTTTCATAAGGAAATAATTGATAGGGGACAATGTGTTTTCCAACACTAGAAATAATGTGAGCATTTTTCATAAGGAAATAATTGACAAGGGATAGTGTTTTTTCCAACACTGCAAATAATATGAGTATTTTTTTGTTCCAATCAAATGAAGAAAGTGAAATATCATTTTTATTGTACCAAATAGTTGTTCTAAAATTTTAAGGTGGACTTCATTACATTGTTGGAGTGTACGAATGAAAAAAAAAATCATAAGGAAATATCTGACAAGGGACAATGTGTTTTCCAACATTGCAATAATGTGAGCATCTTTTTTTTTCAATTAGATGAAGAAGTGAAATGCCATTTTTACTGTACCAAAGAGTTGTTCTAAAATTTGAAGGTGGACTTCATTACATTTTTGGTGCATGCAAAAAAAAAACTTTTCATAAGGAAATTTGAAGGTGGAAAATGTTGTGGTTTGTTTTGTATGTAGACAATTTAAACTCATCATAAGTTATATGCTAAATTATACTTGGATAAAATTTGGGCTTTATTAGCAATCTAATTAGAGAGACCTATAAGTAGAGAGAGGTGAGGTGCAATGAATAAAGAGAGATGCAGGTAAAGCTAGATAGAAAGGTAGGGTGGGAGAGGTATACAAAGAGAGATCTAGTGTGTGTGTGAGAGAGAGAGGGGTGGGGGAGAGGTATTATTATTGAATACAACCCATGTATATATTACAATTGTTAGTATATAGTTTTTATCATGTTTCTATCAAATGTTCTAATTTTTTTTTGTAGGATTAAAATTATAATTCTACCCTATTGGTTGTAACATATTTGGGCTAATTTATCAAAATTAAAAGATCTAATTATATATACAATATTTGAAACTCACATAAAGTTATAAGTTTATCCCATGATTTTGGATGGAGCGGTAAGGATCTTCATATCTTTGTTTGACACAAAATAAAACCAATTGAATCTGAAAATTGAAAATATACTTCATATTTATAAGATGGAGCAGGGATACAAATGATGTTTTTGGGTTGGTATGATGGAGGGAGATGGTGAGAAATAGTTTAGGAGAATGAAAAGAGATAATTTATTGACTTAAGATATTATTCCTGCTCTTGAGAAGTTGAGGAAGGATCATGTGCACTATGTGTAATAGGAAAATGGAAATGCAGAACTGGAGGCAACAAGTACTAGAATGTATGAAATGAAAAATGAATCTGCTCTAAAACACATGAAAATATTTATACCAAAGTGATTTTTGTATATTTGGAGAGGAGGACTACATCCACCAAACAAAGACCAAGAAAAGGTTTTTAAAGATTATTGCATCCACCAAACAAGCCTTGTGTAATATTTGATTTTTTTATATTTGTCCTTCTATCCCTCCTAACCTACCACTCCCTATATTTTATTATCCATCACTCCAAAACCTTTTGATTTTATCCAATTTTGCATTGCCATTTGTCCATTACACATAGTGCACATGTTCCTTCATAAAATTTTGAAGAGTAGGAAGAATATCTTCAATCAATGATTAGGTGAGGATGATGGAATAGATTGGAAATATGGAAGAGGGGTGGTATAAAATAAAAATGAGGGTTGGTATAAAATAAAATTGAGGGAGATAGAGAGTGGTAGGATAGGAAGGGTATAGGGAGGGAGAGGAGGGAACACAGGAGATATGGAGTGGTAGGTTGGGAGGGAGAGGTATAGAGAGAGTTAGGGAGGGAGGGACAAAGGGGTAGGTGGTGAGTGGTTGTGTGTGTGTGTGAGGGAGAGAAGGGAGAGATGGATGGAGGGAGATAGGGAGTGGTAGGGTGGGATGCAATACTTCCTCATGATATGTACCTATCTTAAATGTTAACAAATATTTCCCACTTACTAGTACCTTATGTTATTTCTACAATTATGAAATTTTATATGGATTTGGATATTTTAACTTATCAACCATCTCTTTTGGAACTAAAATATATTTAAGTTATCATTGTTCATGTTGAATATATAGAACTTACATTTAGTCTTTTATATATTTCTAAAGAAACTTCTCCTTTGTACTAGTTCTTTATCGATACCATCATTGTTTAACAAAACTATTTTCATGATCAATGAATCACCTCTCTCTAACATATTTATTGGGATTTATCATCTGCTTGAATCTTCATAAGAATTGTTAACCATTTATTGTTCAAGAGTTGTACCTATGAGTTTTTTTTTCTAGATTACATGATGCTCAATGCGTATTTTGTCTTGTTTGAATTCAAGTCTAGAAAGATTAGTGTTATTAGATGTGTGGTGTTATGAGATGTATAATGTAGAAGGATTCATAAGAAGAAGACTAAAATTAACCATTTCGAAAAGGAAGTAAAAGATAAGAAGAAGAGTTTATCATCAAAATAAAAGGAGGCTAATGTTTTTGAGAGAGATGCAATCTAAAATACACGAAGTTGGGGAAAATAAAGACAACAATATAAGGTGTTTCTTATGAAGAAGGGCGCATGGAGACATTAGAAAAAGAGAATTTGCAAGAATCTAAGGTAGTTTAGAAGTTGAAGGTTGATTGCAGGTTGGAAAACACTAAGTGTTATGAAACTTGCAACCCACATAATATTGTAAAAACCTCTACACATAAAAACCCAATTGGTTAGTCACCCCTCAGGTCAATTTGATTAGTTTCATGTATCCCTCACTTCAAATCCTCCCCAATCTGTCCACCCTTGACCTTAGAATAAGCATAATGAAATCACTCACAATCCATAGTTTTTTCCAACCTACAAGTATTTTGTGCATTTCTTTTTCCATCATATGAGGAAATTGAAACACAATTTTTACTCTAAGTAAAAGTTGTAAATTTTGTGTAGACATGGAAAATTTACATGCACCTAATCCTAATCTTACTAACATCAGTTTGTCTTAAATCACCTCCTTTACTAATCAGTTCAATTAAATAATATTTATTTGATTAAATTCATCATATTCCCTCTCTTAATTAAATAAATCAAATTTATTTGATTAAGTCATTCTCCTCTATTAATTAAACAAATCATTTTGTTTAATTAACCCTCATGTCCCTCTTTAATTAAATAATTCATCTTATTTGATTAAATCCCTAAAGTCTTCTTATTAAATTGAATAAATTAAACTTCATTTGATTTAATCTAATATTTTCTCCTTTAGTTAAATAAATCAAATCATTTATTTAATTAAATCTTTCTTCACAATTCTTGATTTAAATTAACTCATAAATTCAAGTCAAAGTTGTCACATCCCCTAATCTCTTTTTAAATTAAGTAATCTTTGATTAATTTAATCTTAATTTATGTCACATCCTCTAGAGAATGCAACTTGCATAATAAATCAATTATTTTGATTTATTAAATCTCCTATTTTTTGTCACATGGCATAAAAGAGAATATTCCTCCAAATTTTAAAATTCCTCCAAAAGAGGATGGGTACTTCCAACAATACATTTAAGGCCTCTTACATGTCCTTGGCCTTGAGTCAAGTGACATTAACTTCATTTCCTTCTCCCTCCAACATGTCACATTCAAATTTCAAATTTGAATCTCATAGCATTTATCATGCACATTGATCAAAATGTGCACAACCTTCAACCATTCACATCTTGACAAGTGGAACTTGTCCATTGAATGTTGAATGATCCCACATTGCTCAATTTCACTATTTCTTCCAATTTTGAAATCTTTAAATGAGAGAATCTTCCTCTCATTCAATCATCCATAATTTGAGCAAAGTTACTCTCTTCACATTGAGAGCTAATTTTTCCTATTTCATAGAAATTGTTCATCATTTTCATGATTTCATAGCAAGGTTATGCCAAAATCTCATCAAGGAGCTACAATCTCCATCAAATCATCAAATCTTACAAAGGAGTTGGGAAATGGCCAATTTTGACACACCAATTGGCACCAATTCCCCCATGGGATCAAGAGTTTGCATGCTTAATTAGGATTTCATTGTTTTTTTATGTTTTATTTCTTCATTTTCCTATTTTGAGCATTGTAAATGGATTTCATGGGGAATCCTTTTTTTATCTTGCATATGAACCTTACTATGTGTTTGTTTGTTGTATTTGTGCATATATAGGATTGGGGTTCACATTTTGAAAGTGGCTTTCATTCATCCATACTCTCTAAAAAAGAAAAAGGTTTTCATTACAGAAATTGCAGGTTGGAAAACACTAGGTGTTATGAAACTTGATACCCACATACTATTGTAAAACCCTCTATAGGTAACAAACCAATTGGTTAGTTACCCCTCAAGTCAATTTGGCTAGTTTTATGTATCCCCCACCTGAAACTCCTGCACCATCTCTCCACCCTTGACCTTAAAATAGAAAGGATGCAATCATTCACAACCCACTATTTTTTTCCAACCTATAATTATTTTGTACATTTTGACCTTAAAATAGGAAGAATGCAATCACATGAGGAAATTGAAATACAATTTTTACTCTAAGTAATAATTGTGGTAAATTTTGAAATTGCCTTTCATTACATTTGTACTCTCAAAATAAGAAAAGGTTTTCATTAAAACAATTATAGATTGGAAAACATTGGGTGTTAGGAAACTTGCAACCCACATGCTATTGTAAAACCCTCTACAGACAACAACCCAATTGGTTAGTCACCCATCAGGTGAATGTGGCTAGTTTTATGTATCCCCCCCTTGATCTTGACCACTCAGATCTTAGTGAAAAAAAAGAGAATCAATTGGGTGGAGACATGAAAGTCCTATCTAAAAAGGTAGACAAGTCTTTTAAAGAACTCATTAAAATAAAAAAAATCATTATGTAATCATAAAGACACTCTCAAAGCTGAGCAAAAATTTGGCTGCAAAGCACATAAAAGTATTCAAAACATTGAAAAAACTATCAAAGAAAAGGATGTTTTTGTCCTAACGGTTGATGAGGGAGCATGTGATCTAAAGCTTCAAGTAAAATATATGAGAATCATTAAATTTTGAGGTCTCATGTTGTAAGCCCTTGAAACAAGATAGTGAATGCAATTATATGAATTAATAATTCATATTTTTGTTAACTTATTATTTCATCAAATTCTACTGTGAGCATTTGTGTAATTGGTTGTATGGTTGGATAATCCTTAACTAGATCCTCTAGTCACAATTTTATCACATGGTATTGGGGTAAACCCATAATAGTGGTGTACAATTTTTATGAGGAAGGAAATTTGAGAAAATTCTCACGCATACAAAATTTCATGTTTTAAAGGGTTCGTTCGAACTAGGGGGTTCGCACGAACCCAAAACAGGGGTTCGGTCAAACCCATAGTTTGAGAAAACCCCCTTTTGCATGGTGGGTTCGCTCGAACCCTATGATGCCACGTTCCCTTATGGGGAATTCAAAAAAAAGGGCGAACCCCCCTTTTTTGCCCTTCTCCCCCTCTTCCACCAAATTTTAGTAGATTTCTGCCCTTTGAAGCTCAGGTTGAGGATGAAAATGGAGGAGACTTCACAAACCCAACTAGAAGATAGTATTCCTCAAAACGAGCTATCCAAAGAATTAAATTTTAATATGATTTGGTTTTATTATGTATGTGTGTTTTTAGTTTTATTAAACATAGGTTTTTCACCGAAAATCAAGCTCTTTGTTTTGCACATGTGGAAAAATAGCAGATTATCAAAATAAAAATTTAAAAAATATGTTGAGGCTGGGTATTGATGTCCTTGATCCATTAAAAAAAAAAAAAAAATTTTGATTCATACAAAAAAAGTTATGTTGTATACAGTTCGCCTATGTCTGAATTGCAATTGGTTTGACTTTGAAACTTGATTAAGGAAAAAATATTCAATAAAAAAATATGAGACCAAATGAAAGAGCTAGATATCATAGTTACAAATTTAAATTAAAAAAAATTAGAATTTTATCCTTCATACAAAAAAAAGTTATGTTGTATACGGTGAGTGTCACTTTTTAAAAATGTTGTTTTCTGAAGAAAAAAAAAAGTTTTCGTGGGAGATGGAAAAAAAAGTGCAATTTGATTCCAAAATTTTTGAAAAAAATATTTTTAGAATCTACAAACAAAATGTGACGAGACTCTAATTTTCATCATCTTCAAATTCCTCACGGTTTAGCTGCTATAGGTTCCCGAATATGAAGATTTAGTTAAAAATAATAATTGCAGTGTCCAGTTTGGCCAAAAATTGTAAACCACTATTGTGGGATCACCCATCGAAGTAGTGGTTTCAAATCCCAAAGGACATCCATTGGAATTATATTTTAAGTTATATCTTCTAGTATTTTTAATTAGGTAGGTGTTAAGAGAATTATGCTTATAAATATATTGTTGAACCTAAGATAGTTTGAAAAGGAATACTTTAAATATACCATCAAATTTGAGGTAATTTACAAGGGAATTTATAAATATATCATTGAACTTGAGGTATTTTGCATTGTAATATATAGATAATATGCTTCCATGAAGAGTGAGTAGAGTCCAACATGTAGTTAATATTGCTAATTTAATGATAGAATAAATGTTTGAGATGATGAGAAATGTGTGGATTGGTTGGATCTATAAAAGAGAAGAGGTAATAAACTTAGAGAGAAGTAAGGTGAACATAATATAGAGAGGTAGGAAGATAGAGATCTATGTAGGGTGGGAGAGTTAGAGAGAGGTGGTGTGTGAGAGAGAGAGAAAGGAGGGAGGGAGAGGTAGAGAGAGAGAGGGGTAGGTAGAGTGATGGAGATGTGGGGTGGGAGGGATGGAGGGAGGGAGAGAAAGAGGGGAGGGAGATAGAGACAATTCTTATGAAGATTCAAGCAGATGAAAAATCCCAATAAATAAATTAGAGAGAAACAGTCATTGATCATGAAAATAATTTTGTTAAAAAATGATGGTATTGATAAAGAACTAGTACAAAGGGGAAGTATCTTTAGAAATATATACAAGACTAAATATAAGTATCTTTAAAAGATCCAAATTAATAAATTCATAAATTTATATAAAGAGAATACTTAGACCATGATGAAGGAAAAAAATAAAAAAATAATATAAAGAGAATACTTACACCATGATGAAGGAAAAAAATAAACATTCTTTAGGGAGAGAGAGAGAGGGAAGGAGGAGATAGGGAGTGGTAGTGCAGGAGGGATAGAAGTTCTCAATAACACAAGGTGTAATATAATAAAGGTCTCAATAAACTAGTTCTATCTAGTATCAACTCCCTAAGTAAATACTAACTCTCTACTCATTGATCACTACCTTCACCATCTAAGCACAGTTGTATTCTTGTCTCTTGAAAAGTGGGTGAAAATTAAATCAATAACAACCTTTCATAGTGATGGAATGGGACATGAACCTGAACTAAAGTAAGTTGGATCCTAAATGTATCCTTTGGGTTATCATCTCCCATTAAAATTACCTAGTATTGTTTCTCATCCTATAAATATTTCTTACAATACAAGTATATCCATTCATGTTCAAAAATTTAGTGATGTTCAAGGAGGGAGAGAAAGAGGGAAGGAAAGATATAGGGATAGGTATAGAGAGTGGTAGGGTGGGATGGATAGAGGGAAGGAGGGAGATATGGATTGGTAGGGTGGGATGGATAGAGGGAAGGAGGGAGATAAGGATTGGTAGGGTGGAAGGGATACAAGGAAGGAGGGAGATAGGGATTTCTTACAATACAAGTATATCCATTCATGTTCAAAAATTTAGTGATGTTCAAGGAGGGAGAGAAAGAGGGAAGGATGGAGATAGGGATTGGTATGGTGGGAGGGATAGAGGGAAGGAGGGAGATAGGGATTGGTAGGGTGGGAGGGATAGAGGGAAGGAGGGAGATAGGGATTGGTAGGGTGGGAGGGATAGGTATAGAGAGAGTTAGGGAGGGAGGGAAGGATGGGTAGGTGGATAGAGTTTGTGTGTGTTTTTGTGAGGGAGAGAAAGGGGGAAGGAGGGAGATAGGAAGTGGTAGGTGGGAGGGATAGAGGGAGTGAGAAACAGGGAATGAGGGAGATATGAAGTTGTATGGTGGGATGGATAGAAGGACCCAAAATGGAATTAGTAGAAGGGGGAGATGTGATGGTGGATTATGGGAAATAGGCACCAAAATGGATTTATGGATTTAATAATTCATAGCTTCTATAAGGCATTTGAATATTTCAAACTCTCATCCACATGCCTTATAAACACATTTGAGGAAATTTTTGAATAAATTTTCCTCTTTCACCATAGTCCTTGCAGCTTCTTGAATAGTTTTGTTTTTCCTTTCAACAACTACATTCTACTGAGGAGTTCTAGGGGTAGACAAATGCCTCTTTATTCCATGAACTTCACAAAACATATTAAACTCATTGGAGGTGAATTCACCACCTCTGTCAAACCTCAAACATTTTATTTTCAAATCCATTTCATTTTCAACCATATATTTAAATGCCTTGAATTTACCTAATGCATTAGATTTCTCTCTAATAAAAATAACCCATGTCATTCTAGAATAATCATCAATCAAAATCATAAAGTACCTATCACCTTGTAGACTTCTCACCCTTGTAGGACCACAAATATCTATATGCAATAGTTCTAGTAGTTTGGTAGAAAATTGTTCCTTTCCCTTAAAGCTACTCCTTGTTTGTTTTCTAAATTGACAAATCTCACAAACAACATTGATAGGTTTTGTGATTCTAGGTAAATCTCTCACTGCATGAACTATATATATTACAATTGTTACTATATAGTTTTTATCATGTTTCTATTAAATGTTTTAAATTTTTTTTGTAGTCCATTAAAATTCTAATTCTACCCTATTGGTTGTAACATATTTGTGCTAATTTATCAAAATTTAAAGGTCTAATTATATCTCCAATATTTGAAATTTGCATAAAGTTATAAGTGAGAGATGATTGTATAAGTGAAGTTGAACAAATGAATTCAAAGATTCTTGAACTTAAGAATTTCATGGAATGAATACAATTGGAAAAATATGATAAGGAAAAGGAAAAAAAGAAAGATCTAAGTGCAAAAAAATAGAATCATATCACATTCATAAAAATCTCACCATGATAAATGCTTGTCTTTTATTCACTCATGTTTGGGTCCATTTTGGCTTACCGACATCCATAATTTATGACTACGATCCATGAATATTTTACTTTTGGTAGACATTGCAGACCATATTAAATAATAAAGGAATGAGTCTACAAGCTTTCATTTGTAGATAAGAAAACAAATGGTGAAGGTCAAATATATTCTTGTAATTCTATTTCATGTATACTATGTTGTGCAACCACACATTTAGAATGATAGCATCCCCTACTTACAACATTACTCCATTGTAGTTATTCATAGTTCTAAATTGCATAGTTATTTCTAAACATGTCTTGGGTTCCCATCTAAGTCATTTATTGACACATCCTACCATGCATGACCATCCACAATGCATTTAGATGCTCATGAACAAAAACTTGAAAAGGCACATGAAATTTTTTAGGGCATAAAGTTTATGTACCAATAAGTTCAATAAATTCTTACATTCTAATTATATAAATATAGAGAGTGACACAAAATTCACCACAAACCTCACATATTTTATGTTGGCGACAAATTTGGTTTTATATTCACAAGAACCTTGATAGAAGGGACCACATCAAAATATTAAGCCTGTGTGATATGATCCTTATGTAAACCATCTCCACAAGCTAGTAAAATTTCCTTTATTCTTGAGCTCCCTCAATACTTGAATTTATACTTGATATTCAACATGGAACTCCTTAAGCCATATTTCCCCCCTTATCATATTTCACAACTATCCAACATCCTAAGAAAATTAAACCTAAAAAATTCAAAAATAAAATCAAGGGACACAATTGACACCATTACTACTAATATTGACCATAATTCCCATAAAATTGTTTAGGAAATCAAGATTGGACAATATATAAATCAAACTAATTGGTACGCTCTTTAGAAAATATACACATACTTTCCTTAAATTACTATTGATTAAATGCATATTATTCTAATTAAGAGGGAACAAATGATTTCAACATCTTGCCTCATACACCCTCTTTAGAAATTATTATTATTCTTGATTACCATTAAGGTATGATAGTGAAATTATTATTCTATTTTTTGTCATGTATTAAGGTCTCAAGGGTTACCCTCATAAGTTCTTTAGAGTCTAAATAAGAAATGGATTCACCCTAATCCTATGCAATGGAAAAAAATATTCCTATCCTTATTGATGTGTGAGTAAATCTATTTGATATATTTTACTACCTTTATCTCGCTTTGGGTATTGGTGCTAGAGGAGAGGGCATGTGATTTTGAGAGCCAATAGGATTACTGTGCAATATTATGTGTGAGAGTGGCTTGGTGTCTCAAATAACAAATGAGTGTGTGTTTATTAACTAATACCAAAACTAACCATATCTCATAGTAATGAAACATCTATTTGGTGTAATGATCCTCTCTCTATGATGTAATTGTATCTAGTCAATATGGTAGGTAGGGGCAAGAAAGCTTGTATGTTAGCTTGTTGTTAATGGCATCCTTGCATCCACTAATATCATATCAAAAGCATTAAAATGCATATAGATCATCATAGTTTGACTCTAAATTAATGAAATTTGATTCCTCAAATCTAGTCATTGGTTGTTATGATACTTCATCCAATAGTTGATGTAATATCTTGGTGTCTTTATGTATTTTTTCTATCTTTAACAATGTTAAATTTCTTGAATTGATGGTTTCACTTTAAGAATCTTTTCATTTATTTTTTTACAATCAAATTCTTGTTGCACATTATGTTATAATTCAAAATAATTTCTTGCACTCTCTATATAAATATCATTGGTCATGACTCAAAGGTGATTTTTTAATAGCTCCAAAAGATATTTTTTTGTTAATATTGGTGAAGTTTAGTAGCAAATTGTGAAGCATATTATATAAAATATAAACTTAAATGATTATATTATATATAGTGGTTGTGTATGTGATTCATTAAAGGTTGAGGTCTCATGTTGTAAGCCCTTAAGACAAGATAGTAAATGCAATTAATAATTCATATTTTTATTATGTCATCGAATTCTACTGTGAGCGTTTGTGTAATTGGTTGTATGGTTGGATAATCCTTAAATAGATCCTCTAGTCATAATTTTATCACATGGTATGGAAGTAGTGGTTTTAAATCCCAAAGGACCTAAGAGAGGGAGTGGGAGAGACCAGAGAGAGAGAGAGAGAGAGAGAGAGAGAGAGAGAGAGAGAGAGAGAGAGAGAGAGAGAGAGAGAGAGAGAGAGAGAGAGAGAGAGAGAGAGAGAGAGAGAGAGAGAGAGAGAGAGACCTAAGAGGAATATGGAGAGTGAGAGACAAAGATACCTAAGATGAAGATGGAGAGTGAGAGACAAAGAGACCTTAGAGGGAGAGAGAGAAAGACCTAAGAGTGAGATGGAGAGTGAGAGAGAGACTTGAGAGGGAGAGAGAGAGAGAGAAGGAGGGATATAGGAAGTGGTGGGTCCTTCTATCCCTCCCACCCTACCACTAACTATCTCCCTCATTCCCTCCCTCTCTCACTCCCTCTCTCCCTCACATACACACACAACCTCTCTCCACCTAGTCCTCTCTCTCTCCCTAACTCTCAATATACCTATCTCTCCTAAATGTGATAATGATGTTGACTAATGAAATAAAATAAAAGTTTCACTTGTATGATGATGTGTGGAGATAAGGTGGATGTGCCTTGGTATAGTAGGTTGAAAAAATACTCTTGGTTAAGGTGAAAATTTCATTTAGAGAGAGAGGTGAGAGGTTGTGTACATGTGAGGGAGAGAGAGGAGAAATGAGGGAGATAGGGAGTGGTAAGGTGAGAGGGATAGAGGTACATATAGAGAGAGGGTGGGAGAGATATTAATAGAGAGAGTGAGAGATATGGAAGGATGGAGGGAGAAAGGGTGGGATAATGGGAGGGCAGGTGGAGAGAGGTTGTGTGTGTGTGAGGGAGAGAGATAGAGAGAGGAGACTTGAGGTAGGTAGATAGAGGTAGAGAGAGGGAGAAGTAAGGTGGGACATGTAGGTATAGAGAGAGCGAGAGAGGGAATTAGGGAGGGATGGAGAGAGGTTGTGTGTGTGTGTGTGAGAGAGAGAGAGAGAGGAGACTTGAGGTAGGTAGAGAGAGGCAGAAGTAAGGTGGGACATGTAGGTATAGAGAGAGTGAGAGGGGTAATTAGGGAGGGATGGAGAGAGGTTGTGTGGGAAGGAGGGAGATAGGGAGAGGTAGTTAGAGAGAGGTAAGGTGAATAAATTAGAGAGAAGTAGGTAGAGAGAGGTATCTAGGTAGGGTGGGAGAGGTAGAGAGGTGGTGTGTGTGAGAGAGAGAGAGAGGGGAGGGAGAGGTAGAGAGGGGGTAGGTAGAGTGAGGGAGATGTGGGGTGGGAGGGATGGAGGGAGGGAGGGAGAGAGAGGGAATGAGTGAGTGATAAAGGGAGGGGTAGGTGGAAAGAGAGAGAGGAGGGAAATATAGACAAAGGGAGGGAGAGAAAGGTTAGGAGGGATGATGAGAGATGAGAAATAGAGAGAATTATAGAGGAATGGGGGGAGGGAGAGGTATATCTAGGTAGCATGGGATGGATAAAGGGAGAGAGGAAATAAGGGAGACATGGAGAGGTAGGTAGAGATAGGTAAGGTTGAAGGAATAGAGGGAGAGGTAGGTAGAGAGAGTGAGGAAAAGATACAACACAAATTTTTCCTCATCTCCATTGCTCTTACCTTTTAACACCCCCTACTATTCATTTTCATGATCTTATAACTTTTTTTCATGTATTTGAATTGAATCTTTAGATCAAGTGCTCCCTCATCAACCCTTAGGATAGAAACATCCCTTTCTTGGATAGAGTTTTCAATGTCTTGAATAATTTTTTGTAGCTTTGTAGCCACCTCTTTCTTAGCTTTGAGAGTGTCTTTATGATTAGAGAATGTAGATGTTTCTTTTAACAAGTTCTTTACAAGACTTGTCTACCTTTTTAGATAAGACTTTCATGTCTCCACCCAACTGCTTCTCTTTTTTTGCACTTAGATCTAGTTTTTCCTTTTCCTTGTCATCTATTTCCAATTGTATTTATTCCATGGAATTATTAAGTTCAAGAATATTTGAGTTCATTTGTTCAACTCCATGTATAGTATCATCTCTCACATTCTTTACTTGCATAAATTCATATGCAATACACAAACTATTGACTTTATCCACTTCTACATTGCCATTTTCCCATTGCACATACTACACATGCACCTTCCTCAACTTCTCAAGAGTGGGAAGAATCTCTTTAATCAATACACTATCTATCTCATTCACTTTGGTATGCTTCTTCATATTCCTTTTCCATTTCAACTTCTCAAGAGAAGGAAGAATATCTTAAGTCAATACATTATGTGTTATCATTATTTCAAACCATCTGTCACCATCCCCCTCCATCATACCAACCCAAAAACATTATCCCTATCCCTATCCAAAAATACTATCCCTATCCCTCTTTGACACTATAAATCCAATTTGGGTGCCTATGTCCCATAATCCACCATCACATCTCCCCCTCCTACTAAGTCTAAGATATTTATTTTTTCTATTTCCATACCATTCCCATTTATACCCAATTTGTTGAGAATGTCTTAGTGTAACAATATTTTGATAAGTGGCATATTCTCGTCTTTAGTTCATGGAATAATTCTTGTCCATCTTCATTGTACCTTGTTACGCATATATCCATGTATTTTTTATTAACTTATCTGTATTTCATCCTTCTTAACACTTTTTCCATACATTTATTCCCCACTTCAAGATAACCACTTATCATTGTAGATCATTTCCACATGGCTTACTATTCATCAGGAGCATAAGTATCACATGATGTATTCTCTATTTTTAGCATAGTTTAATATTATTCATACATTATAGTATCTGATGTCTCTAGTTCTACATTTCCATTTTCCCATTGCACATATTAATGAAGTCCACTTTCAAATTTTATAACATCTATTTGGTATAGTAAAAATGACATTTCACTTTCTTCATTTGATTGGAACAAAAAAATGCTCACATTAATTGCAATGTTGGAAAACACATTGTCTTGGGTTCCCATCTAAGACATTTATTGACACATCCTACCATGTACGACTATCCACAATGGAGTTAGAGGCTCATGAATAAAAACTTGACAAGCAAATAAAATTTCTTAGAGCATAAAGTGTATGTACCAATAAGTTCAATAAATTCTTCCATTCTAATAATATAAATATAAAGAGTGACATAAAATTCTTACATTCTAATTAAGAGGGAACAAATGATTTCAATATCTAGCCTAATTATATTTTTTATCATGTATTAAGGTCTCAAGGATCACCCTGATAAGTTCTTTAGAGTCTAAATAAGAAATGGATTCACTCTTTATATAAATATCGTTGGTCATGACTCAAAGGTTATTTTTTAATAGCTCCAAAAGATATTTTTTTGTTAATATTGGTGAAGTTTAGTAGATAATTTTGAAGACTATTATATCACATATCAACTCAAAAGATTAAATTCTATATAGTGATTGTGTATGTGATTCATTAAAGGTTGAGGTCTCATGTTGTAAGCCCTTGAGACAAGATAGTAAATTCAATTATATCAATTAATAATTTATATTTTTATTAATTTATTATGTCATCAAATTCTACTGTGAGTGTTTGTGTAATTGGTTGTATGGTTGGATAATCCTTAACTAGATCCTCTAGTCATAATTTTATCACATGGTATCGAAGTAGTGGTTTTAAATCCCAAAGGACCTAAGAGAGAGGGAGTGGGAGAGACCTGAGAGAGAGAGAGAGAGAGAGAGAGAGAGAGAGAGAGAGACTTGAGAGGGAGAGAGGTAGTGGGAGAGACCTGATAGAGAGAGAAGAGTTAGAGAGGGAAAGGGAGGGAAAGGGAGGGATGGAGATACATAAAACTAATCAAAATGACCTAAGGGGTGACTAACCAATTGGTTTTTTAACGTGTAGAGAGTTTTACAACACTATGTGGGTTGCAGGTTTCATAACACCCAGTGTTTTCCAACCTGTAATTATTACAATGAAATTTTTTTCTTATTTAGAGAGTACGAATGTAATGAAAGGAACTTTTAAAACTTACCAAACTATTACTTTGAAGAGTAAAATTTGTGTTTCAATTTCTTCATATGATGGAAAAAGAAATCCACAAAATAATTACAGGTTAGAAAAAATAGTGGCTTGTGAGTGATTACATTATTCTTGTTATAAGCTCAAGGGTGGAGAGCTTGGGGAGGATATGTAGGTGGGGGATACATAAAACTAACCAAATTGACCTAAGGGGTGACAAGAGTTACAATGCTTATGTATCTCATTCACTTTGGTCTACTTCTTTTCAAGTGTTTTCAAAGAAAGAGGCAAGGAGGGAGATAGAGAGAGGTACGATAGGTGAGGTAGGTATAGAGAGGGTTAGAGAGAGGGAGGGGTAGGTAGAGAGAGGTTGTGTGTGTGAGGGAGAGAAGGGAAGGCGGGAGATAGGGAGTGGTAGAGTATTAACTGAATAGTTCTTCATGTTCTTGAGAAGTTGAGGAAGGTAAATGTGCAATATATGAAATGGGAAAATGGTAATGTAGAAGTGGATAAACTGAAGAAGTTTTTATTGCATATAAATTTGTGCAAGCAAAGAAAGTGAGAGATGAATCTATAAGTGAAGTTGAACAAATTAAGTCAAATATTTTTGAGCTTAAGAATTTCATGGAACAAATGAAATTGAAAATTGATGATAAGGAAAAGGAAAAATTAGATCTAATTGCAGAAAAAGAGAATTAGTTGGGTGGAGACATGAAATATTTATCTAAAAAGGTAGAAAAGTCTTGTAAAAAACTTGTTAAAAGAAAAATATGCATTCTCTAACCATAGAGACACTCTCAAATGAGAAAAAATGTGGCTACATCTTTTTTATTTTGAAGTGGAAAAAATAAATTCATTAGGATGTTGTTGTCTATAGCTACATATTTTTATTTTCAAGTAGACAAAATAAATTATTTACAATACTTTTCTACCTTTTCAAATAAGACTTTCATGTCTCCTCCCAGCTGATTCTCTTTTTTTGCACTTAGATCTAATTTTTCCTTTTCCTTCTCATCTATTTCCAATTGTATTTTTCCCATGGAATTCTTAAGTTCAATAATCTTATCATCTAGGGAAAGTGCTACTACATATTCGCCACCTAATACACAACACTTAATTATTGAAGGTGTGTGTCCTAGGTTAGTGACCTATGACCCATTTTCCACCTGGAGAATGGGTTCTCACTAGGTCCTATGACCCTATCTTCACATAATATTACACATTGTTTGAAGTGTGTCCTAGAAAAGTGAGTTAGGACCCATTCAATACATGGTGAATGGGTCCTCACTTAGACCTAGGACCCCCCCTTGGGATATATTTTTGGTGGAATTTTAATTATTTAAAATCATAGATCTGATGTCGGCTTGTGATTTTTTATTTTTGATATTTAATGTTATGTATAAATACAAGGCTATTTCACTAAGTTTCATCTAAGAAATCCTAGAATTTTTATGCAAGAATCATAATAGAAAGTATATGAGAGAGAGGGGGGAAGGAGAGAGATAGTGAGTGGTAAGGTGGGAGGGATAGAGGTACACATAGAGAGAGGGTGGGAGAGGTATGTATAGAGAGAGTAAGAGAGGGAAGGAGGGATGAATAATGTGAGGGGTAGGTGGAGAGATTTTGTGTGTGTGTGAGGGAGAGAGAGAGGGAAGGAGGGACGAATAATGTGAGGGGTAGGTGGAGAGATTTTGTGTGTGTGTGAGGGAGAGAGAGGGAAGGAGTGAGTGAGTGATAAAGGGATGGATAGGTGGAAAGAGGAGAGGGGAAATGACAAATAGAGGGAGAGGAAGGTTAGGAGGGATGGTGAGAGATGAGAGATAGCTGAGAGAAGTATAAAGGGATAGGGGAGGGAAAGTTCTAGTGAGGTAGAATGGGAGGGACAAAGGGAGAGAGAGTGAATAAGGGAGACATGGAGAGGTAGGTAGAGAGAGGTAAGGTTGGAGGAATAGAGGTAGAAGTAGGTAGAGAGAGTGAGGGGAGATATGGAAAGTAGAGAGGGAAGGGGAGAGATAAATAGATAGAGGGGAAAATTTGGGATGAATTTATAGGATGGAGGAGGGATAAGGATAATGTTTTTGGGTTGGTATGATAAGGATAATTCATCCACTTTTGCATTTCCATTTTTACATTTCACATAGTGAGGGAGGGAGAGAAAGAGAGAGAGGGAAGGAGGGAGATAGAAAATGGTAGAGTGGGAGGGATAGAGAGAGGGAGAGGAAGAGGTAAGGATGAAGATAGGGAGTGGTAGGGTGGCAAGGATAGAGGGAGGAATAGAAAGAGGCAAGGAGGGAGATAAAGAGAGGTAGGGAAGATGAAGAAGGTATAGAGAGTTAGGGAGAGAAGGATGGGTAGGTAGAGAGAGATAGTGGAGAGAGGTTTTATGTGTGTGAGGGAGAGAGAGGGGGAAGGAGGGAGATAGGAAGTGGTAAGGATATATGGTGAGAGAATAAGTTTAGGAGGGATGGTGAGAGAGGAGAGATATAGATTAGTATAGAGGGATGGGGGGAGGGATAAAGGGAGAGAGAGGAAATGAGGGAGACATGTAGAAGTAGGTAGAGAGAGGTAGGGTTGAAGGAATAGATGACAAAGTAGGTAGAGAGAGTGAGGGGAGATAGGTAGAAAGAGAAGTGGGGTGAGATGTATTGAGGAGAAGGTAGGTAGAGAGGGAGAGGGTGAGTGGAGATATAGAGTGGAAGAGAGGTAGGTAGAACTTAATGTGTTTCTTATTTGAATTCTTATACATTTAAAATCATGCAAATCATGGACACATCAAGGGATTTCAATGGTGTTAGGTGAAAATTTTATTTAGTTTTGAATATGATTTTTGTCTAACCTGGATGGTTTATTAATATGTCTAGTAATTAAATTAATTTGAGTTTATTAATATGAGTAGTAATTAAATTAATTTGAATATCATTTTTGTTCAAGAATCTTTGAGTTCATTTGTTCAACTCCACTTATAGAATCATCTCTCACTTTCTTTTCTTTCACAATTTCATATGTAGTACAAAACCTCTTGACTTTATCCACTTTTGTATTGCCATTTTCCCATTGCATATACTGCACACATACCTTCCTCAACTTATCAAGAGTAGGAAGAATCTGGGTATGTGCAAGATCATCATGGAAAAAATAGGCCCTTAAGTGGCAATAAAAAGACAAAAAATCAGAGTTAGACAACTTGACGTAAAAATTTGAATAAGTTATCTATATTATTTCAAAAAAAATGTAGAAATAGAATCTGTATCAAATTGAATGTAGTTTCTAAACTACTAGACCTTTATTTTAAAAAATAAAATCTATTTGGTTAAAATTTGAAATTTCAATGCAGTAGTATTTAAATTTCAGGGTAAAAATAAGAAGTAGGTGTCTGTCTGACCACCCTAACCACAATAAAATGATTCTATTTTTTTATAATATTTTAGATATAATTAGAGGACTCATGTCCCGATGTGATGCATATTTTTTTATAATTTTTTTCCATGTAAATAATTAATTATGAATTTTTTATTACAACTTTAAAAAAATATAAAAGCTCATCTATCTAACCACCCTAACTTGGTCAAAATTCATGAAATTCAATTTTTTTTTTAAAATCCTATAGTATGCGAAGCATAGAATGTGACGCATGTTTTGGATTCAAAAAATGTGATACCATTTGAAATTTATAGATGTTTTTCAATCAGCCTATCAATCAAGACTTTATTCGTAATTCTAATAGAAAATGAATAATAATTATTTATTAAATTCAAAGTAAAGTATAATTTATATTGGTGGAAAGATGAGAATCTCCTCTAAAAACCCTTTTCGTTTCATCAATTTTGGGTAAAAAAAAGTCGCCATCCACATGAGCCATCATATGGCTTACATATCGCCATTTTTTGGCCCATCATGATCCTGCACATACCCATCTCTTCAATCAATACATTATATATTTCATTCAATTTATTCATTATAAGGTCTTTCAACACCATATTTATATCTTTCTTTGTATTAATCCATCATCATCATTGCATAAATCCATTAGTTTAAATCGTAAACCCTAAACCTAACATCCATCATCATTGTATCAATCCATTAGGTTCATTTTTGGCTAATATAAGTTTATTAATCTAATAATTTTTCATCCATCATAGTCCTTTCATTATCCATGCATCTTTCCATCATAATCATTAAATATCTCCCTACCCATTAACCTTTGATTTCCCCATGCTTATATTCCTATCCACCGTCCATCACTCTATCCTACAACCTCATCCAATCATTCCATAATCCCTTGTCATTGGTACCTAGCTATAGGCTACTCCTACAAGAAATATGATTTCATCTATCTTATTAGTCCATCACTCATTCGAATCCAAAATTGTAATAAAATCATAATTAATGCAATCTAATTGTGCAATCTATAAGAAATCATCAAATAACATATTACATAAAGGCTCCATTTGATATGGTCTCTAGATGCTTGATTGAATATTATGAATGGTATGTGGATTTGTCTTTAAACCAACATGGTCTTGGTATAGTTGGATGATTTTTAATAGAAAAATGGTAGGACACACCTACTAGAAAATGTTTCGATGATAAAGAAGGGTAAAGGGTTTTATTTGTATACTCTTGTTGTGAGGGATGTGTTGGTATGTGGCGACTGATCAAGCTATACAACACACTTTTTAGTATTGTACACTCTTCTTGTCACCGAAAAAGAAAAAGGCCGACTTTGTAAACCTTAATTTTTTGGAAGCTTCTAAAAGCTTGTTATAAGCAGCTGGGATGAAGAGTTGTAGTATGGCATTATTCACAATATTGTAATAGGTTTTGCACTAGATAATAAAATCATTGGATGGCTACGGTTTTGAGGATGTAGCCCAGATTGGGTGAACCACGTTAAATTCTTTGTGTTGTCTTCTATGTGTGTTTTATTACTCTATTTTATTGTTCAAATCTGCATTTAACTCGTTATATATCTGCCTTCTAACCCTATCAGGATGATGCAATTCAAGGATCAAAGGGTGTAGTAGCACTTTCCCTAGATGATAAGATTTTTGAAATTAAGAATTCCATGGAACAAAAACAATTGGAAATAGATGATAAGGAAAAGGTAAAATCAGATCTAAGTATAGGAAAAAAGAATTAGTTGGGTGGAGACATGAAAGTCTTATCTAAAAAGGTAGACAAGTCTTGTAAATAAATTTTTAAAAGATACATTTTCATTCTCTAATCATAACGACACTCTCAAAGCTAAGCAAAAAGAGGCTTAAAGATAAATAAATTGGAAATATAATGTTATGACATGGTGCAATTAATTAAGTAATTAAATTAATTAGTCAGCATGGTGATGTTAGAGGGAATTGGCTAGGATGAATTAATATACAAGATTAAAGATCAAATATGGTACAACAAGTGTGTCTACAACATGCTACAAAGTGTTTCTAGACATCTTAGATTTCCTACCATTGAATAATTTCTAGTTTCTAATTTCTAGCACACATTCCAATCCTAATAGGTCTACACATGTGGTATACCCCTAGAAGCCTCTTAGTAGTCATTGCACGATATACATTTTTTAATTCATAAGATTGGAATTGAGATGAATAAAATTGTGTCTTTCTAAATAAAAAGGGAGATAAGGGTAGGTGGAGAGAGGTTGTGTGGGAAGGAGGGAGAGAGAGAGGGAAAGAGGGAGATAGGGAGAGTTCTAGGTAGAGAGAGGTCAGGTGAACATAATAGAGAGATCTATGTAGGGTGGGAGAGGTAGAGAGGTGGTGTGTGTGTCATTGATCATGAAAAGAGTTGTTAAACACTAATGGTATCAATAAAGAACTAGTACAAAGGAGACTTGTATCTTTAGAAATATATACAAGACTAAATATAAGTATGTTTGAAATATCCAAATCAATAAATTCATAAATTTGTATAAAGAGAATACTTACACTATGAAAAAGGATAAAATAAAACATACTCTAGGTAGAGACTAGAGAGGGAAGGGGGGAGATAGGGAATGGTAGGGTGGGAGGGATAGAAGGACCCAAAATGGACTTAGTATGAGGGGGAGATGTGTTGGTGGATTATGGGACACAAGGACCCGAAAAAACTTGAGCATAAGTAGACCAAAGTGAATGAGATAGATAATGTATTGACTGCAGAGTTTTATCCTGCTCTTGAGATGTTGAGATTGATAAATAATTGCAGGTTGGAAAACACATTGGATTGTGAGTGATTGCATTCTTCTTGTTCTATGCTCACAAGTGGAGAGCTTGGGGAGGATTTCCAGGTGGGGATACTTATAAAACTAATCAAATTGACTCAAGGGGTGACTAACCAATTGGGTTGTTATGTGTAGAGGGTTTTACAACAATATGTGGGTTGTAGGTTTCATAACACACAATGTTTTCCAACCTACAATTGTTTTAATGAATTTTTTTTCTTATTTAGAGAGTACAAATGTAATGAAAGACACTTTCAAAATTTACAACTTTTACTTAGAGTAAAAATTGTGTTTCAATTTCATCATATGTTGGAAAAATAAAGGCACAAAATAATCATAGGTTGGAAAACACACCGGGTTGTGAGTGATTGCATTTTTCTTATTCTAAGCTCAAGGGTGGAGAGCTTGGGGAGGATTTCTAGGTGGGGATACACAAAACTAATTAAATTGACCCAAGGGGTGACCAATCAATTAGGTTGTTATGTGTAGATGGTTTTACAATAGTATGTGGGTTGTAGGTTTCATAACACCAAGTGTTTTCCAACCTACAATTGTTGTAATGAAAACCTTTTCTTATGTAGATTGTAATAATCTACACTAGAAAATGACCACAATGAGTAATTTTGAGGAATCCTTAAGTAGAAATTCTCTAGGAAAATTGCATCTCAATCATCAAATAAATAAACAATGGAATATCAAACATGTATTGAATCTATAACATTATCCTAAAGAATATTATTGGCATCACAAGGAGGAGCATCAACAACAATTGATCAACACATTCTCATTTGTATCATCTAGCAAAAATTCCATAATTGGAGTATAACAAGCATCTGACACCTCCCCAATAACTAGCTCAAATAAAGGATTTGTGACACATGAAACATGTTTGGATATTTTTTAAAGAAGTGGGAAGAACCATGAGTATGATGACCACAAGAAGAATATGGGTGTAAGTCAAAACTAGAAATTGTAATGAGCCTACAAGGAAAAAATAATTGAACACACAAAAATATGCAAACATTAGAGAAACATAATGTTCTTAATATCTTTGTAATGCCACTTCATGGGGGAAACCTTCTAATAGAGCATACACTCCAGTTAAAAATATCCAAGACATCTTATATTTGAGAAATCATTACAATTTATAGAGCATTGCCAAAGGAAACTCCTACCATCCCATGCATGTGGGATAACTACTTTATTATAGCTAGCTAGTGAGATGAATTACAAAGCATATGCATCTACCTTTATTCAATATTACATGTGGGAAACTAATAAAACATATATACCATACTACTTTTAACTACCATATATCAAAGCGAAGTCCATAAAATTAATTCCCCCTTCAAAAAACATTCCTTAAACCTTGAAATGGAAATATGGAGAGAATTTTGATAGGTTCCCACGAGAAATCTTGAGGTTGCAAAACATTCCATTAGACCAAGAAATCCTCAAAAGAATGAGTTCAAAAGTGTCTAGTACATTTTTGTAGACCCCAAGTTCTAAAGTATAGATCTCTCCTCATCTAATGAAAGAAGCTTGGTTGGAATACAAATGCTTGTCCCAATCACTTCTTGAGACAAGAGACATGGAAAGTTGGCTACATTTTCAAAGAATGTGGGAGTGCCAACCTGAAGCCACCTCACCAATACATTGGAACACTTAATAAGGACCATAACATAGGACCCAATTTATGAACTCACTCATTCCATAATTAAAGGTTTGTATACCTGGATAGAAACATAAAAGTCCAATCGCCAATGTCAAAGCTAAAATCTATGCAATTTTAATCAACTTGTTGTTTCATGCAATTTTGGGTCTATACTATATTTTCTAGAGTATTGTCAACTAATACAACCTTAGAAGACACATTTTTCCTCATCCCCACTACTCTTACTTGTTAACACCCCTTGATGTTCCTTTCCATGATCTTCTAACTTCCTTTTCACATATTTTACTTGAAGCTTTAGATCATCTGCTCCCTCATCAACCCTTAGGACAACAACATCCCTTTCTTGGATAGAGTTTTGAATGTCTCAAATACTTTTATGTAGCTTTTTTTAAAATATTTTATGTAGTTTTGTAGCCACTTTTTGCTCAACTTTGAGTGTCTTTATGATTAGAGAATGCAAATGTTTCTTTTAACAAGTTCTTTACAAGACTTGTCTACCTTTCTAGACATGAATTTCATGTCTCCACCCAAATGACTCTCTTTTTCTACACTTAGAACTGATTTTACCTTTTTCTTATCATCTATCTCCAATTGTATTTGTTCCATGGATTTCTTAAGTTCAAGAATATTTTACTTCATTTGTTCAACTCCACTTATAGCATCATCTCTCACTTTCTTTTCTTGCACAAATTCATATGAAATCTAAACCTCTTGACTTCATCCACTTCTACATTGTCATTTTCTCATTGCACATACTGCAAACACACCTTCCTCAACTTCTCAAGAGCGGGAAGAATCTCTTCAGTCAATACATTATCTATCTCATTCACTTTAGTCTGTTTATTTTCATGTGTTTTTAGAGCGGATTCCTTTTTCATTTCATACATTCTACTACCTATTGCCTCTAGTGAATTACATTTCCATTTTCCCATTGCATAATATGAAAGTGATGTGATGAAACCATACCTCTAGTGAATTGCATTTCCATTTTTCCATTACATAATATGAAAGCGATGTGATGAAACCATACTTCTATTATCCTTCTTACTTCTTGAGATGTACTCAAATAAGTGATCAAAAGGTTTACATTTTTCTTCCATGATGAGATTAAGCAAGCTAAACTTTTCTCATACGAGGGTGGTAAAATAATCAATTGTTCCAACTTACAATAAATCAACAAAAAAAATTGCACGTCCCTATAATATGATTAGAAAAATAAAAGGATATAATAAAAGTGAAGATTTTGAAAAAGAAATATATTCTATCGGCTCATTCATTTCCAAAACACAATGAAGATCCTCTTATTCAACATATTCCACTTAGTTTTCAATTGTCTCAATTTTATTTCTAAAGCTAAAACCACAACTCACCAATTGTTTATCACTGGTCTACCTTAAAACCTAAACCTTAAGACACTTACTCTATATCACAAATATACATATATATATAGCTGGTAGATATGAAAATCTTTAACCTCTTTTTCATAGATCAATGAGGCACTCCAGGTATTCTGCGTGGAAGCATAGGCACTTCAGCTCTAACTGTATTCTTGGTATCTGTCTATAATCATAAATGGAGCACCACAATCCAACAAGCATTAAACGTTCATTTTTTGCACCATCTCTTTACTTATCAAGTAGATCATCAGTTGCATCAAGTATATGTCCCATTTCATGCATACTTCAAGCCGAGCTGACCAAACTCATATTACAGGACGCAAGCTCTTTGTCCAATGCACACCTTGCACATGCAATTTCTAGAGCCACAACACCAAAGTTGAAGACATCTGATTCTGAGCTGGCCCTCAATGTTTCAAAGCACTTTGGCACGATACTGATGGATTTAAAGATTCAAATTGTCGGATCTATATCGTCATTGTTTGGTTTCGATAATGAGTCTCTGGCAGGTTTAAACTCATACAGGTTTCGTACAGTGAACTGGCTTGGCTTGCACATTCCAGCTGATGCAACGGACTATTCTCCTTACAAAGCGGAGTTTAAAAACTCCCATACGTTAATCCTCTGTTATCTCCATTTGCTTCCGCTTGCCTCCGGCAACTTCTGCGTTGGGCCCTGCACTACACCATGCCATCATGGTATGCATGTTTCTATGTATGTTTTTATGCATTTTTGTATGCACATTGGTGCGTTTTATTTAGGAGTTAGTCAGCTCCATTTTATATCACCACTTAATTTTAATCTCTAAAATATCATAATTTAAAGTCTTGCTAAATGAAAAAGTGAGTTGTTTTAAATTTTCTTTATTAATTTAAATAATTATTCATGGGTTAATTTTTAGAAAAATCATAAGATATGGAATAAACTATTTTATAATTATTTTATTCGATTGAGAAAACTTAAATATATATATTATGTTGAGTGGTTTAATAATGGATAAAATATTGTTATTTAAAATGGGTTTAACAAATTATTTCACCTTGTTTAAATGTCTCATTTAGACAAAAGGGTGTAGATATTGAAAATTGGTTTAGGCCTGCGAGTACATATTCGACATAATTTTTTATAGCTCGTGGTCATGATTAAATAATTTCAATTATTTAATTACCCTTTCTAATACATTTTCTTCTATTAATTAAATACCCCTTTTTAATTAATTCATTAATTCATCATTAATCTTTATTCAACTTGATTAATTAAATAAATCATATTTATTTAATTATGTTGCAAACTAATTAATTCTTCCCCCTTTATCTATCAATTAAATAATTTATGAGTGTTGCCGGTGGATACAGATGGCACTGCTCGCTCTGCTCCTGCATGAGGGCTTCGCTCTCCTTGCATGTATGTTCTCTCTTCGCGTTCTGTTCCTTGGTGTTGCGTTTTAGTGGTGGGTGGGGTTTTTTTGGTGTTTGGGGGTCTTGGCTTCTCTCTGTCTGCTTCCTCTCCCTGGTGCGCGGGTTAGCTTGGAGGTGGAGGCGTCTTTGCTTCTTTCGTTTCTGGCTCTTCGCCTTTCTCTTCTTTGGTGGCTGCTTTGGGTGGCATTTTCTGCCCGTGTTCTCTGTTGCGTGCCAGTGTTGGGTGGTTGTTTGTGCCTTTCGAGGGTGCTGGTGTTTGTTGGGGTTGGGTGCATTGGTGTGTGGAGAGGGTTTGGGATTTGGTCTTTCCCATTTAGTTGCTGGTGTTTCTTTGCTGCGGGGTGTGCATTGTGCGGTGGGTGAGTTGCTTCTTCTTCTGCTCACTCTTCTTTGGAGTAGTGGGTGGTGGAGCTCCCATGGATGCGAACGGTGTCTTGGAGGGGAGGTCGGGTGTTGATGCCATGACGAAGGCAGGGGATAGGGCTCCCACTCCATCTTCTCCAAGATCGGGATTATCCAGGATTGGTGGATTTGAAGTTCAAAAGGTTAATGGCTGTTTGGAAAGGGCTCAAGTACGCTCGGTGGTGGTGATTCAAAGGGAAGCAGTTGCAGAGGATGTAGAGTATTACAGCCAGCATGTCTTAATCTACAAATTTTTGGGGATGAGGGTCTCTTTACCTTTCCTTGTCCCTTGGATTCAGAAGACATGGAATCTAGAGGGGGATTTTGAGGTTCTAATAGCTACAAATAATTTCTTCTTGGTGGATTTCCCATGTATCTCTGATAGACATAGGGCTTTTGAGGGTGGTTCATACTTTTATAATCAAGTCGGACTATTTATCAAACCTTTGGCATGCAGGTTTTAATTCGGCTGAAGAGATACTATCCAAGGTCTCGGTGTGGGTTCGTCTCCCTCGGCTGCCGCTTGAATGTTGGAGGAGCGATATTCTGCACTCTATTGCCATGGCCCTAGGGAAACCGATTGGCCGCTCTCAGCAAACTCTGGAAAAGAAAATATTCTCCTATGCTCATGTTTGTGTGGAGATTGACCTGAGCCAACCCCTACTTGACTCCATTGATATGATAGTGGGATCTAGCTCATGGACGCAACCACTTGATTATGAAACCTTGACGTTTAGATGTCGTTTATGCCGCGAGTATGGTCATCTTCAGAGGAGGTGTCGGTGAGCTACTAGTGTGGGTAAGTCAAGTAATGGGGTGGCTCCTTCAAATCTAGGATCTGAAATGGGAAAAGGACCCATGCAGGGGGTGACACCAGATACAGACGGGTTTGTGCCTGTGAGGCCACGAAATAAAGGTTGGGGGTAGAAGAGGACTTTTCGGGACCGCCAAGAGGAGGGGGTTTTCAACAAGTTTGATGCATTGAACGATTTAGTTCATGAGGAGGGGGTCTCTCCTGACATGCATGTGGATGCTACCGCAGTTAGTTCTGATAATCTAGAGCCCATGGCTCTCACGTCTTCAACTTTTGGACCTATGGTGGCCTCTGGGGAAGTAAAAGATTCTTTTGTTCCATCCCCTAAAGTAGGGCTTGGGGACCTATTTGTGGTGGTTGGTACTTCTTTGGTCTCTCTTGATGTAGGTGCATGCTCTGCTGGAGGCTCTGGAAAGAGTAAAGCTTCTGCTTCCCCCCATATTTTGGGTGTGCTTCAAAATTCCTTAAAAAAGACTGCCCCTAACAAGCCCCAAAAGGTGGGTAGGAAGAAGGATCAGGAGAAAGTTAAGTTGGCTAGTGAGACGTTGGTTGAATCTGGGTCGGTGAAGACCCTGGATACTCACTTCTCTCAACCTTCGTGATGATTGTGCTTTCATGGAATGTGAGGGGTATGAATAGCATCCCTAGACAAAAGGCTATTCGGGATTTGGTCCGTGCTCATTCTCTGGATTTGGTTCTTCTCCAGGAGATGAAGTTATCTATTAATAGCATGATGCAGAGTGCTTCAAAGATTCAGAATAGAGGATTATGTCAGTGTGTGGGTGCACAGGGGAGCTCTGGAGGCCTTGCCTGCTTCTGGGATCCTCGACGAATCTCTCCTATTTGGTGGTTCTCCAGTAGGTTCTCTATTTCTCTTGTTGTGACGAGTTTGGAGATGTGGGAAAGATTTTTTCTTTCCAAAATTTATGCTCCAATGGATGTCCCTGGTAAGACTCTTTTGTGGTCCCATATAAATTTTTTGAGGTCTTTGGACCCCTTTCTTCCTTGGATTATGGTAGGCGATTTCAATGCAATTGTCTCTCTTGAGGAGAAAAGGGGGGGAGTGCCTCATCTGGACCCCTCTTCTTATCTTCTTAGGGAGAATCTAGCTCGGCTTCGGCTTGTGGATATCAAACCTTTTAATGGCATGTTTACTTGGAACAACAAGACGCTTGGGGATGAAGCCATTTCTGAAAGATTGGATAGGTTTCTTGTGTCTAGTTTTTGGGTCAATGACAAGTGGCTGACAAGCTCTGAAATCTTAGATTGGTGGGGATCAGATCATTGGCCAATCAAATTCTCTACTCGTTTGGTTGGTAGCTTTAAGAAGCAAACCTTTAAATTTCAACTTATGTGGCTCAAGGAGGAGGGTCTTTTTGACTCAATTTCTAAATGGTGGGCTGAAGGTCGACCAACTTTTGGTACTGCTATGTACACCTTGATGAAGAGGCTTCAATATGTGAAGTATAAACTAAAGCTTTGGAATAAGCATCATTTTGGTAATGTGTTTCAACAGAAAAGGGTCGCCCAGGAGCGTTTGGATTCTATTACCAGGCATATTAGAGAGCATGGTTTTGATGCTGCTTTGAGTAGGTTAGAGGATGATGTGGTCAAATATCTTGAGGAATGGGAGCTTCGTGAGGAAATTTTTTGGAAACAGAAGGCTCGTATTGATTGGCTTCAAGAAGGGGACAATAATACCTCTTTCTTCCATAATTCGGTAAAGGCTAGAAGACAGGGTAACATTATATCTTCTCTCCGCTCTCCTGAGGGATTTGTTATTTCCTCCTCTTTGGAAATCTCTAATTAGGCGATTCGTTTCTTCTTTGATCTCTTTTCTGAAGATACCCCACCGGCTAATGAGGAGGAAGACTCTATCTTAGCTTGCATCCCTCCTCTAGTGACAATGGAAATGAATGCCTCTCTTCTCCAGCCTATTTCTTTGAAGGAGTTAGAGGATGTGGTGTTTCAGCTGAAAAAGGGGAAGGCTCCTGGTCCTGATGGGTTCCCGACTGAATTCTTTCAGGAATTTTGGGAAGTGATCAATCTTGACTTGTTGGGGGTTGTACAGGAGTCTCTAAGGAACAAGCAAATGTTGAGAGCCATGAATGCCACGTTTCTTGCCCTTATTCCAAAGCGTGAGAGTGTTGATTATCTGGATTTCTTTCGACCAATTGCTTTATGTAATGTGGTGTATAAAATCATCACAAAACTAATTGTTGAACGCCTGAAGCCCTGGTTAGATAAGCTAATCTCAGAGGAACAAGGTGGCTTCATGGTATGTAGACAGATTTTGGATGGAGTTGTTATTGCAGCTAAAACTATTCATTCCATGGCCTCTTCGAGGGAAAAGGCTATGTTCATAAAGTTGGACATGACTAAGGCTTATGATAGAGTTAAATGGGGTTTTCTGATCAGAATTCTTGGAGCCTTTGGGTTCAACAGTGAGTGGATTGACTGGGTCATGAGCTGTGTGAAGATGCCGTCCTTCTTTGTTCTCATAAATGGCGAGTCCTTTGAGTTGTTTGGTGCTTCTAGAGGTCTTCGGCAGGGGGATCTCTTATCCCCATACCTTTTCATTTTGATGGTTGAAGGTTTGGGGAGGCTCATTAAGTCCCAGGTTGTGGCTGGGCTCATTCATGGATGGAACTGGAACAACTCCCTTCCTCCTCAAACCCATCTTCAGTTTGTGGATGACTCGGCCTTGATGGGGGTTGCTAAGGTGGCTGAAGTAGTTGCTTTTCATCAGACTTTGGATTGTTACTTGGCTGCCTCTAGACAAAGCATTAATGAAAGTAAGTCTTGCATTTATTTCTTTAATACACCCAAGATTATACAACAATGTATAGCCAGGATCTTAAGGTTTGAGGTGGGGAAGCTTCCCTTTACCTACCTGGGTATTCCTCTGGATGTGCGCCTGCCTCCCAGGCGTTTTTGGCAGGAGGTAATTGATAAATTCTGAGGACTAGTCCATCATTGGACCAATAGATGGTTATCTACAACAGGTAGAGTCACTCTGTTGAAGTCTGTAGTGTAGGCTCTTCCTATATACAGATGTTTTGTGATGACTGCTCCCTCAAGCTTTTTCAAGGATTTTGAGGGGCTTTGTAGGCAGTTTCTTTGGTCAGGTAATCTCCTCTTGAGGAAGTGGAGCTTAATTAAGTGGGAAGTTGTTTATCGGTCGAAGCAGGAAGGTGGCTTGGGTTTGCGTAGAGCGGATTGGAATGGGCAAGCTTTGGCTGCAAAGTTGTACTGGAGGTGGTGTTCACATCAGCATTAGATCTGGGCCAAGATCCTTACCTTCAAGTATCTTGGGGAGGTGGATGGAGCTGAGGTTCCTCGCTTTACTCTTTTGGGAAGAGGCTCTATGATCTGGGAAACTCTCAAGAGGGGAGCTCCTCTGGTTAAACAGGGCTTGTTCTAGATCTACAACAGAGGTTCTGATGCTCACTTTTGGCATGACTCTTGGGATGGTTTCCCATCTATCCTATCCTCACATCCTCACTTGGGGGATTTATGCAGGATTTTTGTTCAAGCTGGTTGGAGCAGAGTGATGGACTTCAAAGCCCCTCAGGCGTTGGGACAGACTATCATCTATCAGTGGAAGGATATGCAGGAGTGGCCCCAGGGGGGATCTTTGGAGGATAGGAGAGATTTGTCCTCCATTTTAGCTGATAGAGTGTGTTGTTCGCTTCCTGAGAGGGATGTGCTGGCTTGGGGTCCAGATCCTAAAGGGAAGTACTCTGTGGCATCAGGGTATCATGCTTTGGATAGACAGGCTTTAGGTAGTGCTGAGGTTCCTTGGTGGAAAAACATTTGGAATAAATTCTCTTGGCCAAAATGTAATTTCTTCTCTTGGCTAGTGGTGTATGGCAGGTGTTTGACTTGGGACAACCTCTTCAAGCGGGGTTTTCAAGGTCCCTTTATTTGCTTCCTTTGTCTCAAAGATGTTGAGATTGTTTCTCATCTATTCTTTCAGTGCCCCTTTGCTAGGACTATTTGGCACTTCTGGTGGGGGGCATGGAATCTGCAGTGTAGGCATCCTTCTTCTCTTGGTGAGCTCTAGTAGAATACTGGGCCTACTCTGGCAAAGACTTCATTTTTGCACGCTGCCTGGCCTATTGGTCCTAATCTAATTATTTGGCAGATTTGGTTGGAGTGCAACCGAAGGATCTTTCTGGACAGGAAGCTACTGGTGGGCCAAGTTTGGGCTTGCATTCTTAGGGCTTTACAAGAGAATTTGCATGCTAAATGTGATTTGGTTGTACCAGTGGACCCTGGGGATTCTAGAGTAATTTAGAACTTGGGGATTTCTATTGGTAGTACAGGAAGGCCCAAGGTGGGACGAGGTAGGTGTTCTAGAGGGAAGGTGTTTAGGGGAGGGCATTGGATGCTTCCTCCCACTAGGGTTTTGAAAATCAACACTGATGGGTCTGCAAGAGGTAATCCTGGGCCCGCTGGTGTTGGTGGAGTAGGCAGAGATAGCTTTGGGGTGGTTGTGTTCTTTTTCTCAGAGTATAAGGGGCACCACTCTAATAATCTCATGGAGGCTTTGGAAATTCTTTTGGCCTTGAAGAGGGCATATGCTCTCGGTTGGAAACAAATTATTTGTGAATCTGATTCTCAGGTGGTGATTGACTTGATAAATAGACGACACATTGATGATGTTAGCTGGAAACTTGCAGTGGTGGCCAAACAAATCATTAGCCTTGGAGATTTTATGGATTCAGTCACCTTCTCCCATATCCCTCAAGAATGGAATAAGGTGGCTGATGGGCTGGCCAAATGGGCTTCTAAGAAGAATGGGACTTGGTTGGTGGATGACTGGGACATTTTACCAAGGGACCTTGCCCAGGATTTGGAGGACTGGGTTACTGAGGATGTGAAATGTTGCATTAACGATTCTTGATCTCTTGCTTGTTGCTTCTTGGCCCTTTCGGGTTTTCTTTTGCTTAACGCTTTGTAATTCTCATGTTGATTAATACAAGTTTTTACCCCCTTTTTATTTTTTAAAAAATAATTTATTATTTAATCACCCCTTTATTATACTTTTTCAACTATAATTAAATATCTTTATTTAATTATTCATTTAACCCCCTTTTCAACTATAATTAAATATTTACTATTTAATTATTCAATTCCACCCTTTTCGAAAGTCAAATTAAATAAATTATCTTTATTTATTTAATTAAATATTTTATTTTCGAATGTTGAATTAAATTAATATTTAATTCATTTGTGTCACATTCCTCTATCATTCAGTTATCTAATCGTCCACTCACCTTCTGACTTGAGATCTATTTTTAGTTCTCGAGTTATCTTTGAATTTAATTGTTGATCATCTTTGTAGGAAGACTCTCTATCACAACTAGCCGATTAACTAGTTCTAACTCATATGCATGTATGCATCTATTAATTAAATATCTTTTATTTAATTAACTAGTTTAATTATGCATTTGAATTCCTCATCTTTGAGTTCTGACTTTGGATTTTGCATACAAAGTCTATTTCTTCTATTTTCAAAGATTCTTAACTGAAGATTAAGATCTTCTTCTATTTTTAGTCTTTCCTGACTCATGTTTTAACTCACGTTCTATCTGAGACAAAACTCAAATCGCATGGCATTCATCAATCTCATCCATCGATCTCTCTTTCAATCTGAGCCGATCGTTCAAAAACACAAAATCTATAAAATGGCCTGTCATTATCATTATTCCTCCTCCCGAAATCACATACTTTTGAGAAGAGACCATTCTTTGATATTTTGCTTAGACATTCAACACAACTATACTTTCATTCAAACACAGAAATCTGAGGGCAACAATACTAAAAAGGCAAAATGGAGAAGAGCAATGCAGATAATTCGAAGGGATGAATGCATATTCGGTGAGATCAATTCAGTTTGTTTAGTTTTTATCATGTTTTCATATTCGTTCTTTATTGTTAAATTTTTAGATTAGTTTTGATTTAGATTAGGATTAACAATTGTTTGTTCTAGCTGCAGATCTTATCATAGATTTATTCTAATGTTACATTTGGTGAACCCAACATATTCAACTAGAAATTTCAAATGGCTACATATCTTTTCACAAAAATTTGTTTGCAAGTAGACGACATTCTCAAGAGCTTCCACGAAAAAAATCAGATTTTTATGAAATGTTTTGAATTTTTTATAATTTTTTTGTTATTTTTCATAAAAAATCAATTTTGAGGAACATTGTCGAATATTTTGGATATGTTTAAATTTCTGGAAAGAAATTTGAATTTCAATAGGGGTCTGTTCTTTAGATTTTAAATTTGGATGAAAAATTATCAGTCAAACAATAGATCTTTGAAAATTATGGTTTCACAGATATTTGCTTGAATCTCACAAAAAGTTGTAGATCTATTCACATAATTTTTTATGTAGATTTGGAATTATGTCAGGCACCTTCAGTGAAAAAATCAGAATTTTTGGATCTATTTTAAATTTTTAATAATTTTTTTATGATTTTTCATAAAAAAATAATATCAGGTGTAAAACAGACAATCTTTTAGATTTATTTACATTTTTGGAAAGCTCTTGAAATTTTAGTATGGGATTGTTCTTTATAAAGTTATTTTTACTATCAAATTTTTTTACAAAAATCAGATTTGTCTTGACTAGCTATTAGGGTTTTGGCTTTGTTCGGTTTGTGCATGTGCAGAAAAAAAAAAAAAACACTTCAAAGCACACATTGGATCAAGTAGAAAAAAACAACTTGGAGCTAAATAAAGTCTAAAGGAATAACATAGTGTTTGCAGGACGAAGCTTTGAAGACAATTAAAACCAAACACAATTTTCTATAGGACGAAAGCTGAAGAACAATGAACTACTGATAAATCTGCATGCAGGACCTAATGCCTTTGTGTTGATTTATTTATTTAAGCAAGCTTTTGTTTGGTAGATAGATAATCGTCGTGTGGGATTAAAATGAATTTTTTGTTTGATAGATAGAAAATCATCATTTGGATTAAAAAGAACCATTGTCTTCTTTGTTTGGTGCTTTGCACGTATCTGTAACCCTTACGATTCAGTACACCGAAGTATCCTCTCCCCTTGTGCAGTCATGCAATCCTGGGTGTAAGAGAAACGGTTGCTGACTCTAGAACTTGGGCCTGTCTTGGTGGGAAAAATTACTCACCCCAAGATTAGATTTTTAGATTAGTTTTGATTAGATTAGGATTAACAATTGTTTGTTCTAGCTACAGATCTTATCACAGATTTATTCTAAATGCTACATCCCATGACCCTATCTTTAGGTCTATCCAAGAAGTCCTTCTAGATAATCATGGCAGCCAAAATAAATTTATCCTTGATCGAGATTTCATTCCCAATCAAGTCATCCAAGACAAACCTATCTTTGACCAAGACATTACCATTGATCAAGAAATCCAAAATGATCCGCTCATCGACCTTTATGCCATTCATGATCAAACATTTGAGGTTGATCCTACCCAAAATTTAAACACTGCCATTTCCCAAAATGAGACAGTTGCCTCCTTTGGAAACATAGATGATCTTCCTCTAGAACGAGAGTCTTCTACACTAGACATATTTTCAAATGATTGGGCTATAGCTAAATTCACTGGACTCCATGATAATGACCATAAGGACAGTTTCTACATCGACATGGAAGCACTGATATCTTTTGAAGAACAGTCAAAATCTAATATTTCACAAAATCAAACCAAAGATGTTAATCAGAAATACATCCAACATGTTAACGAAGCTATAAAATATTATCAGATAGGATCATCTATATTTGTCAGAGCAGGATTTCTTGTAGAAGAGAAGATTCCAAGTAACAATGTCTACATACACAATGATGGGCTAACATCTTGTTTTCAAAACAAAAATTACCCCATTGCAAACAGAATATGTCAGAACGTGCAATATCAAGGCAAAGGACTAGGCCTACATGAGCAAGGAATTCGAGAACCAGTACAACTTCAAGAAAATCCTAGACATCAGAGTCTTGGGTATTCATCAGTCAGAGAATCTAATGATGTTAGTGATACCTCCTCAATATTAGGGGCAACTTTATCTGATACAAACATCAAAATGGGGGCCATGAGTAGTTCTTACAATAATATTGCTGCCAAAACTCCTTCCATCCACACCATAAACCGTCATTCCAACATGAATAAACCTTCCATTTGGAACCAACAAAATGAAAATAATTATTACAAATCCAAAGTTCAAAATCAAATGTCAAAGATCATCAAAGCAATCAAAAATCTGAGTGGACAAATGAAGTTAAAATGGATCCCAAAGACAAATGGATCAAGTAAAGAAAATATTTCAAATCCAAAAGTCAATCAAAATGTGGAGCCACAAGAAAAGAGGACTCCCACATATAATAAATGTCCACATCCTTCACAATGGTCATCAAGCAAGGCATATAAAAGTGTTGGTTCCAAACGCTATCCCAATCAAAACTCCAAACTCCACCATCCAACATCCCAATTTTGGAAAATAAAAAGTGATTCATCTAAACTTCTGAACAATCCCCCTACATCTACCATCATCTGTCATAATCCAACATCTCGTCTAAAGTCCCAATATCGCATGTCACAAATCCATCGCATCTTGGAAACAACTCTTTATTGTAAGAACTCTCATGGCACTCTATCGCGATATGCGTATTTTGATAAGGCCAACTCTAGTATCAACAAGGGTCACAATGACATTGATCAGTTGTATGCAAGTTCTATGAGCCTAACAAGAAAACTACTTCATACAGGTCATTATTGGCATATCATGGCTCCAGTCTCCACAGCAGCACCATCAATGGATTCAACACAATCAGTGATCATCTAAAGTATCGAGACAATCTTGAAAAAATTGTTACCTTGATGAAAACTTGGCAAATAGGTGTCATGGTGACACCACAAAAATTTTAAAAATGATAAAAAAAGTAAAGAGAAAAAAATTCGTCCAATGGTGAAAACTTGGCAAATAGGCGCTTTGGATAAGTACCATGATGAAAACCTGGCAAACAAGCGTCATGTGTAAAATAAATTACCTATGTGGATCATTACACTTGGGGGCAAGTCGTCTCATCTCCCATTCCCTTCACATGACATTTCCTATGAAATTTCCATCTATCCATCTCAACCCTATCACTTTCCATCCATTTTCCCACCGACTTTGATCTTGATAAGGACTACAATACAAAAAAAGGTCATGCTTTGGAAATTTTTTTGACATGTCTATCTTTTGGTCATACCTTATTCATTAAAAATCATGTCATTACCTTCATAGCCTCCTTTTTACTATGCGACATCATCCTTGGAGACCATATGATAATTATCTAGTCCAAGCCATCCATGTCTCCTATCTTTTACCAAAGCCATCCATTGTCCTTTTATACCTATCATCCATCTTGGTTTTCCTTGTCTATGCTCTAAAGATCCCTCGTCATCCCATCCAGTACTCATCAAGTCATTCCAGCAACAATATGGCAACCTAACACATTATCCAAGACATTCCTTGACTTTGACCCTGGCCTTGCTATAGACTATTATCCTCTTGTCATATCATTGTCATCTTCACGTTGTTTCGGGATGTGTCCTTCCCACGTCAAACAACATTGTTGTCATCATCACCTGTCAATGGATATTCAGCTTGACTAGGAGCAAGATCATGGTTGTCCTTGGATTCTTGTGTGTAGGCATCATTTATATGCATTTGTCACACCATCGAAAATGTCCTAAAAAATCCTAAAAACATTAGAAAAATCCAAAAATCCAAAAAAAATAAAAAAAAGTGTCAGAAATTCCCAAAAACAGTGTCAAGTCAGTCATGTCTAGTCAATCATGTCAAGTCGGTCATGTTCAGTCAGTCGTAGACATAGTTGAACTATGTTGCCTCTGTAACTGGGACGTAGGCAAGGCCATCAATTGATGTGCCCCCGAGGCATTAGGTCTGTCAGTCTAGGTTTGTCATGTATCACACACATTAAAATCATGACGCTTTGTATATTCGTAGTTATTGGTCATGTCGAACTACGAGGTTTCTGCATGTACAATGTAGGCAAGGCTAATCAATTGATGAGCTCCCGAGACCACACTAGGTCAATCCAATAGGGTTCATTCACAATCACTATCACACAACTTGCATATCATAGTTTAAGGTATCA
Source organism: Sequoiadendron giganteum (assembly GCA_007115665.2). Taxonomy (NCBI): domain Eukaryota; kingdom Viridiplantae; phylum Streptophyta; class Pinopsida; order Cupressales; family Cupressaceae; genus Sequoiadendron; species Sequoiadendron giganteum. The sequence continues at coordinate 885,621,424 of CM021100.1, forward strand.
TTTCATGTCATACACTGTCTACACACACACAGTCTATTAGTCAAAGAATCAAAACAAGTCATGCAACAACAAGGCAAAATGTCTCAACAGTCATCAAGTCAATATCAAACACATTGTGAAAGCGATCAACCTATGTCTTACACAAGATATGTCTTTCTTGTCAACAGACGTCATCACATTGTCATAGTCTCATGTAGCTTGTCACATCAATGTCATCAGACTCCGACGTCTTATACAACACGTTTCTTACTAAAACCAGGCTTTGTCATGCCTTATACAGAAGTCACCAAGTCCAAACCAGACTCAACGTCTTATGCGGTATGTGTCATTCTCTCACATTACGCTATGTCAAACATCAAACATCAAACAATCCCACAAGATCAAGTTTTGGCGAATACCTTTATTTGGATTTATGACTTTATATCTTATTTTGTCTTATCTTTTTTATCGATTTGTGCAAGATCCTGTTACTAGCTTTTTCAAGGATGTCCCTTGAAGGATTTAGAGAAGCAACGATGTCTCAGGATTCTTTTTCTTTGGTTGTTGTCTACCAACTGTCTTTTTAACATTGGTTTTTGAGTCATGTTACTAGTTTCCTCAAGGATGTCCTATCAAGGATTTAGAGGAGCAATGACGTCTCATGACCCATCTTTTATTTGTCTGGTGTTTGTGATTTGTCTTGACCAAACGACTGGGGCATCTTGTCCTTAGTCTAAGTTAAGACACTCCTTGTCTACGACTGTCTATTTTTCATAGATGGATGACTTTGTACACTATGGTCTATCTCATATCATAGTGTGTACTATCCATCTGTGTCATGTCCCGCCCAATGATGATAACAAGCAAGTATAGCATATTTGGCAATATGTCAAAGATTATATGTTTTTTCTTAATCAACCAACATTAATTGTTTCTTACTAACATTCTGAAATCATCCATGCTAACATTTCTTCTTTTTTGCATTTTCACCACCATTATCTATCCATTTCGAGAGCACACTCATGTTCTTCAAACCCGCCTATCCTCTCAAGGGGGCATACCACTACCTCCTCATCATTCTCCCTTTCGTTGGGGCATACCCTAACCTGTTTCATGCTGAGGCACGACCGGGGGATATTTTCTTTGACACAACGTCATACCAACATTATATCAAAGAGGGGCAAACTGTAGATACCAAAAATTGGTCTAGGCGTGCGAGTACATATTCGACATAATTTTCTATAGTCCGTGGTTATGATTAAATAATTTCAATTATTTAATTACCCTTTTTAATACATTTTCTTCTATTAATTAAATACCCCTTTTAATTAATTCATTAATTCATCATTAATCTTTATTCAACTTGATTAATTAAATAAATCATATTTATTTAATTATGTTGTGAACTAATTAATTCTTCCCCCTTTATCTATCAATTGAATAATTTATTATTTAATTACCCCTTTATCATACTTTTTCAACTATAATTAAATATCTTTATTTAATTATTCAATTCCACCCTTTTCGAAAGTCAAATTAAATAAATTATCTTTATTTATTTAATTAAATATTTTATTTTTGAATGTTGAACTAAATTAATATTTAATTCATTTGTGTCACATTCTCTATCATTCATTTATCTAATCGTCCACTCACCTTCTGACTCGAGATCTATTTTTAGTTCTCGAGTTATCTCTAAATTTAACTATTGATCATCTCTGCAGGAAGACTCTCTGTCACAACTAGTCGATTAACTAGTTCTAACTCATATGCATGTATGCATCTATTAATTAAATATCTTTTATTTAATTAATTAATTTAATTATGCATTCGAATTCCTCATCTTTGAGTTCTGACTTTGGCTTTTGCATACAAAGTCTATTTCTTCTATTTTCAAAGATTCTTAACTGAAGATTAAGATCTTCTATTTTTAGTCTTTCCTGACTCATGTTTTAACTCACGTTCTATCTGAGACAGAACTCACATCGCATGGCATTCATCAATCTCATCCGTCGATCTCTCTTTCAATCTGAGCCGATCGTTCAAAAATGCAAAATCTATAAAATGGCCTGTCATTATCATTATTCCTCCTCTCGAAATCACATACTTTTGAGAAGAGACCATTCTTCGATATTTTTCTTAGACATTCAACACAGCTATACTTGCATTCAAACACAAAAATCTGAGGGCAAGAATACTAAAAAGGCAAAATGGAGAAGAGCAATGGAGATAATTCGAAGGGATGAATGCATATTCGGTGAGATCAATTCAATTTGTTTAGTTTTTATCATGCTTTCATATTCGTTCTTTATTGTTAAATTTTTAGATTAGTTTTGATTTAGATTAGGATTAACAATTGTTTGTTCTAGCTGCAGATCTTATCACAGATTTATTCTAATGTTACAAAGGGGATTATCAATTTAAAATATGTGATGGATATTGCCAATAAAAACAAAAACAAAATAATAATAATAAATCAAAAGCTTCATTAAAATTATTCATAATAATAAATTGGTATAAGTGATAAATTTATAAGGGTTATAAAAAGGGATCGAAATTGGAGTCAAATGGGAGTATTTAATAAAGCGACCTTAGAATTTAGGAATAAGTTAAGAGAAGTTTCATGGGTTAAATTTGATTCCTTGAAGGTGTATAAAGCTAAAAGGTTTTACTTAAGAATCAAAGCTTTGCAAAAATCAATTATTTAGTTTAATGAAAATGAGGTAAACATTATCAAATTATCTTAGTTTGAATTAGCTCCATGGTATAAAAATAAAAGAGGATGGTGAAAACTATCACAATTACTAAGTAAGTCAATTGTCTAAATGGGGTTAAAAAAGAGGTCTTATTTAGGTGAAATAAATGTAATATCAAGCTAGTTAAGTTGATTTTCTAAAATACTTTAGTAAACATGTAAGTGTGGTCTAGTGGTATTCTATCAAGTGGAAGGTGTCGAAATGAAACAAGTCACGTTTAAAATAAAGGCCGTGAGGAGGAATGTCTTATCTCACCTTGAGATTTGCATCAAATTATATCTTAAATTAATTAATAAAAATATATATAATAATTAAAGGCAAAAATAACTTAAGATTTAGTCTTTAATGACTCAATGTATAATGTGATCTTAGGTTATTATTATTTATGCAAAAGGGAAATGAAGAATCTTGAAACCAAGCATGTAGGGTTTAGTTTCCCTATTATGGGTGCTACTAAGTAATGGTAAACCTAAATAAAGCTAGGTAATCTTCATGAAGTAGCCCTACCATGGGAAAAGGTAGGAGGAGGAATCTAAATATTTAATATTGTAAATTAGTACTACTTGAGTAATAGCATTATTTATATCAATATTCTTTGTGACATTTGTAAGAGTTTAAAGACAATTATCAAATATAAATTCATTAAGGGAGTCTATCTTTGAGATCTTATCACTAATTAAGCTATGTATTGGTACCCAATCAATGCAATCATGTCAAATAATTTTAGATCTTAGTAGTTGTGTTGCACAATGGTGGCTTGTCGGGAGTGCGTTAAGTTGTGAACTTAGGTTTAAACAAAAAAAAGTTTGGTGATGTTTGTGTTAGTTCCACATTAAAATATGGGTGTCACACGTATGCATCTCATCACATGGCAGTTCGAAAAATTCACTTTGATTAAAACGATTCTCATATTCTATTCTAAGCAATATTGTTTCAAATCCCATAACATTCAAGATATAAGTGTAAATAACAAGCATACTCATAAAATTACAATTCATAAAATAACTAATCTAATACACAATAACAATTAAGTCCAATGTTCACAATTATCCAACATAAAATATAGGGTAGAGTGTAATGTATCCAAGCATGGTCATGTGAATAATGGAAAAACATAAGATTCACATGTCCAAATGATGATGGTCCTCACACCTTAGTCAAACCCCATGTTTGGTAATTAAACCTTCATAGAGAAATAATGACAAAATGAAGGAATTGATGAATGAACAAAGCTTGTTACAACTCACCAAACCCTTAATAGCTACCCTTAAGAGGATTGAAATCAAACACATCAGTTTAAGGAGTGGATCATGCATGAATTGGCTTGATTGATTTATGTTTGAATTCTTGAAACCTACATCACAATGTTAGCTCCAAAATATGGCATGAAAACACATGAACTTTGACATGATGATATGATCTTGATTGTTGTTGTAGATAACTAATAAATCTGCTCTTCAATACCCTTGACAATAATATTTTCTCTTTTGAAAGTTGTCTTAATGCTAGATAATGTTGCTTAGATCTTAGACTTGAATTGATAAAAATACTATGTATTTATAGGTGTTTATCTAATTTCCTGAAAATTAGATTCCAAAAATCAAAACTTGAAATTTGAATTTGAATCATTAAAATTCTTCCATAAACATATTAAAATTTGGGTCCTAAGACTTAAAGGGGACCATTGGGCAAAAGGGTCCTAGTATCTAAGTCCAGGACACTAAGTTTCTAACATAATTTAATTAATGTTGGAAATTGTTTAACATAGATTTCCCTTTCAAAAAATGGGAATAATAAGGCTTTGGAATGCATAATTTAGTCAATTAGAAGCCTAATTAAGTCCAATAAATTAAGAGGGTGCAAACATAGCATGAATTTTTAAAGGTATGCAATTTTCTACACTACATTTAGCCCCCACTTTAGTGAGAGCATGAACTTATGCTCAAACTCACACTAAAGTAGAAAAATAAGTCAAGAGAGTTCCAATTGTACAACTATTGGAAAGATAAGATGACAAGGATCAAGGAGAATGATCGAGCCCCTAAGATCTAAGATCTCATAGCAAGCAAAAAAAGGTACAAAGAGGCACATGCCTAAGCTGTTTGTCCAAAAAAATTCTCACAAGGGCTAGTTCAATCCAGTATACACTAAGTGAGTCCTAAGGCAAAAGGATGAGAAACACACAATGGTCTAGTGTGTACCCAAAAAAAGGGTGGTAGATGGAAAAGTCACACTGGGTCCACAAGCCTTTCATATGTCGACCATACCAAAAGTTATAATCCTTGATAACTTTGATAAGGTGCCACACAAAATGGTTAAAGGTTTCACAAAGCTAGAAATTTGTATTATGTTAAGCACTCATGAAATAAAATGCACCATTGACAAGCAAGTCGTATTATGTTTGGTGGTCATGAACTAGTTTCAAATGCAAATGGGTTTTCCTTAATACATGAGAGGTCTCACCTTAGGGAACATCACACTTGACATCACCACCAAGAGGGGAAAATCTAAGGAATAAAAGATTCACACCTTAGGGAATACAAATAATAGCATTACCACCAAGAGGATTGTTATATTCCAAGAAAGGGCACTCTTATAGGACATCAAACCCAATGTCACCGCTAATATGACACGTCACATGAATTAAGAAGAAAACACTTTGAAAAAGAGGTCACACAACTATGCAAACAATGAGTGGGGGATTGTATACCCCCACTTTAAAGAAATTTCTAAACACCATGCTATGGGCAATTACTTTAAAGTAGAAAGATGGTAAATGCCAAATGATAAAACAAGACATGAGAGCATATTTGGAAAGCCTTGTGCTAGTGATATGTTTCCAAATAAATTTGTGCCATGAAGAGGGGTTTCCCCCAAATGAAATCCTAAAAATGACATATAAGGGATCTATGGATTTGGGGTCGGTGTATGTCTTTGCTACAATGATTTAATAGAGCTCAAAGTGGTCATAATTCCCTAAATGCTCATAGAACAATGAACACAAAATAGGAATGACACATAAAGAGCGAAAGAAAGGAAAAGTTTTTGGGTCAATATGGAAGAACCTAAATGTCTCAATGCCTTGCATCGTCCCCAAAAGGAAAACAAAAGATAAAAGAAAAGATAACGTTTACAACATATAGAAGAGTGAAGATACAAATAGAAGAATGTCACGACAGGTTCGCTTCCTTTGTATCCTTGCACCAACGGAGTTATAAGGGTCATCCAAAGAAAATTCCACAAACATAAAAACATGACAAGTAGCACAATATAGGGGATCACATTACGCACATGCAATCACAAAGAACATGAAAATAAGACAAAGAAAAGACTAGTATATCACATGCAAGCCAACCTAAAGTAGGTCGTCCACATCCCAATATTTCTCATTGTATACAAAAGACAAATAACTAGCTAAGAGGGCAATAAAAAATGTCATATTAAGACAATCACCAGATTCAACACATGGTGATTCACTCTTTTTAGGAGGATCATCACAATTGCACCCATCTAAGTTCTTGGAAGAGGAAAATAAAAAATTCAAATCATTATGCACTTCCTCATCAATCTTAACAATCTCATCATCATCATCATCCAAGTTAATCACTGACAATGTTCATTGTAGGTTCATGCTTTTGTTGTGGCAAAGGTGTAGTATCATCATGCTTTCTTTGAGTTAGATTTTGATCTTGATTTGTTTGTTTGTTATTTTCTTCTAACTAATGAGAAATTGTGATATTTATGCCTATGCTCTTTAGCATTTTGGTTTCTTCTTGCACAATTTTCAAGTTGTGATGGTGTAGGAGCGGGTTTATCAACCATTGGTTTATTTTCTTCCTGTAAGGTAGGAACGAAATGAGCCATCGAGGGTTAGTCAACCATTTTCTCTTTATGTTTATAAACTTGTTGATTTTAGGAGGCACCAAAGGATTTTTATGGTTATCTCTTGGTCTTTTGTAGTAAATGGGTGGGTGAATTGTGTTGGACTTGTCTTGGTTTCTTGGAAAGGATTTTGGCTTAGTCATAGGTTCATCAATGATAGGTTGGGGAGGAGAAACATCCATGGACTCCGGAATATTGTTAAGGGATTATTTTGCTATGTGTTTTTCCTTGAAATTTTGATAAGATTTTAAAAAGAAGTGCTCATGAGGCTTAATAGGTTCTATAGGTTCAAGCCAAAAGAAATCCAATGCAAATTTCTCACAGGAAGACATGATTAAACCCACTATGATGTATAGTAAAAATTTCATTGCCAAATGGAAATTTCAATAATTTATGAATAACTGACAAGACGACATCCATGGAGCATAGCCATGAGTAGCCTAACTTCACACGAAAAATGGTTTGATAACGGGATGATGGAGAATGAGACATCTAATTGTTTCAGTCCAACTTTTAATGGGAGTGCAATCAAACCTATCGTAGGAAAACCATAATTTGTTTTGATTCATGCTTTCGATTGTTCATAAGAATCTTGGTAAAGTTCATCCACAAATAATAATTCCTTAGTGATCATTTTCTCTACACACACGGGATCAATTAATATCCCATTAGTAGGCTTGCCATTCATTCTTTTGGAAATGTAAAGAGGACCATCGAGTGCATATTTAATATGTCATTTTGTGAGAAAGCAATGTCATGAGATAATTTGGTTTGTACCTTACGAGGTTGAATGTCAATGAATCCAATCATAGAATCTATATTGTCTCCATTATCACTCTTATTATCATTAGTTATATCTTGTCTGTTGTCAACAATCATCACATCATTCTTGTTATCACTAGCTTTTACAAATGAGACAAAATAGTTTGGCATGGGATTGGTAAACATTTGCAAATTTTGGTTAGGTGGGGCAATAAATTTATTTCCTTGATCATTAACACCACCCAACTAGATGTGATTAGAATCGATGAGATATTGCACTATATGTTTAAGACATCTACATCGTTTTGTATCATGTCCAAATTGTTAGTGATATTGACAAAAAGGCATTAGGATTATGGTTTAGAGGTAAAGGCTTAGTGGTATCAAGAGGTCTAACGGTAGGTAAGATAATTAGGTTATTACTCAAGAGTTGCAACATAATCGAATGGACAGTATCAAGTAATAGGGTGAATTGTCTATTCCTATCCCGATATTAGTATGGATTTGTTGTTTTTCCGGCAGCCACTTGAGAGTAAACATGTTGATTTGTTTGAGGTGGATTTATTTTTATAAAGCTCTTATTTTGTTTCTTGAATGGTTGGAAATTATTATGGGGCATAGATTCATATTTTTTAAGATGGTTGGAAGAATTTTTTTCTTCACGATGATTAACCGAATTTTGATAGTCACACAGTCATGCACAAGTGGGTGAAGGAGGGGAATTTCATCATCCCAATCTCATCTTGAATCTTTGTGTGCAAGTTCTCAATGAACATTATTTGAAGATCGACATCAGGAATCTTAATGTTGATTTGTGAGTAAAGGAATTGATAGTGTGCTATGAAATCAGTGACCTTTTTATTTTCCTTTTGTTTGCATTGTATTAAATCAAGTAAGGCCATCTTTGGACTAATGTGCACTTGGAAATGGTTAATGAAGGCATCAACAAGCTCATTAAATGAATGAATTCAGTTATTTGATAAAGAGAAAAACCATTCCAAGGTCATGTCTTTCAAGGACCTAGGAGGGTAAGTGCACCAATCTATGACACAATTTTGGCTCTTAAGATGCCACTTTTTTTCTAAAATCAGAAAATCTGATTTGCACGAGAAAATGAAGATAGTTACGCTCAAAATTTCAAGATGCGGCAAGAACAAAAGTTGAAGTGCTCCAATTCTAGTTTCTAAGATACTATTTTTTTTTGAAATTAATGAAGATTAAGGGTCTCAAAAAGGGAGAGGGAGGGGGGGAGGAGGAAAGGGGGGGGCAAAATAGGTCTTGTTTTTATCAAAAAAATTAGCATAGCACCTGAGGGCTCCCCCCTTTTTGATTAATTTTTTTTTAGAATTTCAAAAATCTCAATAGTGAGAAATTAGATAACACCATATAGTTTATTCTCCTTCTTTTGGATTTTTTTTTAATGAATATATAATATTTTATGAATTTTCAAAGTGGACACATCCTGAAAAGCTGAAATTTGAACGTGCTCCCCCAAATTTTTTTGCAAACTAATCGAAAATTGATTTTTTTTCATCATGTGTAGAATGGAGTCTAGTTTCAAAAAATGTAATTTGTTTCACATTTTGATGAACATGTAAAAATCTATCCTAAACCTAGCACATGTTGGTTATTGACCAAAAACGAAAGCATTTACAATAGAAGCCATGAATCAAAACCTTAACTAAATCAAAATGAAAAAATAATTTTATATATAGATAGCTAAGAGAGAGGTTAATGCTATCACAGTTTTTTTTAAAAAATTGCATTGAAAGACGTGAAAATGAGACGGGGACCATAGACAAAAATATGAGAAAATTTGGAAAATCATGTTAATTAACACATCCAAAGCAAGCCATTTGGTCCACGCCAAATGGCCTGCTTTGCATAAAACTAGAATTTACCCTCTTTGGTGAACAACTTTGATAATGCTTAGAGTGCACAGTTTATGATCGTAAATGGATAGTCGAGGTTTTACCTTTCATACCTTCTCTAACTCGTTACCGTAACTAGATAACTCTTTATCCCTCTGAAGTCTCTATCTCTCAGGTCTCACTCCCTCCCACACGACCTAGACTACTCTCTTAGTCCAATCCCCTCTCTCAGGTCTCTTTCCCTTCCACATAGGTACCTAAATAAATCTATCTCACTCCAACCCCCTTTCTCACTCTCCCTCTCTCTCCCTCCCTCTTTGGTCTTTTTATCTCTCTCACTCCATCTCCCTCTCTTAGGTTGTTATCTTTCTCTCTTTGTCTCTCTCTCTAGAGTCTCTCCCTCCTACCCCCTCTCCCTCTCTTAGGTCTGTCACTCATTTGCTCCCTCTATATCTCTCCCATTCCCTCTCTCTCACTCACTCAATCTCTCTCCCTCTCTCTCTCACTCTCTCTTGGGTATCTCCATCCCCCCCTCTCTCTCTCTCTCACACACACTCCCTCTCTCTCTCCCACTCCCTCTCTCTCACACTCTCCCACTCTATCTCTCTCCCTCTCTCTCAGGTCTCTCCCTCCCACCCCCCGCTCCCTCTCTCTCTCTCAAGTATCTTCATCCTACCCCCTCTCCCTCTCTCTCTTTGTCTTGAGTCTCCCCCTCATACCCCTCTCCCTCTCACAATCACTCCCTTTATCTCTCTTCCACTCCCTCCCTATCTAACTCCCTCTATTTTTCTTTGTCTACCTCTCCATCTCTCTCAAGTATCTCCCTCCCACCACCTCTCCCTCTCTCTCTCATGCCCTTTATCTCTCTCCCACTCTCTCTCCCTCTCTCTCTCATGCCCTTTATCTCTCTCCCACTCTCTCCCCCTCTCTCTCTCAAGTCTCTCCCTCCCACCCACTCTCCCTGCCTCTTTGTCTCTCAAGTCTCTCCCTTCTACCCCCTCTCCCTCTTTCAGGCCTCTCTTTGTCTCTCTCACTCACTCCCTCTATCTCTTTCCCACATCCTCTCTCTC